>JANUWF010002144.1:1200000-1891778 GCA_026120185.1 Voacanga thouarsii
ATTAGCATCTGTAAAAAAATAAAAAGAATAATTATCATCATTAATAATAATAACAAATTAAGTCTTAATCTCAAGTAACTTGAGCTCTGTTACATAAACTAGGGCAAAATATATCAATCACTCTCAAATTTTCATAAATTTTGATTTTCACTCTCGAATTTTAAAATATGTGATTTTAGCCCTCGAACTTTTAAAATACTTAAAAAATAGCCATTTCAACAATAAAAGCTCAAGCACAATATAAAATCACCAGATTTTAGCTCTCGTTCCCCTGTTTTTAATTTTTAAAATATTATTTTTTAACATTAATCTTGCTCTATTTTCTTCAAATTTCTTCATTTATCAACAATAATTTTAAGATTTCATTTCAAACCTTTTATGCGACTCAATAATCTTGAGATTACTCTTTCGTACTTTTTCGAATCTAATTATATAACAAAAATAACATATTTTACCCTTTAATAAACAAAACTAAGACATAAGAGATGAAGAAGAAAAAAAATCGATTCAATTCTTGACGAATATTAATTTTCTTAGCATCTCTATAGGAAGGAAGAATAAATTTGAAAGTAGAAGTGAATTATAAAATAAAAAAAAAATCTAAAAAGAGAAGTGAGAGACGTGCAAGTTGCAGTAGTCTTTTCCTATCATATATATAAGTTACTTTATAAGAATTAAAAGGATGACACCACATTATGAGAATTGAGTAAATGAAAATATCTATAAAATATGTCATGTGGAAATCATATGATGAACTTCTGTGAGCACTTAATAGTTTTAATTAATGGAAGAGTTAATTTGAATAGAAGAGAGCGAGATTAAAGTTGAAAATTAATATTTTAGAAATAAAAAATAGGAGAATGAGAGCTAAAATCTAGTGATTTTGTATTGTTCTTGAGTTTTTATTGTTGAAAGGACGATTTTTTATATATTTTAAAAGTTCGAGGGCTAAAATCAAGCATTTTAAAGTTTGAGGGTGAAAATCAAAATTTGTGAAAGTTTAAGGGTGGTTGACATATTTTGCCCCATAAACTAATACAAGATCACGTGTGGTCATCCACATTAACCTTGTCCTTCGACTTCTTTCTATTCACCGTCATATTTTCATTCAAATTTAATAGAAATATAACTCTCATAATCACTTCCATTCACATCTTCTTAGACTTATCTCTACATCTATCCAACCTATCTTACCTACATCCCTCAATTTTCCTAATAGAAGCATCATTTGATCTTCTTTGTATATGTCCAAATCATCGCAAGCGATTTTTTCTCATCTTGTCTTTACATAAAATCTTCTAAAATAGGACAAATCAGTAATAAAAATAAAAATAAAAAGATTTTTTTTTTGGGATAAAAAAGAACTTAAAAAGGACTAAAATGTTATAAAATTTGGATAGTGTTAGAATAAAATTTACACACTACACACTAAGAAAACTCTAACTATTCTTTACACAAAAATTTCTTCAAACTTCTCTCTTTCTTTTCTTTTACAATCTTCTCTCACAATTCTTTTTACAAAATGATGGTGTATATCAAGCTTAGAGAATAACTCTATTTATAGAGCTCTTAATTAGTGGAATACATTATCTTCCACTAATCTTAATTAGTGGTGTTTCAACTAAATGGTTGACATCCATAAAAATCCATAATTAGTGAAGCTTCCACTATTTCCCTAATAATTCATATAAATCCATAATTAGTGGAGCTTCCACTAATATATTCATAACACTCCCCCTTAGATGTCTATTCATTACATAAAGAATATGCCTCGTTAAAACCTTATTAGATAAAAACTTAGTGGGAAAAAAAATCTAGTGAAGGAAAAAGAGTACACTATTCTATATAACTGTTTATTACTCTCCTTGATGAGATGATTGCTTTAAATCTTTGAATCGATGCATATCAATTTTATATCTCAACTTCTTAAATGTTGCAGTCGGTAAAATTTTCGTGAAAATATTTGCGAGGTTATCACATGACCGAATTTGTAGCACATCAATTTCAACTTTCTTCTGGAGTTCATGAGTAAAGAAGAATTTTAATGAAATATGTTTTGTCCGATCTCCTTTAATATATCCTCTTCGTATTTGAGCTATGCAAGCTACATTGTCTTCATAAAGAGGAGTTGGAATATCTTTGATAGATGATAATCCACAACTTTCTCGGATATCATGAATCATTGATCGTAACCATACACATTCTCTACTTGCTTCATGAATGTCTATACTTTCAGCATGATTTGAAGAAGTAGCTGCTTGGAGATATCGAATGACTTGTTTAATTCCATTCCAATGTCGTCGTGTTGGTGAAGAACTAAATCTTGCTAATAAATTGATAGCAAAAGTAATATCAGGTCGTGTATTGTTAGCAAGATACATCAATGCATCAATTGCATTGAGATATGGTACTTCAGGACCAAGAAGTTCTTCATCCTCTTCTTGAGGTTGGAAAAGATCTTTATTCACATCTAATGACCGGACGATCATTGGAATACTCAATGGATGTGCTTTGTCCATGAAAATCCTTTTTAAAACTTTTGCTGTATATGTTGATTGATGAAACTTGCCAAATGTTTAATTTGTAAACCAAGGCAAAATGTAATTTTACCAACATCCTTGATGTCGAATGATCAATTATTTCTTGGAGCTCTTCAGGAGTTCCAATAAAATTAATATCATCAACATATATCATAAATTTAGAACCAAATTTCTTAATAAAAACACATGGACATACCTGGTCATTTTTAAATCCTGCTTTCAATAAATATTCATTAAGACGATTGAACCACATGCGCCTAGATTGCTTCAGGCCATATAATGATTTATGCAACTTGATGGAGTAATTTTCACGAGGATAATATTTATATGCTTCGGGCATGCAAAATCCTTCAGGGATTTTCATGTAAACATCATTTTCTAAATTTCCATACAAGTAAATAGTGACAACATCTAATATGCGCATATCTATCTTTTCATGTACTGCCAAACTAATAGGATATCGGAGTATAATAACATCAACAACAAGAGAATAAGTTTCATCATAATCCATACCTGGTCTTTGTGAAAAATCTTAGGTTACTAACCGTGCTTTATATCATACGATTTCATTATTTTTATTACGCTTTCGCACAAATATCCATTTGTAGCCAATAGGTTTTACACCTCCGGTGTTCGAACTGCAAGTCCGAAGACTTCACATTGTGTCAGTGTATTTAACTCCGATTGAATTGCATCTTTCCATTGTAGCCAATCTTTTCTATACCGACATTCATTAACTGATATTAGTTCAGGATCATCATTATCCTGTATAACATCAAGAGATATATTATATGCAAACATATTATCAATCATTATTTCTATCTGATTCCAGCTTCTACTGGAAGTGATATAATTGATAGAAATTTCAGTGTTACTTTCATCAATTTCTGGTTCTTTTTCATCAGTTCTCTCTTAGTCTTTATCATTCTTTTCTAATATGATCATCTAGATCCTTTCATCATCTCTTCTTTTGAGAATTTTTATCTTTAGAACCAAGAGGTCGGCTATGCTTCTGGCTCAGTAGCTATAGGTATAATCTTTTGTTCTGCTGGAACTTCAATTCGAATAGGAGCATTTATAGTTGGAATATGCGATTTTGTTACTCTTTTGGAGTCAACAAAAGCGTCTGGCATTTGATTTGCAATGCTTTACAAATGAATTATCTTTTGAACTTCAAATTCACACGTGCTTGTACGCGGATTAAGATAATTTAATGATGTTGTCCAATCAAGATCTTTTTTATACTATTTCTGTTCTCCCCCTATTTTAGGGAATAATGGTTTCACAAGAGAATAAGGGAAAAGAAAAAGAAATGTAAGAACATGATGACAAGTAAGAAATGCCAAGAAATCTATTATAAATTTTTTTTTTCACTCTTCCGGTACCAACTTTTCCCCTTCCTCCTTGTCTTTTCTTCTCCTCCATCTTTCCACCTATCATCTACTTCTTCTTCTTCCTCGTACAGATATATATATATATATATATATATATGTATATGTATATATGTATCGATATATATCTCAGTCATCAGTTATTAGTAAACATAAAAAAAAAATAAAAAATCTTAAAGCAGATATGGAGACTCGTAATTCATTTGAGACATGGTCAAATTTTGACTTGGTTTCTAACGCAGAAGATTTTGATGTATTTTTCTTTTCAAGCCAACCGCTTCCGCCTAATTTCAGGTCTAACGCAGAAGATTTTGATGTATTTTCCTTTCCAAGCTAACCGCTTCCGCCTAATTTCAGGTGAGATACCTTTGTGGGCTTCCTTTTTTTTAGTGTGCTTAATAATGAAATAATGAAATTAAACTCTTTTTTGATTTGTTGTGATGTAAATCAGTGGTAGTTATGGATATGCTGCTTTGGATTTTCAATTTGATCTATCCATTCAAGAGACTGCTTTTGATGTTGTTCTTCTGAATGAGGATATGCTTGTGCATGATCATTTCTACTCCCTAATGAATTTTGAACAAAGCTAGAATATAGTTCCAGGTTATCATACATTCAAACATGGATTTTGTATGGTATTACCTTTATTGATATTGTTTTTCCTTTTCTAAGAGTAAGAATAGGAGAAATAATGAGTGGTCTTGGCAACAAATTCGGAGTGAGGACCCATGAAATGCATAATATCGAAGTTCAAGATATTATTGAAGACGAAATTCCTATGGAGAAGAAGAGGATTAGGAGGCAGAGAGGAGAAGGGCAATAGCTCCAAGACACTATCAAAAGAAACCATTTCGCAGTACTTTTATCTGCCAATCAAGAGCGCGACCAAAGAATTAAATATTGGCTTAACCCCTCTCAAGAACAGATGTAGGAAGTTGGGAATTCGTCGATGGTTTCACAGGAAGTTGATGAGCTTGGAGACCCTAATTAAGAATGTTCATGTTCTTTCTCACACACACTTGTAATTTGCAAGTATGAAACTATAAAAGATTTATAAGTAAATAATGACTAGAATGAATGTATCTCCACCGATGATATCACTTCGATTTACAAGAGCGAGATAAAGACGAAAGAGGACATATGGCTGAGAAGAAGTTAAGAGAAGCCATTGAGATACTGGAACGTGAGAAGAAGTTGGTGGAAGAAAGTTCTGATACGTGATTGAAGGACCAAACACAGAAATTGAGACAAGCATGCTTCAAGGCCAAATATAATACGAAACTTAAGGGGATGAGAAAATCCCAAGACTCATTGCGCAGTAACTTCACAGCTAATTCTACTGATAGTCTAGATGCTGGCCCAAGGGAGAAGGAAGAGGAGGAGGATGCCGAAGAAGAGGAACTGAAGTCCATAATTGCTACCTGTTTGTCTTCTTCTAATGCAAATATGGAAAAATAACAACTACAAACATTCATCCTAAATTTTTCAACTCTATTGAAAAAGAGCAACTACAAGCATGCATCCTCAAATTCATGTGAACACCAGTGAGATGAATGAAGGAGATGCAAGTGAACACCAGACTTATGATCAAGACGAGATAGATTTTTTTTTTCTGAACTGTTAGTAGGAATATATATTGACATCCGAATGTAACATCTCAAAGATGTGATGCTTATTATTAATGGAAATATCATTTTCCCTTATTATCTTTTCTGTTCCACTTGGGTGGCTGATGTTGCTACGTGCTAAGGGAAATATAGAGTGTGTCCATGACCATAACCACGACCACTGCCACAACTACGACTATAACGATAGCTTTTGTTGGAGCCAACAGCATTCACTTCTGAGAGTGCTATTGAGCCAGTTGGTCTGGCTTTATGATTTCTCAATAATAACTCATTGTTTTTCTTTGCAATGAGGAGGACAGTAAGTAAATATATGTATACCATTTTTCTCGATATTATTGTTGCAGGACAATATTCGAGGCATGAAAGGTGGAAAATGTCCTCTCCAATATATATATATATATATATATATATATATATATTTCGTATAATTTTAACTGAGATGTAATTTTATACATCGCGGAGTTATATTCATTCACGGTTTTAAAATCTTGCAACTTCATGTGCAATCATTTATACTGTGCACTTAGTAGTACGACCATCTTCAGGTAATCAAATCCTTTTTTTTTCAGCATTTAGATGCATTTCTGTATCGAGAACCCATAACATATAATTTTTTTCAGAAATATTAAGGGTTACAAATTCGAATTTAGTAAGGTTAGCCATAGGGATCAATAAATGTGTACCTGTCTTCTGACTTTGATAACGGTAGAGACTCGTGCTGATAACGTGTTATAAAATTTGGGTAGTGTTAGAATAAAATTTACACACTAAGAAAACTCTAACTATTCTTTACACAAGAATTTCTTCAAACTTCTCTCTTTCTTTTCTTTCACAATTTTCTCTCACAATTCTTTTTACAAAATGATGGTGTATTTCAAGTTTAGAGAATAACTCTATTTATAGAGCTCTTAATTAGTGGAATACATCATCTTCCACTAATCTTAATTAGTGGTGTCTCCACTAAATGGTTAACATCTATAAAAATTCATAATTAGTGGAGTTTTCACTAATTCTCTAATAGTTCACATAAATCCATAATTAATAGAGCTTCCACTAATATATTCATAACATAAAACTTTTTATTGGTACTCTTTAAAAAAATTACAAAAAAGAAATAGTATTGTAAAGTCATATCTAAATAAGCAGTACATACACAAATTACATTAACAATATAAATGTTATCTTTTTGTATATAAAAAAAATATGCATATCTATTCCTATCCCGATAAGAGCACGTGGCTCCTGATGAGGAGGTAAGCCAAACTTTGTAAAGCACACTCATACTTGGTTTGAATTCAAATAAAGAGAGAGGCATCTCTTTTATAACAAAGTCACATTTTAAAAAATTTTGGATGATTTATAAGATATCGATCAATATTCTAAATCGACTAAAGATAACCATCTATAAACCCCCCCCCCAAATCGACTAAAAATGGTAATGCTGTTATGAATATCTTAAAATTATTGGAAGCTCCATTAATTAGTGGAGGCTTCACTAATTATGGATTTATGTGAATTATTAGAGAAGATTTTTATGGATGTCCACCATTTAGTGGAGACACCACTAATTAATATTAGTGAAAGATGATGTGTGACATGATGTATTCCACTAATTAGAGCTCTATAAATAGAGCTATTCTCTAAACTTGTAATACACCATTATTTTGTGAAAGAAAGATTAGAGAAAATTGTGAGAGAAAAGAAAGAGAGAAATTCTTGTGCAAAGAATAGTCAGAGTTTTATTAGTATGTAGTGTGAAGATTTTATTCTAATACTACCCAAATTTTATAACACGTTATTAGCACGAGTCTTCTACTGTTACAAAAGCAAGAAGACTAAGCACGAGTTTCTACCGTTACCAAAGCCTAAAGACAGATGGATGTTGTTAATGATGATGTATGCATTATTGATAGTGGAACTACACACACCATACTAAAAAATGAGAAATATTTTTCTGATCTCAAAATGGGAGAAATAAATATTTATACGATAAACGGTAGTGCAAATGTGATTGAGGGCTCCAGAAGAGCTAGTATATTATTGTCTAAAGGAACAACAATTATTATTGATAATGCACTATTTTCCTCAAAATCCAGAAGAAATTTATTGAGTTTTAAAGATATCCGCAGAAATGGGTATCATGTTGAAGCAAATGAGGAAAATGGGATTGAATATCTTTATATTACTCAAATACATTTGGGTAAGAAATCTGTATTAGAAAAACTGTCGTCTTTTTCTACTGGCCTATATTTTGTAAAAATACGTACAATTGAAATTCATCATCTAGTAAACCAGAAGTTTACTATCCTATTACTTTAAGCATTTGGCATGACCGGTTGGATCATTCGGGATCTACCATGATGAGAAGAATCATTGAGAATACACATGGTCATCCTTTAAAAAATAAAAGGATATTGATATCAGAAAAATTCGCATGTATTGCATGTTCCCTAGGAAAATTATTTGTTAAACCATCACCAGTAAAAGTAAGAGTTGAAAGTCCTACATTTCTCGAACGAATTTACGGAGATATTGTGGACCTATGAATCCACCATGTGGACCGTTCAAATATTTTATGGTCTTAATTGATGTATTATCCCGATAGTCACATGTATGTTTATTATCTATTCGCAACCTGGCGTTTGCGAGATTATTTGCTCAAATAATTAAATTACGAGCACAATTTCCTGACTATCACATTAAAAATATCCGCTTGGATAATGCTGGTGAATTTTCATCACATGCTTTTGATGCATATTGCATGTTAATTGGGATTAATGTTGAACATCATGTAGCTCATGTTCACACACAAAATGGTCTTGCTAAATATTTGATTAAACGATTACAATTAATTATTAGACCATTATTAATAAAAACAAATCTCCCAACATCTGCATGGGGATATGCTATTTTACATGCTGCAGCACTTGTACGCATAAGACCAGCTAGTTATCATAAATTCTCTCCTTTGCAATTGGCTTTTGGGTCAAAACCAAATATTGCTCATTTAAGAATTTTTGGGTGTGCTGTATATGTTCCAATTGCACCAAACCAACGTACAAAGATGGGTCCTCAAAGAAGAAAGGAGATATACGTTGAATATGATTCTCCCTCCATTATCAGGTATGTTGAACTCCTGACAGGATGTGTATTCACAACAAGATTTGCTGATTATCATTTTGATGAATCATTATTCCCTAAATTTGGGGGAGAACCAAAACAGCATAAAAAAGATCTTGCTTGGACAATATTATTAAATTATCTCGATCCGTGCACAAGCGCATGTGAACTTGAAGTTCAAAAGATAATTCATTTGTAAAGCATTGCAAATCAAATGCCAGACACTTTTGTTGACTCCAGAAGAGTTACAAAATCGCATATTACAGCTATAAATGCTCCTATTCGAATTGAAGTTCCAGCAGAACAAAATATTATACCTGTAGCTGCTGAGTCAAAAACACGCCAGAAGCGTGGCCGACCTCTTGGTTTTAAAGATAAAAATCCTCGAAAAAAAAGAGGATTAAATGATCTAAAAGATCATATTGAAGAAAAGAATGATAAAGACCAAGAGAGAACTGATGACAAAGAACCAGAAGTTGATGAAAGTAATATTGAAATTTCTATCCATTATACCACTTCCGGTAGAAGTTGGAATCGGATAGAAACTGTTATTGATAATATATTTGCATCCAATATATCTCTTGATGTTGCACAGGATAATGATGATCCTGAACCAATATCAGTTGATGAATGTCAGTATAGAAAAGATTGGCTGCAATGGAAAGATGCGATTCAATCGGAGTTAAATGCACAGACAAAACGTGAAGTCTTCGGACCTGCAGTCCGAACACTAGAAGGTGTAAAACCTGTTGGCTACAAATGGATATTTGTACGAAAGCGTAATGAAAATAATGAAATCGTACGATATAAAGCACGGTTAGTAGTCCAAAGTTTTTCACAAAGACCAGGTATTGATTATGATAAAACTTATTCTCCTGTTATTGATGCTATTACACTCTGATATCTTATCAGTTTGGCAATACATGAAAAGATAGATATGCGCCTATTAGATATTGTCACTGCTTACTTATATGAAAATTTAGAAAATGATGTTTACATGAAAATCTCCGAAGGATTTCATATGCCTGAAGCATATAAACATTATCCTCGTGAAAATTACTCTATCAAGTTGTAGAAATCATTATATGGCCTGAAGCAATCTGGGCGCATGTGGTTCACACGTCTTAGTGAATATTTATTGAAAGCGGGATTTAAAAATGACCAGGTATGTCCATGTGTTTTTATTAAGAAATTTGGTTCTAAATTTGTGATATTAGCTATATATGTTGATGATATTAATCTTATTGGAACTCCTGAAGAGCTCCAAGAAACAATTGATTATTTAAAAAGAGAATTCGAAATCAAGGATTTTGGTAAAACCAAATTTTGCCTTGGTTTACAAATTGAACATCTGGAAAGTGGAACATTTATTCATCAATCAACATATACAGCAAAAGTGCTAAAAAGCACATCCATTGAGTATTCCAATGATCGTCCGATTATTAAATGTGGATAAAGATCCTTTCTGACCTCAAGAAAATGATGAAGAACTCCTTGGTTTTGAAGTACCATATCTCAGTGCAATTGGTGCATTGATGTATCTTGCTAATAATACACGACTTGATATTACTTGTGCTGTCAATTTATTAGCAAGATTTAGTTCTTCACCAACACGACGACATTGGAATGGAATTAAACAAGTCATTCGATATCTCCAAGGTACAATTGATCTCGAATTATTTTATTCAAATAAAACCTGCCGAACATTGATTGGTTATGCAGATGCTGGTTATTTATCTGATCCACATAAAGCACGTTCTTAAACGGGCTATCTATTTACATGTGGAAATACTGTTATATCATGGCGTTTTACAAAACAATCTATAGCAGTTACTTCTTCAAATCATGCTGAAATTATAGCCATTCATGAAGCAAGTCGAGAATGTGTGTGGCTAAGATCCATGATTCATTATATCCGAGAAAGTTGTGGATTATCATCGATCAAAGATATTCCAACTCCTCTTTATGAAGACAATGCAGCTTGCATAGCTCAATTACGAGGAGGATATATTAAAGGAGATCGGACAAAACATATTTCACCAAAATTCTTCTTTACTCATGAACTCCAGAAGAAAGGTGAAATTGATGTGCTACAAATTCGGTCATGTGATAACCTCGTGAGATATTTTCACGAAGACTTTACCGATGCGTAACATTTGAGAAGTTGAGATATAAAATCGGTATGCGTCGGTTTAAAGATTTAAAGGAATCAGCTCATCAGGGGGAGTAATAAATAGACATATAAAATAATATACTCTTTTTCCTTCACTAGATTTTTTTCCCACTGGTTTTTTATCTAGTAAGGTTTTAACGAGGCATATTCTTTATGTAATGGATGGACATTCAAGGGGGAGTGTTATGAATATCTTAAAATTATTGGAAGCTCCATTAATTAGTGGAGGCTCCACTAATTATGGATTTATGTGAATTATTAGAGAAGATTTTTATGGATGTCCACCATTTAGTGGAGACACCACTAATTAAGATTAGTGGAAGATGATGTATGCCATAATGTATTCCACTAATTAGAGCTCTATAAATAGAGCTATTCTCTAAGCTTGTAATACACCATTATTTTGTGAAAGAAAGATTAGAGAAAATAGTGAGAGAAAAGAAAGAGAGAAATTCTTGTGTAAAGAATAGTTAGAGTTTTATTAGTATGTAGTGTAAAGATTTTATTCTAACACTACCCAAATTTTATAACAAATGCAAATATTTTGATGTACTATATTATCCACTTTATATACTTCAAATGGAAGATGTAACGCTGCGACGCTGAAGTCGCATCATTAGTTAATTGATAAGGCTCCCCACGACGAGGTTAATTGCAGGAAACCCACCACATCCTGTCGGTGCTGTGGGATTGGACAAATGGTCGTTAACTTCAATCCTCATCCTCTTGGACCAACAACCCCAGGTGTACTGGCAGCTGTTGATCGAAATTCAAATGCAGCATCCCCGAATCTGCACTGTCCTAAAAGCCAATTGATGCTTTCATTGCCGTCAAAAACCGAAAGTCCAGTAGCCTGGGGACATGCAAAAAGGTTATTGCAATGTGTCATCTTCAGATCGTGAGATGCTACTGGAATTGCAAATTGCCTTTTAATAATAACGCGGTATCCGGCTGGTCCTTAACTAGCACTCAAGCAACCTCAATTCAGCTCCCCTTCCTGAAGGTTGCTGTCTCTACTCCCATGTTATACTATAAATAGGGAACCACCCGGAGCCAACTCTTCATCTCTTCATTCCAAAACTCAGTAAGCATATCTTACTACCGTTCGATCCCTAGACACCATCTTTATTATCACCATTCTAGTTTAGAAACGCTGTATTGACCATGGCCACCAAGATTATCATGCAACTCTTGCTTCTTGAATTAGTGCTGCTGAATTTTGCTTCCGCAGGGAGGGTGCTCACTAGTTCAGTGAAAGATCAAGACCCCATGCTCTTTCAATACCACAATGGTCCTCTTCTTTCCGGGAAGATTTCAATCAATTTGATCTGGTATGGCCAGTTCAAGCCTTCCCAACGGGTCATTATATCTGATTTCATCACCTCACTCTCGTCCTCCCAAACACAGGCTCAACCTTCAGTAGCCACCTGGTGGAAGAACATTGAGAACTATTACGCCTTAATCAAATCCAAGAATCCCAATTCAATTGAGATCTCACTGGTCAATCAAATCTTTGATGAGAACTACTCCGTTGGCAAGTCACTGACGATGAGGCAAATTCAAGAATTGGCAGCAAAGGGTGATCAATTGAACACCATCAATGTTGTCTTGACTTCGTCAGATGTTGCTGTTGAAGGGTTCTGCTCTAGCAAATGTGGAACCCATGGTTCACAGGGTGGTCTTGTTAAAGGCAAGAATCAGAAGTTTGCCTACATTTGGGTTGGAAACTCTGAGACTCAGTGCCCAGGTCAATGTGCCTGGCCATTCCACCAGCCCATCTATGGACCACAGAGCCCACCCCTAGTTGCTCCAAACAATGACGTAGGTTTGGACGGAATGGTTATGAATTTGGCAAGCCTATTGGCTGGGACAGTGACCAACCCCTTTGGAAATGGCTACTATCAAGGACCGGCCGGTGCACCACTGGAGGCTGCCTCGGCTTGTCCCGGGATATATGGTAAAGGTGCCTACCCTGGCTATGCTGGGAATTTATTGGTGGATTCAACTACTGGTGCTAGCTATAATGCCCATGGTGCCAATGGGAGAAAGTATCTTCTTCCTGCTATATACGATCCCTCAACCTCTGCTTGTTCCACTTTGGTTTAACCAGTGAGGGTGCTTAGCTTGGGATTAGTTCAAATATAAATGCATAATGTAAATCGAGCAAGTGTGGTATTGGAAATACATAGAGCTATGTGTTTGGAAAAGTATTCTATTTCATCGATTCATATCTTTCCGTTGTAAAGAGAAATATATGTAATATATATAATAGGAAAATGCATGGATATCAATATGGTGCGTTCGTTGACTAGAGTTCGGAACGGACCCAAAAATTCTAACTAGTGAAAATAAAATATATGTTTAATTGTTATGAATATATTAGTGGA
The DNA here is from genome assembly GCA_026120185.1 of Voacanga thouarsii. NCBI lineage: Eukaryota > Viridiplantae > Streptophyta > Magnoliopsida > Gentianales > Apocynaceae > Voacanga > Voacanga thouarsii. The sequence continues at coordinate 1,213,240 of JANUWF010002144.1, forward strand.
AGCTTCACTAATTATGGATTTATGTGAACTATTAAGGAATTAGTAGAAACTCCACTAATTATGGATTTTTATGGATGTCCACCATTTAGTAAAGACACCACTAATTAAGATTAGTGGAAGATGATGTATTCCACTAATTAAGAGCTCTATAAATAGAGTTATTCTCTAAACTTGAAATACACCATCATTTTGTGAAAGAATTGTGAGAAAATTGTGAGAAAAAGAAAGAGAGAAGTTTGAAGAAAATAGTTAGAGTTTTCTTAGTGTGTAGTGTGTAGATTTTATTCTAACACTATCCAAATTTTATAACACATTATTAGTACGAGTCTCTGCCGTTATCAAAGTCAGAAGATAAGTACGCATTTATTGATCCCTATGGCTAACCTTACTAAATTCGAATTTGTAGCCCTTGATATTTTTGGAAAATTATATGTCATGAGTTCTCGATACAAAAATGCATCTAAATGCTAAAAAAAAGATTTGACCACCTGAAGATAGTCGTACTATCAAGTGCACGGTATAAATGATTGCACATGAAGTTGTAAGATTTTAAAACCATGAATGAATATAACTCCGCGATATATAAAATTATATCTCAATTAAAATTATGTAGAGAAAAAATATATTGGAGAAGACATTCTCCACCTTTTATACCTCGAATATTGTCCTGCAGCAACAATATCGAGAAAAATAGTATACACAAATTTACTTACTGCCCTCCTCATATGAAGCCAGATCAATTGGCTCAACAGCACTCCCAGAAGTGAATGTTGTTGGCTCCAACAGAAGCCATCGTTATAATCGTAGTTGTGGCAGTGGTTGTGGTTATGATCATGGACACTCCACCAACTTCTTCTCACGTTCCAGTATCTCAATAGCTTCTCTTAACTTCTTTTCAGCCATATGTCCTCATTCGTCTTTATCTTGCTCTTGTAAATCGAAGTGATATCATCGGTGAAGATACATTCATTCCAGTCATTATTTACTTATAAATCTTTCATAGTTTCATACTTTCAAATTACAAGTATGTGTGAGAGAGAACTTGAACATTCTTGATTAGGGTTTCTAAGCTCATCAACTTCCTGTGAGGCCATCGACAAATTCCCAACTCCCTACATCTGTTCTTGAGAGGGGTTAAGCCAATATTCAGTTCTTTGGCCACGCTCTTGATTGGCAGGTAAAAGTACTGCGAAATGGTTTCTTTTGATAGTGTCTTGGAGCTATTGCCATTCTCCTCTCTGCCTCCTAATCCTCTTATTCTCTATAGGAATTTCGTCTGCAATAATATCTTGAACTTCGATATTATGCATTTCATGGGTCCTCACTCCGAATTCGTTGTCAAGACCACTCATTATTTCTCCTAGAAAAGGAAAAATAATATCAGTAAAGGTAATACCATGCAAAATCCATGTTTGAATGTATGATAACTTGAAACCATATTCTAGCTTTGTTCAAAATCCATTAAGGAGTAGAAAGGATCATGCACAAGCATATCCTCATTCAGAGGAACAATATCGAAAACAGTCTCTTGAATGAGTAGATCAAATTGAAAATCCAAAGCAGCATGTCCAAAACTATCACTGATTTACATCACAACAAACCAAAAGAGAGTTTAATTTCATTATTTCATTATTAAGCACACTAAAAAAAAAAAGGAAGCCCTCAAAAGTATCTCACCTGAAATTAGGCGGAAGCGGTTGGCTTGGAAAGAAAAATATATCAAAATCTTCTGCGTTAGAAACCAAGTCAAAATTTAGCCATGTTTCAAATGAATTACGAGTCTTCATATCTTCTTTAATGTTTTTTATTTTTTTTTATATTTACTAATGACTGATGACTGAGATATACATACATACATACATACATACATACATACATACATACATACATACATACATATGTATGTATGTATGTATATGTACGAGGAAGAATAAGAGGTAGATGATAGGTGGAAGGATGAAGGAGAAGAAAAGATAAGGAGGAAGGGGAAAAGTTGGTACCGGAAGAGTGAAAAAAAAAAAGAGATTTTTATAATAGATTTCTTGGCATTTCCTACTTGTCATCATGTTCTTACATTTCTTTTTCTTTTTCCTTATTCTCTTGTGAAATTATTATTCCCTAAATTAGGGGGAGAACATAAACAGTATAAGAAAGATCTTGATTGGACAATATCATTAAATTATCTTAATCCGCGTACAAGCGCGTGTAAACTTGAAGTTCAAAAGATAATTCATTTGTAAAGCATTGCAAATCAAATGCTAGACACTTTTGTTGACTCCAGAAGAGTAACAAAATCGCATATTACAGCTATAAATGCTCCTATTCGAATTGAAGTTCCAACAGAACAAAAGATTATACCTATAGCTGCTAAAACAAAAGTATGCCAGAAGCATGGCCGACCTCTTGGTTCGAAAGAAGAAAGGATGAAAGGATCCAGATGATTATATTAGAAAAGAATGATAAAGACCAAGAGAGAATTGATGAAAAAGAATCAGAAGTTGATGAAAGTAACACTGAAATTTTCACCAATTATACCACTTCCGGTAAAAGCTGGAATCGGATAGAAACAATGATTGATAATATATTTGCATATAATATATCTCTTGATGTTATACAGGATCATGTTATACAGGATCATGATGATCTTGAATCAATATCAGTTGATGAATGTCGGCATAGAAAAGATTGGCTACAATGAAAAGATGCGATTCAATTGGAGTTAAATGCATTGATACAACGTGAAGTCTTCGGACCTGCAGTCCGAATACCGGAAAGTGTAAAACTTGTTGGCTACAAATGGATATTTGTGCGAAAGCGCAATAAAAATAATGAAATTGTACGATATAAAGTACGGTTAGTAGCATAAGGTTTTTCACACAGACCAGGTATGGATTATGATGAAACTTATTCTCCTATTGTTGATACTATTACACTCCGATATCTTATCAGTTTAACAATACATGAAAAGATAGATATGCGCCTATTAGATGTTGTCACTGCTTACTTGTATGGAAATTTAGAAAATGATGTTTACATGAAAATTCCTAAAGGATTTTACATGCCCGAAGCATATAAACATTATTCTCGTGAAAATTACTCCATCAAGTTGCAGAAATCATTATATGGTCTGAAGCAATATGGGCGCATGTGGTTCAATCGTCTTAGTGAATATTTATTGAAAGTGGATTTAAAAATGATCAGGTATGTCCATGTGTTTTTATTAAGAAATCTGGTTCTAAATTTGTGATATATGTTGATGATATTAATCTTATTGGAACTCCTGAAGAGTTATTCGACATTAAGGATGTTGATAAAATTACATTTTGTCTTGGTTTACAAATTAAACATTTAGCAAGTTTTATCAATCAACATATACAACAAAAGTTTTAAAAAGGATTTTCATGGATAAAGCACATTCATTGAGTATTCGAATGATCGTCCGGTCATTATATGTGAATAAAGATCTTTTCCAACCTCAAGAAGAGGATGAAGAACTTCTTGGTCCTGAAGTACCATATCTCAGTGCAATTGATGCATTAATGTATCTTGCTAACAATACACGACCTGATATTGCATTTGCTGTCAATTTATTAGCAAGATTTAGTTCTTCACCAACATGACGACATTGGAATGGAATTAAACAAATCTTTCGATATCTCCAAGCAGCTACTTCTTCAAATCATGCTGAAAGTATAGCCATTCATGAAGCAAGTAGAGAATGTGTATGGTTACGATCAATGATTCATGATATCCGAGAAAGTTGTGGATTATCATCTATTAGAGATATTCTAACTCCTCTTTATGAAGACAATGCAGCTTGCATAGCTCAAATACAAGGAGGATATATTAAAGGAGATCGGACAAAACATATTTCACCAAAATTCTTCTTTACTCATAAACTCCAGAAGAAAGGTGAAATTGATGTGCTACAAATTCGATCATGTGACAACCTCGTAGATATTTTCACAAAGACTTTACCGACTGTAACATTTGAGAAGTTGAGATATAAAATTGGTATGCGTCGGTTCAAAGATTTAAAGGAATCATCTCAACAGGGGAAATAATAAACAGATATATAGAATATTGTACTCTTTTTATTTCACTAGATTTTTTTCTCACTGTGTTTTTATCTAGTAAGTTTTAACGAGGCATATTCTTTTGTGAAATGGATGGACATCCAAGGGGGAGTGTTATGAATATATTAGTGGAAGCTTCACTAATTATGGATTTATGTGAACTATTAGGAAATTAGTGGAAACTCTACTAATTATGGATTTTTATGGATGTCCGTCATTTAGTAGAGACACCACTAATTAAGATTAGTGAAAGATGATGTATTCCACTAATTAAGAGCTCTATAAATAGAGCTATTCTCTAAACTTGAAATACACCATCATTTTGTGAACGAATTGTGAGAAAATTGTGAGAAAAAGAAAGAGAGAAGTTTGAAGAAAATAGTTAGAGTTTTCTTAATGTGTAGTGTGTAGATTTTATTCTAACACTACCCAAATTTTATAACATTAATATAATAAAAGAGATTGAAAGTAAAAGAGAAGAAAAAATAGTGAAGGAAAATATTTGCAATTTTTTTTAACTCTTATTTAGAAAAACAAAAACAAAGAAGTAGACAATATGCAGTGAATAAGCATACGTTACATGATGTAAGCAATTAGTTGTGAAACAATGATAACGAACATAATTATCAATTATTTGTGAGGTAAATATTAAGTGCACTGTAATATACAATAAAAAAATCTTTATGTAGCAATAAACCCCCACCTAATGATACATCGGTCTATCCCTGACTAGCATCTCGGTGTTTATGTATTTTGTAGTAATTCAAAAAGGGGAAGCCATCAAAACTGAAAAGGATTGCAATTATGAAAATTTATGAATAAATTTATGAATAAAATAGAAAATGCATGGATATCAATATGGTGAGTTCGGTGAATGGCCCCAAAAATTCTAACTAGTGAAAGTAAAATATATGTTTTATACAATAAAAAAGATTGAAAGTAAAAACGAGGAAAATAACACTTTGAGAAATCAACTGAAAATAGTAAAGGAAAAAATTACGTTTTTACTCTGATCTAGAATAAGAAAAACAAAGAAATAGTTGGATAAGCGTTACATGATGTATGTAATTAGTTGTAAAACAATGATAATGAACATAATGATCAATTATTTATGAAACAATTATTATGATACGATTTGCAAAATTCATAATATCAAGAATTTAATCACTCAAATTGAAACTCAAATCACATGAAATTCGCACCCAAAATAGAGGAATTTTGACACTAGAACGATCATCAAATTTATCTCTCAAATTAAACCCAATAAATGCAGGAATTGAACCATCAAATACATCACAAATTAAGTTCTAAAACAATAAAATCCAAGGTTAAATTTATGGTTCAAAAACAGAATGCAAAACAATAGGATTGATTGTTCAATTTCCTACATCTTTCCACAAACGAACCTTAGTAAATCAAGTTATGTAGGATCCCAATTTTAGTAGAAATTGTCCGACTATTTTAACACCCAAAGACTCTAAATTTAGTAAGAAATTTAGAATCAATGAAATAGGAGAAAGTAGGCATCCTTCTAAGAAACCTAACAAGAACCATAGGACAATAAAGGAATTTAAGACCCAAATTAGAGAGACTAGTTGGATTAACTCTTGGTATTTAGTGACTCTAAACAAAGGTAGTCTAATCTCTCTTTGCAAGGTCATGAACTGAAGCAAAAAAAAAAAAACAATGGAGGAACACTTCTTTTCAATAGTTCAAATCCTAACTCTTTGATTGAAGGATTCAAAAATTCACCACTAATTGTTGTTTGTGAGATTACAAGAGAATACAAATAGATAGCTAACCCTAACTATACATTCAAGCCCATAGGTTTTAAGTGGCCTAAAAAATGTTTAAGAAAGCCCTACAAATGATAAAAGTCATTGGAATTGAAATTACATGGAAAAACAAGTATCAAATAAGCAAAACAAAACAAGGAAAACATAACAATATTGTCTGCAAAAGAGCACAATCGTGCAGGGCAAGATGCAAGGCCGTGCCAAGCATTTTTAGCTTGGCCTAACCTCAGCACAACCTGAAGCACACCCATACATCAAACCGTACTAAGCTTTTGTTGAATATGCGAGAGTAGATGGCGTTGATTGAGTCAATCCTAATGGCATTGCTTCCATCAACAGCTCAATCTTTGCACAAACTTTTCTCATTTGATCTCCAATTGCACTCCTTTGCATCCTCACATATTTGAATATCATTTCAAGCTCTTATTCACTCTCGATTCATCCTCTGAAAGTTACTTTCTCCAAGGCTTCTTGCATGTATGATTGTATTTTTTCAAGAAACCTCTTTATCTCGATCCTTAATCAAGTCTCAGTGAGTTGAACTTTGATCTTTCTTCTTCTTAGAAGACGTCCTTCGTGCGTATAGGTAGATTCTTATTATATTACTAGGTGGTTACCTCGAGCAAGGTGCGAGGTTAGGTACTTGTGCTTTGTTTAGTCATTTTTTGGCTAATGTTAAGCTTTTGTCTTTTATTTGATGAAGAATTGAAAATATCACCAGTGTTTATGAGTATTAATTTTATAAATGTGTCGATAAAATGTTGGTTCAAAATGCAGCACATAATAAGATGAAGTAGAAGCAACACTTTCATATTTATAGTTAGGAGTTCACATATTTACAAAGAGCAAAGGGTCTTGAAATTTTGTGTAGGAGAACTTTCAGAACTTTCCTAGGAGTAGCCTTGTGAGAAAGAATCCAAAATAATTCCCCACCCCTACCATTCCCTTGACCAAAAAAAAAAAAAAAAAACCAACTGTTCAACCTAACTCATTCACCCCTGCAAAAAGTTCTTCAACAAACCAAAAATTGACAAATTTCCTTCACTTCCCACTGCACAATTGCATGTAAACTAAAATACATTTAAAACATTAAATTTATTAGAACAAGCAATTCCAAGTTTGAGTAGCTTGAAGCTATTGCTGGAAAAGATGCACCAGCTATTTCTGAGCCAAGTACAAGAGAGAGGTCCACAATCACCTGAAGATTGAAATATTTATCAACTAAGATAACAAGAGCCAAGTCTTTTTCAATCAGTTTTGCCAAAATGAAAGAAATCTATGAGCGAAGTAGGTTAGAAACCTCAAGTTTGTATCAGTAAGAGCAAGCACAACAACATGAGCAAGCCAAACTAAGGTGATGTGAATGTTTTGTAGCCTTGGACAGCTTCTTCCTAAACCATCCATCATTGTAGCAAGATTTGTGCTATCATTATCTGGGCAAGATAAATCCAAGGAAATCTCCTTTAAATTAGGGTAATGGAAGATCTAGCCAAAACATGACATTAGGTGAGAAAAGATAGATTAGAAAGATACAAAGATTATAAAACTAAAAGAAATAAAATAAACTACTAACAAAAAATCTTGGAATGAACGTTATATTTCCACCCCTCGAACAAGAGAAAAAGCCAAGGAATGAACAATACACCTCCAAGCACGGCCCCATAAAACTAGAACATAAACAATAAATTATACATAAAAAATAAATGCAACCTAAATGAAACCCATGTCTATGATCATAAACTCGTATAGAAACTTTTGAACCACTCTCTATTGATTTTTCTCAACATTCTTATCAAGTGATCCAAGAATTTCCCTAGCTATACAGCCAACTCCTAATCTTGAATAGAGTTATATTCGAACACAAACGAATTGAGTATTAAATTTTTGAGCTCGATTTTGAACTTACTCGAATACTATTCGAGTTCGTTCGTTTATTAATTGAGCTTGAGTTCATGTTCAAATTCGTTCGTTTATTTTTTAATAATGTTCGTGTTCGTTTGAGTTCGAGTTCGTTTATTTTTTAATTTTAAACATTTAAAATACATCAGTAATTATATTTTTAAAATACACCAAAATAAAACAAAGATATTATTATAAAATATAAATAACTAAATAAATAGTAAATATAATATAATTGTATTTTAAAAATATATATGTTCACGAACATGTTTGTATTCGTTCGATTAATAAACGAACGTAATATTTTGTTCGAGTTCGTTCATTTATTAAACAAACAAGCCTTATTTGAACATGAATGAACTCAAACGAACTTTTGTTCGTGAACGTTTGGTTCAAATTCAGCTTTAATCTTGAATAAAAACAACAAAATATACACGTGCGTGCACATGTTGTGTCTATATATAAATATATTCAAGTTAAACCAATAGAAGCAAAGTTCATCCCTTATTTCTAATCATGGATGAAATTTTAAAGTAGAATTAAAGTTCAATTCTTATGGAATATGTGATTCTGTATCAGGTAGTTATCACCAACATGTTTCTGTTTTCCAAACAAACACTAATAACGTATCTACTTGTGCATGTACCAAATTTCATGAGTCCTAAAAAGCTGCAACAAGAAAAGCATTTAACATAGCAAATTGAAAAATGAACAGAATGGATTTTCATTAATAAAATAGCAAAGTTCATTGACTGGAGTAGCCAGAGGTACATCCTAGACAGTTTTGCAAGTAAGGAAATTACATTTGCCTTGAATGACAACTTTAACCTCCCTAAAGCTTTCTGGCTATTTAAACAGTACCTATACCATGGAATGTACAAGATCAATGGAAGGAACAACATGTCATCTCCGATAGGAAAAACCAAGCAAAACTACCAATCTACATATTCACTGCCATCAATCTTTCAAAAACATAAATCTCTAGGCGAGACATAAGGATGAGAAATCCTGTCATACAATAAACTCATCTTGAAGACTATTTCGACATTTACAACAAAAGCTAAAATATTCAGATACATCAAAATCATACCTCTTGGCTATAGACAACTAGAAACTCAAATCCATGAATACAATTAATAGGGAAAATAGTTCAAAATGAAGAAAAATTATAGCAAATCATTGACATAATATACTCGGATACATACCTCTGTGGCTTTATCTGCAACTCAAAGACAAAGTAGATCTAAAAAATCCTACTTGAGCCAATAAGCCATATCAAAGAACAGATTAGAAAGAACCCAATCAACAAGGCCGATCGAAACAATGATCAAATTGTGGATCGTCGAATGATCTACTCAATTCTCGAAAAGCCCCAGTCTTCTCAAAAGCCAATCCAAACCTTACCGACATAAGTCTCAACCCCTCCGCTTCTCTCTAAACCCCTTTTCCTTCACTCTCCATAGCCAAGAATACCCTAAAAAAGAGAGATAATCGGATTAATGCTATTTTTTCCCCAATAAATATTTAAAGCCTTAGTCCTTATAATTAATTTCGTCCAAAGAAAAATTACACAGTCTACTGTCTCTATGTTCTCCTACACTACTTTACCCTTAATATTGGAAGGAAAAAAGGAAAAAAAATGGCATAACAGCAATAAACTTGCTATTCCATAGGCTATTAGCTAAAGAAGCCTCCTTCTTCTTGCCTTTCCGATTGCCATGTATCACAGCCTACACATATAGACAAGAAACAAAACAGACCCCGCTCCACTCTATAACACAGTGCCAAAAGAAAACACAAACCTTAAAGATTTTTTATATATATAAGAAATTTTTGAAGAACATAAATACACTATCTCAATTGAGTCTGAATTGTATACTGGGAAGCATGAAAGTAGAAGAAGAAGATCTAGGAGTGAAGCTAACAATGGCTACCATGGGAAGTGTAGAAAATAAGAACATAGAAGAAAATTGGGAAAGAATTTCTCTGTTTTAATTGATTCAATTCACTAACTATTACAGGTTATACAAGTTATTTTATACACATCATCTGGATCCAAACGAAACTACTAGCTGAAGAATAAAAACTAGGATGACATCCAATAATTAATAGTAGGCAAAAAAGAGACAAAAATAGCACTCTGAACTGCTTAGTTGTTGCCGCCAAAATATTCAACCAGGATCAAATGAAAACATGGATGATCTGGCAAATGAGCTAGCTCTATGGAATGAGCTGTCATCCTCAACTGCTGACCTGGTTCCCAACTTGGCAATAACTGACTTAACAATTCCAGCTTCATACTTCTTCTTCTGAGACTTAACATCCCCCCGCAAGCTGGATGCAGAGAAAACCCCCAAATAAAACAGCAACAAAGAAAAGCGAGCAAGAGATAATGCTTTTGTGAAAATGTTAGCTAACTACTGAGCAGAAAAAATTGGCAAGGACTTAATGCAGCTAGCTTGAAACTGATCTCGAATGAAATGACAATCAATCTCTATATGCTTAGTTTGTTCATGAAATATAGGATTTTCAACCAAATAAATTGCACTTCTATTATCACAAAATAGAGGAACTAGTAAGATGCAGGTAAAACCAAGTTCTTGAAAGAGATGCATAATCCACTACAACTCACAAACAGACTGAGTTAAAGCTCTATATTCTGCCTCAGCAGAGCTTTGAGCAACCACAGACTGCTTCTTGAATTTCCAGGATATAAGTGCACTACCAAAATAGATACAAAAACTAGTAATAGACCTTCGGGAATCCTGACAACCTACCCAATCTAAATCAGCATACACCTGAAGAGCAAAAGGAGTATCAACAGTAAAATGCAAACAAAAATCAATAGTGCCCTTGAGATATCTAAGAAGCTTATATACAGCTTGTATATGCAAAAAGTTAGATCATTGAGAAACTGACTCAACTGCTAAACTGTAAAAGCAATGTCTGGCTAGCTATGGGTCAAATATAATAACTTCACAACTAAACTCCGATAGAAAGAAACATCAGGAAAAAATTCTGAATCTCCAGCAGCCAGTTTTAACTTACTATCTAAAGGGGAAGACCCCAGTTTGCAACCAATATAACCATGTGTTTGAAGCATATCTAATAGATATTTCTGTTGAGACAACACAATGCCAATGAATCTCTATGAATCTCAAAGCCAAAAAAATAGTGAAGGTCACCTAAATCTTTGATTTAAAATTGATTATGTAACTGACTTTTGACCTCAATAATGGCGTCTAAGTGATTACTCAAAACAAGAATATCATCAACATACACCAAAACAACAATGAACAAATCAGCAATCCTCTTAAAAAAAGGCTATAGTCACTCTTGGACTGATGAAAACCAAGTGATAGCAAATAAGTAGTAAGTTTTGCATTCCATTATCTACTAGCCTGTTTAAGTCCATATAAAGACTTATCAAGTTTGCATACCAGTGAAGCATCAGTAGTAGCAAAGCCCGGGGGCATATCCATGTAAACCTCCTCAAACAAGTCACCATGCAAAAAAGCATTATTCACATCTAATTGATGGATATACCAGTTAGATTTTGCAACAAGAGCTAACATTAGTCTAATAGTAGTAATTCTCACAACTGGTGCAAAAGTATCCAAAAAATCTACTCCCTCTTGTTGTGTATAGCCTTTGGCAACAAGTCTTGCTTTATACCTATCAACAAATCCATCAGCCTTATACTTAATTCGATATACCCATTTATATTCAATAGTCTTCTTTCCAGGAGGTAGATGAACTAAATGCCATGTATGGTTAGCCTCCAAAGCTGTAATTTCAGATTTCATTGCTGAACACCATTCTTTGTATTACACAGCCTCAAAATAATGCTTAGGTTCAAAATGCTTATTAGCATTGCAAAGAAAAGTTGAACATGCAATAGAGGAAGGTAGGAAGTGTGGTGTAGTAATTCTATGCACTTTAGAGAAAATGTAATAAAAAAGATGAGTAGGTGTAGTGATAGTCCTAGTAGATCTTCTAAGAGGAATTTCAGAGACAGAAAAAGAAGACAAATGCGAATCTTGTTGAAAAGAAGTATAAGGTAAATGGACTGATGAAGAATCAGGTAAGGGTAAAACATGTTTACCCAAACTAGAATTAGAAAAAGCTTTATGATGCACGAAAGAAAAACAAGATTCTGTGAAGGAAACATTTCTTAACATGAAGATTTCTCTGGAAAAGAAATCTAACAAGAGGAAACCTTTTGTAGATGAAGAATAACCAAGAAAAACACATGGTTTACTTCTATGGTCAAATTTACTTTTGTGTGGGAATTGAACACAAGCATAAGCCAAACTGCCAAAAATCTTAAGAACACTATAATCTGGAGGTTTTTTATATAACCTTTCAAATGGTGTTTGTTGATTTAACACAGGAGTAGGGGTAACATTTATCAAATACACAACATGTTAAATGTAATAACCCCAATATGCAAGAGGTATTCGAGACTAAAATTTAAGAGCTCTAGTCACATTAAGAATATGTTGATGTTTTCTTTCCACAATACCATTTTGTTCAGGAGTATAAGGACATGATATTTGATGGATGATACCCTTTGAATGATAAAAATCAGCAAGTTGAAATTCAAGACCATTATCAGGTCTTAAAATCTTAATTCTTTTAGTAAATTGAGTTTCAACATAAGCAATGAAATGTTGGATCAAAGGTCTGACTTCAGATTTTTGTTTCAACAGAAACACCCAAGAAAATCTGTTAAAATCATCAACTATAGTTAAAAAATACTTGTGACCATGAACAATATTGGTATTAAAAAGGCCCCAAATATCTATATGTACCAAGTCAAAAATGGATGCAACAGCTCCTTGATGTAAGGGAAAAAGTAGATTTGTGTTGTTTAGCTAAAGGACAAATTGGACAAAATGTTTCATCAATAGGTAAAACAATAGAGGAATCAACCTTTTTAATTTCAGTCAACTACTTTGTAGATAAATGGCCAAGTCTGAAATGCCATAATAGAGTTTTATTATAAAAATTCACCAATAGTAATATCATAAACTAAATTCACAATGGAAGTTGGCTAGTGTAGATCAAGATGATAGAGACCCCCAGATAGTCTAGTTGATCCAATCATTCGACCATGATGTAGATCCTGGATAAGACAGGAATCATTTGTGAAGGTTATGACACACTTTAGTTGGTAACTTTATAGATACATTTTGAGCAGGATGATAGTAAAAAAAAATTCTAAACAAGAATAAATATGGTCTGTAGCTTCTGAGCCTAGAATCTAGATTGAAGAACATATACCTGTATCTTAAGCTTCATATGATGAGTTTGAGAAGTTTGGTAGAAGAGTGACTTGGTTGATTGAATGAGCATGTTCAGAAACACTACTGTTTTTGGAAGAAGAAGAGGAAGCAAGTTGTGTGTAAACCAGTTTTAACAACTATTGATTCTGCTTTTGAGTTACATATTTTGAGGTATGAGAATCCACTGAAGTGTTTGAACAGCCTAATACTGAGCTTACACCGTTAGAGGCATTCTGAAAGTTACTCCTATCGACAAAAATATTGGCATGTGGCATAAAACTTTGATTCCCCATAGTCCTGTTTTTATTTCTGTAGCTGGTTGGAAATCCATGTTTTTTATAACATCTATGTATTGTATGCCCCTGCATTCCACAAAATGTACACTGCAACCTTTTGTTCATATTCTTACCTTTTCTGTATCCTTGATATCCACCATTCTATACAGTTTTCCCACTAACATTTCCAATTGCATTTAACATGAGCTCATGTTTGGGAACATTTCTAGCCTGTACAGATGAATCTACTACAATATTTTTGACAGCAAACACTTAAGGACTTGATGAAACTGAACTATCAGAATGTGCATTGTGGTAATTGAGTGACCTTTCATGTGTGGAAACCATAAAAAAAGCCTGATTCACAGTTGGAAAAGGTTTAGTCAATAAGATCTGAGACTTTATACCACTGAACTCTTCTTTCAACCCTTTGATAAATCTGATAATAAAATTAACATCATTGTTTGTCTTAACTTCAGGTAATGCTGGACATTGACATTTTAGATCACAATAACAAATGGGAAGTGGCCTCAAATTTAACAACTCTTCCCACAGGGTCTTCAAATTGGTATAGTATTCATTTACAGTTAATGAACCCTGTTTCAAATTATATATATCTTCTTGGAGGTCTAAAATTCTAAAAGAGTCTCCTTGTGAAAATCGTTCACATAGATCAGTCCATACATCATAACCATTGTCCATCCAAATCACACTTTGAGCTATAGAGGATGAAATAGAATTGAGAATCCATGACAAAACCATCCTCAACTGCTGACCTGGTTCCTGACTTGGCAACAACTGACTTAACAATCCTAGCTTCATACTTCTTTTTCTGAGACTTAACATGAAGGATAGCAAGATCACTGATACTCAGTGCACTTTCTCCTACCAAAGTGCAGAATTTATCATTTGGGTTTGTGTCGTGGCATGCTAATCGAGTTCATGGAGAATCATTTGGGTTGTTGTTTTTGAAAATTTTCTCCAGCTCCGCTACTGCAGCTGCCATAGTGCAGGTTCCCATGGATACCGTTTCATCTTCCATGGATACCACAGTTGATGTGAGAATAGACCGCCACTAAGGATGACGGTGATATCGATAGTGAGGGCGGAACTGCACCGTTCATGTTGAAGGCTAAAAAGGAGGAGAAAAGGAGGACGATGGAAAGGGAGGCCGCCAGAAGGAGTGACTGAATAGGGTTTGATAGAGGACAGAGGGTAGAGATAATGGGCAAAGGAGGAGGAAGCTGTAGTTGTAGTCCAAGTGGTTTTGGAACCACAGCTGCGGGTAAGACTGTTCAAACGGTTAACAGTTCAATTTTTGATTTTTTAAATCAATTTTTATTTAGTTTTAATTTTTTTTCCCAACCGAACCGAACAACCAAAACAACCAAAACAACCAAAATTCTTTTGGTTCAGTTCGGTTCGATTCGGGCTAAAACCGAAATTAAAAAAATGCTGGCCCATTAAACAAAGCCCAACAGACATCCACTAAAATCCAAATACAATATAAAGTCCAAAATATTAAAATTAGCCCAGTACACATTATCCAATCCGACCATTGTAACTAATAGATTCAATACCATTACATAGGCATAAAGAAAAATATTATACATCACATGATTCACATCAGTAGCCACTAGCCATCCGATTTTCCTTAATAGCCATCCAATAGCAGAAACAAGCTGTGCCCTCGACTTTCCTCAATAGCCATCCAATTTAAGAAGAAATTCATAACTATTTTGACCTTTCACAAGAGGTATTAAGATCAGAAAGTGCATTTACATGATGAATCAGAAAGTGATCTCTGTGAACAAGGAAAATTTTACATTTTGATGCAAGTTTGAAATTCACAAGAAGATTACATAGAAAAATCAAATTGCAGACTAGTCCACCTAGAACTAATGCAACACATTCTCTTTAATAGAAAAAGACACATAACTGCCATGGGAAGCAAATAACTGCCAGAAAACCAGAAAATCAGTAAACAAATGTCACTCGTAAGAAATTCATTCTTCCTCTCTTTCATAAGCATGTACAGGTATGGTAAGCCAGGGACAGATAACTGCCATAGGAAGCAAATATAATGATTATCTTATCCAACCAAAACTAAATGAATAATAAGAGATCAAATTATTCATGGAAGATTCCAGCTACCTCTTCAATCAACCAAGCAAATACACTACAAAATACAAATAGACTGCAAAAATACTCAAACCCTAAACGATTACTGTGAAATTTGAAAATTCCAATATACATTTGACTATTTAAAACTCATAAAACTCAAAAACAGAATTCCACTAAAAGGCACTCAAACTGTAATGTTGAACACTTAACTAATCAATGTGTCTGTTGAAACCATCTATGACACTTGTTGGTTGCAACAGATTTGAATGAAAAGTAGAATATTTCTTTAAAGAAAAGCACAAACAGATCTGAATAAAATATACTAAAGGAAGACCAAACATCCAAACATCCACATATTTCTCAATGTCTTCATCCAAACATCATCCAATATCTTCATTTAAACATCTAGAAATGAGACCATTCAAATTGCATCATATAAGTGTCAAAGAAAAAGTAAATCATTGAGAAAATAGAGATATGTTTGTAATATAGTTAAACTGCATTTCTGCCTTGGATAATGGACATCAATCTATTTTCTTTTCTTAGTTCCTCCCATTCAAAGCCAAGTCCTTCTGAAAAATGCTCAAGTGTGAATTGAAGTTTCCAAAAGATAAATTTAACTAAAAATCTGATACTTAGGCATGAATTTAAAGAAAAATAACTTACTTGAATTCTTAATCGCTTCAATTCTCTTCAAAGATCAAGAATGGTTGATTCATGACCACATTTTGCAAATTCTACAAAAGGAAATTAAATGAAAAGTTAGAAAACAAATTAAGACATAAATAAATAAATATTTACAAGTATTAAAAAGCTAAAATAAAATATGAAATAGATTACCATGATCAATTTTTTCAAGAATGTCAATATCTTCTTCCATATTAACTAGTTTTGCTTCATTGCGCAACCAATCTTTGGCACACATAAGACATTGCACCATTCTTAGAGTCAAAAAGTTTCTAAATATGTCAAGAACACGACTTCCCATGCTAAAAGCTGACTCGGAAGCAACTGTAGAAACTGGAGCAACCAATATATCACGAGCCATTTGAGCAACTATAGAAAATCTTGAAGCATTAAGCTTCCACCACTTCAGAATATCAAAATTATCTTCATCTTTTTCCATTTCTTCACCAAGAAACTTATCCAATTCACTTTTTGTATCAACTCCTCCACCCTCATTAAGAAACATATCATACTCACGCATAGTGTCTACTTCTAAATTTCGCCTTTTTAATGATGGCTTCAATGAATATTGTAAACGCTGACTTGAAATTGAACTAGAGATGCACTTGATGATGGCAGTGGTGAGCAATAATCAACTTGAGAAATATTTAACCTCTTGTATTCCTCAAAGAGCTCATGAATACCTTCCTTCACCTTATCCCCAAGAGTAATATTATCTAGATACATCTTTTGAATCACCCACCCAATATAATGCAATTTAAATCGGGGATCAAGCATAACTGCATAAAACATGATGAAATTCATTTTCTCATGATTCTCCCAATACTTATTGTATTTATTTCTCATTCTCTTTGCCATTTGACTCAACTCTCCATCATCACTACATTCCCATGTATTCAACAATTTAACCACATCACTAAATTCATGAAGCACTTGATTTGAAGTCACATATAATGAGCTAGAAATCCGCAATGTAAGTTCATAGAAGTGACTCAAAAACTTTAAATAATGATAAATATTATCCCAATCTTCCTCACTAGGTAGCTCACTATGATCAACTAGTAGATCAAATTTAAAATGTGGATCTAAATCTTCAAATCTTTCAAAAGCTTTTGCAAGACTCAAAGCTATATCTAACATCAAATAAGTCAAGTTCCATCTAGTGGGAACATCCAAACATAATAACCTCTTACTTTCTATCTTTTCCATTTCAACACACTCCTTAAACTTTTTCAACCTACTCGAAGATTGCCTTATATATCTAATAGCTGCTCAAACACGAGTAATGGAAGGACAAATCTCTTTCAAACCATCAGCCACAACAAGATTTATTATGTGTGCTATACACCTCACATGAAGATACTTAACCCCAAGCAAATTAGTACTCCAATTAGAAAATTTTTTCTTCAAATAACTAACAGCAACATCATTAGAACTCGCATTATCAACAATAATTGAAAATACATTTTCAATCCCCTAGTCAAGTAAGCATTTTTCCACTCCTTTTCCAATCGCCTCACTTTATGACTGTCTATCCTTTTATGTAATACCCAATCATCATCTATAAAATGAGCAGTAAGACACATATAATTAATTTGCTGTTCAGAAGTCCATGAATCAGTAGTAAGACAAACTCTCTTAGATGAATGTCTCAAAAAACCCTTCAATTTTGTCTTTTCTTCCAAATAGATATCATAACAATCCCTTGTAATGGTAGTTCTAGATGGAATTTGGAAAGATGGGCAAGCAATGGGTGTGAAATGTCTAAATCCTTCTTTTTCAACAAATGAAAATGGTTGTTCATCCACAATAATCATATATGCACATGCCTTTCTATTATCAATTTGATTAAACCTCCAAGTAACAACTGAATCGGCCTTACTACCATGTGCAAGTGAGTGTGGTTGTTGTTTTAGTTAAGTTGCATGAGCCTCATTATTGTATGAATTTTTCAAACAGCCTTTCATATGATTTTTCAGTGAAGTAGTACCATTTATGCTAGGATCAACTGCATAAGAAAGACTGCAATAATTGCACCTTGCTTCTTTTTTTCTCCATCTTCAGTTGTATATTTAGTAAAATGCAACCACACAATTGATCGTGGTGTTATTTCCCTTCTCTTCTTAGAACTTTGTCGGTTATTGTTTGAAGTATTAGACCCTTCATGACTTGCTGGATCATCTTGTGAATTACTCCTAGGGATACTGTCTGCTTGATCTGACATCCTACAACTAAAAATGTAAATAAACTTAGAGGTTGTAAGTAAAAAATGTAAATGATAATCATTAGGTAAACTCTTCAAATGATCAATTTCACAAGACAATAGAGATAGGATGCTAAGATAAATAATGATTAACCAATCCTAACTCAAATGACTCAAGGAAATTTGAAATTCTAGGACTTCATCCCACTAATCTCAAGAGTTATGATATGAAAATTTAATACAAATGAAAGACGCAAGCTAAGAACTCGCATAATAAAATGTAAAGCCACTTAAGTATTTCATTAAATACTTGGTATGCATAAAAAAAAGTTCATGAAGTCAAGAAGTTCTATATAATTCAAGAGACAAGTAAAGTGAATCCAAGCATGTACGATTGCTTTCCAATCTCAAATTTAGTTCAAGATGAAGTTTATGGCATTCAATTAGTCCTATCAAATCCTAGCTATCACAACTTCAAGTATCACCATTTACAATCAACAACTACTCAAGGGAATAATATCAACACTAGTCTTTTAACAAGTACTTAGTTTGCTCAATATTGTTTCTTAATTTAGCTTCAACAACTCCTATGAAAACAAGTTTGTCATTCAACACTTTACTCAAGGTAATTTATCACAAGAATTTAAAATTCAAAGAACAAATGATATAAACTAAGCATTCTTCAATGACTTACCAAGATTACTAAAGAAGACAATGATCCATCTAAAATATCACAATATCCATTTATAAATTATTGGACCTCAATAATAAATCATATTTCTTGCCCACTTTCTTTTTTTTTTTTCCTCCTATTTTGCCCCAATGCCAACAACAAATCCATTGAAGAACATAAAGTCAAGAAGATGGTAGATTACATTCCTCAAATGTCCCAAGTTTATCAAGCCAAGCAAAATAGCCCTCAACTGAATATACCAAAAGGCTGAATTTGGAAGCGATTAAAAAACCTTTCCACAATACAAGAAAAGCAGAGAACCTTCAGAACCTAACTTGGATTCCCAAGAATATGTGTAGGTTACTTAGTTTGGTTATTCAGGAAATGCCAGACGGGAAGAAGAGGTATCACAATTGACAGCACTCAACCTAGAAAATTCTGTCACTCCAACTAACTAAAGACAACCACAAAACGGTCAAGAAGTCGTCTTTTTTCTCTTTCACTTCTAAGAGGGGTAACATTTATTCAATCCCTCGAAACTCCGACCAAGAAACCAAATGACAACCAAATATTATATTACAGTGAAGAAAATAGAAACTTCACAAAAGATATTTCCATTGGCCATCAAACAGACACCAAAGCATTTCTCTCCTTTTCTCTACATCTCCTCCATTTTCATAGCGAGTGAAGAGAATCAAATTTGATAGAAGACAACACAACACCACAAAAGAAAGAAAACCTAGAAATTCTAAAAATGAATAAACAAGAAATATAAGTGAAAGATCTGAAATTCAGACAGCAAAAGGTGGTCTAAAGATGAGGTAAGAACTAGGTAGGGAACTAGAAAACTGGCCGGAAAGCTGACTCCAGTTGCCAAAATGTGATGAAATTCCGACAGGGTGAGCTAAGAAATCGAGAGAAAAGAGGCAGATAAGTATCAAATTCCATAATTGATGGCATGTTTTGATCTTTTTATGGGAGAAGAAGAAAACAAAGAGGTTGGCCTTTCTACAGTTTTCATACCAAGTCACATCAAACGGGTACTTCTTGTGGTGAGCAATGCAACTCCGCAAGCCTCATATGCAGAAGGGAGGCTGCTTCTACAAATCAAATCCTGCTGGCTGCTTATATTGTTAGGCTCCAAGTTTGGCTACAGATTTTTCAAATTATACTATTTGCGTATTTCTTTCTCCGGTAGGTGGTAGGTATGAATGTATGATACCTTCTGGGTTCTGGCAGTGAGGAATAAGGATTGAGGAAGGAAAACGAAAAGAAGTCGGGACTTTCCGGCAATAAGGATTGAGGAAGGAAAGTGAAAGGGCGTCGAGAGGAGTCGGGAGTGAAAGTGAATTAGGGAGTTAAGGTTTCAATTGGATTTCACAATTTTCTTTCCATTTTTAGTTTTAATTTATTACCAAAAAAATAATAATTTTTTTTTATAATTCATACTTTGATTTTTCAATTCAATTGATTTTAATTCAACTGAACCGAATACCGAACCGAACTTTATATTTCCTTCTTGCACCGAACTGAACTGAACCGAACCGAACCGAACCGTATCCCTTAAAAAATCGAACCGAACTCATCTATTCAGTTCAATTTGGTTCGAAAAATCGGTTCGGATCGAATATTGAACAGCCCTAGCTGCGGGTGAGGTGCAGAGAAGAAAAGTGTGGTCTATAGAGCTGTGTGAATAGGCCTCCGTATGCACTCTACATGTCAGCTTTAGTACTCCGCATGCATTTCACTTGGTTATAAGAGTGCACTTATCTGTTTTGTATCAATGTACCAAAGCTTATATTGGAAAAAGCAAAGGTTTCTCTGCACTTCACTGGCAAAAAAATTCTAAAAAGACATAAATATCCTCATTAACGAAAAATAAACAGTATCCACAAAATTTCTTTTTCTCTATATAGAAGATGTCCATTCCAGCACGTAGAAAAAATATATGTATATTTATGGGGGCAAGTAACCCACTAAGTCAGACATGGGCTGTCCCTAACTAGAGTCCCCGGTGTTACATATTTTTTAGTAGTACAAAATGGTGGGAGCCATCAGAACCGAAAAACAACTGCGAGTATAAGAATTTACCAATAAATGGATTTGGAAATGTCTGCTATTTGGTGTAGAAGAATTACAGTCAGTGGTAAATAATTGCCACAATTATAGTTGTAAATAATTGTAACAATTGTATGAACAATAGTTACAATTTATGAAAATAGTCATAATTAAATAAATAACAATTATAATTTAATAATAGTTCTATAAAAATAATATTGTTCTACTATTTTTTTTAATACACGATCACTTATATTACCATTAAAAATTTAAAATTTCTAATTTAGATCGTAAAATGATCGTACGATTTTCATACTGAAATCCCAATTTAATTATATTAGGTCACAGGTGCTTTTTGCAGTTTTACAAATAAACGGCTCCTCATATGTGAATATTTACAAATAAATTTTCTAAATCAGCATTTTGGGGGCACGTGATGACTTATAGCTCGGATTGACTTGCGAACTTCCATTCAAAATAGATTTGGGGTAGTGCAATTTAAAAGGTCAAATTATAAAACTATTTGATAGTCTAAATTAAAAGTTTTAGAGATATGATAATCTATGAGTATACTATACATGTTTGCAAAATCTTAATGGAACGACAATTATTTGTTTTACACAATTTTTTATGCATAGATTTATGATTGATATTGTAATATTAAATTCCATCCGCTATATAATACTACTAGTAATCAATTTTCACACTATTAATGTAGCATCTTAATGGTCAAGTACCTCATTATAATTTGAGAGATTAAATGCAACTTTTATTTTATTTTTTTTAAAAAATTCATTCTCTCACGCTGAATTGTTTGGATATATATGCATGTTAACGTCAATTTTTTTATTAATGAATCAATAAATAAATTGATAATTTAAATTTGGCAAGGCTCCAAACATGGAGGCCAACTGCATGAAACCAACAACCGTGTTTGGTCTTGTGGGTTTGGACAGATGGGTTTTAACTTCAATGCTTATCCATTGGGACCAACACCCCAAGCGTAAAGGCAGCTTGTTGTTGAAACTCAAATGCACCATCCCCAAATCTGCACTGTCCTAGGATGCCAATTCATGTTGTCTTTGCTGTCAAAGATATGAAGTCCAGTAGCCTTTTGGGCATGCAAAAAGGTTCTTGCAGACTGTTGTCTTTACATTTTGATGTACTACTAGAATTGCAAATTGCATTTTTATAATACCGCGGTATCTGGCTGGTCCTTGACTACAACTAAAGTACCCTCTGTTTAACTCTCCTTCCTGGAGGCTGCTGTCTACTCCTATTGTATAGTATAAATAGGCACCTACCCAGTGCTAAATCTTCATCACACTTTCCCAAACTCAGAAAGCAAATATCTCACTACAATTTGATCCCTAAAGCTAAACCCATCATCATCATCACCATTCCAGTTTAGAAACACTTTATTGACCATGGCCACCAAGATTGTCATGCAAACCTTGCTTCTTGAACTAGTGTTGCTGAATTTTGCTTCGGCAGCGAGGGTGCTTACTAGTTCAGTCAAAGAACAAGACAACATGCTCTTCCAATACCACAATGGTCCTCTTCTTTCTGGGAAGATTTCAATCAATTTGATCTGGTATGGGCAGTTCAAGCCTTCCCAAAGGGTCATCGTCTCTGATTTCATCACCTCACTCTCGTCCTCGCAAGCACAACCACAGCCTTCAGTAGCCACCTGGTGGAAGAACATTGAGAAGTATTTCGTCTTAATCAAATCCGAGAATCCCAATTCAATTGAGATCTCATTGGGAAATCAAATCTTTGATGATAACTACTCGATTGGCAAATCGCTCACGATGAGGCAAATTCAAGAATTGGCAGCAAAGGTTGATCAATTAAACACCATCAATGTTGTCTTGACCTCATCAGATGTTGCTGTTGAAGGGTTATGCTCAAGCAAATGTGGAACCCATGGATCACAGGGTGGACTTATCAAAGGCAAGAATCAAAAGTTTGCCTACATTTGGGTTGGAAACTCTGAGACTCAGTGTCCTGGTCAATGTGCCTGGCCATTCCACCAGCCCATCTACGGACCACAGAGCCCACCCCTAGTTGCTCCAAACAATGACGTAGGTTTGGACGGAATTGTTATGAATTTGGCGAGCCTATTGGCCGGGACAGTGACCAACCCCTTTGGAAATGGCTACTATCAAGGACCGGCAAGTGCACCACTGGAGGCTGCCTCGGCTTGTCCCGGGATATACGGTAGAGGAGCCTACCCTGGCTATGCTGGGAATTTGTTGGTGGATTCAACAACTGGTGCTAGCTATAATGCTCATGGTGCCAATGGGAGGAAGTATCTTCTTCCTGCATTATATGATCCCACAACCTCTGCTTGTTCCACTTTGGTTTAACCAATGCTCAGCTTGGGATTAGTTCAGATATAAATGTACAATGTAAATAGAGCTATGTATTTAAAATTGTTGCATTTCATTAATTCTAATATTTTCACATATATAGTACTTTGTTTATTTGTCCATATTCTTTGAACTTTACAATATTCTTTCTCATTTCTTGTTCTACAATTTCTCAATATTAATACCGGAGGTTTTCGTTATGTACAATTTCCGTTATTGTTTAACTAATAGTTTAATACAGAACTTTTATAACGTAAAACTAAAGCTTTTAGATTACTAAAAAAAAAGGAGGGGAAAAAATGAGTTTATAACGTAAAGCCCGCTTACCATAATGAAAGATAGAGGCGAGCTTTGGCATAAACACAATTTGTGACTTGGTTGCTGATGAATTCTCGCGGTATATTTTCATCTATAATTGGAGTAGTTTTTTGCATGAAAATTAAGAGAATTGTCCATTAAAAGAAACACATTCCCCTGTTGTAGTTTATGTGAAACCAAGGAGCCGAGATAAAATGACATTTGCAAGAAATTTGAATGTGATCCAAAATGTTATGATGCCTCACAATTTGCATTCAGATGATTTTATTATTTTTCATGGAATTAATAAATTGATAATCATGTGTAAAATAATATTTTCAATTATTCAATATGTTTAACGAGTTATTTAAAAAATTATATTTTTGTGAAACTCCAAATATAAAAAGGAAAAATCTTACTATTTTATTAACAAATATCAATTTCGATACTACAAGTAGTATATACATAAAAAAAATTAACTTGTTAGTTGCACCCCGTCTTTTCACCCCTGCCCCTCCCCCTACCTAGCATTGACCCTTGGGTTAGCCAGCACGGTTTCAGTCCGAGCATGAGGATCGACCTGTGCGATGTGCGGGCCGGTCCCAACTGAAGACGGGCCGACTGGACTTATTTTTTTTTCTCCTACTTAATTCGATTAAAAATTTTGATATTCAACTATTTTGTAATTTTTTTTATTGTTACTTAAATAACATAATTTTTTAAAATTATAAAAAAAGTCACCTTAAAGTGGTGGGAGGTTTGGTTTGAACCCCTACTTATTTTATTAATTAATAAAATAAAGATTACATAAAAGGGGCACTTGATGCCTAAACCTCTTAAAAATATTACAATGCTTAAAATTTAAAAATATAATAAATATCTTAAAAATAAAATTAAATACAAAATATTATTTATCCTAAATTCCTAATTACAAAAATACTAAACTAACTACTTAGTTCACCACATTCATCATCTGAGTCATCATCAATAATCCACGAATTAGACGTCCTATCTTCGACTACAAACCAACTATTACAATACATTAACATCTCCAAAGTTTGAGGAGCCAATCGAGATCTTCTTTCATCGATTGTTCAAACGCTCTCACTCAAGACGCTTTTCGATGGCACTGTGGAGACTGGTGGTGTCAAAAGATCATGTGTCATTTTAGATAAAATAGAGTATTGACTTACATGAACCTTCCACTAATTACAAATATCAAAATGTTGATATTCATTTTCTACCAAATGCTATATCTCATAAATTGCCATCTCGTTATAGGTGGTAGACGATCTTTTTTTACGTTTCATAATACCCCATGAATTAAATACTGATGAAATTGAAGAGATAAATTTTCGTGGATGTTGAAAGTGACTACTAGATGATGATGAAGCTTGCCTACTTAAACTAGGAGAACTAAAATAAGAAGACTCAAACTCATACAAATTATACATGTCAGATAAAACTTTAACCGTTTTATCTTTTATATCTTTAATCATACATTGTCTAAGTGTTTGAGATTCATCAAAATCTAATATTTCATATAAATATTCAATAACATTATGAAAACTAACCGTCTTTACTCGAGAATCCATACACAATGCTATATAATATAAAATAGGAATATTTTCGTAATATTTTTTATATTTTTCAGACACACTTCTCATAAAATAACTACATTGGGGATGATCCATATGCTCACAAAAAATATGTGCTACCTTAGCAAGTGTTGGAAGAATATAATGAGTAGTGAGATAATAAGATCCCGATAAAAGTTCAGTAATTTCTTTGAAAGTAAATAAAAATGGTGAAAGTGCAATATAATTTTCAAAATGAGTTTCAGTTAGTGGAGGTTGAAAATTATTACTATTACAAAATTCAATAAGTTGGTTTTAAAAAGGTATAACACTTTCAAATATATCTAAAGTTGAATTCCATTTAATTTTACAATCTAATCTAAATTTTTTAAAAGATACACCTTATTCTTGGCATAATGCCTTAAAATTTTATTGCCTAGTTGGAGGAGGTTTTAATAAATAAAGCAACATTTCTAATTATATTAACAATATCATCAACATATTTATATCCTTCTTTAACACACAAATTAAGTACATGACAAGCATACCTAATATGAAATAAAATACCATATAACATAAGATTCATAGTATTTTTCAAAATTGCTATGGCGGAATAATTATTTGAAGCATTATGTAAAAAAATAGAAATAATTTTATTTAAAATACTATATTCACAACATGTTTGAGTAATCATTCTAGCTATACTACTACCTACATGAGGATATTCAAATAATTTAAAATAAATAGTTCTTTTTTGTATTAACCAATCATGATCTATCCAATGACATGTAATGCACAAATAAGACTCATTAGTAATTACAGTCCAACCATCACAAGTAAGAGTAAATTTTCAATTACAAGAATCAAATATTGCAATTAGATACTCTTTTATTTCTTTATATATCTTTATTATATCATTTTTTAACGTTGTTTTAGGATTTTTTTTCATACTGGTTGACAATTATTTTGCATTTATTGTTCATAATGTGAATTTTTTATAAAATTAAAAAGTAGTTTAGTTTGAACAATCACTTTAGCAAATCCACTTCTATTTTTTCTATGATTATATTGAAAATTACTAATAATTTGACCTCTTGTAGTATGTATCTATTGTTGTTTAAGTAGGTTTTCTAACCAATCATTATGTGACCTTTTCATATATCTAACTAATGTTCCCGTCCCTCCTCCCTTTTTATGTGCATATACTACCCTACAAATTTTACATGTTGTCATATCATTATCATTATCTTTTTCAAAAAGATTCCAAACCATAGATGTTTTTATTTTAGTTACAACATCCGCTTATTCAACATCATCCTCACCTATATTAGATTCGTTATGATTAATTGTTAGAGTTGGTTGTAATTGTGAAACACTAATGCTATGTCTACTAGGACCTTCATCTTCATTACCTATTTCATTATTTATTAAATTTAAGACTAGATCTATATTAAAATCAAAATGTGCAAACAATTGAGATAAAGAAAAATGATGATATTGATTTAGATCTATTATTTCTTAAAAAAGACAAGCAATCAAAATTCAAATAAAAGTTTAAAAAAATAAAATATTAACAAATAATGAAATAAGAGAATTGAAAAATATAAATAACAAATTAATTTAAAAATTAAACAAATAACTAAAACAAATAAACAATTAATAAAGCTAAAATATAAGAATGTAAGATTAAGAAAGACTAATTCGTTGATGACCAAGAATAACAATACTTTGTGGAGCTTTTTACTTCTTGTATCCAGTATTCCGCTACTCAACAATCTTCCAAAATATGAAGACTTTCTTGAAGAATTGAAAGAGTATAATACAAAAATAAATTATATTCTAATACTTTTTATAGAGAAAATGAAGAAATTTAAAAATTATGAGAGAAAGATGAATGAAAATAAGAGAATTGGAGAGTGTTTGATAAGTTTTGGGTTGAACTGGGAGTATTTATAGAGTTTTGGGGGTTAGAATAGAAACTATAACCATTAGAGACTAAAATATAAAAAAAACAAAATTCAACCGTTTTTAGAGTTGAAATGCAATAAAAAAAAATAACGACTCTCTCAAGCGGGCTAGGAGTTTCTACCCCTGGCCCGGATTGGACTAGGACCTAAGCCTAACCCGATGTACAATGACGTGTTCGACCTTCGGGCCCCATTCGATCCGACACGCTAGCCCAGTGGACCGAACCGGCCCACTGGCCATTGCTACCCCTACCCGAATACATCCAACAAAAGAGGGGGAAGTTGAAAGCAGCAGAGTAGTGAACGGGAGATTGATCAGCTGGCTCGTGTTCTGTTGGCGACGCATTAGACACGGAAAGCTTTTAGCAACAAAGAAGCATTATGTTTTCGACACTGCAAATGGTTTCCCAACGGTTTCAGCGAGACCCTGACAAACTTGTTTATGAGATGCTTCCTACAGCTTTCTGAAAGGGAGGCGTAAACAGAAAATTCACCAATAATTTCCTTTATATTCAAAATGGCAAATTAATATTCCAATTTTAAATTATCGAGTCAAGTAAAATGTCAATACCTAAATTAGAAGACAAACAGGCAAAATAATAGACTTTTGCAGTTATAGAGATGTTTTGTACTGACCCTTAATTACATGCCAAGTAAACTAGCCTGGAATCATTAGCATAGTAGGCTTTTTTTTGTTTAAATCTCGACTTGCATCGTTTTTCACCGATATTATTCAATTTGCAATAATTGGACCAAGAGGAAAAAAGTCAAATCCAATAAATAATTCACAAGGAAAAGAAAAAAAAAAGAAAAAGTCAAACAACT
Source organism: Voacanga thouarsii (assembly GCA_026120185.1). Taxonomy (NCBI): domain Eukaryota; kingdom Viridiplantae; phylum Streptophyta; class Magnoliopsida; order Gentianales; family Apocynaceae; genus Voacanga; species Voacanga thouarsii. The sequence goes on from JANUWF010002144.1 coordinate 1,241,357, forward strand.
ATGGTAGGATCTTAATGAACCCCACATGTGGGCTATGAAAAATTTGACACTGGCAGCTAAGAAAGAAGGTGCGGATCCTCACTGGCCAGACCAGGGAGGCATTTGATGGTTTTTCTGCATTGTCAAAGGTCGGCCACTTGGGGGTGGCAACCTTAGGTTGCTTACAGAATGCAGTTTAAAATAACACGTTAATGAAAGCTGCCTTTTACTCAAGTTTCGAGTGCTGCACTTTTCTCTCTTTCCAGAAGCCTTCTTTCCCAGCCTTAAATCTCCAGTATATAAGCTGCTCCAATATCTCCGCCTTCCTCACTCCAAACCACAGAAGTCCAAGTATTCATATTCTCTGCCATATTCCAAAGAAGTCCTCTTGTTTTGTTCTGTTTCTTGTGCAACGTCTCAAAACCAATTCATTCTGGCCAGTAGTGTTTTCTTCAAGATCACAATGCAAGTTCTGCTGCTTGCATTGCTGATCAATGTAGTTTTAGCTGGAAGGATGCTAACTAAATCACGCCAGGACGACCGAACGATGCTTTTCCAGTACCACAAAGGTCCTCTCCTCACAGGGAAAATCTCCATTAATCTCATTTGGTATGGGAAATTCAAGCCATCCCAAAGAGCCATTGTATCTGATTTCATTACCTCCTTGTCTTCTTCCCAGTCTCAAGTCCAGCCCTCAGTTACCTCCTGGTTGAAGAACACCAACAAATACTATAACCTGATCAAACCCAAGAATTCGCTCCAGCTCACACTTGGCAGCCAATTTTTGGATGAGCAATGTTCCTTAGGCAAATCACTCAAACAACAACAAATCGAGCAATTGGCTGCAAAGGGCGATCGCATGGATGCAGTCAATGTGGTCTTGACTTCCTCCGATGTTGCGGTTGAGGGATTTTGCTCTAGCAAATGCGGGACTCATGGTTCTATAATGTCAAAAGGGAATCATGTAAAGGGCAAGACTAACAAGTTTGCCTATATCTGGGTTGGCAACTCAGAGATCCAATGCCCAGGTCAATGTGCCTGGCCATTCCACCAGCCTATCTATGGGCCACAGAACCCACCTTTGGTTGCACCAAACAATGATGTGGGTATGGATGGCATGGTCATAAACTTGGCTAGTCTTCTGGCTGGGACTGTCACCAATCCATTTGGTAATGGCTACTATCAGGGACCGGCTACTGCACCACTTGAAGCCGCCTCGGCTTGCCCCAGAGTCTATGCTAAGGAAGCATATCCAGGCTATGCCGGGAACTTGCCTGTGGACTCTGCAACTGGTGCTAGCTATAATGCTCACGGTGTAAATGGAAGGAAATACTTACTTCCAGCACTTTATGATCCCACTAATAATTTGTGTTCCACCTTAGTTTAAAGTTATTCATCTTTTGTATACGTTTTAGGAGTTAGGACAGGAGATTTTGCAATGTAAACATATGTAGAAAGTAATCCTATTTATTCATTTATTCCTTCACTGTTTAAATTTATATCCTGTTCATTTGGCATTCTGAGATGTTGACTGGTTAAGAAATTGTTGCCACAGCAACCCATTTATACTTGCTGGAAACTATAAGAAAGGAAACAAAAAATGCAAATCCTGTTACCAAAAAATGGCCAATTAGCTGCACTAGCAGCTTTTTGAATGAGTAAAGATCATTGCATCCAACATTCATGAAAACAAACCGACAACCAATAAACTTAAATTTGTTCCATGGTTGGGTTATGGGGGTTTGATTGTAATAATTGAGAGACTTTCATGTTTAGAGTAATTGACAAAGTAGGGGAAATGAACATATGCTACTGGAGTGTTGATTACATGATATTTAATCAAACAAGAATTATTCATATTTGCTCAAAAGATATACATGTCTCTCAAATTGCTGCTACTTTTACGTATGTTTTACTTTTGGAAAAACAGCTTTCAATACAAAGTCAATATATATAATGGTCTCAAAAGTCATTAACTTTCCTTTCTGACATAAGCCCCTGACAATTAGGGAAAATAAGCAAAAATTATGTTTCAAATGACAAATTTGATGCAAATCAGTATCCAAAATTTTCAAATTTGCAAAAATGTAAACTTATTATTCCAATACCACGTGCAACATCATCTTATATCGACACATTACAGTATAGTCTCCTTGGCTGGTAGAAAGTTGGAGTTATTTGAGATGAGTTTTGGAATCAGTATGCATATGTATGAGTTTTCAGTGTCAAACTCAATTTGCATCACCTTGAACTTATAGAACTTTCTGTACCAAATTCGGATGTTTTGCACTTTTCCAACGCGATTTTACACGTATAAATCCACATTTCAAAAGAAAGTTAACAGACTGACCTGAGTTAGGGTGCATTCTATTCCTTTCACTGTGGTTCAAGATTAGGGCGAGAGCTGCCATGTGAATCCGCCAGCTGGAGCAAGCATCCGAAGCTGAAGAGCTCAACCATGCTGTGATAAAGAATTAAAAAGCTCGGATAAAAAATTCAGTTCACGGCTATCACTGAGGAATGGAGTTTTTTCTCCCTCATTCGTCCCTCATGTCTTTGACTGGCCAAATCCAGACATCACAGGATGGTTCCCTTTTTCAACTCTGTTGGCTATTGGTTGTCTCCCCAAGTATCCCAAGCCCATAGCTGGAACAACGCTGTGATCTAAGTGTAGATTCGATGACAAGTGAGCTACCCCAGGTCCCCCAATACCACTCATTAGTCATCACCAAAAAGCAACACGTTATTAAGCTGTAGTTTCGTTATATCCATTGCACTTTCCCGCTGGCTTCTCTCTTGCATTTTCACAACCGAGTTGCGGGCGGTATATATAACATTCCTCCCACTTCTTGTTTCTTCACTCCAACTCCAAGGTCATAGACTAAAACCCAAATTACCACCCAAAGCCTTCTCTTCTGCCCTCTGATTTCCATTAAAAACCATACAAAAATGGCAGTACATTGTAGCCATTTTCTTGCAAACCTTGCCATACCTGTTTCTCTGGTTCATTTTACACTGTCTTGGCAGCTGGCTAAACCATCTCAAGATCAAGAAGGAAGTTTGGCCCTTGAATACCACAATGGTCCTCTGGCAAAATATCCGTCAATCTCATTTGGTACGGCAAATTCAAGCCATCAAAGCGTGCCATAATTTCAGACTTCATCACCTCCTTATCCTCATCCTCCTCCGCAAATCCCACTACAAACCAACCATCTGTTTCCACATGGTGGAAGGCCACTGAAAAATACTACCATCTGGTCAAGTCCAAGAAATCCTCTCCTTCAATCCTCACAATGGGCACCGAATTCCTTGAAAACTATTCTCTGGGAAAATCTCTAATAAATCAACACATCAACGGCTTCAGATGCCGCGGTTGAAGGATTTTGCGCCAGCCGGGTCATCTTTTAGCTCCAAAGTTACGGGAAATACTCGGTGATCTTAATGGACCAACACTGTAAAATATTATATTTTTTTAAAAGTATATATGTTATACATAATATAATATTTGAACGATAGTTCACTAGACCAGATTCACTCAATTATTTCCCGTTACCCCTGTCAAGGGCCAGATTTACAAGTTTGCCTAGGTTGCAAACTCAGAGACTCACTGCCCCGGTCAATGCGCTTGGCCTTTCCAGCAGCCCATATACGGCCCACGGACCCAACCTCTAGTTTCCCCCAAAAACAATGAGGGCTTCGACGGCATGCTTATAGCCTATTGGCTGGGACAGTGACCTACCCATTTGGAAATGGTTACTACCTTGAAGCTGCCTCAGCTTGCGGTTCTGACTAAATTGGTGCGAAATCCAAATAAGAAATCAAACGAGGGCGAAATTTGTGAATTGGATAGAGCGGGGTACCTCACATTCACGGAATGCAAAGTTTCTCGGGATCACGAATGCGAGATAATCTTTTCCTATGGTCGCACGGAAATATTTGTATCTTGCAAATGGAAAATGCAAAGTAACATTTGCGAGGTATTGTATACTTCTCAAATGTGATTTGCGAAGTCCATGCTTTTTTATTTTCTTTTTGTAATTGTTTTTGTCTTCGCAAATGAGAAATGCACACCTCGCAAATGTAATTTGCGACGTGCATGCATTTATTATTTTTTTTTTGTAATTTTTTTTCTCACTTTTTACAGCAAAATATGTTTATTTTTTTTCAATTTCTTTTTTCTATTGTAAAAGAAATTAATATAAAATAATAATTAATAATTTAAATTTAATCATTACAAGTAATATACATATTTTTACTATAATTAATTTTATTTATATGTACATATTTTGAAATGAATTTTTATTCGTATTTTTAATTTATAATATTTAAGTATTCATTAAAAAAATTATAAAATTTAAAATTCTCAACTATCTAAATATACTAAAAATATCTTCTTCTTTTTTATATTGGAAGCAGTTTATCATTTTTTGTGACTTACTCCTCTTATTTATTTTCTATTGAATTTAAAATCTCTACTATAATCATCCATTCATTATATATTTTTTTTGTAATTTTTTTCTCTATTGCAAAAGAAAATGGTACATTTAAATAACACAAAATATATAAAGACCTATATAAATAAATTTAAATAATTAATAAATAAATTTTATTAATTTAAATTTGATCATAACAAGTACTATCTGTATTTTTACTACAGTTAATTTTTTATATATTGAATTTTGAAATAAATTTTTATTTGCAGTTTAATTTATAATATTTAATTATTCATTAAAAAATTATAAAAATATAAATTTTCAACTATCTAAATATACTAAAATTATAGTGTCAACTATTTAATTAAATATCAATTATCTAAATTTCACAATCCCTTTACATTTCATAATCGAAATAATTTATAAATTAATTAAATTCGAATAATGTGTGAAATATTAAAGTTCTAAAAAATCATTTTAAAAAAATGACAATCTCAATATTTGTCTTTAAAGTTCTATTACTATTAATTTTGTCTTAAAAATGGCCAAATAAATTGAACTCTAAAACGTGATACAAATAATAAAATTTATTACATATGAAATAATCTAAAAAAAAAAAAAAGGATGAAAGCTAATTTTTTTTGTCTTCGCAAATGAGAAATGCGCACCTCGCAAATGTAATTTGCGAATTGCATGCATTTACTTTTTTTTGTAATTTTTTTTCTCACTTTTTACAACAAAATATGTTTATTTTTTTTTCAATTTCTTTTTTTCTATTGTAAAAGAAATTAATATAAAATAATAATTAGTAATTTAAATTTAATCATTACAAGTAATATACATATTTTTACTATAATTAATTTTATTTATATATACATATTTTGAAATAAATTTTTATTCGTGTTTTTAATTTATAATATTTAAGTATTCATTAAAAAAATTATAAAATTTTAAATTCTCAACTATCTAAATATACTAAAAATATCTTCTTCTTTTTTATATTGGAAGCAGTTTATCATTTTTTGTGACTTACTCCTCTTATTTATTTTCTATTGAATTTAAAATCTCTACTATAATCATCCATTCATTATTATTATTTTTTTTGTAATTTTTTTCTCTATTGCAAAAGAAAATAGTACATTTAAATAACAAAAAATATATAAAGACCTATATAAATAAATTTAAATAATTAATAATTAAATTTTATTAATTTAAATTTGATCATAACAAGTAATATCTGTATTTTTACTACAATTAATTTTATATATATTGAATTTTGAAATAAATTTTTATTTGCAGTTTAATTTATAATATTTAATTATTCATTAAAAAATTATAAAAATATAAATTTTCAACTATTTAAATATACTAAAATTATAGTGTCAACTATTTAATTAAATATCAATTATCTAAATTTCACAATCCCCTTACATTTCATAATCGAAATAATTTATAAATTAACTGAATTCGAATAATGTGTGAAATATTAAAGTTTTAAAAAAATCATTAAAAAAATGACAATCTCAATATTTGTCTTTAAAGTTCTATTACTATTAATTTTGTCTTAAAAATGGCCAAATAAATTGAACTCTAAAACGTGATACAAATAACAAAATTTATTACACATGAAATAATCTAAAAAAAAGAATGAAAGCTAGTTCCACAATGAAATCTTTGACGGTTCCTTGGAGGTTGAACTCGTCTCTGAGGCTGTTGTTGTTCTTCGGGTGGTTCTTCCGATTGTATTGTACCTTGCTCGTAATGGTGAGATGTATCGGGAATATCTATAGAATGTCTGTGTCATATCTGAGACCGTCCAGAAGAAGGGCCGGCATCAAAATCATCGGTTGAAGATAAGCATCTAGTATCGAAGACTAGGTGCTGTGGAGTAATAAAATCAGCTTGCCTATCTTCAACTTCTGCAGGATCACCTTGTTCATAATCGTGTACTGGTGAGTAGTGATCCTGCATAGGAATATCAGGTACAGCACGTCTGCGTACCCGTCTACCCCCTCTCCGCACTAGGGGAACTCCGCGATTGACTTCTTACGGGATCGGAGATATCGGTTGAGTAGTGTAACTTCGTCTAGCTGGCTCATAAGGCGGGTGGTTCAAACGACTTGCCTCACCAGCGGTAGTTAACGAACGCGTAGCGAGATCCATTATTGATGCAAACACTTGTCTCACTACTAGAAAAATGCAATATACCAACTAACTATTACTAACTGACCACGTCGGTAGGTACTTACCAACCGATTACCGACCGAAATGAAATTTGAGAAAATTTAAAACTTTTCCAACCACTTACCAACAAACATAATCGGTTGGTAAATAGTTAGTTGGTAATCAGTTGGTAATCGATTGGTAATTTGGCGGGAAAATATATACCAACCGAATACCAACTGATAACACTCGGTCGGTACATTATCAGTTGGTAATCGGTTGGTAATTTAATGGGAAAAAATTTTACCAACCGAAATATATCGATTGGAAATATATTCGATTGGAATATATTCGATTGGTAATTTGGCGGGAAAATATTTACTAATCGATTACCAACCGATAACAATCGATTGGTAATATATTCAATTGGTAATCGGTTGATATTTTAATTTAAAGATCTTACCAACCAATTACTAACCAAACTGTATCGGTTGGTAATATATTCAATTGGTAATCGGTTGGTATTTTAATTTAAAAATTTTACCGACCGATTAATAACTGAAATATATCGGTTAGTAATATATTCAGTTGGTAATCAATTGAAATTTTAATTTTAAAAGTTTACCAACCGATTATTAACCAAAATGTATCAGTTGGTAATATATTCAATTGGTAATATGTTAATATTTTTGTTGGTAATTTAATTTAAAATTTTTATCGATCGATTACTAACTGAAATGTATCAATTGGTACTATATTCAGTTGGTAATTGGTTAATGTTTTAATTTAAAAATTTTACCAACCAACTACTAATCGAAATGTTTCAGTTGGTAAACCTAATTAGTTGGTAATCGGTTGGTATTTTAATTTAAAATTTTACGGATCGATTACTAATCAAAATGTATCGGTTGGTAATATATTCAGTTGATATTTTAATTTTAATTTTTTAAAAAATTTAAAATATGCCACGTGGCAATTGGTTCACCACGTGGCGCCACGCTGGAAAATCCAGCCTTCTTGAGGACACCAGGAGTCGCACCTGCATCTCCATTGTGGAGGCGTAGTATTCCAACCACTGTGCTATGTCATTGTTTGTTTAAATTGGCAGCACATATTATATTTATTTACTTTTTGCAAAATATTACAATTATATGAAATACACTTTTAAAACTTGTAAAATTTGATTTAAATAAATAAATAAAGTAAAATTTTTTATCACTTTTGTTTTTTTTTTAATTTTTAATTTGCTTCTATTTATCAGAGTATATAATTATTCTGTACATATATTCCTAAATGATATAAATTTTATTTTTGAATTAATAAAAAAAGTAAGCAATTTTTTCATGCCTTTAGTTATACAACAAATTTCTTAGTTATAAATTTTTTTAATATAATAAATACTTTTGAATTTAGAAGACTCAATTCATAATTTTTTAATTATGTAAATATTCATAACTAAATAGACCTTAAACAATTTATCAATTAGGTGTTTTAAATTTAACAATCAAAAAATTATATTATATTTGTACACATAATTTTATTAATAGATATAATTGTTATTCTTTTTATCATAATGTAAAAGTTATCACTTTTATTTGTATGACAATATAAATACGTAGGCGTCATGTATATGTGTAGGATGTGTTTCCATCATATTTATATTTTTTCTATATACATGCATATATATAAATAGTAATTATTGTAAATCATACAAAATTAAATAAGAATTATCTTTATTAATGCATATAAATTGTCAATATATTCGTAAATTTGATTCTTTTATTTTATATTCAAATTGATAAACTTTTAAATTTATATCATATACAACAAATATTATAAAAATAAAAAGTTTTCAGTATAAAAAATAGAAATACTTAGTGAAGTTACTATTTTTATCTCATACTTTTAATTACTATATCACATTTTGTCTTTTTGTATACATGCACATATATAATTTATAATTATTATAGATAAAATTTATAAATTTTCAAGTTATATGTGAATGTATATTGAGACTTAAGGTCATATATTAGTTAATTATTAATGCATTTAGTCATTATTTGAATTCCTATATTTTTTAACTTTTTATTTGGATAATGATATTTAAGTCCCTAAAGTTTCTAAAAAAGAAACCCTTACGACCATAAATTTTTTTAAGCACAACCTATTTTAAATATCTTCTAAAAAATAACGAGTCAAGTGTAAAAATAAATAAACAAACTTTTAAAATAATTATTTCAATCTTTATATTGTTTTAATTTAGTTCATTTAGATAATTATATCTAAGTCCCTAAAGTTTTCAAAAGAAACCCTTAAGACCACAAGTTTTCACTTAATCATTCCCTCATGCCCCCAATACCAACGAAATTCCTCTATTCTCACTCTCCCCTTGCTCAAACCCGTCCCGTTCGCCAATCACCCTTCTCCCTCTCAACTAGGGATGGCAATTCCCCAGAATAAAGTGGATAGAACCAATAAAGAAGATACTAAAGAAAATAAAAAAATAAAGTAGTAAAATACTTTAATTTAATATATATTAAAGTATCAAAATGTATAATATATATGTGTATATATATATGTATAATATATATATTAATATTAATTAATATATTAATTAATATATATATTAAATTATATATTATATATGTGTATATATATATACGTATTATGTATTATTACACTTGATAACTGTTCCAGTAATTTTATTTTTTTTCTTTTTGATTTTATCCCAAAAAGTGTGTGTGTGTGTGTGTGTGTGTGTGTGTGTGTCTCTCTCTCTCTCTCTCTCTCTCTCTCACAACATATGACTACATATAATTAGTATGTAAAAAATAATATACATATATAATAAATGTATGTGTGTGTATAAAATAATTGATTTTAAAGTATTTATATATATGATAATAAGTGTATGTGTGTGTATTTTATTTATTCTTATTTATCTAATATTCTAAATATTATATTTTTAAGCACTAAAGGTCTTGAAAGGCATGAGTAAAAAATACTTGGTTTTTAAACTTGTATCTAGGTGGATAGTTTATTCCTTTCCTTCTACCTTAGATAATCACAATATTTTTTGTAAATTATAAATTAAGTACTGAATTTTTTGTAAATTCATTTTTAATTTGCTTCTATTTATCAGAGTATATAATTATTTTGTACATATATTGCTAAATGATATAAATTTTATTTTTGAATTAATAATAAAAATAAGCAATTTTTTCATGCCTTTAGTTATAGAATTTCTTAGTTATAAATTTTTTTAATATAATAAATAATTTTGAATTTAGAAGACTCAGTTCAAAATTTTTTAATTATGTAAATATTCATAACTAAATAGACATTAAACAGTTTATCAATTAAGTGTATTAAATTTAACAATCAAAAAGTAATATTACATATGTACACATAATTTTATTAACGAGATATAATTGTTATTCTTTTTATCATAATGTAAAAGTTATTACTTTTATTTGTATGACAATATAAATATGTAGGCATCATGTATATGTGTAGGATGTGTTTCTATCATATTTATACTTTTCTATATACATGCACATATATAAATAGTAATTACTGTAAATCATACAAAATTAAATAAGAATTATATTTATTAATGCATATAAATTGTCAATATATTCGTAAATTTGATTCTTTTATTTTATATTCAAATTGATAAACTTTTAAATTTATATCATATACAACAAATATTATAAAACTAACAAGTTTCTAGTATAAAAAGTAGAAATGCTTTGTAAAGTTACTATTTTTATCCCATACTTTTAATTACTATATCACATTTTGCCTTTCGTATACATGCACATATATAAATTGTAATTATTATAGATAAAATTTATATATTTTCAAGTTATATATGAATGTATATTGAGACTTAAGGTCATATATTAGTTAATTATTAATGCATTTAGTCATTACTTGAATTCCTATATTTTTTAACTTAGTTCACTTGGATAATTATATTTAAGTCCCTAAAGTTTCTAAAAGAAACCCTTACGACCATAAATTTTTTTAAGCACAACTTATTTTAAATATCTTTTGAAAAATAACGAGCTAAGTGTAAAAATAAATAAATAAACTTTTAAAATAATTATTTCAATCTTTATATTTTTTAACTTAGTTCATTTAGATAATTATATCTAAGTCCTTAAAGTTTTCAAAAGAAACCCTTAGGACCACAAGTTTTCAAAAATATTATTTGATTCATTATATTTTGTAACTTAGTTCATTTAGATAATTATATCTAATTATATTTAATAAATATTTTCAATTAAATTACATAATAAATATTTTTTAACTATATGTTTTATTATTATCATTATACATTGTTATGTTTAAATTACATTAATATACATATACTTTATTAAATTACATTAGTATAAATATACATTAATTAAATTACATTAATCTAAATATACTTTATTATTATCATTATACATTGTTATGTTTAACTACATGCTTGAGTTACTTTTAATGAAGATATGTATTAATTATGTGTGTATATGTATTTATATATGTATATGTATTATTTAATGAAGATATATATTTATATATGTATATGAATATGTGTGTATATATATTTATATATATATATGTATATGTGTATATATATATATGTATATGATATATGTGTGTGTATTCATATATATATATGTATATTCATATATATATATATATATATATTCATATATATATGTGTGTATATATATATATATATATGTGTATATATATATGTCATATATTTATATGTATATATATTCATATGTATAATATGTGTGTGTGTGTGTGTGTGTGTGTATATGTATATATATATATATATATATATATATGTTTATTCATGTATATTTATGATTATGATTGTGTATGTGTGTGTGGGTTATATTATGTATGAATTTATATATATGTATAAATTATTTAATAAAAAAGATAATATAATTGATAGTATATAAAATTTTAAAATTATATAAATATACAAAATATTTTTTATATTGAATAATATAGTTTTATATTAAATATAAATATACAAATTTTTAATGTGTGTTCCGTAACTAATCCGTAGTTATTAATTCCTGGCAAATTTTTGTTTTATTTGCTACGAATTTACCACGAAATCACAAAATTACTACTAATCCTAGACAAATCCGTGATAGATTATTACGAATTTGCCACGAAACTTTTTTATTTTTTTCCAATTTTTTTAGGGATAATCTACTCAAACACTTAGAAAAAATCACCTCCACCGGATCAGAATTCCCAATTTCTTCTTCTTCCCACTCCCTCCTCCTCCTACCCTCTCGCCCACCCCTAAGCTGGTGTTCCCCATCCCTCCCCCGGAGCCCCCAGTCCCGACTTCCCCTTCCCCCACCGCCAGCCACCCCCACCAGATCTAAGCCAGCCCCCCTGTCTCGACTTCCCCTCTCCCACCGCGCCCCCTCCCCTGCCCCTTCTCCCGTCCCGACTTCCCCTTCCCCGTAGCCCCCGTCTCAACTTCCCTCCCCTCCGCGCCCCTTCTCCTATCCCGACTTCCCCTTCCCCGTCGCCGACCTGCCATCCCTGCGGCCAGCCATCCCCTCCACGCTCCCCCGCGCCCCCTTCTCCCTTCCTCCCACCCAGCAAGCCCCCTCTTCCCTTCTGTCGACCCCCGCCCCGCCCCGCGACAGCCACCCCGCACCCAGCCATCCCTGCGGCCAGCCACCCCCGCCGCCACTTGCCCCCTTCTCCCTTTCCCCCACCCAGCGAGCCCCCATCTCCCCCTCTATCGACCCCCGCCCCGCCCCACCCCCACCTTCTCCCTTCCCCCCACATAGCGAGCCCCCTACTGCCTCTGCCCCCTCCCCAGCGAGATCCTACCCCCGCGGCCAGCCACCCCCGGCGTCCCTCTCCCCCGCTGATTCTGCAGCTGATTCTGATACAATTTGGGAAAGATTTTTGCCGTCTGATCTTCAAGATATCATCTCAAGATCGCAGAATCCTAAAGTCTACTCTAACCTCACAAAAAGAGACCTTTATTTTGCCCTTTGTGATACTTCTCTCCTTATTGATGGAGGTAGAATGGTAATTCAAAGGGTACTTTTTTCGATTTTCCTTTCTATTGTGCAGTTGGGTAGTTGTATATCTTCGCTTTTGCTTCTTTCTTGATTAATGTTTTTGTTTTGTTCTTTAACTATTTTCTTGGCCCCAAAATTCCATTTGTGTTGTATTTGAAATCGTAAATTATTTCCATTACATATATTAATTGAAAAGTATAACTTTGTGATTTGTATTCTATGTTCTGTGTCATATTTTTCTAAATAGAAACAAATGGGAAAATGTTTATTCTTATTGGAAGAATTAGAATTTGTCACTGAAATGATACTTGAAAAATCTCATATTGTGAGGCCTAAAGTTTCCCCACATTAGGTAACTGTAATGTATGATTATTGAAATTTGAATATTTATAATGTTTCAAAGTTGACAATGTATGATTATTGAAATTTGAATGTTTTTAAAAGGAAACAAGGAAAATTTGGTCTTGGATAATGACTCTTTTTGAGTGAGAACAAATATTTGGATATAAAAGAGGAAAGTTAAATGTTAAAATCGCATGGCAGGAACAATTATTTTGCTTGTGGAGATCAGTGAGTAATTTATGATTGGAAGCTGCAAAACATAGAGTTTCATTTTGCAGTTAAAGTAAAAGGTTTCACCAATGTGTATCATTTTGGATGATAGTATTTTCTTGACAGTTGTTGTAGCCAATCTTTCTAAAATGTCACATGTGATATCATTGTTCCCGGGATTGCAAGAGAAGGGTGCACAGTATTTGCAAGCTGTTGCCTCTGCCAATGGTTACTCAATGAACCGTTTGGAAGTTACAAAGACAAGGAACCATCAATTGACCTTGTAGGATACTCATAAGAGAAAGGTTTAGAGTTATATATTAATTTGTCTTATCAAACATTTGGATGTCAATTTAGAAATTTGGTTGAAAATTTTTATCTAGAATTATTGACACCTTCATTCTTCTCAGAGAGAAAATTGAGTTTCAAGCTAGAATGTTTTGCTTTGGGCAGTTTTTGCATCTTTTCTGTATCCACTACTTGTATCTACTTTTCATGTTATACTCCAGTTTCTTTACTTTTCCATATCTCTAATCTTCCTAATCATCTACTTTAGAATATCCAGTTTATTAGTCTGAGCATAAGTTTGCTCTAGTTAAGCCTCGCCAAGTATTATATGTTACGGTCTGTTATTTTTCTTTTAAGACTGCTATGGCATTGTTGTATCGTAGTGCTAGAGCTGTTTTGAAGTTTGTTTTTATGAACAAACATGACTTGTTCATTTAGCTAGTTTAATTGACAAAATGATTTTAATAGTAATACCTATGATTTTCTTTTTTGAGTTCCGCCTTTCTATTGAGTTGGTGGACATAAACACTTAACCAGAAACATAACGGCTAACCAGACTGGACTTTTATTAACTTCCATACTTCTTTTATATTTAAGGTTCTATAGCTTGATTGCAGACTTGTTTTGTGTGATGCAACTTTAAATATCAAAACAGAGTAGTTGGAAACAGGCTTTCCTGCAACTTTAAATTTCATGTGACCCTGATTGCATTGGTTCCATTTAAATTTCTAGTATGAAATGGAATAGAAATGAGTTAAGGAATTTAATAATTCCTTTACTATATGGTTAGCTATATTATTTTAGTCGGATATCCACTGCATCTTTTTTTCTCTTTTTTTAACTTATATGAATGGATCCCCGTGAGTGATGGGTTATCATTCCTCGTGAGTAATGGGTGATCATTCCCCATGGGTAATGGGTGATTACCCCTATTGAATAATTGTTGTGACAGTTAATGTTTTTTTTTTAATGTTGTTGATTTTGTGGTGGCTTTGTGCCTAGAAACGTCCAATATATAAGGGAAACTCTGTCGATTTTTTTTTTTTTTTGGTCATTTTGATACTCCAAATAAGTTGACACATAGATTCAAGAAGTGTTGAAGACAAAAGGCTGACACATAGATTCAAGAAGTGTTGGTGCAAAAGGCTGTTGATACATAGATTCAAGAAGTGTTGAAGACAAATGAGCGGTTAACAGTGGAGGTTTCTTTACTAACACAGAAGGTTAAGGACCTAAGTGGATCAAATCAACCAAAAAATTAATATTCTTTCACTGTGTTTTTTAATTGTATTAATATTCCTTCAATGTTGTTAAACCATGGACCTGCAGTTCATCTCATTTTCATATTATGATAATCTTTTATGTTTAATTAAAGATGATGTTTGGTTAGGATTTGTGGTATTTTGTGAGGGAATTGTATTTGCTTTGAATTTGTGGAAGGATGATATTTATGTTTGTGGAAGGATGATGTTTGTGTTGGATTTGATGATGTTTGGCTTTATTATTTTATGAATTTGTAAAATGCAGGTGTTTGGTTATATGTTCAGATAAACCAGAATTCTGCTAAATTAAAGAAAATAATTACTATTGAAAATAATTCGGTTGGTAATATATTAAATAATAGTTAGTAATTTTTAAACCAACTATTTGCCAACAAACAACTTAGTTGGTAATTTACCAACAAAAAATTACCAACAGATTTTAAATTACTAAAATAGTTAAAAAATTACCAACTAAATATTTGGTTGGTAAATAAAGAAAACTATCAACGGAAAAAAAGAATTAGCAACTGAATAACTCGGTTAGTAATTTACCAATAAAAAATTACCAACAGATTTTAAATAACTAAAATAGTTGAAAAATTACAAACCGAAAGTCAGTTGGTAAATAAATAAAATTACCAACTAAAAAAAAAAAATACCAATCGAAAGTTGGTTGGTAATTATCTACACATATATCGGTTGGTAGAAATATATCTCAGTTGATAAATTAGTAAATTACAATCTTATATTCAATACAAATTTACCAACCAAAAATTATAAATTTACAAACTACATTTTCGGTTGATAATTACTAACTGTAACAATCGGTTGGTAATATAAATGTTTGTTGGTAATTACCAACCGAAATAGTCAACTCAAATGCCAAACTTAACGCCAAATTTCCAACTGACGATTTTACAGTACCAACTGAAATGCGGTTAGTAATTACCAACCGACTCAAAAAAATTTCGGTTGGAAAATTTACAAGCTAATGTTTTTGCATGTGACGCCATTCGGTTGGTAAATCATGATTACCAACCGAATTTAGCTAATTACCAACCGATTTTGTCAGTTGGTAAATCACTTTTTTCTAGTAGTGTCTACTCGCAGCATCCGCATTTTGATAGCCTTCATTGCCAAGGTACAATATCCGATACATCGAATCAGCCTATATATGTATTTCGAAATGTCAATAAATTATTTTAATGTAAATTATATATTTTAAAATATTATGTAAGAAAATTTACATACCAATACTTATGTCGCCCCACCGCTCAATTGATAGCCCGAAGGATTAGGTTGCGTTATAATCGGATTACCAATCAGTCGCCTAGTGTGAATCCAATACCATACTGCATAGTCAGGCGAGACTATATTCTGACCGTAACTATGTTGTCCAAGAAGAACTGTTGAATGCCGATTAACTCAGTTCGCGAGATGTATTGAATCTATCTCGGGCCACCCTACACCGGTAGTTCTCATGTCACGGGCATGCAAATTGTCGCTGGTGTCAACTGCAGCAGGTATTGTCTGCACAAATCCAAACTGTCACATGACTTTATCTGGACGATACACTTCTATTGTTTCCCAACAAATTAGGATGCCTAAATGTGTCGTCCATGAGTGCAATACGAGGGTAAGGTAGCCAACATGTGCTCATCATAAGACTGCCAGATAAACTGTATAAAGGTAAATTGTCAGTATAAAAAATAAATAACGAATTTAAAATTAGAGTTGAAAGTAAATTAGTTAAAGTGAGACTTATATGATCATGTTGCATTCTATCTAACTGATCCCTATGGGTAAGAAGCACATGTGTCGGGGTACGTGCAAGCTCTAACGGTCCTTCCCATGCTGATCCTCTCGGGGCCTGGGGATCAACATTCTCAACCGGACAAACTCTACTCGGTCTGATAGTAGGGATACGCTCCCAAGCCCACAACTATTTCAACATGAACAACCAATTCTTAAGAAAATACTATATTTATTATTAATTTATAATACTAATTTGATTTTTTTAAAATGTGCATTTCATACCTGAACCAACAATAATAGAGCCACTGATGGTGTGCGCTCTGTAGGATGTAGCGTTGCACAGACAACGGTACAGATGAGTCAATGCTACACTTCCCCAACTACGGGTGCCAGATACCTCTAAATCACGAATGTGTTTTAGAAAGCGCAGATGTACTTTGTTGTCGGACTTGTCTGAGAATAGAAAGTCTCCGATGAGCTGCATAATACGACACCGTGTATGCTACCCTATCATCTCTGGCGTCGCATCTGCAGGTAGTGGCTAGCTCAATGCTTTCTTGAGCGAAACAATCTTCAATCTATATCCGTCAAGCTCCGTCAGAGTAAGTCGAAATCCCACAAGCTCGTCGCACATGTCAATCAACTCTACAGGTAAATGTACGAAACGATTGGTACAGATAGGATCACCGTCTACACGTAATCCAAAGAGAACCTCTATATCCTGTAGAGTGATAATAGCCTCTCCAACTACAAAGTGAAACGTATGCGTCTCCTGACACCATCTTTCCACTAATGATGTTATCAGTGGATGGTCGATCCTCATATAACATAAACGACGTAGTCCACCAAAATCGACAATATCCATGAGCTGCTCAATACGATGATCGAATGGTTGAGCCTCCCAAAACATGCTATCATTCCGCTTTGCATTTAAAACGTCGCTATATAACTGTTCTGCCCAAATATGTAACAACCTGTGTTTGTATTGCAATCTCAACACGTTTGGTATAATAGGACCTGGATCCACTCCATGTGAAGTAGGCTCATACATTCTATCCTAATTAATAGAACCAATTTAGGAAAATTAAAAATAAATACAAAAGTAAGATGTATAGCCAACATCAAATTAAGTACAAAAAAATAAACACAAAAGTAAAGATAAATAATTTAATGCAAGATGTACAACAAATATTAAATATTAAGGTTACAAATAAGCAATGTATCTAAGCAAATTTAGCTATCTAAATATAAAACTTAAATAGATGTCGCATTCATTGTACAGTACCATGAGTGCAATTTCTCCTATTGTGTTCGCTGTGATGACAAGCGCCGCAACGAGGTGGTGAATCGAGATTACGTTCATCCATCTTATTCCGAATACGTGACGTCTGCAATATACTCCTATGATGATTCTTGAAACGGTGAGCAAACGGGGCCATACTAAAGTCAGGATTACGCCAATAATCCTCATGTGGAATGGGCCTGAACTGTGTTGTATAAGTCACTCTATAGGATAGTGTCGTATTTTTTTATGACACTAAATCTCCAAGATTCAGCCCCAATTGCTGACATGCTACAAACGCGTGCGAACAAGGTATTCCATAAATTTTTCATTTGCAACAACTGTATTTCCTGACCCCAATATTAACCTCGTATGAGTTATTTCCCTTCCCATACTCACGATGCGGTGATACAATATTAAAAATCTCACGATCTCAGTTAAAAGTCAGTACACGATATGTTCTTCGTTTCGTCTCATTCTTCACAAATTTGGCCCATATCCTAGAAGGAAAGTGATATCGCCTATGATTAGCCTCCTGTCTATGGTCATTGAAATATTTGACTGTTTTTTTGAATGAAGATTCAACAATTACTTTGATGGGTAGGACACGTATGCCCTTTACGACACTATTGAAAGATTCCGCCAGATTGGTTGTCATGTTACAACACCAGTGTCCACCGTCATAAGCAAGCGTCCATTGCTCTTTCGAAATCAAATCCAACCATGACTTTGCTTGTGGGTTTAGCAAATTAATTTCTTCCATAATCCTTAAAAATTTTCGACTTTTTGCTTTGATCCCCGACTGTGTACATCAACTTTTTTAACTCATGCGTTTTGAACTTTGAATTGAAGTTACTCTGAATATGCCTAAGGCAAAATCTATGTATAGCCATTGGCTCTTGCCAGAGGGGTAGTCGATGAACTGCATTCACAATCCCAATGTGTCTGTCAGATATTAAACAAACTTTTCGATCCTTTAACACATGTTCTCTTAACAAGGTCAAAAACCACCCCCAACTGTCGTTAGTTTCTTCGTCAACTACTGCAAATGCAATAGGCAATATATGGTTATTGGCATCTTGACCCATCACTTGTTAAAAGTTTTTCCCTGTATATACCTTTCAAAAATGTCCCGTCAACGCTGACCACCGATTTCATGTGAGTAAATGCATTAATATAGGGTCTGAACGCCCAAAAAACATATTCAAAAGTCTTGGCCCTATTACTATCCATAGGCAAGAAGTGCCACGCCACGATGGTACCAAGATTCGCATCTTGTAAGGCTTGCATATATCGTGGTAGCTGTGCGAATGAAGATGGCCAGTCCTCGTAAATCTCCTCAATAGCATTCCTACGTGCGTTCCATCCTTTCCTGTATGACGGGGTGAAGTGCAATGTGTTATGAATATGACTATTTATTTCACTGACTTAATCTTCGAATTATCATGAATCAAATGCAAGATGTGCCTCGTCATGAATTTCACACTCATGTTTCGGTGGTTTCCGTCGACTGTTCGGACCAGACAAATGTGATTTCCGTGCCATCGACTAATTTGCCACAAGCCAAAACCTTTCTTTTTCCGTGCATGAATACGCCAATAACATGGATGCTCTGGAGTTGAATTTTTACACTCGGCAACCCAATATGAACTCTTACTTTCTACCACAGTAAACTCACGACCCATTCTAACAGACCACGATCGAACAGCCCAAAGCAATTCATTTTTATCCTTAAACCACATACTAACCCTTAAGTCATTATTGGATTCCAACCATAAATCCATCCCCATACTCGGCACCAATCCACCAGCTTCGTTTTCCAGCTCTTGCGAAGTATCTAATCAGTCAAGATATATTGAATACGTAGATCGTACAAGCGGATCGGTTCAGATGATCTATTAGCAGGCTGTTGCAATATAGAAGGACCGAGAATATCTGCATCGCCATTGCCATCCCCCCCGTCCTCGTTTGGTGACTCATCTGCGGTGGTCCATCAACGTCTGACGTAGGTCCTAACCCGTTCACAGTCGTTTCCGGAGCACCGACCCAACTAGGCTCTCGAGTTACCCAATCATCAACTGGGGTTATATCTAATGGAACATCAATTTCAACCGTTGAAAATATTTGCTGACTCGTCTATGCTTGGAGGGATTGAATGTGGTCATGAGGTTGAGGTATAACAAACCCAGTAGAAACTGAAAAGTGTTGATTGCTAGGTCCAACAACTTGGGCATCCAAAATTGATGTATTGAAAAGGGATTGAAAAGTATCATTTCTGATATGTGGAGGATCGTTGGCTATAGGAGTTTGAAAATTTAAGTCGAAGTTAGGCATGTTGACATGAACAGTTGAGTTAAGTAATGCAGTGAACGATTCAGTGAACAGGAGTTAGGATGCTATGCTCTGGAAGATCTGTAGCTGTTGCATTCGGAATCTGGACGATCTCATGGCGAACATGCAGATCTATTGATTGTCCCTTCACGGTAGATGCAAGATACCACAAATTTTTCATATCATCGTCATCCGTTATAGCAGTGGTTGTAGACCTCGTTCTAGTACCAGTAACAGTGTCCTCCCTCATTGTGATTTGTAACTTCACAGTAGACGTGTCCAGACCTCGAATGGCACATATTTTGTTGACTAGACCAGTAAAACTAACTCGATTTCTAACAATTAATGCCTTGCGATAAGGATCATTAAAAAAAAACGCCATGTGGCGTGCGCATAATTTTACAATCCCAATATAACCGTAGTCTTACAGGTTCTTCTAATGACATTGCGTTTAGATTTATTGAGTAGGAATTTTCTATTCAAAAATTAAAGTATGTCGCGATAATAATAAAAATAAATGAATACATAAATAAATAGATAAATAAACAACTATTTAGGTAATTAAATAATTAAATAAATAGACAAATACATAATTACATAAATAGATAATCAAATAAATAAATAATAATTAAGCAAATAAATAACACAATAAATAGTAATGAACTATTCTCTAATAATTAAACTAATACATTTATGAATAAAGAAATCATCGAAACAAAATTAACTAACAATACAATAAGATTAATGAATAATAGGTTTAACAATATCAACCAATAAATATGTTATTAGTAAATATTTAAAACATTTATAATAGTAAGTGATAATAAATAATTTTATTAATAAAGTTAGTAAACAATATATAATAACCTTAATAATAATAAAAATAAATGAATACATAAATAAATAGATAAATAAACAACTATTTAGGTAATTAAATAATTAGATAAATAGACAAATAATAATTACATAAATAAATAATAATTAAGCAAATAAATAACACAATAAATAGTAATGAACTATGTACTAATAATTAAACTAATAAATTTATGAATAAAGAAATCATCGAAACAAAATTAACTAACAATACAATAAGATTAATGAATAATAGGTTTAACAATAAATATTGTTTATTAAATATTATATATAATATTATGTACTAAATAAATAAATTAATAATGACCTCAATATAATAATTTTAATAATAATAAATAATATTTATAAATACTAAATAATAATTTTAATATATATATATATATATATATTATGAAAAGAATAGTATACTAATTATATTATATTAATTAAATATAATAGTAATGAACTATGCACTAATAATTAAACTAATAAATTTATGAATAATTAAATCATCGAAACAAAATTAACTAACAATGCCATAATAATACAAGAATACATAAATAAATAACTATTTAGGTAATTAAATATTTAAATAAATAGACAAATAAATAAATGATAATTAAGCAAATATATAATTAATAACTTTAATAAGACAATAAATATTGGTTATTAAATATCATAAATAATATTATGTACTAAATAAATAAATTAATAATGACCTCAATATAATAATTTTAATAATAATAAATAATAATTATAAATACTAAATAATAATTTTAATATATATATATATATTATGAAAAGAATATTATTTCAAGCACATAACAAAGAAATAGCTTTTTTCCAAACCTGCAATTGTTTTCCAGCTTTAACCATTCTTTGTTAGCAGTGGCTCATTAGCTATCAAAAGTTCATATAGCTTGTTCTAAACCTTTCTCAACTATTCTAAGACGTGTTTTGAGGTTAACCATACTTCATTTTCAGCCACTTTCATTCAAGGTTTACTTGAAGGTTCAAAACAATACATATAAGTTATTCTTGCTACCAAATTAATATCTTTAGTTTCCCTTTCATTCACATCCTTTATCCATCTAAGTTTCCATCACAGTATTACTTCAAAGTACATGAAATAAACTGAGAATCATACCAAAAACATCATCTAATCAGCCGGTCCTCTTGCTCCATGAAATCTAAATTTTTCTTCACATAATATTATATATTCAAAATCTTCTTGGAATAAAATCTATATCTAAATGTTTTCTAACTTCAAATACTATCTTTAGCTTGTAAAAGTTCGTCCCTTACCTTTGCAAAGATGTTAGCAAAGCTGAAATTTATTTCTCTCCCTTTCTTCTTTTTTCTTTTCTTCCTGTGGCTGCCAGTACACTTCTTCTCTCTCCCCCTCGATTTTTCTCTTTTTTTTTCTATTCCTTCTTTTTCTATCAATATTCCTCTTGCTATTTTTTTTCTTTGTCCAGCTAGCTATCTTCCTCAATGTATCCAACTTCCTTAAATTTCTTTTTGTTATGTGCTTGAATGACTAAGTACAACTAGATAGGTATTTGAACTTCATCAACAAAGACAGCATCGAAGGGGAGATTTACAGAATGAATAGGTAACCAAATATGGATGAAGGAGGCAGCGGTGGAAGCAAACCTGTTATAGAATATAGAAGCTTCCGGCGGCAGTGACAACTCCGGCAGTGGCGGCGGCGGCGGCAGCAGTAGCAGCGGCGACTTCTTTCACGCAATGGCTACAACTCATCCATAGTCTTCCGGCGTTAGCTAGTTGTCAAGAAGAAGAAGATGGTGAATGTAGAGGAGAAAGATGGTGAATGTGAGAGGAAGAAGAAGATGGAGAGCTGTGAAATGGAAGATCTGTAATGGATGAATGCTTGTGAAATGGTGGTATATGTTGGTAAAAAACTTGTGAAATGGAGTGAGATTCTCTGTACAAAACCCATGAAGAAGAATAGCTTTTCCAGAGAATCTCTGCAAAAGATATGCAACCCGTGAACGCAGCAAAAGAAAAAGCCGGAGCGGGCGGAGAAGAAGACTTCCTCGCCTTTGTGATTTGCGAGGTCCAAGGACCTCACAATTCACAAATGCGAGGCAGTCAGCCCATGCACAGAATGCCAGGCTTTGTCAGGCGTTGTTTGGGGCTGTATAATCTCGCATTCAGTGAATGCGAGAAGGCAGGGAATGCAAGATACCCCGTTCTATACACCGGTTCGAAATCCGACCCTCATTTGGTTTCTGATTTGGATTTTGCACCAAATCGGTCAAAACCCTCAGCTTGCACCGGGTTGTATGGCAATGGGGCCTACCCTGGCTATGCTGGCAAACTTCTAGTAGACCCCACAAATGGTGCAAGCTACAATGCACACGGTGTAAATGGCAGGAAATTATCTTCCTCTAGCTTTGATTGACCCTTCTACATCAGCTTGCTCTACTTTGGTTTGAGATTGTATCTCTCTTGAATGTATAGTCGAATTGTTGGGAATCTTGTCGTATAAAAATTCTTTAATTCTTTGATTCTTTACCATGGTCAAACAATAATAAATCTTATACTTGTTTCAAAATCTTGAAATTTTACTCTTTTAATTGTGTATTCTGTAATTTTATTAATATGACTTAAGAGAACAGAAAATGTAAATAAAGTAAAAAGCGCCATCAAAAAAATTTCTAGAATGAAGTAATGCAGTTTTCAATGGTGTAAAAAGGTTAAAAGTATCCTATACATGTGTCTTATAACCATAAAAAACGCATGGCACCTTAGTCTTGGGGAGTTGGAAAAATTATATAGATGATATTTGAAATGGATCTTTATATACATTCAGTAGAAGTTACAAAGGGCAGATAATAGCGCAAGGACCAAACATTCTTGACCCTTTTCTCTGGCATATCGAGTCATACATTCTATCTAGTACAGTCTTTACATAGAAATACTGGTTGAATTTCGCCATTCTTAAAATAGCCAAACTTCCTCTCGAAAAATTCCCTCCCAATCTGTAGCATTTTCATTGACTCCTATATTATTTGATTTGTCAATATTTTATATTATTATTAAATTTGCTTGTTATAGTTGCGTTAAGATGCATTCTATACTTTTTACAGTGGTTGAAGATTAGAGTGAGAGCTACCACAATGAATCCTCCAACTTGAGCAAGCATCCAAAGCTAAAGAGCTCATTCATGGCCAGACTGAGGAATGGCCTTTTGTTCCTTTCAGTCATCCCACGTATATTTGACTAACCCAAACCAGACACCCCAATTTTCCCCCCTCCCCCTTTTTCAATTATGTGGGTTATTGGTTGCTCCTATGCCTTAATCCCTCAGCTGGAATAATACTGTGACCCAATACATATGTTGGGCCAAATAAGTCCAGCCTATTTGGTGGACAAAAAGGCCACAAAAATAGAAAGCCCACAAACTATAATAAAACTTAAACAAAACAAAAGATACATAAGCCAAAAGCTTCACGGGATTTGCTGATTTCATCGAGAGAGGCGCGGACAAAAACATGAAGAAACAGAGAACAAGTGGAAGCCATTGTTGTGTTCTCTAAGCTTGTGATCCTCAATTGGATAGTGATTTGAAGTCCGATTGAAATAAAATTTAGGTTTACGTGATTCTCTCAACAAGACTTACTCATCTAACAGTTTAGATTTCAATTTTGGTAACATCATTTCAAACTTAATTCTTATTTAATTATATTTTTGGGAGAAAATATTGATATATTATTAGTATACCTCTAGTTTTATCTTGAGAAGACTTTGTATTACTTATTATTGTTGATAGTGAAAGTTTTTACTGAACTAGATCATGTGATTTTTCCCATCTCGGGCTTTCCATGTTAAAATCTTGGTGTCTCTTATTATTTACTTTGGTACTTTCTTTTACCTATGGGTGTTAGTTAATTGGTGTCTTTGGTTTATTCCTACTTTTAGATTGGCACTTGAAAAATAGTTTTGATCTTGGGATAATTTATGTTCTGTGTGAAGCTTGGTATTTTGCTCTGTTTTAGTTTATTTCCCAACAAAGTTACATCAAAGCCTGGTTGATCAGTTGGCTAATTTGTGCTAATTAAAAATGGATGATTCAGATAGTGAGTGCATGATAAAATTGAATACATCAAATTATTGAGATTGGAAGCCTAAAATAGAAGACTATTTGTATTATAGAGATTTGTTTAAGCCTATTCTAGGGGATAAAGGTAAACCATCTGATATGAGTGACAAAAAATGGGTTAGCATGTACAGAAAAATAGTGGGTAATATTAAAAAGTGAATTGGTGAAAGTATATTTCAATACTATGCTCAAGAGACTAGAACTAATGTGTTATGGGAAAAACTTAAATGAATGTTTGAACGAAAAACTAGAATGAACAAACCTTCTTATTTGGGAAATATTACTCGATTAAGATATAAAGATGGCGTAGATATGAATGAATATTTGAGTACTTTTCAGGGATTGATAAACCATGTAGCTTCATTGAAATTAAACTTGGATGATGAGGTACATGCTTTACTATTTTTCAATTCACTATCAGATAGCTAGGAAACAATGGTAGTATCCATTAGAAATTCAGCTCCAAATGATTTCGTAACCATAGCTATGGCAAAAGAGGCAATGTTGGATGAGGAGATCAGAAGGAAGTAACAAGGCCCCTTTAATGTGTTCCAAGTATTGATTATGCAAAAAAAAAGAAGGAAGAGGGAGAAAGAAGAGTAGAGGTCATTACAATAGGAATGATAGATCTAAGAGCAGACATGAGTCACTGAAAAATATTGAGTGCTATCATTGTAAAAAGAAAGGACACTACAAGAAGCACTGCAGAGTCTTGAAATGAGAACTTGCTGAGAAAAAGGGTAATGGTAAGGTGAGAGACGAAGAAGATACTACAGCAGTTGTGACAGCCGATGATGATATATTGGTGTTTTGTGATGATGGTCATGTCAATATTACCTTTCAAGATAGTGATTGGGTAATTGATTCAGGTACATTATATCATGTTACTCTATACAGACATTTCTTCTCAACCTATACCGAAGGAGACTTTAGTTATGTTAAGATAGGAAATGTGGATTTTTGTAAAGTTTTAGGTAAGGGTGATATATGTTTAGACATAGAGATCGGATATCGGCTAGTCTTAAGGAATGCCAGGCATGTTTATGATATTCGTCTTAATCTTGTTTTCACTAGAAAGCTTAATGATGAAGGCTACTATAGTTCTTAGGGTGAAAGCAAATGGAAGCTCAACAAAGGGAGTCTAATTGTTTCCAAAGGAAAGAAACAAAATACTCTCTACTTGAAGGAAGCCTAGTTGGCAAAATGAGAAGTAAATGTAATTCAAGACTCCTCAATTGATCTTTTGCATAGGCGACTAGGGCACATGAGTGAGAAGGAAATTTAGATACTAGTTCGCAAATAACTTCTCCCTAATGTAACAAGTACTTCTCTTAAATCATGTGCTAATTGTGTTTATAGAAAACAACATAGAGTTGCTTTTCAAAGACTTCCTTCATCTAGGAAGCTAAATTCGTTAGAGTTTGTGCACACTGATGTCTACTACATGAAATATAGGTCTTTCAGTGGTGTAATTTACTTTGTTACTTTTATTGATAACTTCTCTAGATAAGTCTAGTGCACTGCTTTGAAATCTAAAGACTATGTCTTGGATGTGTTTAAAGAATTTCATAGCAAGGTCGAAAGAGAGACTGGTAAATAGTTAAAGTGTGTTCGGGCTGATAATAATGGTAAGTATAGAGGACCATTTGAAAGTTACTGTAAGTCTCATAGGATCAGACTAGGGAAGACAATACCAAAAACACCACAGGAGAATGTGATAATAGAAAGGATGAACAAATCCATCACTGAGTAGATCAAATGTATGCTTTCCAATACCAAGCTGTCAAAATCCTTTTGGGGTGAAGCAACGAGAACTGCAGTTCACCTGATTAATCTTTCTCTTTCAGTTCCTTTGGATGGTAATATTCCAGAGAGAGTATGGACAGGAAAATAAGTATCTTTCAAGTACTTGAGAGTCTTTAGTTGTCGTGCATTTGTTCACATTCCCAAAGATAAGAGATCAAAGCTTGATGTAAAATCCAAGCAATGTATTTTCTTAGGATATGCATGTGCAGAGTTTGGCTACAGACAGTATGATCCAGTGGAAAGGAAATTGATTAGAAGTAGAGATGTTGTCTTTCTTAAAGATCAAACCATTGAAGATATTGAAAAACTGTTGGAATATATGCCCTCTAAATTAGTTTATCTGATATAATTATCGAATTCATTAATAAAAGAATTTATTCTCAAAAATTTATTTGTGAATTTACATTTTATTTGTGCATGATTTTCGTTTGGAAATGACCCATTGTGTTTAAGTAAGTAATCCATGTGAATGGTGGTCTTTCACAGTAAGGTATGGATCACGGATTACTTAACACATAAATATTTGTTCTTAACCGATTGATGAGAATGAAAATCTCATCATGTATAGGTTATTGTGTTATGACATCATGTATAGATTATTGTGTTATGAATTCCAAATGAAGAATAGCTTACTTTTAACCAGTGAGTAGCTCACTCACTTCATAGCATGAGCGTATTTTGAATACGTAGAATAAGACCTATAATAGTGGTTTCTAAAAGTACTATTTAAAAGAAATCCATACATTAATGTTACAGCGTAGACTAGTACTCTACCGTTTGAGTATGAGTTGGTAGTCTGACGAAGCTAGAAGCATATACTTTGATATACTGTAGTTGAGGTTCTTTCGTAAAACCAATATACTTGCATATTGGGTATATGTGATTAGTTAGTTAAAACAGACTTATACAAGATAGCTTCTACACTATATTGCCTCTTATGACTGTTCAAATGATCTAATTATCCAGGGCCCTGGGGAACATGACTTGGATGTTTACTTTAGAGTAGCTCCCCTGAAAAGTGGAAACATTCCAAGAGTCATGGATCATTGGACTAAAGGTCTAAGGATGGTAGATGTCTATTAGAGAGGTGTTAGTATACTCTTCCTCTCTAATTGCACGGTGATGCGTAGAGGGGTATTTTAGTCATTACACCTGTAGGTCGAAGACTTTGCTAACACAGCATTGTCTTTGGGGTCAATATTTTCTTATGGTGATATTAGAAAATATTTAAAATACAAAATATAGCTATTTATATAGTAAGGGTATTTTGGTCATTTTAGTAGCCAAGGTGATGTGTCTTTTGGTCTCCGAAATGACCCTTAAGTCATGAAAGATTTGGGTTAAGAAATTGGTCTTAATAATTATGAATTTTTATTTTATTAGTCTAATTTATTATTAGACTAGAATAAAATAAAATGTCTAAGAGAGAGTATTTATTTTATCTAGTTTAATTGGTTAATTAATTATTCAGGGTTCAAGGCCTAGATTAAATAATTAGAAAATTAATCTAGATATAAATTAGATAAACGGTATGAAATTTTATATTGGTTTATTTGGACTTGTTAATTATTTATTGAGTTGTTTAATAAAGTTTAAAAAATAAATAATTGAGATTTATTATTTATGAGTGTTCAAACTCAAGAATAAATAATTTTATCTTGCCAAATGAATAAGACCAAGGATAAAATAAAATAAAATAATTAAATTAATTAATTATTAATTTAAATAAATAAATAAATAAAAATAATATGGGATGGATCCCGTGTTGTTTCGCGTGAAGAAAATAGAATGCATGGGCTTTCTGTTTTCATGCGATTGTTCTCTCTCTCGGTGAAGGATTGAAAAGGCGGAGGAAATCATGCAAATGCGTTCTGGAGTTTTTGGCTTTCTGTGAGCTTTCATTTTATAGAAGAAAAGCAAAGAAAACAACTCTCTGCATTCAATTTTCATTTGACAGAAAGAAACCTAAGAAAGCTTCATTGGAGCTTTCACCAAAGTTGATCAAAACCCAATATTCAGACTTTCACCGGCTGTGCTATGGGCATTATTTCGGAAGATTAAAAGCTTCGCATGGATGAGACGCAGTAGATGTTTGTAAGGATGTGAGCCACCTGCCTCAAATATCCTTATACAGACATCTACATCAATGCGAAGAGGGCCCTTTAGTCACAGAGGTAAATTTTTCGTTTTCCTAATATGCTTTCGTTTTGATGATTTTTGCCATTTTAAGCCTTCAATTGGTATCAGAGCTATGGTTTGGCAAATGTAGGAAGCATGTTAAGCTTAACTAAAATAAAAAAATTTTTGTTTTGGTTGAAATATGTGATCCTTCATGTTTACTAGTATGAGTAGTTTCACTGTAAGTTTCGCGAGTAGAAGTATAGGAACAATGTATTTTAATTGCTTTCATAGATATTGTGGAAGCCCAGTATTTTTTAAGGGTATAGACGGTTGTTTGGATGATTTTTGAGTGAAAATGGAAGAAAAAACGAAATCAGTACGCAGAGGTGCATTCTAGAAAAGAAGGCACTATACAAACTAGCTGTCAAGCTGAGCCGCCGTTTGAGCTGAGCCATATCTAGTTGAGTGTGGAGCCGCCTGTCGACGAGCCGCCAAGCAGCGAGCCAAATCCCAGTTGGCGAGAAAGGCTCCTCGCAAAAACCCTTCAGCGAGGAAGCAATCTCCAATTTGCGTGGTGGGCACGGGCCGAGCCGAGTCCACCCGCCCAGATCGACCCATGGGTTTACCCATGGGCCGTGATCCAGTGTGGCAAGTGCACTGGACCCGATCCAATTAATATATATATATATATATATATATATATTTGTCTCATACCAAAAGAAGTTATTTTTATTGCAATAGTTAATATTTTTTGAATATTTTGCATGAAAAATAATAGTAAAGAAAATTTTAGGATTAAACAAGACCATTAATTAATGAATGTGTTTAATCTTATTATTTGGATACTTAGTTTAAAAGAATAGAAAAGTATGAAAACGTTTACAGTTTTCTAGCATGCTTATTATTTTTTTTTTTTACCCTATGTGCACGTTTTCTCAAAGACTAAAGTCTTTGGGAATTTTTGACAAAGAAAAATATTTTTCTTAAATCAAATGGTTAATTTTAATTCGAACAAAAATTAATTCTTGGATATTTTCTCAAAAGATTTTATTTTTGACATAGAAAATATATTGGATTTAGATATTTTTGTGAATTAAAATAGAAAGCCATTTTGATTGAATTTTAACAAGAAAAATTATTTTTGTCAAATTAAACTTGAAATCAAAATCTCTCGAAAGTTTTATTAAAAATTTTTAAAATTATTAAGTTTATTAATTTAAATAAAATTAATCCATGGAAAAATTTCTCAAAGGATATAAACATTGACATAGAAATTTTATGGGTTTAGATATTTTATTTTGAGTTAAAAGAAAATTTAATTGAAAATTTTAAAATATATTTTTTAAAAAAACCCTTATTTTAAAATATTAAATGGGAGAGGGGTTCCAACGGTTCCCCGACTTGCATCATGATTCTCATTAGAGATCGTGGGTCCCCTCACGTCACCCTAGGAGTGAACCCGTACAGGATGGGGTTATTACAAGAATCTAGAATTAATGGATGGATGTAATTAATAACCCGGGAACGTGCTATGATAAGCCAGTCCACGTTAGAGATTATAGTGCGAGGAATGTCTATAGGAAATAAGAAAAAACGGTCATTCCACGATAAAGTTATCTTCTAGATCATTACCTAGAAGGGAAATTAATTTGTGGTGGTTAATACATTTAGCTTAGAAAACTATTAATCTTTTCAAGAAGTTATGTCAGTTTTTCTAAGAGCTAAATTAATCATATTAAAGATAATAGTAATAGGGTTAACTATTATCGGATTTAATATGAGGATAAAGTCACAAATTATTTTGTTTTTCACAAACTAAATTTTCTTTTATTCTCTATTTTTCCAGAAATGGTTGGTGGAGGTTTTTTCAGTCCTTTGACCATTATTCTCCATGAGAATGAGCTAACGGATCCGAATTATGTGGACTGAAAAAGGAACTTGGACATAATACTCACTGCTGAAGAGTATAAGTATGTCCTCTTTGAAACTTGCTTTGTTATTGGGGAGGGTTCCACCGTGGAGGAGCGTGAGGTTGAAAAAACATGGAAAAAGGCTAACAAAATGGCTCGATGCTACATGTTAGCCTTTATGTCTAATGTGCTCCAATTAAAACATGAGCACATGACCACTGCATATGACATTAGCCAATCATTAGCCACGATATTCGTCGATAAGAGCCGGCCCGTGAGGCAAGAAGCTCTTAGGACAATTATAAATACTAAAATGGTTGAGGGAGTATTAGTCAGGGAGCATATACTCAAAATGATTGCTGCTTTTGAGAAAGTGGAAGTCTTATGGGCTATTATTAACCCCAAGAGCCAAGTAGACATGGTTCTCGAATCTCTACCGGGCTCTTTTACTCAATTCAAGTTAAACTACAACATAAACAAATTGAACATGACTTTAATTGAGTTAATGAAAGAGCTCCAGATGGCGGAGAAGGTCATAAAGCCACAGTCCAAGGCTATGATTGCTAAGACTTTTTCTTCTAGAATTGAACCCAAGCTAGGAAGTTCAAGAAGAAGAAGGGAAATACATAGGCCTAGCCAAAGAACCAACCCAACAAGCCCAAAGGCAAATGTTTCAAATGCGGGCAGAAGGGACACTGAAAAAATGAGGGTCCAGAACTTCAGGCCAAGAAAAATCCTACAGGTATTGTTCTCTATCTAGAGTCTATTTCAATGGTTGTATCAACTTCCACTTG
This sequence comes from Voacanga thouarsii, assembly GCA_026120185.1. NCBI lineage: Eukaryota > Viridiplantae > Streptophyta > Magnoliopsida > Gentianales > Apocynaceae > Voacanga > Voacanga thouarsii. The sequence goes on from JANUWF010002144.1 coordinate 1,273,079, forward strand.
GATTGTTGATTCTGGTGCCACTGATCATATCTATAACTCCTTGTAGGGGTTTAGAAAGATAAGAAGACTCTAGAAGGACAAGCATGGACTACGAGTAGAAAATGGAGCACAAGTATGGGCCCTTGCAGCGAGAAAGTTGGATCTTATTTTTTTATTATAATAAAGTAGTTGTATTAAAAGATATTTTATATGTACCCAGTTCTAAACAGAATTTGATTTCAGTTGCAAAACTACTAAATTATAGATATTCTATTTCTTTCCATTCTGGTATTACTATCAGTAAAAATTGAGAAGTTTTATATACAGGGCACATGTATGGAAACTTATTCTTTTTAAATCCTACAAATAATCAAATAAATAACACTCAATCTGAACTTTTAAGTAAGAAGAGAAAGACCAATATCAATGACTCACATCTTTGGCATCTAAGATTGTGCCATATTAACTTAACCAGGATTTAGAGGTTAATTCATGATGGGTCCTTGGGCTTATTAAGAATGGAAAGTTAGCCTCAATATGAATCCTGCCTTATGGGAAAGATGACCAAAAAGTCATTTACCCAAAAGGCTGATAGAGTCAATGAGATATTGGGTTTTATTCATACTGATATGTGTGGTCCTTTGTCTACTCAAGTTAGAGGGGACTTTGAGTACTTCATCACTTTCACGGATGATTGTACAAGGTTGGGTTATGTCTACCTGGTGAGGTGCAAATCTGACTCTTTTGACAAGTTCAAAGAGTTTAAGGCTGAAGTGAAACGTCAGACAGGTAAACTGATCAAAACTTTACGATCGGATCGTGGTGGAAAATACCTCCTCAATGAGTTTAAGGATTACATAGTACATCATGGAATAGTATCCCAACTCTCTGCGTTGGGTACATCCTGTAGAATGGAGTAGCTGAGAGAAGGAATAGGACATTAATGGAAATGGTCTAAAGCATAATGTTTCATACTACTCTTCCGGTCTCTTTTAGGGATATGTCTTGGAAATAGCAGCATACATTCTGAACTTGGTACCTTCCAAGTAGTACCTATGACACCCTATGAGATGTGGACTGGGCGTAAGCTAAGTTTAAATCATCTCAGAATATGGGGCTATCTAACTTATGTACTGATAAAGGGAGACAAGCTAGAACCAAGATCAGAATTATGCTACTTTGTTGGGTATCCAAAAGGGATAAAATGAGGTTACTTTTATCATTCCAAGGAGTAGAAAGTACTGGTAAATACCAATGCTAGATACTTAGAGGATGATCAAAGTACTTCCACTAAAGGTTTGACAAAGTTGGAACTCGATGAGAAGTTATCTTTGGAATCAACTTCTTCAAACCCGATTATAGAACAAGAAGAGGCACTGCCTCAAGAACCTATACAAATGGAGTTTTGTCGTAGTGGAAGGATATGTAGAGTTCCAGAAAGATGGACATGAGAGGCTTTCGAGCTGGTCTTTGACCATTAGGAATAAGATCCCACTAGATACGAAGAAGCTATTGCTGATGCCGATGCAAATCTATGGTATGAAGCAATGAAAGCCGAAATTGAATCTATGTACTTCAATTAGGTTTGAGATCTTATAGCTTCACCTGAAGGGATAAAACCCATTGGGTGTAAGTGGCTATACAAGAGGAAAATGGAAGCGGATGGAATGGTGGAAACCTTCAAAGTTAGACTTATGGCGAAAGGATATAGTCAGAAAGAGGGAATTGATATGTTTAAATTTAGGTATAAAAATTATATAAAAATAAGCACATTCCTAGTCAAGTTTAAATTAAAACGTTAACCCAAAATTACACATATGAGCAAGCGTACTCATCATTAAGCATAGCACAAGATTTAAAACGAGTATCGATCCTCAAGGAACAAGTATGCATTAATCCATTTTCTTTCATTGTTTAACAAACTCAATAAAGTGAAAAAGAATAAAAAAGGGAAATAAAATAAAATAAAATAAAAGAATATATACATGTCAATTATGGAGAATTTTGTAACTCAAACCATTATTTTGACAAACACGACCTTAAAGTACCTAATCATTATCATAACTAATCATTCTCTTGGTATCATGAAGGATTAATATAAATTTACTTCTTTTCCAATTCATGAAATCACAATCTTCTAAACAAATTAGTATCACATATCATGTCTTAACTAATTCACCCAAAAGATGCATTAAACACAATCATTGATTAAATCCCCATATCTTGGCAAATTTAAAACATGAAATTAACCAATGAATCCATATCCTGACAGATATCAATTAATCTTTAATTACCCAATTCTTAGAAATTAACCCATTTTTCAAGCAAGTTAAGAGACAACAAATATGAAATTAATGAATTGAGACTACCATTAACCCCTTTTCCAAGTAAGTTAATAAAAAGAAAAAACAAAATAATCTCGTAATCAACATAAGTAATTAAATACCAAGAATAGCAATCAATTAATCAAAAGATCAAAGCAACTCTAAAAATCATGAATACCTAAAACAATGTCAAATTAAAATAAAACAATTAATACATCATTGTTCAAGAAAAGAAAACAAAGTTAAAGAAAGCACTTATAGATAAGCCTCCTTCTTCTTTCCAATGAAAACTCCTCCAAGAATCAATGCTCCTTGAATTATTTCTCTCGAGAAAATATTGGTGATACACTCTAAAATATATTTAAGTCTCTACATTGTGCACTCCCCCCTTTTCTAAGGTAAATAGCCTTTATTTATAGGCTTATAAAGTTCCTAAAAGAATCCTAAGTAAAGAAGAAGTAATTTCTTAAAAATTCAAAACCTAAAAGGATTAGTAAATAAAATCCTAAATAAAAATCTAAATAAAAGCAAGGAGTCCACTGCCTTTAATTCGTAAGAATTGGACACAATTTGGAATCTTGATTTCAGCTTTGTTGTATGCACTGAAGCACTTGTTGTCTTGAATTGAAATTGATCAAATTGGCTTCAATTTGAGCTGTGTGGAAGCTTTTCTACTCGGGACATGAAATTGCTGAAGCTGCCCAAGCTACTGAGCCGTTTGCTGTCTCCTTGCATAGACTAACAAAGCCCACCGAATTTCCTTTTCTTCTCTTGCTGTTGTGTTGGCTCAATTGAGTAGTTTTCCCTACATCGGCTCAATTGAGCCGCAAACCATCCAGAGTCACTGAAATCCACTTTTCCTTTTGCTGTCTTCTTGCTCAGCCACTTTTTTTTTTACTTTTCTCTTTGTCCAAGACCCACCGAATTCCCTTTCTTTGTTGCTTTTTCTTCTTTTGCTTAGCCGTGAGCTATTGAGCCAATAAAGCTTCCTCTTGAGCCAATGCCTCCTTTTCAATTCCAATTTCCAATTACTTTGTTTCTTCTATTTCTTTTTGCTTTTCTCTGTTATGCCAGTACAGGACTGGCGCCGGCTCTACTTTCTTGGCTTGGTGCTGGGTCTGTGTTGGAAAATTACACAATTAGCTCCAAATTTTACCTATTTTTGTATAAAATTACAGAAAATTATTTTTATAAGAGAAATATCAAATAGGAAGGAATATGACTAGTTATGGTATTAAAAGTGTCTCAATTTAGCCTCGAATAACTAGAAAAATAATGATGATTTTAACCCCTATCACATACCCCCACACTTGAATTTTTACTTGTCCTCAAGTAAATACTTAAATAAAGTACTCAATATAATTTATTTCTTTTCATATTCATCAATAATAATGCCATAAGTTTTTTTTCAACCTTAGATAAATAATTGTCATTCATTCAACCCTTTAAAAACCTTTGTAAACTCATACATTAAATCAAATAATCCCAAGACTATCAAAGTTAAGTTTAATAAGCTTATATGTAGTCTATGAAAATATTCCACTTCTCAAGCAAAAACATAGATAACATAAATCATACAAGTCAAGTTATTTAACCAATTCAAGCATTATAAACTTAAATTTACAAAACTCGAGTTAGTGAAATAAGGAAAACACTCCACTCTTCTCTTTTTTTTTTTTTTTCTATGACTTTGGGAATTGATAGCCTCAAGTGAATGGATTTCTTTTCACACACCGTATTGGCCCCCTTTACAGTCATCACTCATCATTTTTTCCTCTAGCAAATTTTCAACATTTTTTCCTTTGCTCTTTCTTGCCTTTTTTGCCTTCAGGATAGCCTCAAGAGAGTGCCTCGAATACACTTGCTACTTCTCCCCTTATTGAGCCCCTTTTCATCTAAAGGTCTTCAACGATCATTAATAAGAGCTTTTTTTTTTTCAACTCAATTCTTTTCATCTCATATTTTTTCAACTCAATTTTTTTCTCATATATTTATTTTCAACTCAATTTTTTTTTCTCGCATTTCTTATTCAAAACTCAAAGTTAAGCAAATTCTAAATCCATAATACAAGAATTAATTAACAACTCTTCCCATATTTCATCATATCATCCATATTCAAACTTAAAGAATAAAATAAAACTCAAATACCAAATATAACCAAGGTTAACTTAAATTCTCAAGATTTAGCAAAATCTAACTTAATACACAAGTTTACCTTTTTAATAAAATCCTACCAAACTGAATGACAAATCCACATCCAAAGTTAAAAAGGAAATCATATTTTCATTATAAACAAATAAACTCAATTTAGCTCCAAATCTTCAAACTTATAAATTTTCAAAGAAATTATATTTTCTCCAAGATGATTTTTTCCAAGATGGAAAAATGGTTGTCCAAATTTCAAATTCCAAAGTAACTCAACAATAAGAAAACATCAAGATAATTGATAAAAACTTGGACCAAGAATATCACCAAACCACTCCCCCACACTTAAACTGGACATTGTCCTCAATGGCAAAAAATAAACATAATAAAGCATCTCCAATGGGACCAAAATTGAAAAGTGGTAGAAAGTTTAAGCAATACTCCCCAAGTATAAATTAACTCCAAGATATGAGAAGTTCATTCTTCAAGAAGTTGGAAGAAATATTGTCAGCAAAATTCAACCTACAAATAGAAAGATGAACACACAAGTAAAAGCATAAAGAGTAGTTGAAACAAAATAAAAAAAATCAAGGGAGAAGAAAAATAGAAAGTCAAAGCCTTTAAGTCCCCCTCGAAGTAGAGCCTCCAAATGGGCCTCTAGATTGTCTAAAAAAAAAAACACCAAATAGACCACCACAACCTCCAAAGGGCTCACAAGATCCTCTTTGTCTCAACCAAACCCACTTTGCAATGGGTTCTCTTTTTCGTGAAGAACTTTTCTAGACTTTTGATACTAAAAAAAAACAAGAAGAATATCCAACGTAGATAGCAAAAGTACAATGTCAACCAATCTTCAATCATCACAGCAAAATATCACAACAAGGTTCTATTTTTCAAGATGTCCAGATTGGCAAAAATTTAGAAAAAATACATAGCTCACCTTTAGAAGCAATCACAAGACTTACAATCCATTCATGCATTTTTGTCCCACCAAATAAACTCAACAATGATTTGTCCATGTCTAGTACATTTTTCCTCAAAAACATGTATACATAATGCCAAGAAATTCAAGAGGATAAAATCGAGAAAGTTTTACACCACTATGTTCCCCAACATGTGAGCTCTTAAAAAAAAAATTTAATTCATAGGGGATAATGTATAGAAGAAGAAAAGTAATGTGAAGAAGAAGAAGGGAAAGACAAAGATGAAGAGAAGGAGTGAAAAATAAAAGTATCATTCTAGGGGAATAGGAAAAAAAAATAAAAGAAGAAAGAAAAATAGAAGAACAAGACAAATAAGAGAACCAAACAAGAAAATCAAAGAAAAAGGAAACAAGAAGAAAAAGACAAAATAAGAAAAATTTGGAAAGAAAAGAAGAAGGGTAAGGGAACAAATGAAAAAGGACAAAAAGAAAAAAGAGAAGAATTTTTTTTTAATATAGTTAAAAACTTTCTTAATTGAATGCATGACCACAATACATTTAAAATAAGAATTCCTAAATTAAATATTAAACTACAATTAAAAATTATAAATAAATAATCAAATAAATTCAGTCTGTCTAAAATATTGTGTCAGCACAAGTCTAAACCTGAAAATAAAAAGAGTTATTATTGACTCCAAATTACAGATGTAAAAATCAACAAATTAAAAATATCATTATTACACATATTCCACATTAAACTTAGGTTAGTAAAATTAAATAACTAAATATACAATAAATACAAACATACAAAGACAAGTGAGTTATTATGAACATGTATATATCTATTTACATATTTACAACATATAGCGAAATTAAAATACAATTATACAAACAACAAAATAAGGCACTTACTCATACAAGGAACGTATATATATATTTACATATTTACATATAGACATATGAACATATAAACAGGGTTAAATCAATGAAATTTAAGCTTTCATGATATTATTTCTCAAGCAACGGCGCCAAAAACTTGATGTATTTGAATTTGGATATAAAAATCATATAAAAATAAGCATATTCCCAATCAAGTTTAAATTAAAACGTTAACTCCAAATTACACATATGAACAAGCGTACTCATCATTAAGCATAGCATAGGGTTTAAAACGAGTATCGATCCTCAAGGAACAAGTATGCATTAATCCATTTTATTTCATTATTTAACCGACTCAATAAAGTGAAAAAGAATAAAATAAATAAAATAAAAGAATATATACATGTCAATGATAGAAAATTATGTAACTCAAACCATTATTTTGACAAACACAACCTTAAAGTACCCAATCATTATCATAACTAATCATTCTCTTGGCATCATAAAGGATTAAGATAGATTCACGTCTTTTTCAATTCATGAAATCACTATCTTCTAGACAAATTAGCATCACATATCCTATCTCAACTAATTCACCCAAAATATGCATTAAACACAATCATTGATTAAATCCCCATATCCTGGCAAACTTAAAACATGAAATTAACCGATGAATCCATATCTTGACAGACATCAATTAACCTTTAATTACATAATTCTTAGCAATTAACCCCTTTTTCCAAGCAAGTCAAGAGACAACAAATATGAAATTAATGAATTGAGACCACCATCAACCCCTTTTCCAAGCAAGTTAATAGAAAGAAACAACAAAATAATCTCGTAATCAGCATAAGTAATTAAATACCAAGAATAGTAATCAATTAATCAAAATATCAAAGCAACTCTAAAAATCATGAATATCTAAAATAATGTTAAATTACAATAAAAGAATTAATACACCATTGTTCAAGAAAAGAAAACAAAGTTAAAAGAAAGCACTCATAGACAAGCCTCCTTCTTCTTTCCAATGAAAACTCCTATAAGAATCAATGCTCCTTAAATTATTTCTTTCGAGAAAATATTGGTGATGCACTCTAAAATATATCTACGTCTCTACATTGTGCACCCCCCCTTTCTAAGGTAAATAGCCTTTATTTATAGGCTTATAAAGTTCTTAAAAGAATCCTAAGTAAAAAAGAAGTAATTTCTTAAAAATTCAAAACCCAAAAGGATTAGTAAATAAAATCCTAAATAAAAATCTAAATAAAAGAAAGGAGTCCACTGCCTTTAATTCGTAAGAATTGGACACAATTTGGAATCTTGATTTCAGCTTTGTAGTATGCACTGAAGAACTTGTTGTCTTGAATTGAAATTGATCAAATTAGCTTCAATTTGAGCTGCGTGGAAGCTTTTCTATCGAGCTATGAAATTGCTGAAGCTGCCCAAGCTACCGAGCCGTTTGTTGTCTCCTTGCGTAGCCAACAAAGCCCACCGGATTTCCTTTTCTTCTCTTGCTGTTGCGTCGGCTCAATTGAGCCGTTTTCCTTGCATTGGCTCAATTGAGCCCCAAACCATCCAGACTCATCGAAATCCATATTTCCTTTTGCTGTCTTCTTGCTCAGCCACTTTTTTTTTTTACTTTTCTCTTTGTCCAGGTTGTCCAGGATCGACCAAATTTCCCTTTCTTTGCTGCTTTTTCTTCTTTTGGTTAGCCGTAAGCCATTGAGCCAATGAAGCTTCCTCTTGAGCTAATGCCTCCTTTTCAATTCCAATTTCCAATTACTCTGTTTCTTTTATTTCTTTTCACTTTTCTCTATTATGCTAGTACAGGACCGGCACCGGCTCTACTTTCTTGGCCTGGTGCTGGGTCTGTACTGGAAAATTACACAATTAACTCCAAATTTCACCTATTTTGTATAAAATTATAGAAAAGTATTTTTATAAGGGAAATATCAAATAAGAAGGAATATGACTAGTTATGGTATTAAAAGTATCTCAATTTAGCCTCGAATAATTAGGAAAATAACGATGATTTTAACCCCTATCAAGAATCGATTATAATGAAACATTTTCCCCGATAGCCATACATAAGTCCATCCGTATCTTCCTTACCATTGCATGTCATTACAACTATGAGAGATGGTAAATGGATTCCAAGATGACATTTCTTAATGGCCATTTTAACGAAGACATTTATATGTCCCAACCGAAAAGTTTTATTACTAAAGGCCAAGAACATATGGTCTGCAAGTTTAAGAAGTTCATTTATAAACTTAAGTAAGCATCTAGAATATGGAACATTCATTTTGATGAGACTGTAAAATCTTACAATTTCATTCAAAATGAGAATAAACCATGCGTGTATAGGAAATTGGAATACATAAATGTGGTTTTTCTTGTCCTATATGTGGATGACATATTACTTATTAGGAATGATGTAGGGACATTGTCATCTACTAAGATTTGACTGTCTAGTCAATTTAGTATGAAGAATTTGGGAGAAATTAGTTACATTCTCGGGATTAAGCTTCTTAGAAATAGGAAGTAGAGAATGTTAGGATTATCCCAAGCGACATATATTGACAAGATGCTGGCCAAGTTTAGTATGAACTCATGCAAATGAGCTCTAATCCCTTGCAGACATGGATTGTCTTTTTGTTCTAAGAACTGTCCTAAGCCTTAAAAGGAAAAATGTAGAATGAGTAGGATTCCCTACGCTTCGGCTGTAGGAAGTCTCATGTACACCATGTTGTGCACTAGGCCAAATTTCTGCTTTGTTGTAGGCTTAGTTAGCAGATATCAGTTAAACCCTGTGGAGGTTTATTGGCAAGTTGTAAAGCATATTCTTAAGTACCTCAATGGTACAAAAGATTATATACTAGTTTACAGGGCTGACGACTTAGTTCCTATTGGATACACAGACTCAAATTTCCAGACAGATAAGGATGAGAGAAAATCCACTAGTGGATATGTCTTCACCTTGTCTGGATGAGCTGTTTCATAGAGGAGTATCAAGCAATCTTGTATTGCTGACTCAACTATGGAAGTTGAGTATGTGGCAGTTTCAGAAGCGTCTAAGGAAGCAGTATGGCTCTGGAAGTTTCTTTTAGAACTTGGAGTTGTGTCATACATGGACAGACCGATTATGGTGTATTGCGACAACTCTGGAGCAATCTCGCAATCCAAAGAACCCATGAATCACAAGAAGGGGAAGCACATCCTGAGAAAATACCACCTGATCCGGGATTTCATTCATAGACCGGAAATCGTGATGGAACAAATAGCGTTGGAGAAAAACCTAGTAGATTCCTTCACCAAGCCTTTAGCTAAGAAAGTCTTCAAGAAACACTTAGATGCCATAGGGGTAGGCACCTGTGGACTTTTCTTAGTCTTAGAGTGTAAGTGGGAGATTGTTGGAATATATGTCTTCTAGACTAGTTTATTTGATGTAATTATCGAATTTATTAATAAAAAAATTTATTCTCAAAATTTGTTTATGAATTTATATTTTATTTGTGCACGATTTTCGTTTGGAAATAACCCATTGTGTTTAAGTAAGTAATCCATGTAAATAGTGGTCTTTCACAGTAAGGTATGGATCATGGGTTATTTAACACATAAATGTTTGTTCTCAACCGATTGATAAGAATGTGAATCTCATCATGTATAGGTTATTGTGTTATGAATTCCAAATAAGGAATGTCTTACCTCTAATCAGTGAGTAGTCCACTCACTTCATAGAATGAGCATATTTCGAATACGTAGAACATGATCTGTAATAGTGGTTTCTAAAAGTACTATTTAAAAGAAACCTAGACTATTACTGCTATAGCATGGACTAATACTCTACTACTTAAGTAAGAGTTGGTAGTCTGACGAAACTAGAAGCATATACTTTGATAACTATAGTTGAGATTCTTTCGTAGAACCAATATACTTATATGTTGATATATGTGACTAGTTAGTTAAGACAGACTTGTACAAGATAGCTTCTATGCTATATCGTCCCTTGTGATTGTTCAAATGATCTAATTATCTAGGGCTCTGGAGAACATGACTTGGAAATTTAATTTAAAGTAGCTCCCTTGAAAAGTGAAAACATTTTAGGAGCCATGGATCATTGGACTAGAGTTCTAAGAGTGGTAGATGTCTATTAGAGAGGCGTTAGTATATTCTTTTTCTTTAATTACACGGCGATACATAGAGGAGTATTTTAGTCATTACACCTATATGTCAAAGACTTTGCTAATGCAATATTGTCCTTGGGGTCAATATTTTCTTATGGTAATATTAGAAAATATTTAAAATATAAAATATAGCTATTTATATAGTAATGGTATTTTGATCATTTTATTAGTCAAGGCAATGTGTCTTTTGGTCCTCAGAATGGCCCTGAAGTCATGAAAGATTTGAGTTAAAAAATTAGTCTTGATAATTATGAATTTTTATTTTATTAGTCTAATTTATTATTGGACTAAAATAAAATAAAAGGTCCGAAAGAGAGTATTTATTTTATCTAGTTTAATTGTTTAATTAATTATTTAGGGCCCAAAGTCTAGATTAAATAATTAGAAAATGAATTTGGATATAAACTAGATAAAAGGATATGAAATTTTATATTGGTCTATTTGAACTTATTAATTATTTATTGGGTTATTTAATAAAATTCAGAAAATAGATAATTGAGATTTATTATTTATGAGTGTTCAAACCCAAGAATCAATAATTTTATCTTACCCAATAAATAAGACCAAGGGTAAAATAAAATCTTTAAAAAATAAATTTATTAATTATTAATTTAAATAAATAAATAAATAAACAACACGTCATGTGAAGATAACAGAAAGCATGAGCTTTCTGTTTTCATGAGGTTGTTCTCTTTCTCGGTGAAGGATTGAAAATGCGTACTGGAGTTTTTAGCTTTCTGTGAGCTTTCATGTTACAGAAGAAAAGAAAAGAAAACAACTCTCTGCATTCAATTTTCATTTTACTGAAAGAAACCCAAGAAAGCTTCGTTGAAGCTTTCACCAAAGTTGATCAAAACCTAATATTCAAGCTTTTACCAGTTGTGCTACGGGCACCATTTCGGAAGATTAAAAGTTTCGTATGGATGAGACGCAGTAGAAGTTTGCAAGGACGTGAGCCATTAACCTCAAATATCCTTACACAAACATCTACATCAATGCGAAGAGGACCATTTAATCACAGAGGTAAATTTTTTATTTTCCTAACATGCTTTCATTTTGATGATTTTTGCCATTTTAAGCTTTCAGAAACATGATAAGTCTAAGCCAAAACCAAGATTCTCTGATGATACTCCTTCTAGTTCAGATCCAGTTCCTGCACCAGCTAGTTTTGACGAGTCAGTTCCAGAAACAGATGATTCAAATCAAGGGAGGGCTGAGGTACAGTAAGGAGAAACTATGGATGATAATAAGAATGCTAGTGAGATTGAGCAAAAAGCACCAACACTAACACCACAAGATGAACCTAGGAGATCTAACAGGGAGAAAAGACCTTCTATCAGGTATAATCCCAATGAATATATGTTGTTGACAGATGGAGAAGAGCTAGAATCATATAGTGAAGCTTTAGAGCATGAGAAGAAAGAAGCATGGTTGCAGGCTATGCAAGAGGAAATCGTATCTTTACAAGAGAATCACACATATAACTTAGTAAAATTGCCTAAAGATAAGAGAACACTGAAGAACAAGTGGGTCTACAGTTGAAGACTCAAGAGAATATCTCACAACTTAAGTACAAGGCAAGATTGGTTGTGAAAGGGTTCAGTTAAAAGAAAGGTATAGATTTTGAAGAAATCTTTTCTCCAATGGTAAAGATGACATCTATTTGAGTTGTTCTTGTTATTGCTGTCAGTTTGAATCTTGAGATTGAGCAATTTGATGTGAAGACAGCCTTCCTACATGGTGATTTAGAAGAAGAAATTTATATAGAGCAACCAGAGGGGTTCAAAGAAAATAACAAATAGAATCTGGTATGTCGTCTCAAAAAAAGTTTACATGATTTGAAACAAACACCGAAACAGTGGTACAAGAAGTTTGACTCCTTTATGACAAATAAAAAATGCCACAGGAACACATCAGATCATTGTGTCTATATGAAGAATTTTTCAGATGGTGATTTCATTATCCTCTTGTTGTATGAAGACGATATGTTGATTGTTGGTCATAATGTTGTGAAGATTAACAAGTTGAAAAAGGAGTTGAGCAAATCTTTTACAATGAAAGATTTGGGTCCAGCTAAACAAATGTTAGGGATGAAAATTACTCGAGATTGAATGCATAAAATGGCAAAAATAGCATATAGAAAAATGAAAATAGCACAGCGAAAACAAATATACCTCAGCGTTGTTTATTAAATGTTTGCGATGGCTGAACCAATATAGTCGTTTGAATTGCTTCTGGCTACGAGCTTGAAGCCTCTGGTTCTGCTCTTAATGTCTCTGGTTGTTGTCTAGCGAGCTTACGACTCCATCTCATCCACGTAAAGCTCTTGGTCTTTTAGAATATGATCGATGCCTAAAATCCCGGTGAAAGGCAATTGGGAAGAAGATGAACAATCTCTAAATAATCTCCTTGCAATATGCTAAAGAGCAGTTACAAGAGATGATGGTACTCTATCCTTATGTTTCCTAGAAGCACTTGGTAAACACAGACAGAGATACCCAGAGAGAAAATCGGCGAGAGAGAGAAAAAAACGTCAGGCTCTACTACAATTCAGTATGTTCTAATATTCTTTGATAACCCACGATAGCTACCAAGAGTTCTCTAATCTAATTAGAAGACTTCTCAGAAGATATCACCCGATATCTACTCGCTATCCTCTGGGATTCAAAATTAAAATTAAACAGAAAATAGCCTAATCTTCACGGCCCACGTCCGGTTAAGCTTTGAACGAACCAAGACTTAACCCATGGCCCTATGGTCCATTCAATTAGATTAAGCTTTTAATTAACTTAATTATTCATGGGCTTATAAGAACCCAATAACTAAATTAATTAGATAACCTAAATGGACCATATTAATTCTCAGGCCTTTAACCTAATTCAGACCAGGCCAATTCTTAATTATTCAACTTAGGCTACAACCCTGAATAATTAATTAACCAACTGAAATAGGTTATTATATAATTCTTTCTTCGAACCTTTTATTTTATTCTAATCCAATAAATAAACTAGGCTGCCTGAATAAAACAAAGTCCATTTTATCCAAGACCAATTCCCTAATCCAAAATTATCAGGACTTATGGGTTATTCTGAGGACCAAAAGACATATCGTATTGGCTATTAAAAAGACCAAAATATCTATATTATATAAATTTTTGTATTTTACTTTTTAAATATTTTCTAATACCATCATAAGAAAATATTGACCCCAAAAATAATGCTGCGTTAGCAAAGTCTCCGACCTACATGTGTAATGACTAAAATATCCCTCTATGTATCGCCGTATATTTATAGAGAAAAAGTATACTAATATCTCTAAAAAAAATATCTACCATCCTTAAATCTCTAGTTCAATAATTCATGACTTCCTAAAATATTTTCACTTTCCAGAGGAATTACCTTAAAGTAAACATCCAAGTCATGTTCCCCAAGACCTTAGACATTTAGATTATTCGAACAGTCACAAGGGGCGATATATCATAGAAGTTATCTTGTATAAATCTGTCTTAACTGACTAGTCACATATACCCCATGTACAAGTATATAGGTCCTACGATAGAACCTCAACTATAGTACATCAAAGCATACACTTCTAACTTTGTCAGACTACCAACTAATATTCAAGCCGTAGAGTATAAGTCCACGTTGTAGTAGTAGTAGTAGTAGTCTAAATTCCTACCTTATAGTGCTTTTAGAAACTACTATTACAGGTCCAATTCTACGTATTCAAAATACGCTTATGTTATGAAGTAAGAGGACTACTCACTAACTAAAGGTAAGCCATTCCCCATTTGAAATTCATAACACAATAACCATACCATGATGAGATTCTCATTCTCATCATGCAGTTAAGAACAATAGTTTATGTGTTAAGTAACCCGTGATCCATACCTTACTGTGAAAGACCACCATTCACATGTACCAATTACTTAAATACAATGGGTCTTTTCCAATGAAATTGTGCACAAATAAAAATGTAAATTTATAAATAAATTTTGAGAATAAATCTTTTATTAATATTAATCGAAATTACATAAGAAACCTAGTCTAAGAGAGTATACATTCCAACAGAGATAAACAAAATGGAAAGCTTTGGTTATCTCAAGAAAAGTACATTGAGAAAGTGCTTGACAGGTTTAACATGAGCAATACTAAGGAAGCTTCTACTCCACTTGTGGGTCACTTTAAGCTAAACATTAAGCAATGTTCGAAAAGTAAGAAAGGCAAAGAAGATATGAAAAAGGTTCCTTATACTTCAGTAGTTGGTAGTATGCTATATGCTATGGTTTGCATCAGGCCAGATATAGCTCATACAATTGGAGTGGTTAGTCGATATCTCTCTAATCCTGGTAAAGAACACTGAAATACTGTTAAGTGGATTCTCAGGTATCTCAAGGGAACTTCCAAATTATGTTTGTACTTTGAAAATGGTAATATCATACTTTATGGATATTCTGATTCAGATATGGGAGGTAATCTTGATAAGAGAAGATCTACATCTGTGTACTTGATGACTTTTGTAGGGGGAGCAATATCGTAGCAAAGTAAGTTGCAAAAATATATTGCTTTTTCTAGTACCTTAGCAGAGTACATCGCAACTAGTGAAGCTTGTAAAGAGATTCTGTAGTTGCGGAGATTTCTTCAAGAATTGGGCTTGAAACAAGAGAAGTATAATCTTCATTGTGACAATCAGAGTGTCATTCATCTAAATAAGAATTTTACGTTTCACTCTCGATCCAAATACATTGATGTGAGATATCATTGGATAAAAGAAGTTTTGGATTCCAAGCTGCTAACGCTTGAGAAGATGCATACAGATGATAATGGTTCTAATATGCTAAATAAGGTGTTACCTAGGGTAGAAACTCTTATTTTGTAGACAAGAAGTAGGTTTGGTTGTACCCCTTAAATGAGTTGGAGGGGGAGATTGTTGGGCCAAATAAGTCCAGCCCATTTGGTGGATAAAAAGGCAACAAAAACAAAAGGCCCACAAACTACAATAAACCTAGACAAAATAAAAGATACAGAAGCCAAAAGCTTCACAGGATTTGCTGATTTCGTCGAGAGAGGCGCAGACAAAAACGTGAAGAAATAACGAGCACAGTGGAGGCCATTGTTGTGTTCTCTAAGCTTGTGATCCTCAATTGCCCGAGGAAACATCCTTTGTATCCTTCTTTCAATCTTTCTTTTCATCCATTCTGTCTAGCTCTTGCTTGTGTAAGCAGTCTATTCTACTCGTCTTTCTTTTAGTTGAGTATTCTCCTTCTTTGAGAATGAGACTAAGGTCCACTTGCTTTTGTAGCAGCCTTAGCCCATGCTTTATTCATAGCAGGGCCATTGACTTCTTCCTTCAGGAAGTCCAGTTCCTCACAAGCTTGTCTTATGAGCCCTTTCAATTCTTTAGCGAGTGGTTGAGTTTCCACTCCATATGCCTCGCCTTTGGTGAGGGAAAATTCGATCCTATCTTTGTTGTCTTCGAAAGGGGAAAGAGTGAAGGTAGACCATCGGAAGGAAGTATCTCGACTGAAAGTAGAGGAACGAAATCAAGACCAGAGACCGGACCGAGAACTCTTCAGTAGATGGAATGGAGTAAGGACCAGGAACAAACAAAAGTGCAAGCCTTTTTGTTTAAGCCTTAGTACGGGTATGTCATGTCTTTGCTTTTATTAAGTCGCTATGGAGCCATCGTACTCACCTCAGGAGATCAAACAAAGGGATCCAAGGAAGAAAGTCTCACACAAGCACAGAAAAGGGAATCAGATTTACAAAAAACTGAGTTTGTCTTGAGTCCTAGTTACAAGGAAAGGAAGAATCGTACTGTCGTGCCGGATACCACTCAACAGACAGGAAAGGAATGGAAAGAACTTCTTTTTGGTCTGACTTCGGCCTGGAATAAGCTCTACTAGCTAGTTGGAAATAGCAGATATGATATGTATGGGACTCCTTGGAGCTTAAGCCATTACGCTAAAACTAGTCTTCCCGTATTTGGACTTCCAGTGAGGGAAGTCAACAGACTGTAGCATGTGAATGCTATTCAATGAAAAGTAAGCTATCAAGAGAATCTCTCTTTTTCCCTGTCAATAGCTTTCTGCCTAAAAGAAGCAAGCCTGTTCTGTTGGTTATACTCTCTGTGCTCTGAGTGAGCTAATGCTATTTCATTCCTTGCTTTACCTGTCTCTTGAAAAAAGCTTAGCGTACTAAAAATCCATCTGCTCTCAATTTTGATCCATTTGTAACCTTCCGGCCTTTAGGTAAATCTAATAGGTGAAAACTCCCTTAATTACGAATTATATAATAGATCTCCTCATCCACGCCGTGTATTACATAGCATCTAGCAAAGCCAATGCTTACTCAGCGGAGTCTCATCTGGTGCAACTCCATGTGCTATATAAGTAAATTAGTAGGGTCTCAGGATGACTCGAGTCGACCTCTTTAGCTTAAGAGGTTCTGGCTCCTGAACATCTCCCATGGGAGGGCTCATCATCGTCCTCATCGTGCTTTCCTCTAGGTCATCTGGCTCAACATAAAGTACTCTACGTAGAGGTATAGTGATATTTGTCTTCAAGAGGCTCTTGTTTACTGGTCCTCCTGACCTGAGCTCCCACTAACGAAGAGACGTTCTCTATCTCTATAAAGTTAACATCCAGGCTTTCTAATCTTTTCTTAGGCTCGAGATTGTAGAGTCTTAAATACTCTAAGGAAGACCCCACGAGCAAGAGATGCTCTTAGCATCGATCCCCTCTAAAAGTACATGTATATAAGCCTGACATCCCTAGTGAATATGGTCTAATGAGGGTGTGCTCTCTCGGTCTCGATTTTAGTTTAGAGAAAGGAACCAAGCTCGCTGCCCTAGCCTAACAGGAAGAGAGGAATGTAAAGTGCACCCCTAACCCTACCCTAGTCAATAGTTTCGTTATCCTACAAAAAGATATAATTACTTATAGTACTCCATATGTGAATGTATAGGTGGAATGAACTAGGCAGCAAGCAAGGTTGGGGTAGGGAAGTTCCCCTTAAGGCTTGGACGAATCCTAAAGTGGGAATAACACAGCCAAACTTCGGAAGAAAGACTGCTTTACTAGCATAAAGTAAGTGAAGTACCTATCGGGTTGGTGATTGGCATAAGCACCGTTGTCGTTATCCTTTCATTAAGTTTCGTGCCTTGTTGAGATGCTCCCCATACGCATACTGGTATTACACCCCTCATGGTACAAAAACAACCTGCTATATATTGCATAAGAAGCATACATTTCTTCATCCAGAGAATCGAAGAAGCCCCAAAGAAGTGGAAATCCGACCTCTATAGACTGGTGACATCCGAAGTGAGAAACAGATAATCTTTTTCATGTTGAAAGGCATCTCGGTGAAAAAAAAAGAGGACTCCATAAGGCGGGCGCCAAAAGAAGGGCCTTTCTTAGCGACAGCGGAAAGGGTCTATTGAGCGACACAAGTCGAGCCCCGCGAATAAAAGAAAAAGCATAATAAGAAAGGCTTGCTTTTCCACTCAAAATAAATTCACTTAATCCACCCGTACGAGGAGCGGAATGGTACTCTTCCAACAAGAGTAGATTCTCTAGCGCCATCTTCATCCTTACCCTCAATAGTGAGTAGCATGTTCGCCGTAACCCCTCCTTAGGCTCAAGGAGATATGGTTAGTTGTAGCCAGCTAACTACACAAGGATGACTGACTCCTCTTTAGGAAGTCGGGGGAGTAGGCACCCAAAGATGCTAACGGTCAATGCGAAGATTACTAGTTTTATTAGTATTTCCTTCTCTTTTTAGAGGTAAGACTAAGGAAAGTCTATATCACCCATTGGCCTAATAGACTAAATTAGTGGTAATATCTCCATCTCTGAGTGAGGAAGTGAAGAAGAGAGCAGCCGATACGTAGGCTAACTCAATCAATCGGGAAAATGAACCTTGGTAGATTTCGAACTCTTGACGGCTTCTTTGTAGCAAGGATTGCTTGGGGAGTACGTTCTACAGAATGAAAGTCATTCGATCCCTAGAAAGGCATTGATGCCATTTTCACGTATCAAATGAAACTTTTTCGATTCTGTGGACTGAAGAAGACCTTTAATCTTGCCGTTGAAGGCATAACCGCTTAGCAGTAGGAAGAGAGTCTTACTCTTCTTATCATCCCCAGGATAATACAAGCAAATGATGCTTATTGAAAGACGTTTCGTATTTCTAATCTTCTACCGTACACTGAGAGAAATCCAAATTATTAGCTAATACTAGGCCAAAGCTGCTTAGAGTTGTACTCAATTCCTAGTTCTTTCCCGCGAGTCTTCACTTTCTAGAACATCCAATATTCGTAGCCCTTTTTGCATCGAAAGAGTTAGACTTAGTCTTCTTACCCTTTGAGGTCGGAGTGGGATCGGTTCATGGCCTAGCTCTTTCATTCCCCTATTTTCATCCCTATTCGCTTGTTTAGTCAAGTCCTCCATATAATATTCTCACAAGAACGATGGGTCCCGATGAGGCCCTACTACTTCTGAATTCTTTTGGACAGCCGATACCTAATCCGATAAAAAGCCTTCTTGCTACTATTCACCTACTCTTAAGAAATTTTTTGTTTTACGATGGGGTGAAACTACTTTCAATCGGTCCCAAAGCGCCCTTTTGCCTCAGCCCACAAGAAATGACGTAACGTAAGTAGTAGTGCGGACAGAAAAGCCACCAGGGCAGGAACTGAAATGAAAGCAAAACCAGCACTTGATGCAGGTGACGAGGTAATAGCCGGAGAGACCTACGATTGAAATTTAGTTTCTTCCCAACAATCGTCTATCGTATGACTAGTAACCTAATGGAATTAAAAGTTTTTGGGATTCTCCTACTCGTCCCACCTCATTTGGTTTCCTAGGTTCGAGAAGCTCGATCAACCCTTGCTCTAGCTAATGAATTCCTCACTTTTTCTCGAAATAAATCTTGTTACTTGGAACAAGGCGGAATGATACCCGGGCCTTCTCTGGTTCACTTGATATATCTCGCTCGTTGATTGACTCGCTTAGCCATCACTCCACCTGCCCGAACACTCGCTCTAGTAATGAGGGAAAGAGGTTAAAGAGAGAAAGATGATTGAATCTCCATGTCGTGCCCACCGTTAGGGTGCCCTAAACTCTCGTGTTTTGATTTACAAGAGGTAAAAAAGAGAAGTTTCGACTTGTTCATCCAAGGCATTTGTGGTACCACTACAAAGCCCTTTTTTCTTCCTATCGGCCAGAGTAGGCAAGTTTCCCATTCACTTTTGAAAAAACAACATGTGATAAAGGGCTCTGCTTCCGATGATGGATTTGCACTTTGTGAAGAGTTTGGGATGAGATAGACTAGCTGCAAGACAGGCGGGGGGATGCCTTAGTGTTTTTCGTACATGGGATCCACCTAAGCTACTTTGAGAATCTAAAGTCTGGGATTATGCCCTTTGTTGAGGGGAGAAAGTATACGATCTGAATGAAGCTTCAAGCCCTAAAACAACACTAAGCATAAAAAGGGCTAATGACGGGGTCAAAGCAGGTGAATCAAGCGGGCAAAACCTATGAACAAAACTATCAGATGAACAAGTTAGCTTAGCCCGTAGCCGAGAAAGGAAGCTAAGTTAGTTTGGTCAATCATTCACCTATCAAAGGAATAGGGTTCCCCCTTTAGGGGCCAATGGGGCATTCTATAGACAAATTCGTATCCACTTCTATCAACTTCACTTTCGGCCTGGTCTACGCCCATCCAAATTGAGCATTATGTCTTGATGGAAATCTCTTTTCAGGTTGAGTAAGAAGCTATAAGATATATTATATATAGGGTGAAACCCTTTTCTCTTCAGCAACAAGTCTAGCTTAAGCCCTATCATGTTAATGTAACTAGTGACCTTACAAATGCATTCAAATGCATTCTTTTTGGCCTACTTAGTTGACTGACAATGAGAAAGGCTTTCGAGACGATCCTCGAATCGATGATTTTCAAAGTCTGTTGGGAACACATAAACGCCACTTTGCTATGCCGGATCATACTAAGCCGTTCGAGGTACATACGGATGCTTTGAACTATGCCATCGGTGGAGTTATTATGCAAGAGGGGCACCTAGAGCCATAAGCTCAATGACACCGAGCGAAAATACAAAGTACAAGAAAAGGAGATGACCGCCATAGTACACTGTCTGCGCACTTTGAGACACTATATGCTTGGGTAAAAATTCGTTGTCCGAACGGACACCAGTTTTTTCCAAACACAGAATAAGCTCAGCTCTAAGCAAGCAAGGTGGAAAGACTTCTTGGCTAAGTTCGATATAAGGATCGAGTATAAGCCGGGACGCACGAATCTAGTGGCTGATGCGTTAAGTCGGAAAGTAGAGCTTAAAGCTACAGGAGATAATTGCTGTGAGCCAGTTTAGGTGCGCCCTTTCTTTCAAGTAGGAAACTTTCTGATCTACGACCACAATTCGCTAATGCTCACCTAGTATACTTCCTTTCTACGGCCATATTCTTCCACTCTTCCTAAGATCGGTAATTCCTTTAGGCCACTCACTGGAAACCCGAAAATTTATCTTAAATCGTAAGCTAGGGCTACCTAAACCTTTCCTTCTCCCATCTATGAATCAGTCCCTCAAAGCCTATTCTCGAGCCACTATTTCTTATAAGATATTTGGCCTTGTCTTGATTCTAATGTCACAGTGGATTTGTTCACAGTTCCTTTGTGCATTGGATCTTGATTCTTCCTTCCCTAATGCCTATCCTTCTTGCTGTTTTACCCCTATTTTTCATTTCTCCTATGAGTATCGGCTAAAAAGACAGAAGGAAATAAAAAGATTCTCATTAGCCGAAAGCAGGTCTACAAGGTGAAGACTCTCTATCGTTAGATCGATAAAAAGAATCGGGTCTGAAAGAGCTGATTCTCTTCCTCTTTCAGTTTAAGTCGTAGTACTATATTCAGTTTTAAATAGAAATCCTTCGTTCGAGTTCAGACATTTTTCGCAAGTCTCTTCTCCTTAAACTTAAGCCATTTTTAATGATGAGATCAGCTCAGGAATGAAAAGGGGATCTTCTCTATAGAAATTCGGTTGAATAATCTCGCATGGCGGGCACGAATAAGCAACGGGGAAAAACGAAGGGAGCGTAGCGAACACCGCGGGCATTCGGACTAGTCATATTGGCATATGAATAGAGAGAAAGAGAACCGAAGATATCAAGACTAGCTTGGCTGCCTTAGCTCATTAACTCAAGAACTTGAAAACTTTGGTTCTACGTAATCCTCTCAACAAGACCTAGTTATCTAATAGTTTATATTTCGATTTTGGTAACATCCTTTCAAACTTAATTCTTGTTTGGTTATAATTTTGGGAGAAGATATTGATATATTATTAATGTGCCTCTAGTTTTATCTAGAGAAAACTTTGTATTGCCCATTATTATTGATAGTGGAAGTTTTTACTGGATTAAATCCTGTAATTTTTTTCATCTCGAATTTTTTACGTTAAAAATCATGTTGTCTCGTATTATTTACTTTAATACTTTCTTTTACCTGCTAATGTTAGTTAATTGGTGTCTTTAATTTATTTCTATTTTTTTATTAGCTCTTGAGAAATAATTTTGATTGGAATAATTTGTGTTTTATAAAGTTTGATATTTTGCTCTCTTTCAGTTTATCTCCCAACAACATAGAATAAATAATTCTTAACTGGCGCAATAACCCCCCCCCCCCCCCATGTAATACCTGGGTCTGTCCCTAACTAGAGTCTCGGGGTTTATATATTTTTTAGTAGTACAAAATGGAGGTAGTCATAAAAACTGAGAACAACTGACAGTATGAAAATTTATGAATAAATGGATTTGGGATTTTACCATTTCATGTACACAAAAATTGCATAATTAGTTATAAATAATTATTATAACTACGATTATATAAATAACAGTTAGAATTTGAGGAACAAATTTTATTACGATAAAAAAATATGTCATTCTACTAAGAGTGTTTTTGACACGCAATCATTCTTATCATCATTAGATTTATTTTTTTATCTAAAAAATGATTGTGCAATTTTCGTATTGAAATTGTATGTCCTCCAATTCCAAATAAATAACATTATGTCATTTGTACTTTTTGCATTTTATGAATAGACTGTCAATATCATTTGTGAAAATTTACTAATAAATGTTATTAATATTTTTAAATTAGCATTCTGAGGGCAAGTAATGATTTATAACTCAGATTGACTTGCAAACTTACAACGAATGTACATCGAATATTTTGTGGGTAGCTTTATGATTAATTCCGCAGCATCAAATCTCATCCACTATATAATAATCAATTTAATATCGTAACGATAAGTATCTCATTATAATTTGAGGGACTATACGAAATTTTATTTTATTTTTTTAAAACCTTTCTCTTACACTAAATTCTTCGATATAGGATGAAGGTAACATGCATTTGGTCTTTACTTAGTTATCCTGCATGGTAACGTCAATTTTTGCATTAATGAATCAACAAATAAAATGATAATTTCAACTTTGGTAAGGCTCCAAACAAGGAGGTCAACCGCAAGAGACCACCAGCACCAACTAATATGTCAATTCGAACATGCGAGTTGGACTTAACTAAACTCGAGTTGGGCCCGATAGTGAATAAAAGCTTTCAATTAGAGCTCAATCCTTTCAATCTCATTAATGTAGAATTTGAGTTCGGTCCAAATATAAGGTGACTTTAGTCGATCCAAAATAATTAAATATATATATAATTATAATTCATATACAATAATATAAATATTTATAATTAAAATAAAATGTGCTTTTACATACTCGTATGCTACAACAAAAATGATAATGAGTAAATGGTGATGTTTTTTAAGTTTTCTTAATATTCAATCTTAAAGGATTTTTTAGTATTTAAAAGATCATATTTAATTATTACGATAATGATATAATAAAATTTTATTGTTACATAAAAAATAAAATAAAATCATTATACTAAAAAAATAAGTTTAATAATTGTATATCTTAATAATCAAGGACTAGTGAATATGGTGTTTAGTTTAATATTATAATTTTAAATTTTATTAAAAGATGTAGAAATAGAAAGTAATTTGACAATGATTTAATGGCGATTTTTATAAATAACATTATATTTTTAATTTCATGTATTTTAACCAGAAAATAACTTTCTTTGATTATCAAGTTATCGACTTATCATTTGGATTGGAATTAAAAGAAAAGGTAGAATATTCACATACCATTTAGATACTATAACTTTTGTAAAAAATAATATAATTAATAAAATAAGTAATTATTAAAATAATATTTATTTAGTAATATATATCGAACCGGACTTATAATGATTCGAGCTTGTACAAACTCGAGTTTAAATTTTAAACCTAACTTTCATACTCGAACTTACTTGAAATTTGTTTCAAATTAAGTTAAATTGAACAGGATAAACTTGAACCAGTCGGAATCCATTTACAATAGAATTGTAAACGAATCGAACATTTAAAAACGAAAGTTCATTCGAATTTGTTCATATTCAAATAAAATTCATTCAATTAATATTTAATTCGAATTCAAAAAAATATTAAACTCGATAAACGATCAAACTCAAACATGTTCATAAACATATTTCAACGTTCCTGAATATATTATATTTTAAAAAATTATTTATATTAGTTATATTAATTATAGTATATTTATTTATATTTTTTAAATATTAATATTAATATTTATTTTATATTGATAAGGGATGTTAAAAGTTTAATTGTTTTATATATTAGAGTTTTTAAAATTGTTTTAAGAGATTCTTTAGTTATTTAATAGTATTTTATAACTATTAGTTAATTTAGTTTTTATAAATTTGTTTTATGAAATTATGTTGTATTGAAAATATTTAGATTTTATTTTATTTTAATCATTATAATGTATTGAAAAAACTTGAATTTGATTTTTTAATGAATTTTTGTATTATAATTTCTATAAATTTCATAATTAAAAAAATAAAATAAACCAACTCAAACATTAATCGAGTTTTTCAAATTCAAACTCAAATAAAATCGAATATTACAGTATTAAACAATAACTAAACGAATTCGAATACGACGAAGTTATAATAGAATAATTAATTAATATGTGAGTTATTTAATTAGTTTTGGATGAGTTAGAAAAATCCTAGCCCACAGGGTTATTGAGATGGCAATTTTTTTTTTTTAGAAAACCTCGATGCTGCCTCAAAGTTAAAAATAAGGGAAAGAAAGGAAAAAAGGTGTGGCGGTGAAAAGAAGAAAAAGGAAAGCTGTTGTGTGCATGAAACAAATAGGAAAGGGGGCTAAAGAAAAGGAAGCTATTGTGTTTTGAGGAATTGTATGGTGTGCATGCTAAGTGGAATCACATTCACGTAGGAAAAACAATAGCTTGTATTTGTGCCGCTACTATTCTTTTCCTAAACTTTGACTCAGAAAAAATTTTAAATGACATAATTTTATTTTTTTATGATCCTTCAAGTGGTATTAGAACCATGATTATAATGTAAAAGAATGCTTAGAATTAATAGTTAGAAAGGCAATTCTTTTATTAATAAAAATTTTATCTTTATAATTGTATAGATCCTTCATGATTTTTAATATAAATAGATGTTTATATACCTTACGTGTGGAGACATAATCACTTATAATATTATTATTTGTTTTTTTTAAAATTCATGTATGTCTCATTTTAAAAGACATATGCAATTAATATTATATTTAAATTAATTCTAGTTGAATTTGTATTACAATCGTGGTGTCAACACTGGAATCCCATAGAAGAATAAAAAAATCGAATGAAAAAAACAGAGGAAAACAACAGCTTCAGGGGAGAGCTAGGCTGCCTAGGGAGGCCCTAGGTTGCTCAGGAAGGCCCTAGGTTGCCCAAGAAACACCTAATATGCCTAGGGAAATCCTAGGCTGCCCGTGGAAGCCCTAGGTAGCCTAGGGCAATGCAAGACAGTTTTGGAGTAAGAGAAAAAAAAAAAAAACGAAGCCAATTCGAGTGTGTTCCAGATGTGGATTGGTTTAGGTTCACATGGTTCTTTTCCGAAGAGCATTTTTCCTTTCAATTTTTCTTGTTATTTTTTTTTTCTTTTGGGTCTCATATCACATATGGTTATTTTTCTTACAATGATTTATTTATAATACTAAATAATTTTGTATAAAAATAGTTAGCAAATGAGGAACTACCTTAAGATTAAAAATATTCATTTTAATTTATTATTATAATGTTGAATATATAATTTGGTCATATAAGAATTAAAAGATAAAAATTACATGTAAAAAGTTTATTTTTGGAAGTATGACTATTTATTTAATTTTGTGATTAAATACACAAATTTAAGAAATTAAATTTTTTCTTGATAAAACAATTGAGAAAAAAGTTTTAAAAGGGAATTAAGAAAATTTAAAATAAAATTCATGATTTATTCTTTCAAAGGGTTTTATCCTTGACATGGAGAATAATTTGAATTTAAATATTTTAAATTTAGTTCTTAGAAAAGCTTTTTAACTTAAGTAGTTAAAATTCATGGTTTATTCTCTTAAGGGTATTATCCTTGATATAGAGAATAATATTGAATTTTTGGATTTTTACTAAAGTTAATAAAAACCAAATATACTTTAAGATTTTTTTTTTTCAAAAATCTATTTTTCTCAAAAAAATTAAATGAAAGAGGGGTCCCAACAACACCACGGCTTCCATCATGAATTCTTGTTAACAATTAAGGTTATCCTCGTAGCATTCTGAGCATGACTCATTATAAGATAAATTTTCACGAGAATTTAGAATTAACAGAGGAAGTATAATTAATATCATGGATATATGTTGGCATCAGTCAGCCTACGTTAGGGATATTAACATTAGAGTATCTATAGATAAGATGAGTAGTGGCTATCTGTTGTTGTCAAAATAAGGAGCCGATGTAGACGGGGATCGGCTTCTTTTTCGATAAACACAAACGATCCGATATGGTGAAATAGAAAATGATATCAGATCTCTTTTGAATCAGGGATCGGGTTCCTTGAACTTACTATAGAAATGGTTCAAGAAAGTCAGCTGAAAATGCTCAACGGAAGGACTTTTCTGGGGCAAAAGACTGATACTTGTATTAACTTGCTAAAGAAAAAGGTCTAACACTTGAAAGAAGAACAGCAAGCTGTAAGGAAAAATTAGAAATAAAGCTGTAAAGGAAAACTATAACAAAGCGGTAGGAAAGCTGTAAGAAATTGAAATCCTAGACTAAAAAGTTGTAAATGATGACAAAGTAGAAGAAATTGAAATTGAATGTTGTTGGTTGATGGTTCATGATGTCTTGCTTCTGGGCGATGCTCCCACTTTATACTTGCTGCAATTGAACCACTAATAGATTGTGTAGTTTCTTCCGACCGAAGAGTGCTCCCAACGGTCGTGCAGGATTCTTGCGTCGAAAGATCAGGGGTTTGTTTTTCTTCTTATCGGCTTTATGGTGCCGATGTTGACCATGACTGTCGGCTGCTTAAAACGTTGACTTTATCGGCTGGTCCAAACTTATCGAATCGGCATCGGCTCAAAGTAACCGTTGTGTCGGCTCGGCAAAGTTGACATTAACACATGCCCCCCCGAGTCCCGTTGTTTCAGAGGGCGCGAGTCAGCGAAACAATGGGAATCGTACAACTATTAATAGTAGCCGTTCTTTTTCTAACAAAATCAAAACGTCCCGAACGTTACGGAGTATTTGTGATGCCTCGGCCTTAGAACCCACGAATGGCCCAATTTCAAATTTCCTTACAAATAGCAGTGGTCCCCAATCGGAACTCCTCACTTCCTACGACTTCTATCTTCTTCAGAATTCTACTGCTTGAGTAATTCATCAATCCTTTATCTTTTCATCATAACTTCCTATGAACTGTAAATTCCCTTTCGGTAAAAAGACAGCATTGCGATAGCAACCCCTATCGATAAGAACATTTTGTCCCCGGTCCAAGCCGATGCTAACCTGTTTGCCTTGGGCCCACGTCTTTTGCCTGCAAAAGTTACCACTGAACACCTGCGGTTTGTTCTCCCTACCGATTTTACTTTCCCTCTGCAATAGGATACTTTTACAACCGCCAATCTTCCCTCCTCTTTTCATCATTGGCCCCGCAAGCTCAAGAACTATAGAGAATGGCGGGACCACTGCTACGCCCGATTTGGGGCCATCTGGGCGCAATGGGGAATTTCGGACGCCATCATGATGACCGACTTCAAGATGGCATTTGACCGTACTCTGTTCGCCGTTGTTCTTCCCTTTCGGTCCTCGGCGATAAATGGCTTCATTTTTCCGTACAGGATGTTTTCCCCTACCATTCTTGACATCTGCACCATCCTCGGCTTCCGATGTGATGGTGATGAGATTCCGAGGCTCTATGATGAAGAAAGCTTACCAGCCGTTGAGGCTCGTCTGGACAAGGCCTCTTCTTCATATGGAAATTTCATCAACGCTCAAAGAGGGGTGAAGGATACTCCTTCAAACCAAGAACAAGCGACATTCCTATGGCTTTGGTTATGTAAGTATATTATCTACTCCCATTTTGCCGGTGTCAGTAACGAGTATCGATATTATGTATCGGCTCTCTTACGGAACAAAAAGCCCTGTGACCTGGCCTCGCTGGTCCTCGCCTTACTCTATTGCACCATTAATCAGCTGATGACTGCCCTTGCTGCTGGGGAAGATCCAACCAACCTTGGGGGCCCGCTCTGGATTGTCCAACTTTGGCTGTACCAGTATCTGCCCAACTTTGGCGTTACTCGAATCACAGGAGCCCAGGTGGACCCTTCCGATCGAGCAACCGACTATCGGTTACTTCGGGTCCCCATAAACACTGCTTTTGCCGAAACCATCATCTCGTATCTTTACCAATATCGAGACTTCCATGTTGATATTTTTTTCCGTATGCTGCTCGTCAAGAAGGCCCCCTCTGGTTGAAAGGCTTGTCGAAAAGCCCAGAAGCAACACAAGAAACTCTATGGGCCCAAATTCTATGTCCTCAAGAAATTCTTCTGGGGGCCAAGCCTGGAGCTCAGAGTGCTAAGACCTCTTGTTAGAGGTACAACCCCCACTGCTTTTCCCACCAACTTGGGCTGATACAAGACATCCCTGCAAATCCGGGGTACGTTTCTTCTTTCTCCGTGAAACCGGTGCTATCGGTTGAAGACGTACAAACCTTAGCCGAAAGCACCCAGGCCATCATGAGGTCTTTTGAATTTAAATCCTTCCAGGTGGTATTGGAGACTTCTCCGAACTTCAATTTATGGTGGAGGCTACTGAGTGGGGCCCTGTTCTCTGCCCCCATAGACGTCTGGTTTCTACGAATTCCTGGGCCGACCACCTCTTTGCCTGAACCATTATCTGCTAAGAAAGGAAAATAGGTAAAACATCATGTAAGTCCTATGATAATGTCGGCCTTAGGTACTCCCTTAGTGCAGAAAACTATTGTTACTGCTCCCGTTGTCCCGGAGGAGGAGGAAGAAGAGGTCGAGGTCCCGTCCCTACTTTGTCGATCGAAGAGAAAACATGAAACACTGACTCCTCCTGTTTCTAAGGTTTACTTCTGTCCCTTCTAGTTTTGCTCGACTTCCCTAATGCTCAATCTTTGTATAACTATCAGCATAATCTTTTCTACAAAAGCGCAAACAAGGGGTAGGTCGTCCTATTATCATCGACACTTCTTCTGATTCAGAGGAAGACATTCCGCTCCGATCTCTAGCGGAAAGGGCCACTGGCAGAACTGTTCTCCCAGCTGACAGACACCCCGTCGATGGAGGCTACTGCTCCTCTTCCGATGGCTGACGTATTGGTTCTCCCAACGGCAGACACCCCGTCGGTGGAGGCTACTGCTCCTCTTCCGATGGCTACCGTATCGATTCTCCCAGCGGCAGACCTCCCATCGGCTGAGATACCGACTCCAAAAAGTCCATCCTCTGCCCCTCCAAGGCCTGAAAAAGAACCAGTAGCCGTTGTCATCGAAACACCTCCACCTCCCCCCAGCCAGGAAACTGCAAAGGCTGCTACTCTTCTGCCGATGATGACGTTAGCCTCGGCGCTGGACTTTCTTGATGGCCTCATTGGGACTTCCCTGCCTGCTGAGAGGTCCACCCTCAACAACGTGAGTCGCGCCCTTCTGCGGATTGTGCAATCAGTTGACCCGGACATGCCCCCTACGCTCCGGGACTTGGCAATTAGGTACCTGGGGCAAATGCGCTTCACTGGTCGCTTCCTCTTTGACACGTAGCATCGTCGAGATGAAGCTCATGACCAGTTAGAGCTTCTAAAACTGCATCGAGAAAATGCAGCGTTTGCTGAAAAAAAACCGCCGGGAATCCATGGATCATCTTATGCTTCTACGAGCTAACATTGCGGAGGGAATAGGGAAGATTGAACGATTGAAACATCAGTTATCAAACTCCAAGAAGAACTTGCCTCTAAGAAAAAGGTCTTGGAACAGCGGCTTAAATCAGAGAAAGGGCTCCAGGAAACAATCAAAGCCATTGACGACTCCCTTCTTAAGCATAATGACTAACTGCTAATGCTGGAGGCGGAAGAGGAATTGCTCGAAGCTGAACTATCAAACTCAACCACCCTACTGAATGAGATGAAGTCCGGATGGGACCGCTTTGTGGCCGAGTTGAACAAGGTTCTACATCCTTCGACTACTGATGAAGCAGGTCCTTCCAGAACTCAAACCGAAGAAACTACCATTTCGACGGCCGAAACAGGGGTCCAAAGATATCCACTGACGAGTTGGCCCTGCCCCCCGAGAGAGGAACAGAAGTTGAGGCTAAGATGGCTGGAACAGAGCTACTAGTTCCTGATCTGCAGCCAATGGAAACTACCATGATGGCTAGCTAAGCGTCCGAATCAAAAGACCTTAATCGGCTATCAATTGTTCTTTATCGGCCAATGCTGTTGCCTAACGCCCCTTCTAATGATAGCTGATTTCTTTTGTAATGACGTTTATGGCTATCTGGTCGACCTCTTGTGATCAGTTCAATATATCAGAATAAAACTTTCTGCTCAATAAGATTTTCTCTCTTTTTTTTTCTTTTTTCTTTTTTTTTTTACTCTCTAGTCCCTTCCCAGAACGCCAGATAATACCTTTTTAAGAACTTACCGTTAATTGCTTTACCTGCTTCCTTTCCATCAGGTGTCATCGGGAGATAAGCTCCTCCGTAAAAAACTTGCGTTACTAAGAATGGGCCTTCCCAAGATGCGGACCACTTGCCGTACCTCGGATCTTTTGGTGCAATGGGGAGAATCGTCTTCCATACCATGTCTCCTTCTTGAAAACTTCTTTCACGAACTTTCCGATTGTATGCCCTTACTACCTTCTCCTTGTGTTGTTTTATATTCTCCAGGGCAACCCAACGATCCATCTCAACTTGATCTAAGTTCAGGGCCAAAGCTATCTGATAATCTTCAATCGTTAGACTATACTGGTAGGCTATCCGGGCTAATTGCAATGATATCTCAACAGGCAACACAGCATCCTGCCCATAGATAATAAATTTAATTTCTCTCATTCTTTTATTTCGTTCTAATTCAAAAAATAAATTAGACTTTCTGAATAAAATAAAATCATTTTTATTGTAACCATTTTCTCAAGCTAAAATAATTAGAACTTACAAGTTATTCTGAGGACCAAAAAGACACATCGTCCTGACTACTAAAATGACCAAAATACCCTTACTATATAAATAACTGTATTTTGCATTTTAAATATTTTTTAATATCACCATAAGAAAATATTGATCACAAGGACAATGTTGCGTTAGCTATGTCTTTGACCTATGGGTGAAATAACTAAAATACCCCTCTACACATCGTCGTGCATTTAGAGAGAAAAGAGTGTACTAACACTTCTCTAAAAGATATCTACCATTTTTAGGCTTCTAGTCCAATGATCCATAACTTCTTAAAATATTTTCGCTTTCTAAGGGACCTACCTTAAAGCCAAAATCTAAGTCATGTTCTCTAGGGCTCGAGATAATTAGATCATTCGAATAACCACAATGGGTGATATAATGCAGACACTATCTTGTACAAGTCTGTCTTGAATTACTAGTTACATATACCCAATATATAAGTATACTGGTCCTTCTAAAGAACCTCAACTATAATATATCAAAGCATACATTTCCAGTTTCATTAGACCACCAACTCATACTCAAGCTATAGAGGACAAGTCCATACTGTAGTAATAGTAGTCTAGATTTCTATCACATAGTACTTTTAAAAACCACTACTACAGGTCATGTTCTACGTATTCGAAATACGTTTGTGTTATAAAATGAGAAGACTACTTATTGACTAAATATAAGCTATTCCCTATTTAGAATTCATAACACAATAACATTGACATGATAAGATTTCTATTCTCATCATTTGGTTAAGAATAGTAGTTTATGTGTTAAGTATCTTATTGTCCATACCTTACTGTGAAAGACTTCCAATCATATGAACCATTTACTTAAATATAATGGGTCTTTTCCAACAAATTTGTGCACAAATATAAAGAAGATTTTGCAAAATAATTTTTGAAAAAAATACTTTAATTAATACAAGTTAAAATTGCATCAGAAACTTAGTCTAAGAGGGCATACATTCCAACAATGTAAGGATATAAATATTTGGCAGCTTTGCAAAAATTGTAAAATCAACTACTCAATGTGATCATATCAATGTGAATTTTCTTAATCGAATTTCATAACATAGGCCTAAGCACTTGGTAATTGCTTAATTTGTTTGGAAGTTTTATAGCTTACTTTTTTTTTTCCTATTTAATTTTAGTTTCTTAATTTGTTTAGGATTTTTTTAGGTTTTCTTAATCCAATTTCCCCCTATTTTTGCATACATGTAAATAGGTCATCATGAAGATTGGTTTAATTATGTGTTCACAAGATGATTTCATATGTATAAAGTTGATTGATATTTTCTGATAGAGTATACTTCTCTTGTTCCTTGTGGGATTCAATACCTTACTTTTTCCTATGCTAATTTGTATATTAAGGAGTAAGATTTAAAATTTATTGGTGCATGATGGCTACATTTTTGATAAACTTATATTTTTATGTCATGATTTTCCTCTCAAACACACTCTACTCATTGGAAATAATATAGGGATACTGTCATCTATAAAGGTTTTGTTATCATTAGAACCAATGTTAGAACTATACTACTTTACTAGGTATTCAAAAAGAACAAATGGTGGTTACTTTTATCATCCCAATGAGTAGAAATTATTGGTAAGTACCAATGCTAGATACTTGAAAGATGATCAAAGTACATTTACAAAAGGTTCAATTAGGATGGAACTCGATGAGAGGTTATCTTCTTAATTAACTTTTTTGAGTTGATTGTGGAATAAGAAGAGGCACAGCTTCAAGAACCTGTATAGAGGGAGCTTCGTCGTAGTGGAAAGATATCTAGGGTTCTAAAAAGATGGTCTAGAAAGGTTTTTTACCTAATCTCTAACCATCAGGAATAAGATCCTACTAAATACGAAGAGGCTATTGCTGATACCAATGCAGACCTATGGCATAAAGTAATGAAAGTTGAGAATGAATCTATATACTTCAATCAGGTTTGGAATCTTGTAGCTTTACATAAAGGGATAAAACCCATTGGGTGTAAGTGGATGTATAAGAGAAAAAAAAGTGCAGATGGAAATGTAGAAACCTTCAAAGATAGGCTTGTGGTGAAATAATTTATTCAGAAAAAGAGTATCAACTATAAGGAAACCTTTTTTTCAATAGTTATCTTAAATCCATTCGTGTCGTCCTGGCCATCGCATCCCTAGGACTACGAAATATGATAAATAGATGTCAAGACGGCCTTTCCTAATGGCTATATTATCAAAACCATCTACATGTCCCAACTAGAGGGCTTTATTACTAAGGGCCAAGAACATATAATTTGTAAGTTGAAGAAGTCTATTTATGGATTTAAGTAGGCATCAATAGTATGAAACATTCGTATTCATTTTGATGAGACTGTAAAGTCTTATGATTTCACTCAAAATGAGGATGAACCATACGTATACCTAAAACTGGAAGGCGTGAATATGATTTTTCTTGTATTATATGTAGATGGTATTCCACTCATTAGGAATGATGTAGGGACATTATCATCTATTAAGGTTTGGCTGTCTAGTCAATTTAGTATAAATGATTTGGGAGAAGCCAGTTGTATTTTCGTGATTAAACTTCTTAGAAATAAAAAGAACGAATGTTAGGCTTATCTCAAGTCACATACATTGACAAGATATTGGCAAAGTTCAGGATAGACTCATGCAAGAGAGCACTAATCCCTTAAAGATATGAGTTGTCTCTTTCTTCAAAAAACTGTCCTAAGTCTCAAAAAGAAAAAGATAGGATGAGTAGGATTCCCTACGATTGATCTGTGAGAAGACTCATGTACGTCATGTTGCGTACTAGGTTAGATATTTGCTTTGTTTTAGGCTTAGTCAGTAGATATCAGCTAAACCTCGGGGAGGTTTATTGGCAAATTGTAAAGTATATTCTCAAGTACTTTAAGGGAACGAGAGATTATATACTGGTTTACAGGGTTGATAACTTGGTTCCTACAGAATACATAAACTCAGACTTCCAGGTAAGTAAGAATGAGAGAAAATCTACTAGTGGATATGTCTTCACCTTGTCTGGAAGAGATATTTCGAGGAGAAGTATTAAGCAATCTTACATTGCTAACTCGACCATAGAAACTGAATATGTGGCAGCTTCAGAGGCTTCCAAGGAAGTAATCTGGTTCTAAAAATTCCTCACAGAACTTAGAGTAGTGTCACAGATGGACAAGCCAATTACTTTGTATTGCAACAATACATGTGCAGTCTCGCAATCTAAAGAACCGAGTAGCCACAAGAAAGGAAAGCATATAAAGATGAAATACCACATGATCTGGTAATTTATTCAGAGACAAGAAATCGTGGTGGAATAAATTATTTCGGAGAACAATCTAACTGATCCACTCACCAAGCCTTTGGTTGAGAGTCTTTAAAAAAAAACTTAAACACTATAGGGGTGGACACATATAGACTTATATAGTTTTAGAGTGCAAGTGAGAGATTGTTGGAATACATGCCTACTAAGACTTTTTTTTTTATGTAATTGCGATTAAAATTAATAAAAGTTTTATTCTTTCAAGTTGTTTGTATTTTCTCATTTTAATTTATACATAATTTCACTGGAAAAGACCTATTATGTTTAAGTAAGTGATCCATGTGAATTGTGGTCTTTCATAGTAAAGTATGACTTACGAGTTACTTAACACATAAACTATTATTCTTAATTGGATGATGAGAATGGTAATTTCATCATGATAGGTTATTATATTGTGAATTACAGGTGGAGAATGGCTTACCTTTAGTTAATGAATATTCATCTCACTTCATAACATAAGCGTATTTTAAATACATAGAACTGGACCTGTTGTAGTGGTTTCTAAATGTACTATATGATAGAAACTCACACTACTACTACAATAGCATGGACTTATACCCTACGACTTAAGTATGGGTTAGTGGTAGGGCGAAACTGAAAGCGTATACTTTAATATACTATAGTTGAAATTTTATCGTAGGACCAATATACTTATATGTTTGGTATACGTGACTAGTTAATTAAGATAGATTCGTACAAGATAACTTCTACGCTATATCGCCCAATGTGACTGTTTGAATGATCTAATTATCTAAGACACCGGGAAATATGACTTGAATGTTTATTTTAGGGTAACTCCTTTAGAAAACGAAAATATTCTAGAAAGTCATGAATCATTGGATTAGAGGCCTAAGGATGGTAAATATCATTTATAGAGGTGTTAGTAAACTTTTCCTCTCTAAATGTACGGAATTACGTAGAGGGATATATTTATCATAACATCTGCAGGTCGAAGACATTGCAAATATAGCATTATTCTTGAGGTCAATATTTTCTTATGATGATAATATGAAGTATTTAAAATGTAAAATACAACTATTTATATAGCGGGGATATTTTAATCATTTTAGTAGTCAAGGCGATGCGTCTTTTGGTCCTCGGAATATCTCATAAGTCTTGATAGTTTTTGAGTTGAGAAAGTAGTCTTGTAATATTATTGGGTTTTGTTTTATTCTAGTAACTTGATTTATTTATTGGACTAGAATAAAATAAAATTAAATATCTAATGAGAGAATTTATTGAAGGTCTAGTTTGATTGGTTAATTAATTATTCAGAGTTTGAGCCCAAGTTAAATAATTAAAGTTGGCCTGGTCTAAACTAGAATAAGGCTTGAGAATTGAGCTTGGTATATTTTGGGATAATTAATTTTTTATTGGGCTTTAATTAGTCCTAGGCTAAATAATTAACCAAATAGAATGGACCGGCAGGATTTTTAGTTGAAGGGCCTTGTTGGTTTTGTTTTTTGAAATCCCGATAATAGCTCCTAGATAACTGATGTTTTGGTGAGGTTTTATACCTTATCAAGGTAATTGGTTAGGGGCTATTGTATAAAAAAAAAAAAAAAAACTAGAAGTTGAAATAGCTTTCAACCATTGTCTCTTTCTCTATAGCTGTCTTGCTCTCCGTTTTTAGGTTTTTCTCTCTAATACAGAAGAAAAGTAAGAAAACCTAAACCTTCCTTGATAATTTCTAGGTAGAAAATATTCAAATGAGTAGGCCTTTTCTCTTTCGTTTATAAGCATTCATCATGCTTCAGGCATCGGTCATAGTCTGAAAACCAAAAGTTTTGCGTTAATGCGCCGGAGCAGGAGGCTTACTGGACAACAACCAGAGTCATCTTTGAGGGTAAGGATTTCAAATGTTTCGTCTTCCCCTAATCAACCTAAGCAGTCAAAATAGATCCACAAACGCAGAGGTATATTTTTTAAAAGCTTTCGCTGTTATTTTCTACAGTTCATTGTTATTTCTGTATGCTTCTTAGTTGTGATCCACCTTCAAATATATATTCAAAACAATGATTTTATGTAGAAAACATGTACCCAACTCAAAGCACTAGAACCCTAGGCTAAAATAAAGATTTTAGAACTCAAGAATAATGAATCAAGGTCTTCCAAATCACAACCAAAGATCCATGGTTTAGCTAAGAATCCAAGAACAATTGAGCGAATAATCTAGGTAACCAATTTGACCTCTAACAAGAACTTTAGATTGACAAGAATCTAATAGCCAACTTAGTTAATTAATCTATCCAAAAGAGCTTCAGACTAAATTCAAAAGATAGGATTAGGCCTTAAGAATGGTATTGATGATTATAGGAAATACCC
The DNA here is from genome assembly GCA_026120185.1 of Voacanga thouarsii. Taxonomy (NCBI): domain Eukaryota; kingdom Viridiplantae; phylum Streptophyta; class Magnoliopsida; order Gentianales; family Apocynaceae; genus Voacanga; species Voacanga thouarsii. The sequence goes on from JANUWF010002144.1 coordinate 1,309,817, forward strand.
AAGAGAAATCACCTCTCAAAAGCTCTCAAAAAGATTTTTTGATTCAACTTAATATCCAAAAATTACAAATGGAGTATTATAATGGTATATTTATACCCAACTTAACCTCGCTAATGGGAGATGAAATCTTAACCATTCAAACTAAAAATAAGTCTAAAATATACCTATTATAATATAAAAGTCGTGAAAATTGAAAATATAACAAAACAAAATAAAGATAGAATTTTAGCAAAATAGGGTAGCCAGTCTAACAATAACTGGCATCGATTAGGTCGGCTACTCACTGGCGAAGGGCCATTTTATTCCAGTAATAGGCTCATACCGGTTTCCTTGTTTGAGCCAATACCGACTCTCTTATGCCTTCCTGCTCCTTTTTTCTGGCCTTTAGCCTTCTCTTATCATCCTTTTGCTTTCCACACAAGTTGTTCTTCAAGCATTGATCTTTTTTGCCCTTTTTTAATCCTCCATTGCTTGATAGCCTTTTTTATCTTGATCCTTAGTTAATCGATCTTTCAATCTTCCTTTTGGTACCCACTTCTTTTCAATCCTCATAATCCTTGACTTGGAAGCATAAAAGTTCCTGTGTTTTCTCTTGACGTCTAATATTCTCCAAGAATTCTTTATTGATAACTTGGATCTCCATCCTCCTTCTTTAATTGTGCCATTATACTTAGGTGGATTCCTATCATTTCTCTCTTCTTTGTATGCATTCTCCTTTGAATCAGCACTTACATGAGATCTCAAGCAAGAAGTGTTTTATGAAGATAAAAATACAAGTTTGTATTCTCCCATATTAAACTCAGGTTTTCTCTTATCTTTACTCTCCTTTCTTGTAATTTTTTCCTCATTGTTTTTTCTTTCAAGCTCAAGAAGTTCTTACTCATTTTATCTCTATTTTCTCTTTTTTCTTCATTCTCTCCTTTTGCACTCTCTTGTTTTGTCATCTCCCTAAGCTCTTTTTCTTTTCTCTCTTATTTTTGCTTCTTTCTCATTCTCTTCTCTTGTTGTTTTCTTCCTTCATGATGTCGTAATCTTTAAACACCTCGTTAGGGCATAATAGAAGTAGAGTAATTTTCTTTCTATCCTTCTTCAAAGTATATTTATTTTTTCTTCCTTATGCACCACTTCTTCATCAAACATCTAATGCCTTCCTAACAAATTATTCCCCACTTGCATTGAGAACAGTTTACATAGCACTACATCTTTATAGACCCCCATATCAAACTCAACCTTAATTTAGTTGGTTACCTTCACTTCACCACAATCACTCAATGATTAGAGTTTGTATGGTTTAGGATATCTCGTGGTCTTTAGTCCCAAATCCTCTACTAGGGTAATACTTATCACATTAGTACAATTCCCTTTATCAATTATTACACTACAAGATTTTTGTTGAACTAGACACCATGTGTAAAAAATATTGCTCTTTTGTGAATTCTTCTTATTCTCATCTTCATTTGCACTCTTAATCTTTCTAACAATATCAATCAATGGAAAAACCTTTCCAACCTCAAACCTTTCTTCACTACCTTCTCCTTCTCTAGACTTTAGGGTTGCCTTTGATAATTGTCTTGGTGACTTTCCCAAGCTCTAGCATAGAGCACAATGACTAAAAATATCTACTAGCAACACAAATTATAATTCTCACTCAAAACAAGTTATTAAGTAAGAAAAATCATAGGAATTCAATGTAGAAAACTTTTGGTAGGCATATTTAAACAATCACAAGTCAATATAGCAACATTTCAAACTCCTTAGGTGCAATCTCATAACTCAACTTTGTGTGGCAAATTTTAGCTTGGTTTTAACTCCAAATTAACAAATTTCCGCACCAAATGAGTTCCTAGATATCATTATATCATGTAGGTTCAATTTCACAACAAATCCAAACTAAAAGTTGAAGTTTTCAATTTTTAAAAATTTCAAGGAATTTAGTTTGGGGATTAGAAACTTGTAGCAATATTTTGATGGGTTTTAGTTTCAAATCAACAATTTTTCATGCCAAACGATTCCTCAAATATCATACTAATAAGTAAGATCAATTTCACAAAAAGTCATGGTATAATTTTGAGTTTTAAGTATTCAAAAACAGCAATAAAAAAAGTGACGAAAATAAAAGAAATTCCAACAAGTTTTCAAGCATTCAATTGTTCTTGGTGACTTTCTCTTCATGCTTGATGAGTGACTAAACATAGAATTGGTGTATGTAGTCTCTTGAGGACCCTAAAATTATTACCCTCATTGCTTCCTTTACTTAAATTCAAACATTTTCTTCGTTTTCCTCTTATTAGAATTTGTGGATAACCCTTCCCCTATGGAATGTCCTTTCCAACCCCTCTTTTGTTGCTCATACAATGGAGGTGGAGCTTTGTAATCATTTCTCACTCTAGGGCTATCTCTCATTTTGGCATTTATTAAGGTTTGGCCTTGGGTAGTTTTCAATCTTACAATGTCCCTCCCTATGTCATCTATTTTTGCTTGGAAAGTTTCAAATATGGTCTTGATATTAAATGAATTTCCTTGGGACATTATGTTAGAAATTTTCGTCAAAGGATATTTACTTGGAGAATTTAGATAGAAGAGAAAGTAATTCCCTCACGTGTATCCATTCAAAAATTGTCACTCAACCCTTGTGTTTAACTCTCTTTTTGCTTTTATAAAAATGAACTCATCCTCTTACATTTTTTAATTCATTTAATTTCTTCAATGAGTTCTTTCCATAGAAACATCCTCAAATTCCTTAGGAGCTAGTCCAAACTTAGGAAGTCTACTAACCCTCTAAGAACAACCAGTTAGAAGTCTTAAGTGGAGGCTACAAAGAATAAACTAATGAAGAAGACTTAATGAATTTAGAGTATTCAACAACCTTAATTCAAAAATTAGAGGGAATAAATAAGACTTAACTAATAAGAATGATTTCAAAGAGGCACAAGAAGTCCGAAGATCATAGACTTAAAAAATAAGGCATGGTTAACATAGATGGCTAATGGACAAGAGTAAGAATTCCACAACCAAGAGTTAATTAACAATGGAAAGTGTTCAAAAAAAATTATCACAATTTTAAAACTCTAAGTCTACTCAAGTAAAATATCAAATACTTGGCATGCACTGTCGTAACTCAAAGCAATTCAAAACTTTTACACTTGTAACAGCCTAAAAACTCCAGAATCACAAGAAAACGAATTTACCAATAATAGTCCTAACGTCAAAGAACAATTTCTCAGCAAGTAAATGTAAAAAACTTGAGTTTTATAGTTTACAAATTTAGTATAAAAATAAATTATGAGATTTCATTTGTGTGCAGTGATTTTAGTAGCAAATAAATCCAAAAAATCACAAGATTTATACAATATTAAGCTTTAAATAGCTACACAAATATCAACCTAACAACAAGGAACAAATTGCCCAAGAAAAATTCAAGAAAACTAAAAGTTTGAGTGACTTTTTTGAAGCACCTTTCTTAGTGACGAGATTGCTCTATTTTTCTTCAAACTTTGGAAGCTTTTTCTTCAAGAACCAAGCTTTGATAAGGATCAAAACTCTCCCTGCTTGGATACCACTTTGATGTGAGCTCTTTGGTAGTTGATTTTTAGGTAAATTTAGTGGCTAAAAATGGGAGAAAATATAAGACCAAAATATAAATTCAAAACAGTGATTTTATGTAAAAAAAAAAAACACATACCTAACTCAATGTACTAATCCTAGGCCAAAATAAAGATCCTAAAACTCAAAAACCATGAACCAAGTCTTCCAAATCACAACTACGGTTTAGTTGAGAAACCAAGAACAATTGAGGGAATGACTTAGCCAACCAATTTGACCTACAACAAGAATCCTAGATTGACAAGAATCTAATATCTAACTTAGCAAGTTAATTGTTCTAGCTAAAAGGATTTATGGACTAGATTCAAAGGGTAGGATTAAGCCCTAAGAATAGTTTTGATAATCATGGGAGATACTTAAGAGGAATCACCTCTCAAAAACTCTCAAAGAGACTCTTTGATTCAACTCAATATTCAAAAGTTACAAATGAAGTGTTATAATGACATATTTATAGCCAACATAACCTAGCTAATAGGAGATGAAATTTCAGTAATTCAAATTAAAAACAACTCTAAAATATATCTATTTCAGGGTTAAAGTATTCGAAATTTAAAATATAACAAAGCAAGACAAAGATAGAATTTTAACAAAATAGGATAGCTAGCCCGACAACAGCCAACGCTGGCTGCTCACTAGCCAAAGGCCATTTTATTCCAGTAATAGGCAGGTATTAGTTTCTATGTTTAAGCCTATAACGGATCTTTTCTGCCTTCCTGCTCATTTTCTGGTCTTCAGCCTTCTCTTGTGTTTCTTTTACCTTTCACACAAGTTGTTGTTCAAGCATTAACTTTTTTACACTTCTTTAATCTTCTATTGCTTGATAACTTTTTTAATCTTGATCCTTAGTTTATGTTTTTGAAGGTCTTTCAATCTTCCTTTTGGCACCCACTTCTTATCAATCCTCATAGCTCTTAACTTGGAAGCTTGAAAGTCCCTTTGTTGCCTCTTAACGTTTGATATTCTCCAAGGATCCTTGATTGATGTCTTAAATCTCCATCCTCCTTCGTTAGTTGTGCCATTATACTTGGGTAAATTCCTATCAATATCCCTAGACCTATTAGCTATATACCATTTATCCTTGGGGCAATTCCCATAAGGTAGCATACATGGAAACATAATTGGACAAATCCTAACTGGAGTTCCAGGAATGACCATATACTATAAAGTAGTTAGCTTATAAGTGGTAGCCAGGCGCAATCACCTAATCCTACTCAAACTACACCGATTATAGACCCTCATGTTACTTAGGCAAGATCTTTAATCTGTTGGGGTAACTCACCAATCAACTGTCCAGTACAATACGACGTATCCACAGGGAAGTGGCCAGCAGGTTGATTCCCAAGCTACTGCTGATATGCCAAGAAAATAGTTTGGCTTGAATATAACTAGGATCGTCAGGCCAATCAAGAGGAAATCTTATCCAAAGTAGATCGACTCAATTGTAGATTTACCTAGAGGTTTTAAAGTACCTAACTTCACAAATTTTTCGGGTGAAAATGAAAAGACTACCATGGAACATATTAGAAAGTTTACAGCACAGCATGTTGACTTAGCAAGTAATAATTAGTATTATAAGCTTTAGTTGTTCCCATTATTATTGATAGGAGTAGCCTTTACACAGTATATGCGCTTATTACTTAATTTTGTATGTATCTAGGCTGAAATAAAATTGCTGTTCCATAAAAAATTTTATCAGCCTATTCCAGAAGTCTCAATAGCCAATCTACTAGCAGTAGAACAAAAACTAATACAGAATATTTCTAATTATTAGAATATTTTAGAAGGCTCAAGGGTAATTGCATGAATTAGAATATGCAAGGATTGTAGTTGGTTAGATGCATCCCCAATTAAATGAAGCATTGATCCTATAAGACTTTTCAAACTTATTCTGACTGGCTTCCCACGCTGCAAAACTGGAAGAATTCATTAAGGAGAAAAAAAAAAGAAGAAGCGAAGTATTAGATTTAACAGAGGTCAGATAATGAGCTTAGTAGTTGACTATCAGTTTAATTCTGAAGAAGAGATAGCCACCGAGATCTTGGTGGCAGAATTGTTTGCTAGTAAAGCCTATGTTTGCCCTGCTTTAAAACCACCAAAGGGTAAAGAAATAATCAAATTAGGTAGTAAGGAGAATAAAGATGGAAAAAACAATTATTTGCCGCGGGCTGTGGGCGAGCTGGGACTTCAGCCTGGTTTAAACCCCCTGACTTCCCCCAAGTCACTGGTTCGATTCCCGCCGCGGACATACTGGGGGATTTACAAGGTGACCCTCCAGGCCCATAGGGAATAGTCAGGCCGAAGGTCTAGACACCCTATGTAAATAAAAAAAAATTATTTGTTTGATATTACTAAAGCCGATAAGATTTCTTACCACCTCTTGAAATACAGGTAGATTGAACTGTCCTATGCACAACAATTACCTTCACTGGAGAAGCTTAATGGAAAAATATATTGTAAGTGGTACAACTTATACTCATATTATTAACAATTACCTTGTGTTTAGGGCAGTTATACAGAAAGCCATTTAGGAGAGCATATTAAAATTCACAAATAAACCGATCTCAAAATCACTAGTAGATTTTGATCCATTCCCCAGAGCAGTTGTGAACATGGCGAAGGAAAGTTCTCAACTTATAGTAGAATACCTACATTTGAAAGTTAAGCTTAATGATCATAAACTATCCCAATGAGTTGACTTCTCAAAAAGCAACCAACAGAAAAGAGAGCAGAATTCGGGAAAGATAAACTCTTTTATCTTACTTGATACTTTAAATGTCTTTCAGAAGTTAGGCAAAAAGATTCCCTTTTTAGATAGGAAGAAAACAGAAATCTTCCCTAAAGAAGTTCGGTAGGAGCGAGAGGTGACCTGTCAAACAAATGGAGAATAGATTGCAGTGACCATTATTACAACTCAATCTTTCAAACAAGCAGCCATCCTACCTCAATCTATCTATTCTATCAACACACATGATCAAATTCTGCTAAGTTGATTTGTACCTTTTTCCTATACGCAAAAAAGAATAGAACAATGGAAAAGGTTATTTCTAAGATACAAAATGCAGAAAGAACTAGCTAGCCTAGAAGGAGCAGTCAGCATTGTAGGAGTGCTTCTAGCAGAATACAGAGAGCGGAGGAACAAACAAATGCTCACTGGAGATGTGATTATCTCTGAGAAAATAGAAGCTAAATGGTCAGAGTCATAGGAGTATGAAATGATACAATCAACCTTGTTAGTGATGCAATTCCTAAAACCAATGAAGGATATGAGCAATTATTTGCAATCTTTGTACATCAAAGCATATCTCAATGAATGAGTAGGTAATTGGGTATTTGTGGGTAGAAGATTCGTTCTCAATATATGCCAATCGACACCTTGAATAAGTTGGGTAAAATAGTTGATGAATTGATCAGCATGATCATATATATGACTAACTTCACGAGTGAAACAACAATTGCTCTAGAAATGCTTCTGATAGAATTTACAATAGAGATAAAAAGAAGTTTGAGAATTTTTTTCGTAATCAATGCCAAGCCTTCATATTCCTTGCTCTTAAGTCAACATTGGATTCATGCTAACAAATATATCTCGTCTACTTTGCACTAGATGCTAATGTTCTAGGATGAGGATGTGATGGAAATAGTTCAAGTCGATCTAAATCTATTCAAAATAAAAATAAGAATGTTAGAAGCGTGTTCTATTCTCCATTTTTTTTTTGCCGCTCAGATTTTCCAATAATGAGTATACAACCTGCATTGTGTTGAATGATGGATTTCATTTGGAACATGTAATTGAATATGCAATTGCAACCATAGACATCTTTAATCAGCTAGAAGCTTATTTAATCGAACAACGAGTTGGGCTCAGGTCGAGAAAATAGCTGTTCTACTTAACAATGAGTGATGAGTATCTCCAGACTACGGAAGATTCCTTAATCCCAAAGAAGGTACCAAGTTTTCAGTCACATGATCCTTTAATCGAGATAAATCTAAATACTCCACAGGAACCCAAATGCACCCAGTTCAACGCTTTGTTAGCGATCCTAAGAGAAGTGGTTGGTTTTAAGTATTTCAGCTTTATAGACAGATATTTTGGTTATAACCAGGTCTTTATAGTAGAAGAAGATATTCAAAAGATAGCATTCTATGGTAGTCATTTGAAAAATGTAGGGACAATTTTCCAAAAGGCTATGAACCAGATCTTCCAAGACATCATTAAAAAAAAAAAAAGGTTTGCATTAATGATTTGGTTGCCAAATTGACTAGCTTTGACAGATATCTGGCTGATTTAGAAAAGACCTTTATTTATATAAGGATTCATAACCTCAAAATGAATCATAACATTTGGAGTAAAATTAGGCTATTTCCTAAATTTTCTAATTTATCATAAAGGTATTAAAGTACATAGCAATAAGGCCAAAGTTATGATGGCAGCTAGACCACCCAGAAATAAGAATGAGATAAAAAGCTTGTTAGGAAAGATAAATTAATTTCCTTTGTAGATTTATTGTTAACTATGCCAACAAGCTAAAACCCTTCACAGCTTTCCTGCATTGGAAGTAAAACAATCAATTTGTCTAGGGAAAATATCAGCAAGATGCCATCAAGCAGATCAAGGCATGTCTTTCAAAACCTCCAATTTTTATGCCACAGAGTATAGATGCATTATTAAAATGGTATATATCAGTGGCTGAAGAGTTAGCCGACTGTTTGCTAGCACAAGACGATCAAAATTTTGGATTGAGCAGAGGTTATTTCTGCCTAAAAAAGTGTCATTTTGGACTTATCTTTTGGATTCATCGTTGTCCGAAACCTGAGTCCAAAATACAGATAATTTTAACAGAAAAATTATAGCCGTTTTATAGCCGTTGATACTTCACTTTTTGGCTCTATAAATAACCTCTAAGTAAGATTAGACACAAGATTTTTGAAACACTCTTCTAAGAAACACTATTGCTCAACGTTTTCAAAAATCTCCTTTTATAAAAAAGCTTCAAAGTGAATTTATATTGTGTCAAAGGTAAAAGTATTTGTACTTTGTATTTTAATGAACATTTGCTCAAATAAGTGAGCTCTTTAATATTCTATTGATATTCAATCTCTATTGTAGTACAAGGTTGTGGTGTAAAACCCAGTTGGGGTGAACCTTGTTGTGATTGTTTGTTTGAGAAGTTTTGAAAAACCTAGTGTGGTGATTATCTCTTGTATGTGATATTGTTTGATTTCATTAAGTGGAGTAAATAAAATCTAGTTGAAAATCCTTAAGTGTGAGTTTAAGGTAGTGGACGTAGATCTTGAAAGATCGAACCACTATACATATCGTGTCTCATTTCTTTTCTTACTGAATTGCATTTCCATCTCTAGTCTGAATCTGGATATATATATCAAAGAGTTCTTAGATTGCTTTCTTTGTTACCATAAAGTTGGTTCAAGAATCTTGATGATTATTGTTATTCTGCATATCAGACGATTCGAAAAATTTTAGTTTACCAAAAATCTTATTCACCCCCCCTCTAAGGTTTTTCATACACATTGAATCAAACAAAATTGCCTTGCATAGTAGGGATTATAAGGTTCTAACATCACTTTGCCATATCAAGCTGACAGGCGAACCCCACCCAGGAGTCCTCTAGCCCACAGAATCGAGCTTTAAGCATCCCGAAGTAGTGTATAGTTCTAACCGTATGGTGTTAGCTGCAGCCAATCAGGTCTAAAATCCATAGAGATATATGGGACAACAAATCAATAGACCTCTCCTAGGTTTAGTAAAGGTATGTAGCTATTTTCTTGATTTTGGCAAGCTCTTCCTTTTTGTCTTTGTCAGATGGTGTATTTAGGGGAACAATTCTAAAGACATAGCATGTAGCCGACCTCGACTGGAGTACCCTAAGTTAAGGACTTAGCTAACCTAAGCTAATTTTTGGCATACACTAGTATAGCCACAATTGCAAAATCCAGAGGGGACTAGGCAAAGGAAAAGAGGTGTTGCTATTGGCAATGTTAGTGTCCAAAAGAAATAAAGAGTGGTGATCAATGATACAATTAGGCAGGCCGAGCCACCAATCTTTCCAAAAAGAAGTAGAGAAGTATAATAGGAGTAGTCCAAGATAACACCCAAAGAAGTGGTGTAAAGTATATATTTGCAGAGCGAGCAAAGAAGAAATGCGGCATGTCCATCCTCAGTAACAGGAACATTTTTCCTATTCACTTCTTACATACCTAGAATAGACAGCTACTTCTTTGTGGACTACACTAATTTCATCAAATTTTACCACATGAAAGGTACGGATTTCTTCACTATCAATAGGAAAATCTAAAATAACTAAAATATCAAAGATGGTGAGGCCTTAACATACTGAAAAGGAATATGAAGCTATTAGTAATTGGAGACCAAAATGGTAGAATCGCCTTCAATAGGGCTTGATCAAGATGATGGTCATGAAGAGAGATTTTGATGGCATCATAAATTCCCCCATTCCCTCCAGTCAACTCCAAATATACTGGTGACCTAATTAGCCCAGGTGTTAAGGTCTTCCAAGATGTATGGCTAGCTCCTGAATTTGGATAGCCAAACTTACAAGAAACACGCAGGATGATTAAAAATGAGTTCAAATCCTAGTAGCCTGATAAAGTTAAAAGCAGTGGTAGCCTTTGGGTTCAGCAAGATGGTCGGTCCTCGTCGGCATTGATTATCTACTTTAGGATCACAAATTAAAATCCTTTGATCAGAGGTAATACATTCTTCTTTAGCAATTTTAGGGGTTTTAATTGGGATAGCGAAGCTATCACTGTTAGACATGCTTAATGTTGACTAAGATTGAGTTGAAGGGAAGAGTGCGAGAATCAGGAGAGAGAAGTAGGGTTTTTAGAAGAAAAAGTTGCCAACTTAGGGTTTTGTAAAGGCTAGCAACAGAAGGGGTTCATTTTATGAGATTTTTGGGTTCAAAATTCAAAGTTAACTAGATAATTATTGTCTCTATTTCCCAAGGGTGGCTAAAAGAGAAACCAAGAAGACGTTTTGTTCTTCAAGCCCTAATCGACCTCAAAGAACAAAAGTAGGATAAAGTGTTGACAAGCAAAAGTGACCAGACAAGCTAGAAGCTTGACTAGCTAACCTACTGAACAACGAACAGCTAGGGTCATGGGATGGCCAAACAATTGACCCAAAAACAACTGAACCAGAAGGTAGTTTGCCAACCTAAGCCAATGGATCAAAAGGAAGACATGCCCAAATTTCAGGAAGTTAAGTTTGGGTAGGATTGTGCCTCCGATCCAAGTAATGCTGCATAAATTTTGACCTATTCAATCACCCACTTTCCTACCATGTTTGCCAAGAGCATTAAGGGAAACAAGACAACCAAAAATGGTAGAAGTGACGAACATGAGGTTATCAAATCTGTTTAAAAATTCAAGGAAGGCATCAAAGAAGAGATTGAGTAAAGAATACCCCAAGAATTACATTACAGTAATTTTTGTTTACTTCATTTTTATGAAGTTTTACTTTAGATTTAGATTTTATTACTTTCATTTATATACTATCTAGTCTTAGATTCCAATTTTCATCTTGAGATACTCTCTCAACGTAAAGGAATTGCTTGTACATTCAGGATTTTAGACATTTGATCAATAAAGAAGTATCTTTTTTCAATATTGTTGAAGTTATTGATATTATTTTTTTTCTTTTTGAAATAACCTTCTTCTCACAACGTATTTCCCATCCTAGTTTTGTGGGAGCCAGCTCGACAAGGACAAGCTACATATCTAGTTAACCCGGCCGGCTGTACTTTTCAGCCCTCAAAATAAAAGTTCTGATTTTGTCCCTGCCCAACCGCCCCCAAAAAAAAAATGGAAATAACGAGACACTGTGCCATGATATGTAGTTAAGGTGTGCTATAGCCTATAACCCTTTACAGTAGTACTGATTCAAAACTGGCATTTCTAACAATGGTACCGAAAAACATTATGGAGCTATGTTGGCAATGGCAATAATGCATTTAAAATGGAAACTATTGCATTGAAGGGCATTAGAAACTGAGAGATAAGAATGGGATCAGCTCGATAGTTGACATCATTTAACATTTCCAGAATCAAATTTTGCACGCCTTCAAACCACTGGCTCTCCAATTCTGTCACGAATGTCTTTGCCAACTGATCTTTTGGCTGAAAGTATTGAGATGGGCGGTTAATTAACTGATTTATTTAGATTAGTGCATGGGCTCAAGAATGTAGAAATAGTAACTCTTTTGCTTCAAGAACTAGCAAATGAGACTCAATAAATGTCTGATTGTAATAATTGGGATATTTTCATGCTTTGTTGACTAATTCATGAAGTAGGGGATTGAACATACACTACTAGAGTGACGATTACACTATATTTAATCAAATAACAATTATTTACATTTGCTCAAAAGATAAACAAGTCACTCAATTTATGGAATTTTTATGTTTGTTTTACTTATAGAAGAATAACTTTCTAACCAAAATCAAAACTCCATATAAAAGTCTTAAAAGTCAGGAACTTTCTTTTGTGCATATAAACACCTAACCCTTGGAAAAACTAAGCTGAAAGTGTCTTTCGAATGAGAGCTCCAATTGGTCAAAGTTAATTGAAATTAGTATCCAATTTTGTATAAATTTGCTAATAATGTAGAGTTGTTATTTCCATATCATATGCAATGTCATCTTGTATAATATATTTTTTTAACTCGTAGAAAATTGTATCTATTTGACATAAGTTTCTATATATATATATGAATTTTTAAAGTAAGCCCCAACTTGCGTCACTATGAACTTCTGAAATTTTTTTGTGCTAAATTCAGATGTTTTGCACATTTTAAACTCGATTTTACACCTATACATCCACATTTCAATATAAATTAAATTACTCGAATTACCCGAGCTTGGTGAATTCTATACCTTTCACTGTGGTTCAAGATTAGAGTCAGCTGCCACGTGAATCCTCCAACTGGACGAAGCACCCAAGGCTGAAAAGCTCGTGCATGCCGCGACTAAAGAATCAGTAGGAAGCTCCTATAAAAAATCCATTTCATGTTTAGACTGAGGAATGACCTTTTGTCTCTTTCGGTCCTCCCTCGTGTCTTTGACTGACCAAAACCAGATATCACCGAATTTTTCCCTTTTTCAATTATGTTGGCTGTTGGTTGTCTCCTATATCCTTGGCCCTTAGCTGGAACAATGCTGTGACCTAGTGAATAGAATAAATGTATCGACTGCACTCTAAAACATAGACTAAATTAATTCTTCATGTGGCAATACCCCAACCTTGTAATACCAGGGTCTGTCCCTGACTACGTTCTCGGGATTTATATATTTTTTAGCCGTACAAAATGGTGGAAGCCATCAAAACCGAAAGCTGCCGGTATAAAAATTTACAAATAAATGGATTTGTGGTCGTACCATTTTAAATATACGACAAAAATTACACAAATAGTTATGAATAATTATTATAATTATATAAATAATAATTATGACAGCATAAAAATTATTTAGGATTTAGAAAAATAATTATAATTATATAACCAATAATTACAATTTAATAAATAAATTTTAGTATGATAAAAATAATGTCGTTTCCTTAAAAAAAAAATTAACACACAATCATTTTTATTATCATTATATTTACTTTTTTTATTTGGGCCATAAAGTGATTGCGCAATTTTTGTACTGATATTGTACATCCTCAAATCCTAAATAAATAACATTAGGCTACTTGTACTATTTACATTTCCATATCACCTGTGAAAATTTACGAATAAATGATAATTATTTTTTCTAAATTAGCATTTTGAGGGCAAGTAATATTTATAACTCAGATTGACTTGCAAAGTTACATCGAATATAGATTTGGGGTAGTGCAATTTGAAAGGCCAAATTATGCAATCATTTAATGGTCTAAATTAAAAATTTTAAACATATGATAATGTGTGTGTGCGCGCCGTGCTCCTAAAATTTTAGTGGAATAACAATTATTTTTATTACATAATTTTTTGTGCCTACTTTTATGGTTAATTCTGCAGTATCAGATCTCATTCGCTATATTAATCAATTTAATATCTTAACGATCAAGTATCTTATTATAATTTGAGAGATTAAATATTTATTTTATTTTTTAAAAATCAATCTCTCACACTTAATTGTTCGATATAAGATTAGTGTACCATCTTACTAATGCATTTGGTCTTTAATTAGCTATCCATGCACGGCAACGTCAATTTTTTCATTAATGAATCAATAAATAAAATGATAATTTAAATTTTGGTAAAGGCTCCAAACATGGAGGTCAACTACATGAAACCATCAACTAAATATGTCAATTCGAACATATGAATGGGACTAAACTAAACTCCTGTTCGGCCCAACATGAAATAAAAACTTTGGATTCGAGCTCGACCCACGCAGTCTCTCTCATTAATGTAGAATTTGAATTCGGTCCAAATAAAAGATATGGGCTCGAGTCGATTCAAAGTAATTTAAAAATATAAAATTATATTTCATATATAATAATATAAATATTTATAATTAAAATGCGATTTTACGTACTCATATGCTACAATGAAAATGAGTAAATAGTTGTATTTTTCAATTTTTCTTAATATTCACTCTTAAAGTTTTTTTTTTAATATCTAAAAGATCAAATTTTAATTATTACGATAATGATAATTAATGTTTTTGGTTAGTTTCATAATAAAGTTGTATTGTAACGTAAAAGAAAAATAAAATCATTATACTAGAAAATAAGTTTAATAAGTCTATATTTTGATAATCAAGTACTAGTGAATATGGTTGTTTTGTTTAATATTATAATTTTAAATTTCATTAAAAGTTGTAGATATAGAAAATAATTTAACAATGGTTTCATGTTGATTTTAGATGTAACAATATATTTTCAATTTTTTTTTTATCTAAAAAAGAACATTATGTGATTATCAACTTATCAACTTATCATTTTTATTAGAATTAAAAGAAAAGATAGAACATTCAAGTACTATTTAGATACTATAACTTTTTTTAAAAAAATAATATAATTAATAAAATAAGTAATTATAAAAAATAATACTTATTTATTAATATACATTGAGTCAGACTTTTAATGAGTTGAACTGGCTCAAACTCGAATTTGAATCTTGAGCCTAACTTTCATACTCGAACTTACCTGAAACTTGGTTCAAATTAAATTAAATTGAACGGGCCACACTTGATCCAGTCCGAATCCATTGAAAGTAGAGTAGTTAACGAATTAAATGTTGGTAATCAAAAACTCATTCGAGTTTATTTATATTCAAATAAAGTTCGTTTAATTAATATTCATTTTGAATTCGAACAAAATATTGAGTTTAATTAATAAATGAGCGAATTTGAACATGTTCAAAAATATATTTGAACACTTGTGAACATATTATTTTTTTAAAATTAATTATATTATACTTATTTATATTTTATAATATTAATATTTATTTTATATTGATAAGGGATGTTTGAAGTGTAATCGTTTTATCTATTGGAGTTTCTTTAATTATTATAAGAGAGATTTTTAATTATTTGATAACATTTATAACTATTAATTCATTTTAATGTTTTATAATTTTGTTTTATGTAGTTATATTGTGATGAAAATGTTAGGATTTTATTTTATTTTTATCATTATATTGTATCAAAAATGTTTGGATTTGATTTTTTAATTAAAATTTTGAGTTATAATTTTTATAAATTTTAAAATAAAAATATAAAATAAACGAATTTGTACAGTTTAAATTCAAACATTAATTGAGTTTTTTGAACTCAAATTTAAACGAAATATAATATTACTCCCTCCGTCTCATTAAAATGGACAGTGGTTGACTTAGCACGATATTTTATGCAAATGTAAAAATTAGAATATAATAATATAATATAATATAATATAATATAATATAATAAATATGTGGATCTCATAATATTTTATGTCAAATCTAAGAATATAAATATAATATATGTAGGCTATATTGATTATTTTATAATAAATTATATAGTAAAAACTTTCTTTTAAAGAAAATGTCAAATTTAATGGGACATTCCAAAATAATAAGTAGGTCAATTTTAATGAGACGGAAAGAATATCAAATAATAATTGAAAGAATTTAAATATGAATTTGAACTTAATTAATAAACAAACAAATTTAAATATTACTCGATTTTGATCAACTCAACCCAAAAATATAATGTTCAATACAGCACTAATTGATCTCGTAAGCATAAAAGGCAGCTGATTATTGAAACTTAAATGCACCGTCCCCAAATCTGCACCGTCCTAGAATGCCAATTCATGTTGTCTTCGCCGTCAAAAGATATGACGTCCAGAGGCCTTTGGGAATGCAAAAAGGTTCTTGCAGACTGTCTTACATTTCGATGTACTACTAGAATTGCAAATTGCCTTTTAATAATAACGCGGTATCCGCCTGGTTCTGGACTAGCACCACCATCAGTTAAACTCTTCTTCCTGGAAGCTGCCGGATGGTCCCATTGTCTAGTATAAATAGGCACCTACCCAGTTCCAAATCTTCATCCCTTCATCCCAATTACTACAATTTGATCCCTAAAGCTAAACCCATCTTCATCATCACCATTCCAGTTTAGAAACGCTGTATTGACCATGGCCACCAAGGTTGTTGTGCAAATCTTGCTTCTTGAATTAGTTTTGCTGAATTTTGCTTCGGCAGGGAGGCTGCTCACTAGTTCAGTCAAAGAACAAAACCCCATGCTCTTCCAATACCACAATGGTTCTCTTCTTTCTGGGAAGGTTTCAATCAATTTGATCTGGTATGGGCAGTTCAAGCCTTCCCAAAGGGTCATCGTCTCTGATTTCATCACCTCACTCTCGTCCTCGCAAACACAACCACAACCTTCAGTAGCCACCTGGTGGAAGAACATTGAGAAGTATTACGCCTTAATCAAATCCAAGAATCCCAGTTCAATTGAGATCTCATTGGGCAATCAAATCTTTGATGATAACTACTCGATTGGCAAATCGCTCACGATGAGGCAAATTCAAGAATTGGCAGCAAAGGGTGATCAATTGAACACCATCAATGTTGTCTTGACTTCATCAGATGTTGCTGTTGAAGGGTTCTGCTCTAGCAAATGCGGAACCCATGGTTCACAGAGTGGACTTATCAAAGGCAAAGGCAAGAATCAAAAGTTTGCCTACATTTGGGTTGGAAACTCTGAGACTCAGTGCCCTGGTCAATGTGCCTGGCCATTCCACCAGCCCATCTACGGACCACAGAGCCCACCCCTTGTTGCTCCAAACAATGACGTAGGTTTGGACGGAATTGTTATGAATTTGGCGAGCCTATTGGCCGGGACAGTGACCAACCCCTTTGGAAATGGCTACTATCAAGGACCGCCAAGTGCACCACTGGAGGCTGCCTCGGCTTGTCCCGGCATATACGGTAAAGGAGCCTACCCTGGCTATGCTGGGAATTTGTTGGTGGATTCAACAACCGGTGCTAGCTATAATGCAAATGGTGCCAACGGGAGAAAGTATCTTCTTCCTGCTTTATATGATCCCTCGACCTCTGCTTGTTCCACTTTGGTTTAACCAATGCTCAACTTGGGATTGGTTCAAATATAAATGCACAGTGTAAATAGAGCTATGTATTTAAAAATTGTTGTATTTCATTGATTCATATATTTAGTGTAAGACAATATTTAAGTGTCTGTTTATATTTTTTTAATTTTACAATATTTTTTCTCATTTCTTGTTCTACAATTTTTTAACACTAATATGGGAGATTTTTCTTATGTACAATATATATTATTATTGAACTAATAATTTAATACAAAACTTTTGTAATGTAAAGTAAAGCTTATGGTATAGCAAACAAAGGAGGGGGAAAAAACGCGCGCCTTCCATAATGAAAGATAGAGGCGAGCTTTGGCGTAAACACAATTTGCAATTTAGTTGCTGATGAATTCTCGCTGTATTCCTTCACGTATAATTGGAGTAGTTTTTTGAGTGAAAATTAAGAGAAACCTGGGAACCGAGATAAAATGGCATTTGCAAGAAATTTGGAAGTGATCCGAAATGTTATGATGCCTCACAATTTGCATTCAGATGATTTTATTATTTTTCAGGGAATTAATAATTTGATAATCATGTGTATACAATTTTATTTTCAACTATTCAATATGTTTAATGAATTATTTAAAGAATTATATTTTTATAAAATGGCAAATATAAACAAAAACTTACTACTTTTATTAACAGTTCATATATATAGAGAGAGAATTAACTTATTACTTGCACCTTTCTCCTCACCCCACACCCCAAAAAAAATTAAAAAAAATATATATATATATATATATATATATATATAATAAAACAAAAACGGGATTGGAGGAAGAGGGGGGGGGGGGGAGTTGTAATTGTGTAAAAGAATAGTGTTAAAAGAATTAAGAAGTTGCAAGCAGAAAGAGCAGGGAACAGGAGATTGGCTCATATTCTGCTGGCGATGCATTAGACACGGAAAACTTTTAGCAACAAAGAAGCATTATGTTTTCAACAATGCGAATGGTTTCCCAACAGTTTCAGCAAGACCCTGACAAACTTGTTTATGAGGTGCTTCCTACTGCTTTCGGAAAGGGAGGCGTAAACAGAAAATTCACCAATAATTTCCTTTATATTCAAAATAGTGTTATAAAATTAGGATAGTGTTAGAATAAAATCTTCACACTACACACTAATAAAACTCTAACTATTTTGCACAAGAATTTCTCTCTTTCTTTTCTCTCACAATTTTCTCCAATCTTTCTTTCACTAATCTTTCTTTCACAAAATAATGGTGTATTACAAACTTAGAGAATAGCTCTATTTATAGAGCTCTAATTAGTGGATTACATCATGGCATACATCATCTTCCACTAATCTTAATTAGTGGTGTCTCCACTAAATGGTGGACATCCATAAAAATCTTCTAATAATTCACATAAATCCATAATTAGTGGAGCCTCCACTAATTAATAAAGATTCCAATAATTCATAATACTCCCCCTTGGATGTCCATCCATTACATAAAGAATATGTCTCGTTAAAACCTTACTAGATAAAAACCAAGTGGGAAAAAAAATCTAGTGAAGGAAAAAGAGTACACTATTCTATATGTCTATTTATTACTCCCCCGATGAGATGATTCCTTTAAATCTTTAAACCGACGCATACCGATTTTATATCTCAACTTTTCAAATGTTGCGATCGGTAATGTCTTCGTGAAAATATCTGCGAGGTTATCACATGACCGAATTTGTAGCACATCAATTTCACCTTTCTTACGGAGTTCATGAGTAAAGAAGAATTTTGGTGAAATATGTTTTGTCCGATCTCCTTTAATATATCCTCCTCGTAATTGAGCTATGCAAGCTGCATTGTCTTCATAAAGAGGAGTTGGAATACCTTTGATTGATGATAATCCACAACTTTCTCGGATATAATGAATCATGGATCTTAGCCATACACATTCTCGACTTGCTTCATGAATGGCTATAATTTCAGCATGATTTGAAGAAGTAGTCTGCTATAGATTGTTTCGTAGAACGCCATGATATAGCGAGTATTTTCACATGTAAATAGATAGCCCGTTTGAGAACGTGCTTTATGTGGATCGGATAAATAACCAGACATCTGCATAACCTATCAATGTTGGACTGGTTTTATTTGAATAAAATAATCCGAGATCAATTGTACCTTGGAGATATCGAAGGACTTGTTTAATTCCATTCCAATGTCGTCGTGTTGGTGAAGAACTAAATCTTACTAATAAATTGACAACAAAAGCAATATCGAGGTCATGTATTATTAGCAAGATACATCAATGCACCAATTGCACTTGAGATATGGTACTTCGGGACCAAGGAGTTCTTCATCATTTTCTTGAGGTCGGAAAGGATCTTTATCCACATTTAATGATCGGACGATCATTAGAATACTCAATGGATGTGCTTTGTCCATGTAAAATCTTTTTAGCACTTTTGCTGTATATGTTGATTGATGAATAAATGTTCCACTCTCCAAATGTTCAATTTGTAAACCAAGGCAAAATTTGGTTTTACCAAAATCCTTAATTTCGAAGTCTCTTTTTAAATAATCAATTGTTTCTTGGAGCTCTTCGAGAGTTCCAATAAGATTAATATCATCAACATATATAGCTAATATCACAAATTTAGAACAAGATTTCTTAATAAAAACACATGGACATACCTGGTCATTTTTAAATCCCGCTTTCAATAAATATTCACTAAGACGTGTGAACCACATGCGCCCGATTGCTTCGAGGCCATATAATGATTTCGCAACTTGATGGAGTAATTTTCACGAGGATAATGTTTATATGCTTCGGGCATATGAAATCCTTCGGGGATTTTCATGTAAACATCATTTTCTAAATTTCCATACAAGTAGCGAGTGACAACATCTAATAGGCGCATATCTATCTTTTCATGTACTTGCCAAACCGATAAGATATCGGAGTGTAATAGCATCAACAACAGGAGAATAAGTTTCATCATAATCAATACCTGGTCTTTGTGAAAAACCTTGGGCTACTAATCGCGCTTTATATCGAACGATTTCACTCTTTTCATTACGCTTTCGCACAAATATCCATTTGTAGCCAACGGGTTTTACACCTTCCGGTGTTCGGACTGCGAGTCCGAAGACTTCACGTTTTGCCGGTGCATTTAACTCCGATTGAATCGCATCTTTCCATTGCGACCAATCTTTTCTATGCCGACATTCATCAAGCGATATTGGTTCGGGATCATCATTATCCTGTGTAACATCAAGAGATATATTGTATGCAAATATATTATCAATAACGGTTTCTATCCGATTCCAACTTCTACCGGAAGTGGTATAATTGATAGAAATTTCAGTGTTACTTTCATCAACTTACGGTTCTTTGTCATCGGTTCTCTCTTGGTCTTTATCATTTTTTTCTTCAATATGATCTTCGGATCATTTAATCCTCTTTTCTTTCGAGGATTTTTATCTTTAGAACCAAGAGGTCGGCCACGCTTACGGCGTGTTTTTGACTCAGCGACTATAGGTATAATATTTTGTTCTGCTGGAACTTCAATTCGAATAGGAGCATTTATAGTCTGGAATATGCGATTTTGTAACTCTTCTGGAGTCAACAAAAGCGTCCGGCATTTGATTTGCAATGCTTTGCAAATTAATTATCTTTTGAACTTCAAGTTCACATGCGCTTGTGCGCGGATCAAGATAATTTAATGATGTTGTCCAAGCAAGATCTTTTTTATCTTGTTTTGGTTCTCCCCTAATTTAGGGAATAATGATTCATCAAAATGATAATCGACAAATCTTGCTATGAATACATCTCTGTCGGGGGTTCAACATACACGATAATAGAAGGAGAATCATATCCAACGTATATCCCATTTCTTCTTTGAGGACCCATCTTTGTACGTTGGTTTGGTGCAATTGGAATATATACGACACACCCAAAAATTCTTAAATGAGCAATATTTGGTTACGACTCAAAAGCCAATTGCAAAGGAGAGAATTTATGATAACTAGTTGGTCTTATACGTACAAGTGTTGCGGCATGTAGAATAGCATGTCCCCAGGCGGATGTTGGGTGATTTGTTTTCATTAATAATGGTCTAGCAATTAATTGTAATCGTTTAATCAAAGATTCGACAAGACCATTACGTGTGTGAACATGAGCTACGGGATGTTCAACATTAATCTCAATTGACATGCAATATGCATCAAAAGCATGAGATGAAAATTCACCGACATTATCCAAACGGATATTTTTAATGTGATGGTCCGGAAATTGTGCTCGTAATTTAATTATTTGAGCAAGTAATCTTGCAAACGCCGAGGTTGCGAGTAGATAATAAACATACATGTGACCATCGGGATGATGCATCAATTAAGACCATAAAATATTTGAACGGTCCACATGGTGGATCAATAGGTCCACAAATATCTCCAGTGAATCCGTTCGAGAAATGTAGGACTTTCAACTCCTACTTTTCTCGGTGATGGTTTAACAATTAATTTTCCTAGGGAACATACGGTACATGCGAATTTTTCTGATGTTAATATCCTTTTATTTTTAAAGGATGACCATGTGTATTCTCAATGATTCTTCTCATCATGGTAGATCCAGGATGACCCAACCGGTCATGCCAAATGCTAAAAGTAATAGGATCAGTAAACTTACGGTTTACTAGATGATGAATTTCAATTGTACGTATTTTTACAAAATATAGACCGAGTAGAAAAAGACGACAGTTTTTCTAATACCGATTTCTTACCCAAATGCATTTGAGTAATAAAAAGATGCTCAATCCCATTTTCCTCATTTGTTTCAACATGATACCCATTTACTGCGGATATCTTTAAAACTCAATAAATTTCTTACGGATTTTGAGGAAAATAGTGCCTTATCAATAATAATTGTTGTTCCTTTAGGCAACAATATACTAGCTCTTCAGGAGCCCTCAATTACATTTGCACTACCGTTTATCGTATAAATATTTATTTCTCCCATTTTGAGATCAGAAAAATATTTCTCATTTTTTAATATGGTGTGTGTAGTTCCACTATCAATAATGCATACATCATCATTAATAACAGACCATCCGAACACAAATATATATATGTAAACGTAAATATTATTAGAATAGAATGAAAATGAAAATACAAAAATATCGGGGTGAGGCTTTAGTTCTTTTGGACAACTTGCCATCACCAATTAAATGGTCTATCCTACCAGTCCGGGTGTTCAAAAAAATCCGATACATCCATATGGGTAATATTGATATTAAAATCTTCGGGATCACTATCGTCATCCTCGGCATTATTTATTGGATGTTGAGAAAAATTTGCTTCCACATTTTTATTTTTCAATGAAGCTTGATACAATTCAACTAAATGCTTAGCCGTACGACGGTTTCGTGACCAATGACCTTTCATGCCACATCTATAACATATATCCTCATGCTTTTCTTCAATTTCTTTTTCTTTTCCCTTTTGATCTTTTCTGTTCCACTTCGGTGGCCGGTATTTCTCACGATTTGATTATAATTGTGATAAGGGAAATATCGAGCGTGTCTACGACCATAACCACGACCACGGTCACGGCCACGGCCACGACCACGACTATAACGATGGCTTCTGCTGGAGCCAACGACATTCACTTACGGGAGTCTTTGTAGAGCCGATTGGTGCAGCTTCATGATTTCTCAATAATAACTCATTATTTTTCTCTGCAATGAGGAGGGCGGTAATTAAATCTGTAAATTTTGTATACCCCTTTTCTCGATATTGTTCGTTGCAGGACAATATTCGAGGCATGAAAGGTGGAGAATGTCTTCTCCAACATATCTTCATCGATCACTTTTTCTCCACATAATTTTAATTGAGATGTAATTTTATACATTGCGGAGCTATATTCATTCACGGTTTTAAAATCTTGCAACCTCGGGTGCAACCATTCATACCGTGCGGTAGGTAGTACGACCATCTTCGGGTGGTCAAATCTTTCTTTTAAATTTACCCATAAGCCATATGGATCTTTTTCGGTAAGATATTCCATTTTCAAATTTTCATCGAGATGACGACAAATAAAAATCAAAGCTTTAGCCTTGTGTTGTGCGAGATGCACTATTATTTGCTTGAATAGTTTCACTAAGGCCTTCGACATTTAGATGCATTTACGCATCGAGAACCCATGACATATAATTTTTCCCGAAATATCAAGGGCTACAAATTCGAGTTTCGCGATGTTAGCCATAGAGATCAATAAATGCGTACATGTCTTACGGCTTTGGTAACGGCGAAACTCGTGCTTAGTCTTCGGCTTTTGTACCGGTAGAGACTCGTGCTGATAACGTGTTATAAAATTAGGATAGTATTAGAATAAAATCTTCACACTACACACTAATAAAACTCTAACTATTTTGCACAAGAATTTCTCTCTTTCTTTTCTCTCACAATTTTCTCTAATCTTTCTTTCACTAATCTTTCTTTTACAAAATAATGGTGTATTACAAGCTTAGAGAATAGCTCTATTTATAGAGCTCTAATTAGTGGATTACATCATGGCATACATCATCTTCCACTAATCTTAATTAGTGGTGTCTCCACTAAATGGTGGACATCCATAAAAATCTTCTAATAATTCACATAAATCCATAATTAATGGAGCCTCCACTAATTAATAAAGATTCCAATAATTCATAATAAATAGCAAATTATTATCCCATTATCCAGTCAAGTAAAATGTCAATGCCTAAATTAGGAGACAAAAAGGTAGGGGTTTTCAACCGATTTTTAGTTCAATTTTCGGTTTTGAAATTTATTTTTTTTAAATCGAATTGAAATTTAAAAAAAAAAATCGATAGAATCAAATCGAAATAATTTCAATTCATTTCAGTTTTAGACCAAATTTGAATACATCCATTAACATAATATAAATTTAAACCCAAACAAGTAAAGTTTAATATAAATTACATTTCAAATCTAATATAAAATGTAATATAAATTAAAATCTAAATATTTTAAAGATTTGAGCAAAATATTTTAGTAGAATATTATGATCGCGGATGTAAATTACAAAGATAAAGATATTAAACTCAATTATTAATTACTTTATTTTGGACAAAATCAAACCAAAATAAAACTAAAATAATCGAAATCGAACAGATTTTTTTAAAAAAATCATAATTTATATAAATAAATAAATAATGAATAATATTTTAATATTAATTATATATTTTAAATTTTAAAAATATAATTCAGTTTTTCAATTTTTTATTTAAAAAAAACCGAAAATCAAACCGAAATTTTATATAAACTTTAAAATCGAATCGAACTGAACCGAATTTCATTGAAACCAAACTAAAAATCGAAATTAAAATCAATTCGATTCAATTTTCGATTTAAATCAAATAATGAAACCAAATAATGAACACCTTACAAAAAGGTAAAATAATAGACTTTGACGCAGGCACAGAGATGTTGTGTACTGACCCTTAAATTACATGCCCAGCGAACTAGCCTGAAATCATTAGCATAGTACGCTTTTTTTTAAATCTCTTGACTCGCATCGTTTTTCACTGATATTATTCAATTTGCACTAATTGGATCAAGAAGGGAAAAAGTCAAAAACTAAGGTAGCATCTTAATGAAGCCCACATGCGAGCTATGGAAAAATTGACACTGGCAGGTAGGAAAGAAGGTGCGGATCCTCACTGGCCAGACCAGGGAAGCATTTGATGGTTCTTCTGCATCGTCAAAGGTCGGCCACTTGGGGGTGGCAATGTTAGGTTGCTTACAGAATGCAGTTTAAAATAACACGTTAATGAAAGCTGGCCCTTTACTCAAGTTTCAAGTGCTGCACTTTTCTCTCTTTCCAGGAGCCTTCTTTCCCAACCTTAAATCTCCAGTATATAAGCCATTCCAATATCTCCGGCTTCCTCACTCCAAATCACAGTAACCCAAGTATTCATATTCTTTGCCATATTCCAAACAAATCCTCTTGTATGTTCTGTTTCTTGTGCAACATCTCAAAACCAATTCATTATGGCCAGTAGTGTTTTCTTCAAGGTCACAATGCAAGTTCTGCTGCTTGCATTGCTGCTCAATGTAGTTTTAGCTGGAAGGATGCTAACTAAATCAGGCCAGGATGACCAAACCATGCTTTTCCAATACCACAAAGGTCCTCTCCTCACAGGGAAAATGTCCATTAATTTCATTTGGTATGGGAAATTCAAGACATCCCAAAGAACCATTGTATCTGATTTCATTACCTCCTTGTCTTCTTCCCAATCTCAAGTCCAGCCCTCGGTTGCCTTCTGGTTGAAGAAAACTGACAAATACTATAACCTGATCAAATCCAAGAATTCACTCCAGCTCACACTTGGCAGCCAATTTTTTGATGAGCAATGTTCCTTAGGCAAATCGCTCAAGCAACAACAAATCAAGCAATTGGCTGCAAAGGGTGATCAAATGAATGCAGTCAATGTGGTGTTGACTTCCTCTGATGTTGCAGTTGAGGGATTTTGCTCTAGCAAATGTGGGACTCATGGTTCTCTAGTGTCAGAAGGGAATCATGTTAAGGGCAAGACTAACAAGTTTGCCTATATCTGGGTTGGCAACTCAGAGACCCAATGCCCAGGTCAATGTGCCTGGCCATTCCACCAGCCTATCTATGGACCACAGAACCCACCTTTGGTTGCACCAAACAATGATGTGGGTATGGATGGCATGGTCATAAACCTGGCTAGTCTTTTGGCTGGGACTGTCACCAATCCATTTGGGGATGGCTACTATCAGGGACCGACTACAGCACCACTTGAAGCCGCCTCAGCTTGCCCCGGAGTCTATGCTAAGGGAGCATATCCAGGCTATGCTGGGAACTTGCTTGTGGACTCTGCAACTGGCGCTAGCTATAATGCTCATGGTGTAAATGGAAGGAAATACTTGCTTCCTGCACTTTATGATCCCACTAGTAATTTGTGTTCCACCTTAGGTTAAAGTTGTTCATCTTTTGTATACATTTTAGGAGTTAGGATAGATGAGATGTCACAATGTAAACATACATAGAAATTAATTCAATTTATTCATTTATTTCTTCACAGTTAAAATACATTTCCTGTTCATTTTTGCAGTCTGAGAAGTTGACTTTTTAAGAAATTGTTGCCACAGCAACTCACTTATAACTCGCTGGAAACTACAAGAAAGAAAACGAAAATGCACATTCTGTTACAAAAAAATGGCCAATTAGCTGCACTAGCAGGTTCTTGAATGACTGAAGCTCATTGCATCCAACATTCCCAAAAAACAGGCAACCAAAAAAACTTAAAGTTGTTCCATGGTGGCATTATGGGGGGGGGGGTTTGATTGTAATAATTAAGAGACTTTCATGTTTTGTTGAGTAATTGTGATACATCAATCCCATATGGGATTGGGATGAGAAGTGTGAATGGTATATAAGAATGGATTTAAGTACCCATTGTCAACTTGGGATATCATTTTTGATCCAGTGAGGACGGCGGTCAAATAGTTGACCATGGATGTTATTAGACTCATAGTCGCGCTTCCGGATCCGCGGGCACAGGGCGTGACATTTGGTATCGGAGACTAATTGACAAAGTAGGGGGAATGTAATATATGCTACTAGAGTAATGGTGATAGGAATCCACCCATGTTCCTGACAAAGGAGACCAAAGGAGAATTCAAACAAACAAAGCTTCCAAGCTAAGGACTATGAGAGTTGTAAAGAAATAGATGTGAAAAATAAGACCAAAACAAACCAAAAGCCTCTGACAATGCATGTGGAAGATCAAGGAGAAGCAAGGGAAGGCATTGGAGGACCTTAGAGCAAGGAATGAAGAGCTTAAAACAGGGGAAGCAATCCAGGGAAGAAATGGCGCTGCCCGAGTGGAGATAAGCAGCACCGCTTGACACTGTCCACAACGAACGGCACCGCTTGGGTCAACATAAGCGGCACTGCCCCAAAACTGCCTCAACAGGTGCCTGAAGACCAGAGAGCAAGTGGCGCCGCTCAAGAGGGCCCAATGTCGAGCAGCCTGCCAATTTTTGCTTGTTTTCTTATGTTGCTTTGTTTTATTTCCATTTTAATTTCCACGATTTTTCTCATGTAATAGGGTGACTAAAGACATGATTAAGGGCTTTAAATGACTTAGATTGAATCTCATTTAGCTAGGTTTAGTTGCCTATATATATAGCATCATAAAATTGTAAACAGAACTTTGGATTTTAGAATTCAATCAAAAGTCTCTTGTGAGAGATTTTTCTCTTGGATTCTTCCCATGAACATCAAGATCAACTTAAGGTTCTAGTCCTTACCTTTGATTGAGTCTTTAAACCACAAAGGATAGATCAATTAGCTTTCTAAATGGGTATTAGATTCTTGTTCATCGACGGTTCTTGCTAGCAGTTCAATTAGTTGCCTAAATCAACTACTTCAATTGTTCTTGGCTCCTAGCTGGATTGAGGGTTTTTGGTTGTGATTTAATAGATCTAATTCTTAGTTCTTGGGATTCTAGGATCTTTATTTGACCTAGGGTTCAAGTCTTTGAGTTGGGTATTGTTTGTTCTACAAATTTCTCTAACAAATCCCTGATTTGATCACATCAATTGGATCTTTGTTTTGCCATCAAATTGAGCACCGAAATTCACCATTAAAACATCCCCAAGGATTCACATCCAATGGTTACATGATATTTAATCAAATAAGAATTATTTATATTTTCTCAAAAGATATACAAGTCACTCAAATTACTGCAATTTTACGTATGTTTTACTTTTGGAAGAACAGCTTTCAATACAAAGCCAATACATATAAAGGCCTCAAAAGTCATAAACTTTCCTTTCTGATAAGAGTACCTAACCATTAGTGAAAATAAGCAACAATTATCTTTCAAATGACAATTTGATGCATATCCAAAATTTACAAATTTGTAAATAATGTATACTTATTATTCCAATACCACGTGCATCAACATCTTATATCGACACATCACAGTATAGTCTTCTTGGCTGGTAGAAAGTTGTACCTATTTGAAATGAGTTTTGGAATCGGCATGCATATATATAAATTTTTAGTGTAAAACTGCTTGAATCACCATAAACTTTTAAAAGTTTCTCTGCTAAATTCAGATGTTTTGCACATTCTGAACTAGATTTTACACCTATAAATCCACATTTCAATAGAAATTCAATTGCTCGAATTACTTGAACTTGGTGAATTCGATACCTTCCACTGTGGTCCAAGATTAGAATGAGAGCAGCCATGTGAATCCTCCAGCTGGAGCAAGCATCCAAAGCTGAAGAGCTCATGGATGCCGCAACTAAAGAATTTGGAAAAAGCTCCAATAAAAAATCCAGTTCATGGCTAGAATGAGGAATGACCTTTTGTCTCTTTCAGTTCTCCCTCGTATCTTTGACTGGCCAAAACCAGACATCACCGAATTTCCCCCCTTTTTCAACTCTGTTGGCTGTTGGTTGTCTCCTGTGTCCTTAGCCCTTAGCTGGAACAATGCTGTGATCTAAGTGTAGATTCGATAGCAAGTGAGCTACCCCAGGTCCCCCAATACCACTCATTAGTCATCCCCAAAAAATAACACGTTATCAAGCTGTAGTTTCGTTGTATCCACTGCACTTTCCCGCTGGCTTCTCTCTTGCATTTTCACAACCGAGTTCCGGGCAGTATATATAACATTCCTCACACTTCTTGTTTCCTCACTCCAAAGGTCGTAGACTAAAACCCAATTCACCAAAACAAAAAAGCCCTTTCTTTTGCTCTCTGAATTCCCTTAAGATCATTAAAAAATGGCAATACATTACAGCCATTTTCTTGTAAAACTTGCCCTACTTGTTTCTCTGGTTCATTTTACATTGGCAGCAAGGCAGCTGGCTAAAACGTCTCAAGATCAAGAAAGTTTGGCCTTTGAATACCACAATGGCCCTCTCCTTGGGGGCAAAATCTCCATCAATCTCATTTGGTACGGTAAATTCAAGCCATCAGAACGTGCCATAATTTCAGACTTCCTCACCTCCTTATCCTCATCCTCCTCTGCAAATCCTACCACAGACCAACCATCTGTTTCCACATGGTGGAAGGCCACTGAGAAATACTACCATCTGGTCAAGTCCAAGAAATCCGCTCCTTTAATCCTCTCAATGGGTACCCAAATCCTTGACGAAAACTATTCTCTGGGAAAATCTCTCACAAATCAACACATCGAACGGTTGGCAGCTAAGGGTGAGCAAAAGAATGCCATCAATGTTGTGCTAACAGCTTCCGATGTCGGGGTTGAAGGATTTTGCTCGAGCAGGTGTGGGACCCACGGATCATCTTTAAGTTCCAAAATTACCCCTGTCAAGGGCAAGATTTACAAGTTTGCCCACATTTGGGTTGGAAACTCAGAGACTCAGTGTCCCGGTCAATGCGCCTGGCCTTTCCACCAGCCCATATATGGTCCCCAGACCCAACCTCTGGTTTCCCCGAATAACAATGTGGGCTTGGACGGCATGGTTACAAACTTGGCTAGCCTATTGGCAGGGACAGTGACCAACCCATTTGGAAATGGTTACTATCAAGGCCCAGAAAATGCCCCCCTTGAAGCTGCCTCAGCTTGCACCGGGATGTATGGCAATGGGGCCTACCCTGGCTATGCTGGCAAACTCCTAGTGGACCCCACAAGTGGTGCAAGCTACAATGCATACGGAGCAAATGGGAGGAAATACCTTCTTCCAGCTTTAATTGACCCTTCTACATCAGCTTGCTCTACTTTGGTCTGAGATTATATGTCTCTTGAATGTATAGTAGAATTGTAGGGAATCTTGGTGCATAAAAATTCTTTAATTATTTGATTCTTTACCATGGTTACACAATAATAGTCTTATATTTGTTTCAAAATCTTGGAATTTTATTTTTTTAATTGTGTATTTTGTAATTTTTATCACTGTTATTTGGACCGGACCGGACCGACCGGTCCGACTGTGGACTGGTCCTCCAACCGGTCCGATCTGGTCAATCAGATCGATTCTCTCAAAAATCGATGGTTTTTTAGGAAATCGTGTTGGATCGGCCGGTCCAATCGGTTAAACCGGCTTCTTTTTTAAAAAAAATTGGGTAATTTTTTAAGTTTTGTGGGACAAATTAAATTATATAATTCAATAAATTATTTTAATGTATTAGATTGTTAGTTATAAACTAAAAATGACTATTTTTAATAATGAATTTGAATATTTATGTCTTTATGGACTTAAATTACACTATATTATTGATCAATTTTCTTTCAAAAATAATTATATTTTTAATTTTTTAAATTATAATATTACCGGTTCAATTACGGTCTAATTGCGATTGGACCATTAAATCGTAAACTAATAACTTTTTCCGTTCGATGACCGGTCCGGTTCTGAAAACATTGATTTTTATTAATATAATGAACACAACAGAAAATGTAAACAAAGTAATAAGCCCCAACGGGGAAAAATTATACTCTGGAATAAAGTAATGCAGCTTTCAGTGATGTAAAAAGGTTAAGAGTATCCTATACATATGCCTTATAACCATCAAAAATGCGTGGCACCTTAGTCTTAGGGAGGCAGAAAAATTATACAGATAATATTTTCTTTTACTGGGAATGGATCTTTATATATATATATATATATATATATATATATATATATATATATATATATACTCATTTCTCTAGCTTACCGAGTCATGTATTTTCCCTTCCGGCTTACAATGATGGCATGCATAATAACACACAAAAAAAAGGGTCAAATCTGAAGCATACTAACCTAATTCCACATGATCAGTACATTTAAAATTTACATTATTGTGAACTTAAATACAAAATCTCCATGGTACAGAATAAAGTTTTGAAACCTATCAATATTCACAACTCAAAGAAACATTAAGTACATGACCTGGTACTTTAAGGAAAATCTAAAATATATCATAAGTATATAAGCTAAAGCTTCAAAATTCCAATAACTCAAGATTTTCATCAAATTATTCTTCCAATTCATCACCTTCTAATTGAGAACCTACAAAATGTTATTAATAGAGTGAGCTAACAAGTCTAGCAAGGAAAAATGACTCGCCTAGGACATAAGTATTATATTGGAAATGTGTTCTCAAAGATTAAGAAATTTTGTAATAATAAAGTAGTATTTTATTTAACAAATTTGTATTTGCATTTTTTATAGATGAAGGTCTAAGTATATTAGTAAATGAGCTATTTATTAGGTTGTACTTTACAGTAAGATATAGATCATGGTTACTTAATATATAGTTAAAAGGATTCTTGATCGATTGATGAAATTGTGCATATTTAAATAAGGTTTAGATTATTATACTATAGTTTTCGGATAGAAATGATTTACCTTTAACTAGTGAGTAATCCTCACATATTATTAGTATAAGCGTTTTTTGAATACATAAAATTAGACCACGTGATAGTAACTTTTACAAAAGTATTATAATTAATAAAGAATTAACTATTATTGCTACTGTGTAGAAAGATATTTTATAGTTTGAGTATGAGTTGACAACCTAGTGAAATTAGACATATATGTTTTGATATACTATATGTGAGATTTTTTTTCCATGAAGTCAATAACCTTGTGTATTGGGCATATATCTTTAATTACTCAAAACGGACTTGTACAATAAAACTTCTATATTTTTCTTCACGAAAAAAGTAATCACTCCTTTATGACAATCTAAGATAATTTGTGAAAATCCAAGCCTTGGAAAATGACTAAGAAAGTATTGCTTTAAGAGTTACTTCCTTTAGATAAGCAGTTATCTTCTTAGAAGTAATAAATTATAAACTAAAAGTCAAAGGATAGTAGAAGTCATTGAGAAATGTGACCGTACTAATCAATTCTATTACATAGAAGGGTATTTTCGTAATTATACATGTAGATCGAAGACAACGCTATTGTAATATTATCCTCGGAGTCAATATCTTTATATAATGATGAATGAAGATATTTAAAATATAAAATATAGATATTTAACATTTTGAATATTTTAATAGTCAAGAATAATATGTCTTTTAGTCCCCAATATAGCTCTAGAAACCTAAATTACTAGTTTAGTCGTTGCATAAATTATTTAGATTATATAAAGAATGAGAGAATTTATTTTATTCTAGAAAGTGTATTGAATTATAATAATTAATTAAGTTAAAGATTAATTAATTAATTAATTCTACGAAGTCCAACTTAAAATTTGAGTTTGAATAAAATAAATAAGAATTGACTTAATAATTATATTGTGTTATGTATTTATTGTTTTATGTTTTAATTTAATTAAAATGCCTAAATAAAATAATAAATAAAGTAAGCTAATATTTTATTATTTTAGATTTTAATAAAAAATACAAGACAAATAATAAAAGACCCAATTAGTAGACAAAATCGTAACCTGTCTTGGACTAGGGTTAGCTAGTTATGAGAGTTTATTTTAAACCCTCTAAGGGTCGGCCATAAGGAGAAGATCAGCCCTAGCTGCTCTCTCTCTCTCTCTCTCTAAATAATTCTAACCTACTTTCACTGGTAACTTAATTTATGAAGTTGAGAGAATACTTTGGAAGTTCAAAAGTTTCATTCTTTACACGCATTTCATGTGAAGGAGTAGACATTTAGTAGGTTTTCCAATTAATACATTCCAGAAGTTCAAGATTCATACAAGTCCCGGACTATCAACTAATCAACCAAATCTAGATATTGTCATGGTTTCTTCTAATCCAAGGAAGAAAAGTAAGCATATGATACTAAACTCTGACAAATTTTTAATTTTTCATTGTACTCGTGTGATATTCGATCCTACAAATAGTATCAAAGCTTCAATTTATCACCTAAAAGCATGCTTTCTACTAATAACTGGTGATGTTTCCTTAAAACAAAAATCAATTATTTTAATTTACATGATCCGTAGGATTGATTTATGAATTACTTGTAAACCTCGTGAGTGCAGGTATAGGATCTTATAATAATTGTTTTTCTTTATTTGCTGATTTTTCGGGTTTATGATAGAATCTAATATATACCTCGCATGTGGAAGTGTAGATGATTGTACAATTATTTAACATGAAAACTTTTATTTTTTTACAAACATTTGGTTTATAAACATAAAAAATCAGTTGGTACTAATAATGGGTTGAAGAAAAAGTGCAGAAAGAGATGAACTGATCAAAATAAAAGTTGTCTGAGTTGAATAAAAAAAATCACGTGATGAACAATACACAACCGGCGCCAAATACCCTAAGGCAATTGGTGTTGGATAAATGTTTTTTGAGAAGCAGAAGAGGGCATTGGGATGGAACCAACACCAGATGGTTCCTCAAAATTAGTGCAGGTTAGTCGTTTAGAAAAGTTTTTTATTTTATTTTTTGCAATTTTTAAAAAATCAATCATATGTGATCTTTATTTTATTTTTTTGTATAACTTTTATTTGTTTACATGAATAAACGGTACGAAAAAAGTAGTTAAAACCACCTTAGGATTAAATGAGATTATTTATTCCATATGGTGTTTAATCTTATCTTATTTAGTCATATAGATTAAAAGAATAAAAAGACTATAAAAATAATTGATTTTATTTTACACTTACTTTAATTTTTTTTTTATTGTGAATAAGAAATAAATTGTATTTTAAAGTAAATATGTTTTTTTTAAGTGAGATTCATAATTTATTTTCTTAAAAGATTTGTGCATTTGAAATAAGAAAATAATTTGAATTTAACAATTTTAAAAATTAATTACCTAGACTATTTCTTGAAAAATACAAGTAACACCATTTAAATAAAAGATTAAGTAGGAGAGGGATTCTATTGGTCTCATGGCTTCCATCTCATTCAATGTTAAGGAATGTGGATTTCCTCGTGTCATAAAAGTGACTTCTTATAGGATGGAATTCCATAAAAATCTAGATTTAATGGATTGAATCAAACTAATTTAGGGTTAGTATTATATTCGTCCAACTGACGTTAAGGTTTATAATATTAGATTGCCCATAGTTCATGTGAAATAGCAGCCAACCTACATTGAAACTAATTTATAGATCATGAGCCAAATGATTTAGTAGTGGATGGTTATACAATTAACTTAAAATTTTGTTAATATTTTTATGAAGCTATGTCAATTTATCTAAGAGTCAAATATTAACATTTTGATAATAGCTTATGGGTTTGTCTATGTTAGAATGCATGCCTAAAATAAACTATATATTTCTACATTTCAAATTGTAATAAAATATTTCATTCTGTTGTAATTGTTTGTTCACATATATTTACACATTAAAGTCTAAATATGATAAATAAACTATTTATGTGTTATGTCATTCTTCACAGTAAGGTATAGGTCATGGATATTTAATATACAAGAAAAAAAATATTGTTCTTGGTCTTTTAATGAAATTGGACATTTCATCAAGATAAGATCATTAGGTTTTAGTTTTTAAATGAAGAATAGTTTATCTTTAACCAATGAATAGTTCTCTCACGCCATTAGCTTAAACATATTTGGAATACGTAAAATTAGACATTTAATAGTGATTTCTAATAAAGTATTATATTTAAAAAAACTAGACTATTACTACTACAACATGGATGAGTATTCTAATACTTAAGTATAAGTCAGTGGTTTGGCGAAACTAGACTTATATACTTTGATATATGATGGGTGAGATCTGTATTTGGGATCAATAACCTTGTATATTGGGTTTATTACTTTAGTTAATTTAGACAGACTGATACAATACAATTCTATACTTCACTTGGTGAAGATAAATCTACCCCTTATGATTGTTTAGGATAATCTTAATGATCAAAACCTTGAAAACGTGACGTAATAATGTATGTTTTTAGGTAGCTCCTAGAGATAAGCAGATATATACTGAAAGTCATGTATTATCCGACTAGAGGTGCAAGGATGATAGATGTCATTAAAAAATGTGTTAGTATAATTTTTCTATCTCAATAATGGGTGTTACGTAGAAGAGTATTTTCGTCATTACACCTGTAAGTAAAAAATAACGCTTATGCAATATTATCCTAAGGGTTAATATCTTCACATGGTGATGAATAAAGATATTTAAAATACAAAATGTAGTTATTTATTTAATAGGGGTATTTTGGTCTTTTTAGTAGCCGAGATAATATATCTTTTGGTTTCCAAGATAGCTCTAAAAATCGGAATGACTATATTAAGTTATCACACAAATTATTTGGATTATTTTAGGAGTAAAAGAATTTATTTTATTTTAAATAGTCCATTGGACTAGAATAATTAATTAAGTCCAAGATTAATTCATAGGTTAGATTAATTAGTTAATTCTAGAAAGTCCAAGGTATTATATGGATTTGAATAAAATAAATAAGAATTGGCCTAATAATTATATTGGATTGTGTATTTCTTATTTTGGATTTTAATTAAATAATAGACCCAGATAATATAATAAATACATTGGGCTAAATTTTTTATTATTTTGAGTTTTAATAAAAGATACAAGATAAATAATAAAAAAGTCCAATTAGTGGGAAAAAAAAACCGTAATCCATTTTGGATTATGAAGGCCAGCCTTGAGGATCTATATAATCATTATGAAGGCTGGCTAGGTCAAGATTAATCAATTCAAGAACCTAGCCACTACTCCTTGCAATTTCTCTCTAGTTCTTCCTAGGAAAATAATTATAACCTACTTTCACAAATAGTTTGATTTGTAAGGTTGAAAGAATACCATGGAAGGTCAAAAGTTTCAGCATTTTACGCGTTTGATGCATAAGAGCAGATGTTTTCCAAGACTTCCAACTAGCACTACTCTGGAGGTTACGGTTCAGATGAGTTTCAGATAACCTAATGGTCAACAGATTCAGGTTATTGCCACAATTTTTCTTATCCAATAAGAAAAAGTAAGCATGAGATCCTAAACTCTAATTTAATTTTATTTTTCCACTGTACTTGTGTGATTCTCTTTCCTTCGAGTAGTAATAGGGACTTGGTTAAACACCTAAGAGCATACTTTAAGCTAATAACCAGTGGTGGTTTTTTAAAAATTAATTCTTTTGATTTGCGTGATTCGTATGATTGATTTCTATATTACTTATACACCCAGTGAGTAAAGGTATAGGATTTTGTAATAAGTATTTTTCTTTATGTGCTGATTTCAGGTTTTTTAATAGAATCTGATGTCACCTCGCAAGTGGAGGTATAGACAATTGTAAAAATTATCTTTTTTCCATGAATGATCTTATTTTCCACCAAGATTTGAGTTCTATATATCACAAAACAGTAGATACCAACAATAGATTGAAAAAAAGATGCAGAAAAAGGTAAAACGATAGAAATCAGATATACCAGAGCTGTTTCAGAAATTTTTGCCGGATGAATACGAACCAGTAGGCACCGTCCACGCTACCCTAGGTGGCATCGGCCCTTGCCTGGAAGAAATCAATGAACGAATAGAAAGCAAGTAGCGCCGACCTATGTCTAGAAGGGAAAGGTAGCGAAGAATAGAAAACAACCGACGCCGGCCCACCTGTCCCAACTAGTGCCGGCTTCTCACTGGTTTGGCGTGAATTGGGCAGTTTTCTTGTGTTTTTTTTTTTAAGAAACCAATCATACATGATCACTATTTTTATGCAAAACTTTTAATAAATTACATGAAAATGGTAGTTGGAACCACTATAGGATTAGACAATATCAATATAATTTATGATGTTTAATTTATTATTTGGTCACTTAAGAATTAAAGGTTAGAAATACTTATTTTATTAATTTTGTGATCAAATAAACGAATTCTTGGGAATTAATTTTTCTCTAAATAGAATAACTATAAAAACGTTTTGTTTAAATAAAAAGAATTAAAAGGTTTAAAGGAAAATTAGCCCATTCAGTCCCTTATCTTTTATATTTTAGAGGTTTAGGTCACTCTTCTTTATTTTTTTCAACCTTTTAGGTTTCCTAACTATTATTTTGTGCAATTTTGGTTTTTTTTTAGGATTCTATTAGTCAAATAATCATTTGACTAATGAAACCCTAATAAAAGGACAAAAATGGTATAAAAATAATAATTATGGAACCTAATAAATTGAAAAAGAAAGGATCAAAATCGTCAAAAATAAAAGTTAAAGGACTGAATCGGCTAATTTTTCAAGTGTACTCGTAAAGTATATATAAGTTTCAAAAATCAATAATCTAATTGTTAGATTTTATACAAAAGTTAAAAAAAAGTAAATATATTAAATTTTATTCACACTGGATATAATTTGTCATTTTATGAAAGTGTTCAAATAATATTACATTGTGATATTTGCTTAATTTAAAAAATGTGACTATCAAATTAATGATATATATATTCGTTTAACTTATATCGTATCTAAGACTTAAAAAAAGAAAAATTGTTAATAAAATGAGTATACTTATAACCATTCTATTGGATTGATTAAGAGCAAAATTAGAACATCAATGATGCAAATTAATTAAATTTTGGAAGCATTCCTTGATTAAATTATTAATATTTATTTTTCATTAAATAATAATTTTTTTAAAGATTCTGTTCCAAAATTTCACCTAAATTTGAGATAGATTTGCGTTGAATTCTTTTATTATTTTTTTCTTTCAAGTTTTCATTAAATAATAAAATTTCTTAAAGAATCTATCCCCAATTCTACTCAAAGTTGAGAATAATTTCTTTATTAATTTCTTTTTAAAATTTTTTTTTTTGACTAACTGTCTTTAGCTTGGAATGAATTCCTTTATAAGAATTTTGCATGCCAAATCCATCCCAAATTAGGGATGGAACTGGAACGGATTTTTTTATTAATCTACTTTTAATTTTTATTAAATAATATATTTTTAAAAAATTATTCTAAATTTGTTCCAAATTTTAATTAAATTTGATATAGATTTGCAACGAATACTTTTAATACTTTATTATTTCTAAAAATAAAATTTCAAGAATTCATCTTAAATTCATCCAAAATCCTTCTAAATTTAGAGGCAGATTTTTAAATTATTTTATTATTTTAAAAAAATTAGTCGATTTAGTCCCATAATTTTTATTTTTTAGATGTTTAGATCCCTTAACTATTATTTTTGTGGCATTTTGATCCTTTCATTAGGGTTTTGTTAGTTAAACTGTCATTTGACTAATGAAACCCTAAAAAAAATAATAAAATCGCACAAAAATAATAATTAGAGAACTTAAAAAGTTGAAAAAAAAAGAGACCTAAACTTTCAAAACAAAAAAGTTAAGGGATTGAATCAGTTAACTTTCCAAGTTTAAATAAAATTCATAATTTATTCTGTCAAAGAGTTTTATCCTTGACATAGGAAATAATTTGAATTTAAGTATTTTAAATTTAGTTCCTAGAAGGTTATTAACTTAAGTAGTGAAAAATTTATGATTTATTCTTTTAAAGGGTTTTATTCTTGACATAGAAAATAATATTGAAGTTTTGGATTTTACTAAAGTTAATAAAACTAATATTTTATTAAAGGGAAACTTTTTTCTTAAAACTCCATTTTGATAAAAGATTAAGTGGACGAATCTCCGTTAGATATTATGGTCATCATCGTGTCATTCTAAGCATAACCCTCTATAGAATTGATATCCACAAAATTTTAGGTCTAACGGAGGAATTATAATTAATGCCTAAGATATATGTTGATATCGGCCAGTCTACGTTGGAGGTATTGTTAGTGTTGTGCCCTAGAGGCAATCACTTGTATACTGTATATTATACATTTATTTAATAAAAGGCATTCTCTATCTTATAGTTAGTTTTTTTTATACTTTAATGTGTATGTAACTGTTAGATAAAGTTTCAAATACAACACTGTATTAAGAAAATCATAATAGAGATCATCATGTGATGTTCCTACTATACTGGATAGTGTTTGTACTTAAATTATCCCTAATCATAGTATTAATGAGATAGAAAATCATTAATGCGTCAAGACTAGCACGTGTTATACTTCTTGATTTGATCCAACTGTGGTTCTCACATTCGTGAGTATTGTGATACTCAAAATTAACACGTGAATGCATGTTACTTGAACAAGTACATTGAATGACCTAGTTATAAGATAATCACATAGATAACTATTTAATGCCAGTGATAAAATCTCATTATAACAAATGTGAAAGTACCCTTAGACTTGAAGTTTCCAAGGTACTTTATTTGTTGAGCATTGTACTTTGATTTCAATCTCTAAAGTCCCTACAAGACCGCCTATGGAATGGATATTGAATATAACGTGAAGTAAACGAAAATAATTGAGAGGATCAATAAAGGATTCATTGTTTTTAATAGTAGGAGTAAATATCTCATGGCCACTTGTAAAAACTATTACTTGAGAAGTCCTTAACTAATGTGACTATGTATTGGAAATATTTTCAATTGGTACACATATTGAGTAATGGATTCTGAGAACATGTACTAGAATATTTGGGCCAAAATTAATTAATATTTTGGAAGGAGTTGGCACTAATTCCATACTCTAAACCGAATAAGATATTGTATGGTAAAACGAGTTTATTCCACTGACGCTTTGTTATTGAAAGGTTCGCGTCAAACCATTTGACTTTCTGAATATTTGAGTGGTCATGATGCATTGCAATATATCGCTCATGATCTGCTAAATATGAATTTATTAATTAAAGAATTGATAAATTTAACCTAATTAGAATAATTATTAAAAGGATTATTAATTTTATTTTGATAGAATTAATTCGTATTAATTATTAATAGACTAGAAAACCTAATAGATCACACATAATAGAAGAATTGGTACTCAAAATTATTATATGATAATATTATGGGATTAATTTGAGAGAAGAAATAATAATTGAGGCTAATGATAAAGTGTTATAATTAAATATGTGAGATTGTAATTGTTGAATCTTTATATGTTCAATTACAATTAAAAGAACCCAAGCCCTAATTGAAAGAAAGTAGTTTCTGTATGTAAGGTCATGCAATTGGTTCTCTGTATTGATTTGGCAAAATTCCGCCGCCTTCAGGACAACAGATTAGAAAGCCTTTTCTTGTATTGTTTTCTTCTCTAAAATTATTATCTTCCAACACTGTCACAAAATTATACCCACTAGCATTAGCGTCATTCTTAATATAAATTCTTGTGTAGATCAATATTAGAGAAATTCTTACACTTAAAATTTTGATAGTTCGTGACTCAAACAATTCACAGAAAGGTTTCGTGCGTAGAGAAATTTTAAAAGCTGTATTTTGTAGGTAACAAAATTTTCTTCCCTCCCCTAACTCATTTAATTATATACGGGTAATCCTTTTTGAGATAATTTCATTTTATTTTTTCGCTGCATGTAAATTAGTTTGTATTATCAAAATCTAACAGTGGTATTAGAAATTTCTCGTATATATTTTACGGGTTTATTATTGTTTTAAAATTATTTCAAAATAAATTTGCATTATGAAATTTTTTCATAAATATTTTACATTTTGAAATTGTTTCAAAATTAAATTTGAGTTAGTGAAATTGTTTTACCTTTATTTTGAAAATTGAAAATTTTATTTTCAATGGAACATATTTAGGTGTGCAAAAAATTATTTGATCATGAATTGATTTTGAAATAATGATTTTTTAAATCCTGTAACCAAAAATTGTTTTGGAAATTGTTTCCAAATTTGTCCGAAAGAGGAAAAAAAAGGGAATTCTGAAGTCTTTAGAAAATTGTTTCCTAGAGAAAAGAATAAAAGAGAGGAAAACGACTTTAAGGAAATTGGATTGGAATTTGTTTTCAATTTAATTGTTTCAATAGAAAATTGTTGTAGAAAAGGAATTTGATTCCTTAGGATTTTTTTTCCGCAATTGTATGCGGAAAAGGAAAGGAAAGATATTCCTATTTTGGTCGGCTTATTGTAAGCCGAAAAGAACAAGAAAAAATTGGAATAGATGGTTCTGGAAGTTGTTTCCAGAAAATCAAAGTTAAAAAAAAAAAAAACGAAAGGGGGAAAACTGCTTTGCAATTCATGCCGTTGACTTTGTTTTTAGCAATTGCAATTGCTTTTCTTCTCACAAGCCCGCGCGGGGCTTGAGCAATCTTGCGCTGGATTTGTGCTCAATCCTACGCAGGGCCAGTGCAAGCCGCATGCGGTTGCATATTATTTTTTTAGAAAAAAAAAAATTCTTTTCTTTTCTTATTTTATTAAGGACCTAAAAGTTTTTTCAAAATTTATTTTGGACCAAAATTTTTTTAAATTTTGATTTTGAAACTAATTATTTTATTTTTCTAAAATAATGATTTTAGAAATTTATATTTTATATATATTTATTTAGAAAATTCCAAATTTTGATTTTAGAAACTTTTGTTAATTTATAAAATTTGATTTTAGAAATTAATATATTTTCTAAAATTCTAATTTTAGATTTTATTTCCAAAATAGTAATTTTGGAATTGTATGCTATGTTTTTTTTTTTTTTTTGCTTAATGTGTTTTGAGCATGATACTAACATGGACGGTTATAGACTAAGACCAAATATATCTCTATTCATTTTATACATTATTTACAGTTTTGGTTTTAATAAAATAGGGTATGCATATCCTACCTTTTCTAAAATTCTTATGTAATTCTCTTCCCATCTAACTTTCCTCTAATGTAACTCGAGGTTCTATATTTAGGAAATTTATGTAACTAGATTACATAAGTAAGACAGAATTAAAAAATTATTTATTAGACCAAAGAGATGGCGACCAAACGAGGCAAGAAGGTAAGACCTTCTACTTATATTACACATGAACATATAGGGTTAACCATATTAATTTTTTTCGTGACTTGAGAAAATTAATTTAGGAAAAGTTCATAACTATACTACGTAATTATGTTTTATGCCATGTATAGATATGTTGATATTATGCATGCTATATATGAGAACACAAATATAAACAAATCTCTCAACACAATATTAAATTTAAAATATTTCATTAATGTAACAAGAACAAGAATTCTTTTTCGATATTAGGTTGTTAGGCATATCCAAATTTACTTGATATTGAGCATATTCAAGCTATGGAAAATGATTCCGGACTAATGGATTGGATTTAACTAATATCTTTATCCCGGCTGAACATATCTAAGCATAAAGAATATCAGAGGCTAAGTTAGAGTAGCACTAAATGTTTTAAGATTAAAAGATGTTAATCACCCAACAATCCGGTAATTATACTTGATGTAATTGGTATTGGATACCTACCATTAAACTTAAAAGTGATTTGTTGGACATACCCAATGTCATTCTTAAAGAATTTGGATATTGGTCCACTGGAAAAGCTTCTAACGTGCTTTTCCAAGTTAATAATGA
Organism: Voacanga thouarsii; assembly: GCA_026120185.1. Classification (NCBI taxonomy): domain Eukaryota; kingdom Viridiplantae; phylum Streptophyta; class Magnoliopsida; order Gentianales; family Apocynaceae; genus Voacanga; species Voacanga thouarsii. Next base: position 1,352,340 of record JANUWF010002144.1, read on the forward strand.
GGCCTATTGATTTGAATAAAATATTAGAATAATAATGCGCTTAATTAAAGATTTAATTATTTTCATTACATGTGTATATACATTTTGTTAATTTTCCTATCTTTACATTTAGGTCATTTGCATCATGATAACCAACTTGAACTTACATGGTGTTTTAGAAACGAACAAGCTTACTGAGACCAATTTTTTAGATTGGTATAGAAACTTGAGAATTGTTCTCAATTCAGGAAAGTTACTCCACATGTTAGATGCTCTTATTCCTCTATCTCCAGCCATAAATGCTCCTACTGATGAGCATCAGGTGCACAAAAAGTATAAAAAGGACAGTGACACAACATCTTGTATCATGCTAGCGTCAACGACCCCTGAGCTGCAAAAGCAATATGAGCATATGAATACTTACTCTATTATCTTCCATCTTAGGGAGCTGTTTGATTAGCAAGCGAGAACAGAGAGATATGAGATCTCTAAACAGCTATTCCGATTCAAGATGGTTGAGGATACTTCTGTGGCCACTCATAGGCTAAAAATGTTGGGCTTAATTGAGAAGCTTGGGTCACTTAGTTTTGTAATAGATTATGAATTAAGTGTTGACTTAATTCTATAATCTTTACCAGGTAATTTTTTCACAATTTGTGATAAACTACTAAATGAATAAAATTAATTCAACTATACCCAAACTTATCAATCTTTTTAAGACTATAGAATTCTCCATAAGAAGGAAACTAATACAATCATGTTGGTAGATTCTTCATCTTTTAAGAAGAAAGTTATCAAGAAGAAGAAGACTCCTACTAAGCCTAAAAGTGGCATGAAGAACAATGACGCAACCACTAAAAGCCCATGTCATCACTGTGGAAAGATGGGTCATTAGAGACGCAGCTACAAAGCCTACCTGGAGACTGTAAAGGAAAAAAAGGAGAAAGAGAAACTTGCGGACACTTCTACTTCTACTCTTGGTATGTTTATGAATAAGATTAATACTGCTCTTAGAAATGAGATATAAGTATTGGATATCTGACATGGATCCCATTTATGTAATAATTTACAGGGACTAAAGGACAAAAGAAGGCTTGAGAAGGGCGATGTAGACCTATATACTGCAAATGGAACAAAGGTAACTGCACTTGCTGTGAGGACTTATGAGTTACACTTGCCTTCTGGATTAGTCTTAGAACTTACAAATTATTTTTATGTACCTGTTTTATTTAAAAACATTATTTCAGTCGCTTGTTTGGACATGAATGGTTTTTATTTAATATTCAATGATAAAAGTTATCTTTTTTTATTAAATGGTGTCCAACATGGAACTACAACTTTGACAAATGGTTTGTATGTTCTAAATATGAATGATCCAATTCTCAACATAAACAACAAGAAATTAAAAAAAAAAAAAAGATAACTTAATCTCATCTTACTTATGGCATTGTCGATTAGGCCATATAAATGAGAACACTTTTCTAAGTTGCACGAGTTTGGTGACTTAGGGTCATTTGATTACGAATCTTATGGCACATACGAATCTTATTTACTTGGAAAAATGGTTAAAACTTCCTTTTCTGGAAAAAGAGAAAGCATCAAAGAGTTATTAAAACTTATATATGTGGCTAATGTCAGTGCAAGCAAGAGGGAGTTATCAATACTTTATTACCTTTATTGATGACTACTCACGATATGAGTATTTATATTTAATGAAATACAAAATCTGAAACCTTTGATAAATTCAAAGACTTCAGGAATGAAGTAGAGAAACAACTTGACAAAAGTATTAAAACTCTAAGATCTTATCGAAGAAGTGAGTACTCAATGGACTCCAAGAGTTTCAAAGAATTAAATCAAAAGTTTCAAAGTTATCTTAGAGATAATGAGATATTATCTCAATGGACTCTACTATATACACCACAACAAAATGGTATATCTAAAAGAAGAAATCGAATCCTTCTAGTTATGGTACAAACCATAGTGGCTTTTGCAAACTTACTAAAATTATTTTGAAGGTACGCACTAGAGACTGCTGTTTATATTTTAAATAGAATTCCGTAAAAAACTATTGATACTACCCTATTTAAGCTATTCTTTTGGTAAGAGATCAAAGTTATTTCATTTGAGAATATGGGGTTGCTCTGCCTTTGTCAAAAGATAATAGTCAAACAAATTTGAGAGTAAGTCTGATAAGTATTTATTTGTTGGATATTCGAAAGAATCTTTCGGGTATTACTTCTATCTCTTTTTTGAAACAAAATGTTTGCTTCGGAATATGTTATCTTCTTAGAGAATGAGCAAATACTTAAAGCGGATAGTGAGAGTAAAATTAAACTTAGTGAAGTTCAAGAATAACAACAAACATAGATCAAACATCTGAACCCACATCTATTGAGAGAATATATGAACCTTCATCTACACAAAAATCTCATACGTCGAGTAGGATACGTATGACACATGAGAAATATGGATTTCTCATAAGTGACTATAATGACATATTACTCATAGATGAAGACGAACCTACTATTTACAAGGATGTTTTGAATAGTTCAGAATCTGACAAATAGCTTGAAGCCATGAAGTCTAAAATGGATTCCGTATATGACAACCAAGTATGGATATTGGTTGATCTATCCAAAGGAATCAAACCTATTGGATGCAAATGGGTTTTCAAAAAGAAAACCCATATAGAGGGTAACGTAATTACCTATAAAGTACAACTGGTTGTTAAAGGTTATCTTTAACAATATGATATTGACTAATATAAAACTTTCTCGCCAGTTGCTGTGCTAAAATTCATAAGGATACTTCTAACACTTGCCGCCCATTATGATTATGAGGTCTGACAAAAGGATGTAAAAATAATTTTCCTAAATAGAAATCTAACTGAGACAGTATACATGACACAATCTGAGGATTCACATCCAAAGATAGTACAGAAATGTGCAAATTATAAAAGTTCATTTATAAACTTAATCAAGTTTCTAAGGGTTGAAACATCCATTTTGATGAAACAATTAAAGAATTTGGTTTCATTCAAAATATGGATGAACTTTGTGTATATAAGAAGATTAGTAGGAGTGTAGTTGTTTTCCCTATTACTATGTATAGATGATATGTTGCTAATAGAGAATGACGTCTCTATATAGTCAATTAAGATTTGGTTATCAAAGAAGTTCTCTGTGAAAGATCTTGGAGAAGCAAACTTTATTCTGGGAATAAGAATCTATAGAGATAGATTAAAAGGGGTTGCTTGGTCTTTCGCAGTCTACATACATAGACGAAGTGTTAAAATGTTTAGCATAAGTTAAAAATGTATAATGATGCCAATTTTCAATCTGATAATGATGACTACGAGTCATAATTAGGTTACATGTTCAATTTGAGTGTTCTCACTTGATTAATAAAATCATTGATAGGAAATATATAAAAGATAGAGAACCTTTCCACGAATGAGAACATAGCGGACCAGCTTATTGAAGCATTGTCCTAGAAGAAACGTGATAAACATGTTGAGTCATTCAGTATTCAATACATGAATGATTGCCTCTCGTGCAAGTGAGAATTTGTTAATGTTGTACTCTAGAGGCAATCACTTGTATACTGTATATTGTACATTATTTAATAAAAGGCATTCTCTATCTTACAGTTCGCTTTGTTTATACTTTCGTGTGTATGTAATTATTAGATAAAGTCTCAAGTACAATACTATGTTAAGGAAATTATGATAGAGATCATGATGGGAGGTTCCTATTACACTGGATAATGTTTATACTTAAATTATTTCTAATAATAGGATTAATGAGATATGACATCATTAATGCGCCAACACTAACACGTGTTATACTTCTTGATTTGATTCAATGGTGGTTCTCACATCCATGAGTATTGTGATACTCAAAGTTAACACGCGGATGCTTGTTACTTGAACAAGCACATTGAATGACCTAGTTATGACATAATCACATTAATAACTATTTAATGCTATTGATAGAATCTCACTATAGCAAATGTGTAAGTATTCTTAAATTTGAGATTTCTATGGTACTTTGTTTATTGAGTGTTGTACTTTGATTCCAATCTCTGGGGTCCCTACAAGACTGCCTATGGAATAGATATTGAATACAACGTGAAATAAACGAAAGTAGTTGAGAGGGTCAATAAAGGATTCACCACTCTTAATAGTATGAGCGAATATCTCATGGTCACTTGTAGGAATTATTATTCGAGAAATCCTTGACCAAGACGACTATGTGTTAGAAATATTTTCAATTGATACACATGTTGAGTAATGATTCTGGGAATAAATACTAGAATATTCGGGCCAAAATTAATTAATATTTTGAAGGAAATTGGCACTAATTTTATACTCTAAATCGAATAAGATATTGTATATGAATGGAGTTTATTCCACTAATGTTTTTCTATTGAAAAGTTAACGTCAAGCCACTTGACTTTTTAAACTTTTGGATGGTCATGATGTACTGCTAGATGCAACTCATGATCTTCTAAATATAGATTTATTAATTATAAAATTAATAAATTTAATCTTAATTGAAATTAATAAATTAATTCTAATTATTAAAAAGATTATTAATTCTATTATAATAGAATTAATTCATATTAGCTACCAATAGACTAGAAAACCTAATAGGTCACACACAATAGATGAATTAAAATTTTAAATTATTATATGATAATATTATGGGGTTAATTTGAGAGAAAAAATAATAATTGAGGCTAATTATAAAGTGTTATAATTAAAAGAGTGAGATTGTAATTGTTGAATCTTTATGGGTTATTACAATTAAAAGAACCCAAGCCCATAATTGAAAGAAAGTAGTTTCTGTACGTAAGTCCATGCAATTGATTTCCTAAAGAGTTTATGGAATATTGGAAAAAGGCCTCTCCGTGTGGCTGGCTTATAAAAGCCCGAGAATTGGTTCTCTGTATTGATTTGACAAAATTCCACTACCTTCAAGAGAACTTATTAGAAAGCCTTTTCTTGTATTGTTTGTTTCTCTAAAATTATTAACTCCTAGTGCTACCGCAAAATTATACCCACTAGCATCGGTTTCTTTACCCCATTCTTGAATACAATTTCTTGTGTAGATCAATATTAGAGAAATTCCTACACTTAAAATTTTAGTAGGTCGTGACTCGAACAATTCACAAAAGGGTTCCATGCACAAAGGGAAAATTTTAAAAGTTGTGTTTTCGAGGTAACAAAATTTTCTTCTCTCTCCTAACTTGTTTAATTGCATATAAGTGATCCTTTTTTATTAGATTTTATTTTATGTTTCCGCTGCATATAAACTGGTTTGCATTATCAAAATCTAACAGGTATTAATATTAGATTATTTGTAAGTAATGTGAGTAATAGTCATCCCATCGGTGGAACTATATCTAGATAATTACGTATTAATGAAATTTAATTAGTAATGGTTATATACTTAATTTAGAAAATTATTAACCTTCACACAAAGCTTTGTCAGTACTTTTAAGAGCTAAAATTTTCATATTATTAATAATGATTTTAATAGATTAACCATATCATAAATATAATATGATATTTATATATGCATTTTTATGTGTTTACTCAATACAAACAAATTTAGTTGAATGAATGTTTTTTTTTTCTTGCGATTAATAAAAAAAATTGGTTTCAATCCATTGTTCATTATTCTCAAGGAGAATAAGTTAACCGGATTAAATTATGTAGATTGAAAAAGGAATTTGAATATAGTACTCACTATTAAGGAATACAAGTATGCTCTCATAAATCTTTGTCCTAAAATTCAAAAAGATTTCACTAGCCAAGTTTGTGAGACTAAAAAGGCATAGAAGAAAGTTGACGAGATGGCTAGATGCTACATGTTAGTTTCTATGTCCAATGTGCTTTAATCGAAGTACGAGAACATGCTTACTGCATACGACATTGATGTATTATTGCATACCATGTTTGCGGATAAGAGTCAGCTCGCAATACAAGAAGTTTTCAAAGCAATCAAAAACGCTAGAATGATTGAGGAAATATTGGTTTGAGAGTACATACTCAAGATGATTGCTCACTTTGAAGAAGTTAAAATCCTAGGGGCAACAATAGATCTAAGAGCCAAATTGACAAAATTTTTGAGACTTTTTCATATTCGTACTCTAATTCAAGTTAAACTACAACATGAACAAGTTGTATAAGATTTTAAGTGAAGTTAATGAAGGAACCATAGGTAGTTGAAAAGATCATCAAACCTACGTAAAATGTTTTGGTTGCTCATTCTAATTTTCTTAGTCAAATCCTCCTTAGGTATTACTCTTTATTTAAAGTTTATTGATAGTTGGATCATCATCCACTTAGATTGTTGATTCTGGAGTCAATGACTATATCTGTAAATCTTTGTAAGGGTTCAACAGGATAAGGGGACTCAATAGAAGGGGATGCAGAATTCAAGAAGGCAACAGAGCATGAGTGTGGGCAGAAGTAGTGAGAGACTTGGAGTTTTTATTTGACTATAATAGGATTTTAGTTTTAAAAGATATTTTATATATTTATAATTTCAAATAGAATTTGATTTCAATTTCACAATTGATTAATCAATGTTCTTATATTTCCTTCTATTCTAGTATTTCGGTCAATAGAGATGGAAATCTTATTTATTCTGAAAATATTTATGAAAATCTCTTTTATATCAATCCTATAAATCATCAAATAAATAATATTTAGACTGAACCTAATAATAAGAAGAAAAAGACTACATCAAAATACTCGTATTATGACACTTCAAATTTGGACACATAAATCTCAATCAGATTCAGAAGTTAATTCAAGATGTGCCTTTGGGTTCATTGAAATTAGAAAAATAGCCTCAGTATGAATCCTGTCTTATAAGTAAAATGACCAAAAGGTCTTTTATACAAAAGACATAAGAGCCTAGGAAATATTTGACTTAGTTCATATTAATGTTTGTGGTCCTATATCTACATCAGCAAGAGAATGATACGGATACTTTATCACTTTCACATACGATCATACACATTTAGTTATATTTACTTGATGAGGCACAAGTTTAATTTTTTTTGATAAATTCATGAAATTTAAGGCTAAAGTGGAACATCAAATATGTAAGGTAATAAAAAAGTTAAGATCAGATTATAGTGGAAAGTAACTTCAGAATATATGTTGTTATTTTTAGATCATATTTTTGAAAAGAAATAAAAATAGTTACATGACTCATCATGTTTCTGACTATCTCTATCAAAATTCTATTTTTTCTCTCAGCTACTCTATTTTGTTGGGGAGTCATAGGCACAATTAACTAAGATACTATGCCTTGAGATATTAAATAGTCCTTAAATAAGCCTAATCTAAATCAGCTCAATATAAAGGATTGTTCAATTTATGTATTGACTAAATGAAATAAGTTAGAGCCAAAATTAGAATTATGCTACTTTGTAAAGTATCCAAAAGGAACAAGTGGTAGATATTTTTATCATCCTTAAGAGCATAAAGTACTTATTAGTATTCATGTTAGATACTTGAAACATAAACAGAGTGCATCCATTAAGGTTTTAAGTAGAGTGAAATTGGAAAAGAAGTTGCCTAGTACTTCAAATTTCGATACCCTAATTGAAGAACCTAAAGAGATACAAACAAATGTTTCTATACAGACCAAGCTACATTGTAGTGGGAGGACATTTAGAGTTTTAGAAAAATGGACTGCAAAGGCTTTTAATATAGTTTCTAACCATTAGGAATACAATTCCACTAGATACAAGAAGGCAATGGTTGATGCAGATGTAGATAAATGACAAGTGGAAATAAATGTTGAAATTAAGTCTATGTATCTCAATCAGATCTAAGATCTTATTAATGTACTTAAAGAGATTAAACCGATAGGATATAAGTGGGTATATAAGAGAAAGAAAGGTGTAAATAAAAAGTGAAAACTTATAAAGTAAGATCTATAGCAAAAGTTATAATCAGAAAGAAGGGATCGATTATGAGGAGATATTTTCACTAGTAGCTATAGTTAAGTCCATTCATATACTCTTAATTATCACATGCCACTATGATTACGAGATATGACAAATGGATGTCAAGACAATCTTTCTTAATAGTTATCTTAGTGAAGAAATCTACATGGCCCAGTCTAAAGGCTTTATTACTAGGACTATGAGCATATGGTCTGCAAGTTTAAGAAATCTATTTATGAATTTAAACAAGCATCATGAGTATAGAACATACATTTTGATAAAACTGTTAAGTCTTATGGTTTCATACAAAACATAGATGAATCATCTATGTACTGGAAAGTAGATGGGCATAATGTGTCTTTTTTGTATTTTATGTAGATGACATTCTACTCATTGAAAATTATGTGAAAATATTGTCATTTATAAAGGTTTAGTTATCAAGTCAATTTATCATAAAAGATATAGGAGAAACTAGCTATATTCTTGAGATAAAACTTCTTAGAGATAGGAAGTAAAGAATGTTAGATTTATCTCAATATGGTTATATTTATAAAATATTAGTTAAGTTTAGCATGAGTCAATGCAAATGAGCCATATTCCTTTTAGGCACGGATTGACATTATCTTTCAAGTAGTGTCCTCACACACAAGAAGAAAATAATAGAATGAATAGGATTCTTTATGCTTCGTTTGTGAGAAGTATTGTGTACAACATACTTTGTATTAGACCAGATATCTACTTTACTATTGGTATGATTAGTAGATATTAGTCAAATTTAAGGGAAGCACATTGGCAAGCTGTAAAATATATATTCAAGTACCTATGATGGATGAGAAATTATATACTAGTCTATTGAAATAATGATTTAGTTCTTACTGGTTATTCAAATTCAGACTTCTAGGCAGATAAAGATGAGAGAAAATCTACTAATAGATATGTCTTCACTTTATTTGGAAAATCTCTTTCATGAAGAAGTGTCAATCTTACATTGCTTATTCTACCATAAAAGTTGAATATGTGGCAACTTTAGAAGCTTCTAAGGAAGTAATTTGGCTTCAGAAGTTCCTAACAGAACTTAGAGTGGTACCACAAATAGACAAGCCTATCATTATATATTATGACAATTATGAAGTTGTGTTACAATACAAGGAACTATAGAATTATAGGAAGAGCAAACATATCGAGAGAGAGTGTCACTTGATTCGAGAGTTTATCAAAAAACGAAAAATTATAGTTGATCAGATTTGCTTTGCAAACAATTTAGAGGATCCTTTTACCAAACCTTTAACAAAGAAGGTGTTTTGGAGACACCTAGACATTATAAAGATAAGCACATATGGACTTTCATAATCTTTTTATTGCAAGTGAGAGATTATTAGAACGTATTACCAAAACAATCTATATATTTCTGTATTTCGAATTGCAATAAAATATTTCATTCATTCATAATTGTTTGTTCACATATATTTGCATATTAAGATCTAAATATGACAAATAAATGACATATATGTTGGGTCATTCTTCACAGTAAGGTGTAGGTCAGAGATAGTTGACATACAAGAAAAAAAAAATACTATTCTTGGCCTTTTGTAAGATTATTATGTTTTGGTTTCTAAATGAGGAATAATTTACCGTTAACCAATGAATAGTTCTCTCACGCTATTAGTGTAAGCATATTTGGGATATGTAAAACTAGACTTATATTAGTTGTTCCTAACAAAGTACTATATTTAAAGAAAACCAGACCATTATTACTACAGTGTAGACGAGTGCTCTAAGGCTTGAGTTTAAGTTGATAGTCTAGTGAAGTTAGGCTTATATATTTTAATGTATGATGGGTGAGATCTTTATTTTTTATATCAATAACCTTGTACGTTGGGTATATTACTTTAGTTAATTTAGACAGACTTATGCAATAGAATTTCTATACTTTACTTAATAAAGATCAATCACTCCCTTGTGATTGTTCATGACAATCTTAATGATCTAGAGCCCTAAAAACGTGACTTAGTAATGTATACTTTTAGGCAGTTCCCAAAGATAAACAAGTAAATACTAGAAGTCATTGATTATTAGTCTAAATATCTAAGAATGGTAAATGTTATTGAGAAATGTATTAGTACATTTTTTCTGTTTTAATAATGGGTGTTACGTAGAGAGTTTTTTTGTCATTGCACACGTAAGTCGAAGATAACACTTATGTAATATTATCCTAAAGGTAAATATCCTTACATGGTGATGAATAAAAATATTTAAAATATAAAATGCAATTATTTATTTAGTAGAGGTATTTAGATATTTTTAGTAGCCGAGGATAATGTCTTTTGGTCTCTAAGGTAGCTCAAAAAATTGGAATGACTATCTTAAGTTATTACACAAATTATTTGGATTATTTGAGGAGTAAGAGAATTTATTTTATTTTAAATGGTCTATTGGGCTATAATAATTAATTAAGTTCAAAATTAATTCATGGATTAATTAATTAATTAATTCTAAAAAGTCTAAGTTATTATATGGACATGAATAAAATAAATAAAGATTTGCCTAATAATTATATTAGATCTTGTATTTATTATTTTGGGCTTTAGTTAAATAAAAGGTTTAAATAAAATAATAAATATATTGGGCTAATTTTTTTTTATTATTTTGGATTTTAATAAAAGATTCAAGATAAATAATAAAAATGCCCAGTTAGTAGAAAAATAACCCTAATCTATGTTAGATTGGGAAAGCCAGCCTTGAGGATCTATATAATCCTTATAAAGGTTGGCTAGGTCAAGGTTAATCAATTCAAGAACCCTAACCACCACTCTTTGCTATTTCTCTCTTATTCTTCAGGAAAATAATCATAGCCTACTTTCACCGGTAGTTAGATTTGTGAGATTAAGAGAATATCTTGAAAAGTCAAAAATTTCAACATTGTACGTGTTTGATGTGTAGGAGTAGATGTTTGGCAGCACTTCCAGCTAGCACTACTCTAGAGGTTACGATTCAGACGAGTTCCGGACAACCTAAACTCTTATATAATTTTATTTTTTCGCCGCACTTGTATGATTTTCGTTCCTTCAATCTATTATTAAGATAAATGTTATATTCATTTTAAATATCTATTTTCTATGAATGGATACAAACTTATAATTTATTACTTGCAAAATTTATAAAAATGTCTAGTAGAGATTCTTTTAATTATTTAACCATTATTCTCAAAGAGAATAGACTAACTGCCCCAAATTATAAGACTAGAAAATGAACTTGAACATTCAGATATTCCACTATGTTATTCTTCACTTGAGTTCATTAAGGTAAGGTTAAGAGAAGCGGAAGATCTTATAAATTATATTAAAGCCCTTAGGTCTATCAAGCACAATGTCTTTGTTTTCAACCTTTTTTTTATTTTTTTGAAAATCCTTTTCACACCTACTCAAAGAATCATTTATATCCCCAAATCAATTTCCATCCCCTCTCCTCAAATTTGTTAGCCTCAACAAAATTACCAATCCTTATCTAGGGATCCCTATGCTTCCAAACTATCAAGGTACGAGTACATGCAATTATATATATATATATATATATATATATATATGTATGTATAAAATATACGTATAGGACTAACAATTAAATGCTTACCAAATAGTACAACTGAAGCCCATATAAATAATCATCTAAATTTTTTTTTGAAAGCACACTTGTTGGTTCACAACAAAATAGACTTTCTTTGCATACTTCTCACACATGCACTAAGCGCCTGATTTAAGAACATATGTGTGCAACAAGCACGTAGCTAGTCAAGTAGGTAAAACTATCCTACATATTATTACGAGCCTTGTCAAATTTCTACCACTCTATGTCTATGTTTTTCTTCATGAAAATAGTAATCACCCCTTGTGACAGTTTAAAATAATCTATGGAAATTTAAGATCTTGGGAACTAACTAAGAGCGTATTACTTTAAGGGTTGTTCCCTTTAGATGAGTAGTTACACTTTTGGAAATCTTTAATTATAGACTAGAGGTCAAAGAATGGTAGAAGTCATTGAAAAATATGATAGTATCAATCAGTCCTATCTTAATGATGGATGTTACATAGGGGGGATATTTTCATCATTACAGCTATAAGTTAAAGACAACTGATAGGGGCAAAATTCATCTATATTTTTCTAGTTATTTTAGGGTGTTTTGCAATATATTTATTGTAATAACTAGGTATATTCCTTCATATTTGATATTTTACTATTGAAAATGTATTTTGAAATTTTACTGTAGAAAACGATGAAAAAACGTCAAAATCATCGCCGTTGCACTTGTAGTGCATGGCCGCCAGAGCACAGTCAGCGCTGGCCCCATTCTAGAAGGGAGTGAAAATCAAGAAAAAAAACAAAGCAACATCGGGTGAACAGAGCATAATTGGCGCCGGCTCTACAGGACAGCTGGCACTGTCTCCATGCTGTACAATATCGGTGAGCTTTCCAATTATGCGCGGATTTGATAATTTCTCAAGAGTTTTAGTATTTTTCAATCTCTACTCGACTCAGGACTCTTAGGGAACGAATTTTAGCCTCTTGAAAGCCTATTTAAATAAGGAAAACACAAGACAAATGTGTGATTTGAAGGATCCAAAATAACTACTTATTATTCAAAGATAAAATCACCACTTGAAGAGGCATTGTTCAAAGGAGGTTTTCAAAAGAAAATGAAGGGTTTGTCTATGAGTTCTAGCGTTTATCCTTTATTTACTTTTCTAGAACAATGATGTGCTTAATGTTTTGATTGTAATTGGATATTATGATTTTGAGTTAATTAGAATTTTTTATCAATCTATTGTTATCCTTAGTATTTGATTAATTGTTATCATTGGTTATTGATGTGTTTTCTTCTAATTAACTTGAAAAACGATATTAGAAGTTCATTGCATTGATTTTATATTTGTTAAATCTTAATAGACTTGGGAAACAAAATTAAGATTAAAGAATTAAAGTAATCAAAGTTTGGTTGATTTCACCTAGAGTATAGGGTCATTGGCTAATTTCATGTTTATAAGGTATGACTTTAGTGCATCTTTTGGTTGCTTTGGTTTGATTGGGAAATCTGCTAAATTAATTAAGGGATAGTGATTTCATGGATTGAGAAAGAAGTAGAGTCTACATAAGTAAGTTCATGACTTGAGAAACGATTGAATTTTACTTAACTTCCTTCATGATGCCAAGATGTGATTCAAGATTATGTTTTCAAGATAATTGTCTAGTTGCATGAATTTATATCCTTGAGTTATATCTATTTTTATCTTTATTTATTTTCTTTTTTATTCTTTTCTTATTTTATTGGCTAAACAATAAAGATTTGGATAAAGTAATGTGGAAACCTAAATTCTCGTGGATTCGATACTTGTTAGTCCACATGTTATACGATGGGTATACTTACTCGTATATGTAATTTTAGTAGTTGACATTTTAATTAAAACTTGATTAATTATGTAATTTATTGATAATATGTTCTACACTAAAAAACACGCATCAACAACACTATTATAATTAGGGATGGCCATGGTTGTGAAACCAGTGGTTGTTGATTCATAACCAGCGATTGGCGGTTGGCCATTTTAGCTAACGTCAACCTTAACTCCTAACCTTGGTTTTAATGATTGAACCAAACTGACGATTAGTTGTTTAGGTTACGGTTAGAAAACATATCAACAATTGATTTTTGGATTTTTTTTTTTTTTGGGAAGAGTTTTTGGGATGTAAAAAATATAAAAATAATTAAAAGTATAATATATAAAAATAAAGAGTTTAAATTTAATTTAATTTTTCTAAAATTAAACTGCATATGTATCCTCTTAGATTGTAGAGGTATCAAAGTTCTCGTAGTTTTTATACTTTTTAATCCTTTCTTACTTTAACCTTAATGGTCATTCTTTTAAGTTGTACTTGATAACTACGTCCAAAATTTGTTGAAGTCCGGTCGTACATTTTATTGTTGATGATTTTTAACTCTAATCCAATCATCTAAAATGATTGAATTTCAATAACTTCCGGTGTCATTGATGAACGTGTTTGGTTCAAAATATTTCCTCTAACACTAAAAGCTTATTTTATTGCAATAGTTGAAATTGAACAATAAGAACCTCCTTAGTCACTAGTGCTACAACGGGGAATTTATTCCTATTTTCGGTCTACCACTCCAAAATATCAAATCTTTCGCTTGTATCATTCCACTCCAAATCACAAGTTAAATATAATTCAAGTTCTGCTTTGGAATTTGAAGATCATCTTAGTCATTTTGACTTTTATAATATAAGAAGCCTTATTTTATAAATCCTTAAATATTCGAATGTTGAAATTTTAAAATTTTAAGTCGTTTGGACAATTAAACGATACATTGTAAAATATTTACGACACAAGTCATAAAAAATATTCCTTATATTAGCTATTATACAAAAAATATTAAAAGGATATGTAACATCTTGAGTACTATCATCATCATTATTATCATTGTTATCTTTAAAAAATAAAGAATCATAATAACAAGTAAGATAATCTTATAAACTATTACATCCGTTTCACAATATAAGTCATTTTAGATTTGTGCACAAGAATTAAGGATCATTAATTTCACACAATTTTAAAACTAAATTTTCAAAAATGCCCCTATTAAGTCTTTATCTACTTTGGTAATTAGAAAGAGTTGGATCATAATTAGTAGAAAGAGAGAAATTGCAGGGAGGGGTAGAGTTGGAACAAAAGCAATAAATATTTATAAAACTTTGTAAAACGACCTATATTGTGAAAAAACATTTCAGATATAAAACGACTTATATTATGAAACGGAAGTAGTATCAATTCTCATACGTGGATAAAAAACACTAACAACTAAATTAACATAAACTATTTCTAAATATTATTTTAACTATTTACCTTTCATAGCATTAATACAAGGAGATAAAAGACTATCACTAGAATATTTATTAAAAACACTACTAATATAAATACATTTTTGAACAACTAAATGTGAAGTAGGATAATAAATACCAAAAAAAAATTATAAGTAACATCATTAAATATTTTTAAAATATTTAAAATACCTTCACAAATATTCTACTGATGAAGAAATAAATGTATTCTAACAATTCTATTTAAGACACACACACACACACACACACACACAAGTTCTTTATATGAAAAAGATTCATTTAACAATTCATATATTGAATTACATTTATTTGGGACATCTCTTGAAAATTGTTTTGATTTCACACCATTATGTCTACAAAATTGGTTCCATTCATTTTTAATTGTAGCCCTAGACAATAAATAAGAAAAAAATGGCTTTTATTAATTTAATATAAAGATCAAGACGTTTTAAATCATCTTGTGTAAGTCTAAAATATGGTGTATATATCTGATATATAAAATTTACATTTAAAAGTTGGCTCAATCAAAATTTTAAGACTAGTAATTAAGGTAGTATTTGTATTATCATTATTAAAAGAAATCGAAAAAATCTTATTCACTAACCCATATTCTTCTAAAATAATAATTAATAGTTAACAAATATTTTCACTAGAATGTAGATTATCAAAGCCCATACAAGCAAGTAATCATTTTTTTAATATTCTATTCACTATCTATCTAGTGATATGTAACAACCACATAAGAAAAATTGTCAATACTCACTTTGAATATCACTACATAAAAATTGAACTAATTGTTTATTACTTTCCCTATATAACTTGTTAAGTGTATGTGTAAGGGTAGTGTGGAGAACACGTTAGGATTTAAAGTATTTTGACAATATTTATTAAAACGAAATCTTTGTTCAAAACCAAATGCAAGATATTCTACAACCACCATTTTAGCTAATTCTTCTCTTTGCAATTTTTCACAATATTTAAATAAACTAACAGAAGGAAGAGCAGACGTAGTAGCAGTGTACTCAGTAATTTATTGTTATTTAGAATCCAAACCGAACTCTTAACGACGATACCTTCTTAGATGTTAAGAAAGCGTATCATAACCCATTCTTGCTTTGAATGCAAATAATTTAAGAGTAACAATGTAATAATTGTACTTATTTTTCACTTCACCGGATGGTATTATTATAATAGTGAAATGTTTAGTGCGCATATCAACTTTTATTTTTTGCGTTTTCTGTGTTGTTGTCTCAATTTCAATCTTGGTTTTTACTTCACTTCGACATTGAAAATTTTATTGAGTATCAATATGAGGATGTTGTTGTTGAGCTTCAACTTCGTTATCATTAACTTCCATTGGCTAGTCGTTTGTTTGAAAGGAAAATGTCATTGAAATAAATTTAGATCAAAACTGCAAGCCAATTGATAATCAGATGGAGTAGTAAATATCTCTGGTTGGAAATTCAGATCATAACTAACACTTATTTTTCCCTTATCCTTAGAGCTACTTAGATAAGATATTTTTTTCAAAAATTAGAAAAATAAATATAATAATATATTATTTTAAAGTAAAATTGAGAATTGAGAGAGTTGAAAGATAGTTGAGAGAGTTGAGGGTGTGGAGAGAAGTGTAAAAAATGACAGGTGGATCACTGGATTGAGAGTTATTTATAGAGGGACGAAGAAGGGGAAAAAAAAAGAAAGGAACAAACTAGCCAATTCTGACCATTGCATGCAACGGTCCAATTCATATGGCCGTCATGCAAAGGCCATATGTAATAGCCCATCATAATGGTCCATGATGTAGGGCCCTTTTATATATTTTTAAAATTTAAAATTTAAAATTTATATTTTTTATATTGTCATGTGTCAGTGTCACATGCTGACACATGGCTAGAAAGAAAATTACAAAATCGATTGTTTTGCGATTGGGGAAAACTCCGACCTTAACTAGACCGAGGAATATGGTTTCAGGTGTTGGTTTCAACCACAAATTCAGTTTGTGGTTGAATCAATGAAATTCGAAACCGAGGTCATAACCCTTAATTGTAATATTGTCCTCGAGATTAATATCTTCATATGGTGATGAATAAAGATATTTAAAACGTAAAATGCGGTTATTTAACATTTTGGTCATTTTGTAACAAAAAATAATTTATCTTTTGATTCCCAAAGAAACCTAAATGGCTATTTTATCCATTATACAAATTATTTGGATTGTATGACGAATGAGAAATTTTATTCTTAAAAAGTCTATTAGACTAGAATAATTAATTAAATCTAGGATTAATTCATGAGTTAAATTAATTAATTGTAGAAAGTTCAAATTAAAATATGGGCTTGAATAAAATAAATAAGGATTGGCCAAATAGTTATATTAGGTCATGTATTTATTATTTATTATTTTAATTAAATTAAAAGACCTAAATAAAATAATAAATAAAGTGAACTAAGGTTTTATTATTTTGAGTTTTAATAAAAAGATCCAAAATAAATAATACAAGGCCCCATTGGACAAACCCTAATCTTGGATTAGGGTTAGCTAGCCATGAGGGTTTATTTTAAACCTTCTAAAAGCCAGCCATAAGGAGAAGAATAGCCCTAGCCATCGATTTCCCTTTGTTCTCTCTCTGTCTCTGTCTCTCTCAATTTTCTTCCTTAGAAAAAAAAAATCCTAACTTACTTTCATCGGTAGCTCAAATTTTGAGATTAAAAGAATACTTTATAAGGTCAAAAGTTTTATCTTTGACATGCGTTTCATGCAAAAGAGCACACATTTGGTGGGTCTTCCAATTAGTACATCTCCAAAATTCATGATTCAAACAAGTCCGAACAATCTACTGATCAATAAAATTCAGTTACTACCATGGTTTTCTTCTAATCTAATGGAAAAAAAAAAAAAGCATGCGACCATAAATTCTGATAAATTTTTTATTTTTCATTGCGCTTGTGTGATATTCGATCCTACATATTAGTTTCGAAGATAGTCACAAGAAAATGCACATTTAAGAGTCTATTATGAAATCGTTTTAATTTAAAAAACAAGTGACTCTAGGTATTGGATCGCCTTCATAAATGACAACATAGAAAGACAACAAAAGGCAAAGGTGTTGGGCATATACCCTAAGCCTTTTGTACTTATACTATTGTCATCTAATTTTTTGTAATAATATGAGGCATTTCTTTCTATAAATAATATATTTTGCTTTATGGTCATTAAATATGTGACTTGATAGGAAAACCCTATAGCAAGTAGAATAACTATTATTAAATTGTCCATAATCGATTATTATCGGTAAAATAATAATAAACTAAGATTAGTATATTTATAACTTGATAGTTATATTTTACTAGTCATGGATATATGAGATATCAAGTCAAAACATAAATAAATTTTAGAGAATATTATATTAGACATGATCCACTATAAGAGTACTTTATAGGACAAGTCATAAGTACTTTCTTTCCAAATAACAATATTCTAAATCATTTGACATGAATTTATCATAGTTTTCTACTTGATGGATTCTATATTTTGATGTTGTCTAAAGTCAAATTTAACTAGATAATTGATAAAACTACTGTTGAATATGGAATAATTCAGGGGGAAGAATGTGAATTATAGTAAAGGAATTTGTTCCTCTCGTCATTGAGAGAGATATCCATAGGTTCCTTGATGAGTTAAACTGTTAAAATATATGGTCGTACTTAGATATATCAATAAAGAGATATTGATATTATTTGTTTGAACAATTTATTTGGAGATAAAAAATAGTTATTAAGCTATATAAGGATGACATGTTCCATATCTTATGTTTAATCTGGATATCTTGTGACAAAATGACTAAATATCAAATTGTTGTTTGGTTCAAAGAAATTACTGATTTTCATCTTAACCTAGGTAGTTATAATATTTTGCTAGAAGCCACTCATAACTTGTGAGCTATATAAATATGTTTTGGATATACTACTAGTGTTAAATGAACTTACATGGTCACATGTTAAACGAACAATTTAGGTTGTTTTTCTAGTGACCAAATTCAATTTATCTAGAAATGTATCTAAATTTATCGTATCTAGAAATATATCCAGATTTATTATATTTGAAATTGCATCCAGGTTCAATGTATTTGGAGTAGTAGATTAATCAGTAATTACCAGATTATCTGACTCTATTTACATTTGAAATTTGATTTTAATGAAGAATCTTGATAAAGACATACTTCTAATTGTTCTCAAATTTTTTATAGAGAGGAAGCATAAGAAATAACTCGACTGTCAGTCTACTTCTTCATTCTTCTCACATAACGTTCCAAAAATAGATAGCCTACAAAAATCCTAGTCACTAGTGCTCCTAGTTTTTGAACTCAGTTCATAGTGTGCAACTTGGAGAGAGCGCTCACAAGAGGCAATGCCTGCGGTCTACGAAAGATGATAGTATTCCACGAATCCTTTGAGATATGATACCCTAACGTAGTCAATCTTGCTATTTTAACTTGGATCCTGTATGGATTTGCATATTCTATGTTTTTGGAGTCCTCGAATTCTTTTAAAAGGTGGAAGGCATAGTCGAGCAAAGAAATGTCAAAAGAAGAGAGGAGCGGCACCGCCATTTTCAAGGGAAATGGTACTACATGAGGCGATCAAATCAAACCACTAGAACTTTGAAAGGAAGTGGTGCCGCTTGAGTTGACATAAACAGCGTTGCCTCATCGAAGAAAAACTAGCGACAAGAAGTTTTGAGAAAAAAAGGTGCTGCAAGGATTGATACAAGCAATGCCGTCCCGTGGAACCTAGACAGTATCGACAAATTCTTGAGAGCAAGCGGCAACTCTTGAGATGGAGCAGGTAGCGTCGCTCGCTGTCTGATATAGCACACCAAACATGAATTTCCAATAGAATTTTTGATAAATTTAAGTTCAAAATTATAGAGTAGGTAAGAAAAACAGACAAAGACCTCCAAAACTCAATTCTAACATAAGAAGTCAAGATCATAGAGTCAAAACATCAAACGCTCATAAAGAAGTGATCAATTCAAACATAATAAGATTACATCAAGGCCATTAAGAATAATGAAGACTTTTCAAGGAATTCCAGCACCAGCCGTTTGAAAAAGCTTTTAGACCAACAATTACCCAAACAACCAAAAGTTGGCAAACTTAAAATGTTTCCAAAATATACGTTGAATCATACTTGAGGTAAGGTCTTAATTTATTGAATCAGTCTCCTAACTACTATATCTCGTTAAAAGAATGGCTAAAATAGAGACTAGGTATTATATCCTCCTAGTCAAAGGGCCACACTTAGGTACTATATCCCTCTAGCTAAGGACCAGAATTTATCTAGTTTGGAGAATCTCCACCATAACCAGACATAAGCATCAAACATCCTCGTAAATCAGATTTTCGAACTTTAAACAGAAACTTCAACTTTCACAATTTCATCTACAAAAAGGCAAAGCCTTAAACTCAAACACTTACACATCTCTAAATTAACAGAAATCATAAATTACCACACTAAAATCTAATTTCATATTCACAATGTAAAATTTCCATGAATTTCAAAACTTTTAAATTTTCAAAAGGAAATAGCCATAGACGTAGGAAATCTACATCTCCTTAACTGGGCTATTGCGAAATCAAAACAATTCTCCTATAATTTCTAGAAATCTCTAATCACCTACAAACCTCAAATTTATCAACTAAAATTAGAATTACAAACATAAACTAATTCACCCAAAACAAACCATACCGGAATCCTTCCTACTACAAAAACTAAAATCCTAAGAACAATAAGAAATCCACCTAAGAGGACTACATCGAGAACTCACCTTGTTTGGAGCTTCTGATCCCAATCCCTTTTCTGTCTCGTCTTCCTCGTTGTTCTTCTCTAACTGCGTAGGTACTGAAAACGACATGATAACCGTAAGTAAAAGTCACATGACTAAAGACAGATTTTTAAATGAAATTAAGAAATCCTCAATTAATATAAAAATTGCTAAAAGACCCCCTTAACATAATATGCAATCGACTCCAAAATTTAAGGTCAAAGGTACACCTAATTAACATAGTCCATTAATTAGGGAAAGTCGAAGGAACATACGGGGCCTTCGGGCTCACATACGTTATATCTAGTATAGCCTTTACATAGACATGTAGGGTTGAATTCCGCCATTCCCAAAATAGCCAAACTCCCTATCAGAAAATCCCCTCCCAATTTGGAGTGTCTTCACTGGCTTCAATGCCACCTTTCAAATTCTCATCAATCCAAGTAGAAACCAGAGTATCCCAGAAGAAACTTCACTAGCAACTTTGAGGCGTTGAAAGTGCTTCTATGTCCCTGAAGCCAAAGGGCTATTCCTTAGAGAGTTTAAAGTTGTATACTTTGGTTGATCACAGATTATCAACAGAAAAACACATCTAGGATTTTGAATCCTTCAATTTTTATTGATCATTTTTAGTACATGTGTATATCTGCTTTATATACATTTTGTGAATGCATATGACCTTCCTTCACTTTGACTAATACAGTAGTTTTGCCATTGATAAATCATTACTCCATTTACCAAAAGGATAAGCAAAACCGACAAACTCTAAGCAAAATTAACTACTCTTGACATTTAGAGGAAGCTATTACAAACTCAAAAGGCAGAAGAGATATTTATCTCATAAATATTACAGAACTCATGAGCAACTTTTTTAAGAAAAGAAAGTAAATTGATTAAATTCTTTTTTTCTTTTTTTCATTGAAATCATTCGAATCTTGATGCATGCCCACTTAAAATACTGAAACTAAATTAGTTTGGCACTTGCATGCGTTCACGACTGAGTCATCTTTCCCTCAACTAAAACTAAATTTAGGATAACTATCCCGCAAGTTAACAATCATTGAACTATAATGGTTTTTAGGCTTTTTTTTTTTTAAGTACTTTTCCAACAATTAAGAGGCATTAATAGACCACACCAGTAAAGTTTGAATGGTAAGTGAATTTTGCTTTGTTGGTTTAAATAAAACTAACAAAACCATTGAACTATTAACTCAATTTATGCTTGAGTACTTGACTTCTAGTTGAAGAATCCAATGCTTAGATAAATTCTCCTTCCAAAAAGTCCCGAAAGATTATAACCAAATAATTAAGAAAATTTAGGTTTTAACAAATTTAAAAAATACCCCTAATTATATGGCAAGACGCTCGTTCCATTTGTTAACTTTCTGCTAAGTGAAGAAATAGAAGAATGAGATAAGCACGAAGCTGCAATGAGTTCCCTTGAATCTGTCTGTATAATGATATTTATACAATGTATATTCTCACTCAAAGAAAAGTGGCAGACAATTGTACGAGGAAATATTGAAAAGGACAAATCTACTTTCTAAACTATATAAAATAACTAGAGTATACTATTTTATTTTCTATAGCCATTAAGATGCACCCTTTAACAATAAAAATTTCCCTCCTTGAAAAATTTCTGCCACCTCTTCTGAGGTAATCAATCTAATCCATAAGCACACCTAGCCTTTGCCATACATCACTTAGAATTTTTCAAAAATCTTAGCATTACAAAACTCCACAAGAAAATCCTATAAAAAATAGAAATTAAAAAATAAAAATAAAAATAAAATGAAAGAAGTTCACTACCATTAACAGCCCCCCATTCCCCAACCGCCCAAAAAGTGGAAATAACGAGATGGTATGCCATGATATGTAGTTAAGGCGTTGCTATAAGCCTATAACCATTTACAGGAGTACTGATCCAAACCGGCATTTCTAACAATGGTACCCAAAAACAATTATGGAGCTATGTGGGATCAGCTCGATAGTTGCCATCATTTAACAGTTTCGGAATCAAATTTTGCATGCCTTCAAACCACTGGCTCTCCAATTCTGTCGTGAATGTCTTTGCCAACTGATCTTTTAGCTGAAAGTATTGAAATGGGCGATTAGCTAACTAATTTGGATCAGTGCAAGGGCTCAAGAATATAGAAATAGCAACTCTTTTGCTTCAAGAACTAGCAAATGAGACTCAATAAATGTCTGATTGTAATAATTGACGGACTCTCATGTCTTGTTGACTAATTGATAAAGAAAGGGGGGGGGGGGAACATGCACTACTAGAGTAATGATTACATTATTTAATCAAATAAGAGTTATTTATATTTGCTCAAAAGATAAACAAGTCACTCAATTTTATGGAATTTTTATGTTTGTTTTACCTTTAGCAGAATAGCTTTCAAAACAAAATAAAATCTCCAGTACATAAAAGGTCTCAAAAGTCACGAGCTTTGCTATGTGCATTTAAACACGTAATCCTTGGAAAAAATAAGCTGGGAGTATCTTTCAAATGAGAAATCCAATTAGTATAACTTTGTGTAAATTTGCTAATAATGTTGACTTGTTAGGAATCAGTTGGATTTTACACCTATAAATCCACATTTCAATAGAAATTAAATTGCTCGAATTACCGGAACTTGGAGAATTCGATACCTTTCACTGTGGTTCAAGATTAGAGTGAGAGCTGCCATGTGAATCCTCCAGCTGGAGCAAGCATCCAAAGCTGAAGAGCCCATGCATGCCGCGACTAAAGAATTTGTAAAAAGCTCCAATGAAATTGGTTGTCTCCTGTGTCCTTAGCCCTTAGCTGGAACAATGCTGTGATCTAAGTGTAGATTCGATAGCAAGTGAGCTACCCCAGGTCCCCTAATACCCCACGTTAGTCATCCCCAAAAAACAACACGTTATCAAGCTGTAGTTTCGCTATATCCATTGCACTTTCCCGCTGGCTTCTCTCTTGCATTTTCACAACCGAGTTGCGGGCAGTATATATAACATTCCTCCTACTTCTCGTTTCCTCAGTCCAGAGGTCGTATAGAGTAAAACCCCATTCACCACCCAAAAGCCCTTTCTTTTGCTCTCTGAATTCCCTTAAAATCATTAAAAAATGGCAGTACATTACAGCCATTTTCTTGTAAAACTTGCCCTACTTGTTTGTCTGGTTCATTTTACATTGGCAGCAAGGCAGCTGGCTAAACCATCTCAAGATCAAGAAAGCTTGGCCTTTGAATACCACAATGGCCCTCTCCTTAATGGCAAAATCTCCATCAATCTCATTTGGTATGGTAAATACAAGCCATCAGAACGTGCCATAATTTCAGACTTCATCACCTCCTTATCCTCATCCTCCACTGCAAATCCTACCACAGACCAACCTTCTGTCTCCACATGGTGGAAGGCCACTGAGAAATACTACCACCTGGTCAAGTCCAAGAAATCCTCTCCTGTAATCCTCTCAATGGGTACCCAAATCCTTGACGAAAACTATTCTCTG
The DNA here is from genome assembly GCA_026120185.1 of Voacanga thouarsii. NCBI lineage: Eukaryota > Viridiplantae > Streptophyta > Magnoliopsida > Gentianales > Apocynaceae > Voacanga > Voacanga thouarsii. The sequence continues at coordinate 1,376,521 of JANUWF010002144.1, forward strand.
GGAAAATCTCTCACAAATCAACACATCAAACGGTTGGCAGCCAAGGGTGAGCAAAAGAACGCCATCAATGTTGTGCTAACGGCTTCAGATGTCGCGGTTGAAGGATTTTGCTCGAGCAGGTGTGGGACCCACGGATCATCTTTAAGTTCCAAAACTACCCCTGTCAAGGGCAAGATTTACAAGTTTGCCTACATCTGGGTTGGTAACTCGGAGACTCAGTGCCCCGGTCTATGCGCCTGGCCTTTCCACCAACCCATATACGGCCCACAGACCCAACCTCTGGTTTCCCCCAATAACAACGTGGGGTTGGACGGCACAGTAATAAACTTGGCTAGCCTATTGGCAGGGACAGTGACCAACCCATTTGGAAATGGTTACTATCAAGGCCCAGCAAATGCACCCCTCGAAGCTGCCACAGCTTGCACTGGGATTTATGGCAATGGGGCCTACCCTGGCTATGCTGGCAAACTCCTAGTGGACCCCACAAGTGGTGCAAGCTACAATGCCCAGGGTGCAAACAGTAGGAAATACCTCCTCCCAGCTTTGATTGACCCTTCTACATCAGCTTGCTCTATTTTAGTCTGATATTGTATCTCTCTTGAATGTATAGTAGCATTGTAGGGAATATTATCATATGAAAATTCTTTAATTCTTTGATTCTTTACAACGGTCAAACAATAATAGTCTTATACTTTTTTCAATATCTTGAAATTTTACTCTTTTAGTTGTGTATTTTGTAATTTTATTAATATAACTCAATAGATCAGAAAATATAAAGAAAATAATAAGTCCCAACGGGAAAATTATATTCTGGAATGAAGTAATGCAGCTTTCAGTGATGTAAAAAGGTTAATAGTATCCTGTAACTATGCCTTATCACCATCAAAAATGCATGCCACCTTAGTCTTGGGGGAGATGGAAAAATTATACAAATGATGTTTTCTTTTCCTGGGAATGGATCTTTATATATATTCAGTAGAAGTTACAAAGGGCATATTATAGCGTAAGGACTAAGCATTCCCGACTGGTTTCTCTAGCATATCGAGTCATGCATTGTTTTGTCATGACATGACAACACCAAAAAAAAAAAAAAATGGTTGAACCTCGAACAGACTAAACTAATTTCACATTACCAGTACGTTTTAAAATTTTGGGGTCTTACTCTTCTAATTGTTTATTTTGTAATTTTATTATTGTGACTCAATAGAACAAAAAAATGTAAACTAAGAAATAAATCCCAACGGAAAATTTATATTCTAGATTGTCATTATGCCCAAAAAAAGTTTAAATTATCTTAAGTAATTAACAAAAGTTTTTTAAAAAGAAAAAAATCCTAGACATGTGGCCCATAATCCAACAAAAATGGATGGCACCTTCCTCCTAAGGAAAGTTAGGGTTGTTAATGGATTAGATATACTTAAATCTGAATCTATACCGAACTTGTTTAAAATGAGTTTGATGTCTCTATTTTATTACTTTATCTAATCCGATCCGAATTCGTTTACCTATTTAGTCTATATAATTAAATTTGAATATAAAAATATAATATTCGTGTTCGTTTACTCTATTACTCGATTAATATAATATATTATATAAAATATAAATTATTGTTATTATAATTTTTTCAACCTTTAGATTGTACCTAATTTATAGTTGAGAATTAAAAACATGTGATTTGAAAATTCAAACATGTTATTGGTAAACCTCGCAGCCCACAAACAGTGCCTCTAAGTCTCATTTCTCTCTTTCTCAGTTTCTCCTCTCTCTCACACTAAAATATGAAATCTCCCCTTTCTTTTTGCTCGTGATTGCTATAGAACTTGACATGTTCTTGTGCGCCGTCATCAAATTCCATCAGAGGTAAAGTCAGTGTTGAGGTAGAGGGCTTCGAATTCAATCTACTGCCTTCAAATATCCATTCTTTTGAGGTTAGTGCTGTGAAACTTGCACTTTCTTTTTCTTTGTTGTTTTCTTCCATGTTGTGAAGCTCGACCTTTTTTTTTTCTTTGCTATTTTCTTCCATGTTTTGAAGCTCACACCTTTTTTTCTCTATGTTTTCTTCCATGTTGTGAAGCTCACACATTTTTTCCCCCCTAATTTAAATGCTTATCAGTTTTCATATTCATGAATGTTAAATCCTTTTTTGTTGCTTATTTCTAAACTAAAATTCTTATTTCATTCATTGTATAAAATAAAAATATATTTGTATTGAATTTAGATACTTTTTATTGATACTATTAAACTAAAATTATTGTACACCATTACAATACAGTTATCAAGTATTTATTATTTATTTTTTTAAAAAAGAAAAAAACAGATATTATAATAGACCTTAGAAGTCTTAAAGTATCAAAATGTGTATACATGATTTAAAAAGAATTGTTGTTACCGAGTTTAATAAAATATATAATTTTATTATAAGGTACTAATGATCTTATTATGTCTAATTTTGTTCCATGAAGGATGTCAAATTGACCAAATGATCCCATTCCAATGCCACCTTCAATTTTAAGTGATGATCCTAATAACAAAGTGGAGTCACTGGATGGACTTGGGGAAGATAATGATGGGACTTTGACTTCAAGGACAAGCAAATTAACTTCTAAGGTATGAGATAAAATGTCAAGATTTTTATCTCCTTCTGAAAAGGTTATAACTAAATGTAATTGATGCAAAAAACAACTTAGTGAGGCAAGTAGTGGTAGGATTACTCACTTAAAAAAACATTTGGAATACTGCCCTTTAAGAAAATATAAGCAAATAGGGCAAATGAACCTCATAAAGGTAAAAAATCCATTAACTAATTCTATTGAAATGCGAAACTATAAATTTGATAAAGAAAACAGTAGAAGGATTTTAGCAAAAAACAATCATTAAGCATAATTATCCCTTTAATATGTGTGAGTATGAGTGGTTTGAGCAATTTTGTAATAGTTCGAATCCAAATTTCAAACTTGTCTCTCAAAACACAATAAGGTCAAATGTGATTGATTTGCATAAGGAAAAGAAGGAAAAATTGTATAAGTTGTTGCATGATTTTGCTTGTAGATTTACCCTTTCTACTGATATTTGAACATCTGATCATTCTAATACTGCATACACTTGTTTGGTTGCTCACCATGTTAATGACAATTGGAAATTGAAAAAGAAGTTCATTACATACAAATCTATTCCTATCCTCATGATGGTGAAACATTGCTTTGATTCATCAATGATATTATCTTAGAGTGGGATTTAGGTAAGAAACTGTTTTCCATAGTTGTTGATAATGTATCTGCAAATGATTCTATCGTTAGGCATTTGAGATTATGGTTGTGTGATAAGTCATGGTTTCCTTTAGGTGGAGATTTATTTCATATTCGTTATAGTACACATATTCGTAACTTGATTGTGCAAGATGATTTAGCTCATATTAGAAATACCCTTTATAAAATTCGAGAAAGTTGCAAGTATTTGAAAAGATCACCTCATAGTTGCCAAAAATTTGAGTGTGCATTGTAATAATGTAAGCTAAAAAACAAGAAAAAAGTGTCATTGGACATTCAAACTAGGTGAAACGTTTCTTTCTTAATGCTTGATTCTGCATTCCCTTTAAAGGAAGCATTTAGTCGATTTGCTCAAATTGATAAAAATTACAAGCACAATCCAAGTGAAGATGAATAGGAAGTTGCTAGTTTAGTTCATGCTTGTTTGAAAACCTTTTATGAGGCAACTTCTCATTTTAGTGGTATTCATTTTCCCACATCAAATGTATTCATCCTTAATGTGTGTAGAATCCAACTCAAGTTGAAAGTATACTTTTCTTAAAGTCATGGTTGATCCTATAAAAGAAAAGTTTGAAAAATATTGGGATAGGTGCTATTTGGTCTTGGGAATTGCTATTGTTCTTGATCCCAAATTTTAAATGGATTTGGTAGAATTTTATTATAATGAAATATATGGTGATGGTGCTTTTACTTATATTGAGAGGATTAGGAGTGTTTTCTTAATTTATACCTTGAATATGGTGACCAGTTGGGATCTAATACAATTAGTGATGAAAGTGATGATAATCGAAATTATGGGAATTTGAAAATTGATGTGCGAAATGTGTTTTACTAATGGTACAAGATAGCCAAGTCTTCTACACTTCGTGTGTACCAAAAGGCTAAAATAGATCAATATTTAGATGGACCAGTGTATGCTAAAATAGATCAATATTTGGATGGATCAGTGTATCATAGGAATGACAATTTTGATATCTTACGCTAGTGGAAAGTTAATTCTTTGAAATATCAACTATAGGAAAAATGGCACGTGATATCTTAGCTATTTACTTACATCGGAATCTGCATTTAGTGTTGGAGAAAGAATAATTGATGAGTCACGTTCTTATTTACTTCCTGATATTGTGGAGGTATTTGTAACTATAAGTGATTGTATTTATTTTTTTTAAAAAAAGTAGGTCAAAGAATACTTGTTACATTTTAATTTTCTATATATATTCAATTTTTTGTTTATCTATTGGCTAATTAATTTTCCTTTTTCAGAGTTAGTTGGCTCAGAAGATGTTGTAAATAACTCTTCATTGACAAAAGCAGCAAAGACATCAATTTGATATGTAAAATTGTTTATTGAATTTATCTCTTGAAGTTTATATCATATTTTAACTTTTTAAGTGATAATTAATATTTTTATTGTTTTTCCTCTTTATTTAATTAGAGATATTGTTGAGGATTGTTAATGAAGAACGGGAAAGTTGAAGACAATCTTGGATGAATTGAAGATATGCCATTTTGGACTGTTAATAGTTATGAACTTAAGGATATTTAGAATTGTTGTTGTAAACTGTTATATAATGTTTAATCTCTAATTTATATGTGTTGTATGAAATTGTTATTTATAAACTTAGAAAGTTCTTTTTATTGTTGTAAATTCAAAATTTTGAGAATTTAGATTCTAATTGTTATTGATATTTAATGTAAGTTTAGTTTTAATATTAGAGAATTTATAGATAGTTAAGAAAGGTATGTTTCGAATCAAAATATTACATAGGTATATTGTTTTTGCGGGTCGGTATTTGTTACCCACATACTCAGGTATGTGACTCCTTATACTATACTAGCGGGTATTAGGGTTGGGATCGATACATGCTAATTCTAATCGGGTTCGAGTCTGGATCCGGGATAAGGTGATCTGAGCCCAATCCGACCTGTTTACAACCCTAGTGGAATCATTGAGAAGTTGGAGAATCATATTTTAAGACTCAAGTGATAGGTTGGATCAAGGCTTTTGAGTTTCCGACCTCATCTGGATATTGGTTAGGTTGGTCTTTGGGCCTCGTTGGTTACTAATTTAAATTTTTTTTTTTTTTTTTTTTTTTTTGCTCTATAATCATCTATTTATATTCACAAAACAAAAGTATGAACATCTATAGTACCCCTATCTGTTGTAAAGAATAGCAGGGATACAAGGGGAGGAAGGATATCACCAAAAAAATTACAGAGTTTAGCTTATTGTGCTAGTTGAGGGATCCTAAATTACAATCTTTAGGAATATACTCCCGGCGTCCCGTTAAAATTGACAGTGATTGACTTGACACGAGATTTTATACAAAAGTAAAAGTTAGAATATAATAATAATAGAGTATAATATAGTATCATAAAAGTAAAAATTATGTAGGTCCAACAATACTTTATGTTAAATCTAAATATATAAAAGTAATATATGTATGATATATTAATTATTTTATAATAAATTATATAATAAAAACTTTCATTCTAAGGAAAGTATCAATTTTTTTGAAACAACTCAAAATAGTAAATAAGTCAATTTAGTTAGGATGAATGAAGTAATAAACTTTCTATTGTGGCCACTGTTTTAGAATTCCCATAGCTTCATCAATGGTTGCCTTAGTATTTCACTCCATATCCCTAGAATATCTTTCACAATACCAAGAGAGTCCCCTTTAATGATGACTCTATTTGCTTTTAATTCATCAAAGATTTTGACTATTTGAAATGCTGCAATTACTTTTGCCCTATATATACTAAAGGATACGTCAATGCTAGTCCTCGCTTTAACCATATCCCTTTGGCCCTGGTAATACAAGCACAAACAACATCTCCATTCACAAAAAATGCATCAAAATTAGTTTTAAGCTAGCCATTAGGTGGTGGCATCTACTTAGGAGTATAAAGGCATGACTGAAATCTCTTCTTTCTTCTAACCATAGCATCCCAATATGACTATGCAACTCTATTGATGCTAAGAGAAACATCTTCCCAAGTTTCCACCTCTTCTCCGTGTTTCTTTTTATTCTTATAGCGCCAAATCATCTCCATGGCAATGATGGCAAAGTTAAGCATCTCTTCGTGATCCTTTATGGGACTGATGAACATATTTTAAGGATTAAGAAGCATGTTAATCCAATAGGCAATACTCCAATCTCAAAAATTATCAAGTTTGATTTGCCATTTAGAGTTTAACCAAGTGGATATAGCTAGAGGACATTTCAAGAATAAATGCTCAAAGGTCTCAAAAGAATCACCACAAATGAAGCAAGTTACCTCATGAATGGAAAAAATATGAGAAAGTCTTGAATTTGTAGGGAGAGTACAAGCCAAAATTCTCCATAAAAAGAGTTTATTACAATTATGCAAATTAATATTCCACAACTTTTTCCATATAGTGTTAAAAGTAGGAGGATAGATAAGCGAGTTATCTTAACAATGTATCCTGTAATATGATTTTACAGAATATCTCCCCGACTAAGAGGGAGTCCACACCAAAGAATTCTGTTCATCACGAAAAAAAATGGTTAATTTTTAAAATTTCTCTAACTGTTTACATAGGGAATAGAGCATGCCTAAGATCATAATTCCCGCAGTTTACTTCCTCATCCATGAGATCTTTCACAAAATGAGCTAACAGTGAGCTGTTGTCTATCATCAAAGGCTTAAAGTTGGGAAGACTTAGTATCCATGGGTCCTTCAAAATTTGGACCATTGAATTTAATTTGATTCTATAACACATTCCATTTTTAAGTAAATCTCTACATCCCCAAATACTATTTGAGATCCAGGAAGCGTTAATGGGACTTTCTCTAAATCTAAAAACTTTCTACCTCACAAATCTTTGGCCCTGATTAATCATACCTAAGTAAAGAAAATCCCAATTTAGTTATAAAGGTAGCATTTCAATCTCTAAACTTCTTGAATCCTAGCCCTCCCACCAATTTAGAAATAGAGATCGAATCCCAAGATTTAAGGTAGAGATAGTGCCCTCATTATCTTTATGACCCTATTACAAATCTCTCCTAAGTTTATCCATTTTTTGACATATAGACTGTGGCAGCAAGAAACTTTGCATCATATGAGATGGGAATGCTTTAGCAACAGATTTGGTCAAAACTCCTTCACCCGCTTGAGACAAAGTTTTCATTTTCCATCCACTCATCTCTTTCCTGAGTTTATCAACAATCCCATCAAAGGCTTCCTTCTTTGATTTCATTTTTCAAAAGAGAACCACCCATATAAGTTGCATTATGAGTACATTCTTTCATTCCTAAAACATCATAGATCTTTCCTTTAAAATCATCATTAGCATTCTTACTAAATGGATTATTAACTTCTCCATGTTAACTGACTGTCAAAACTAAGTAGTGTACAGATTTAGAATACATAGCACTTCGAAAGCTTCAGTGAGATTTATTGTACAAAATAAGGTAAGATCATCATAAATGGGAGAAAATAGGACTACTTCTACTGAGTTTAATGGTATGGACTTCTATTCCAATTCTACTTTCGCAATTAATCTAGACAATAAATTAAACTAGATAACAAAAAAAAAAAAAAAAGAGAGAGAGAGAGATTGGATCTCCCCAAAAAGAGATCCATTGATTAAGGTCGAGAAGGAAGAAATGGAGATGCATCCCAAATCAAGCTCAATGAATTTAATAGGAAAACCATGACACTCAAGAATCCTCCTAAGCAAATGTCATTCCACTTTGTTATACACCTTAGCTATATCTATTTTAATAGCCATGAGCCCTTGTTGACCTTTTTTATCTTGATATAATGCATAATCTCATGGTAAACAATGATGTTTTCATCAATACCTCTGTTTAGTATGAAAATAGTCTGAGAAAGGTTAATCATAATATCCAAAAAAAAAAAAAAAGTTTCATCCTATCTGAAAAAAAAAATATATAGTAATAACATTGTATATAGCATTAAAAAGAAAGATGGGATAAAAATACTCCACTTTGTGAGCCTTATTATTTTAAGGAATAAGAATGATAAAAGTATGGATAAGAGCTTTCAAAAGACGATCAGCAACAAAATAATGTTGTATAGTCTTAATCACCCTCGCACCAATGATATGCTAGTAGGATTTATAAAAGAAGAAGGTCATTCTGTCTTGCCCTAGATTCTTCCTAATTTTCATAGAAATTTTTTTTTTTAATGAGATGTGGGGTGGGGATAGAAAAGGAGTGATCGTGATCTATATCTGAGCCAAGTGGTGAGATAAGATCACGTAAATTAGAGAAAAAGATGGGTTAGTAGAAAAAAAACAGATGGATATATTAATCAAAAGTATGACCAATACTAAACCAATCTATTTTCCAACAATTATCCAAGGTAAGGATAAAGTCTATAGTATTATACCTCCTATGAATAATATAAATGAAAGAAGTGGGTATTTGCATCATCCGGTCTTGGACTTCTCCCTGGTTGAAGTTTACTCAATTGTTTTTTTTTTTTTTTGATATTGAATAGGAAAATGACATCTTTGTGTCGTAATTTTCAATATTCTTTCACTGTCTATTCCATCTCTAAATAGAGATGGCATCATCTTTAATTAGTACTTTAATTTTGAGTTTCAAATTTGGTTGATCATTTCTTGAGTTTTATTATAAGCACTATATGTATCTATTTTATACTGTGTGAATATATTATGACATTCATTTCCTTTATCTAGATTTTATGTGATACAATTAAAATTTAAAAATTGAAATCTAATTATTAAGAAGATTGATTTTTAAAATTTAAAATTTGAATTAATTATAATTTATTTTTACATTATAATTTAGTATAATTTAAATTAAATAAAAATAATAACAATTAAATGAGTATTTAACATATTCAAATTTTAAACTCAAATAACTTTCATTTCACTTATAAAACCATCCATCTTAATCAATCAAGTTATAATAAAAAGGGAGAGACTAAATCCATATTATTTTAACTTAATTCTACACCTTTATCTATTAATCTTTATCAATTAGACAAAAGTATAATTCCCTATTCTTATTTTTTATCAGCTATGCTATTAATATTTTTTTGTTTGTAGACTAATTGTTTTAATAATAAATAACTAATAGAAATTTAGTCATTACTAATTATATTCTTTTTCTCTTGATGTGTATCTTCAATAGTCTTTTTTTTTTCTTCTTATGCAATCCTCTATTTTATTAATATTTTAATGTATTAAATAAAACACATGATTTTAAGAATAAATAAATTATGATTTTGAATAAAATAAAACCCTGAATTATTATTATTATACCTCTTTATAAGTTTCACAAGGTATAAAGGAGAAATAGAAATAAATAAAGCATTCAATATACAAAATATAAAGTATTATTTAAAGAATAAAGTATTCAATATACAATATATATATAGTATATATATATATATATTGTTCCTTTATTATTATTTGAATAAATTTTTATATATTGAATTGAAACAAATTCGACATTTTATCATCATTCTTTTATTTTTCTTATTTGCAAAAAAAAAAAAAAAAAAAAAAAAAGGAGTAGAGATTGACCCATTAGCCTATTACAATTTTTATTGTTAACTACTAGTTGATCAGTCATAGCTAAATTAGAATTGAAGGTTTCAATTGAAATTGATTACTTTGACCAATTGTCAACTGGCATTGGGAAACGATAATAGTCGATTTCCCAGTTATAATTTCTCTAATCATAATAATAAACAGAAAAGAGAGACCATTATAATTTTGAAGATATATAGTAGTATATTGAAATTTAAATTATCAAATTCTTATTTCTTTTAAAGAAAATCATTTGAAACCATGTTGCATGCCTACTTAAAATTATGAAACTACATTGGCATTTGGCATATGTTGATGACTGATTCATGCTTACCTCTTCTTAACTCTCTAAATGAGAGTAGCAGTCGACGTTCTTTCCGTTGCTTCCAACTTATTATGGTAGATACAAGTCAAGGGAAAGAGCCAGAATTACTAGATGCTTCCTCTTCTGTTGCCAGCTAATTTTGATGCTTACTTCTAAGGAAGAAGGTTTATTACTAGGGAAAAAAGAAAAGGAAAACTAAAAGAAAATTGCAACCCCAATTTATAAAACTTTGGATTAGCTATTCTACAAGTTAATGACCATTGAAGTACAATTTTTTGGGGTTGTGTACGGGTTGGTTCGGTTTTGTCAATTTCTAAACCAAATCTCCAAATTTGTTTTTGAAAAGTTTAAACCAATTCAAATAATTCAAAATTGGAATCAATCAGTTTAGTTAATTTGTATTTTAATGGTTCGATCTGGTTAATTATTTTTTCAGTTCATTATAATCAAGTTTTATAAACTTCATAGCACATGAAGCAAAAGGAATAGAGAATTAATTAAGTAAATTATATAAGAATGATCCAATTTTTAGTTAAAAATATTTAAAACATTAAGACACTCAAAATTTCCCTTTTTTTCTTGCCTCTTTCTTCATTATTTATATTAACTAGTCTCGATAATTTACACTTAATTTGATGGAGTATCAGACAAAAATTATAGCAAAGAAACATATTCAAATATATATATATATATATATATATATATATATATATTATATAAGCCAAAGAAGAATCATGTGTTGTTGCCAACTATTCTTCAGGCTAACTGTCGAGTTGTCACCTGGCATTTTGAACAACTTTACCTGCCTTAGAACCCCTCACTACGCACACCCCCATTCTTTTCCACTTTCTTACAGTGCCTTTTCAAAACCCCTCTAAACTTCCCTTTGCTCTATTTTCTTTCTTCTCTACTTTCTTATGGCGATTTTCCAGAACCCCTCCAAACTTCCCTCTTCTCTGCTTTCTTACATCGCCTTTCCAAAACCCAACATGCAGTCCCCATTCTTCTCCACTTACTTACGATGCCTTTCCAGATTCTCTCGGAACTTCCCTCTTCCTAGATTTCATCCGGAATCCCTCGAAATTCCCTCCAACATGCTATCAGAAGACGAAGCATCAAGACATCTAAAACCCCTCCAAACTTCCCTCTTATAGATTTCATTTGAAACCCTGATTTCATCCGAAAGCCTCAAAACTTCCGATGAAATATCAAGGCATCTAATGATTTTCAGCTTCTAGAAGATGAAGCAGTTTCCAAGTCATGGTATAGATTAGTAGGTTAGATTGCTTTCATTCGAAGAGATTGAATCACGGGTTGGAGACATTAGTTTTTTAGTTAGTAACATTATTAAACAATAATGATTTTTTTTTTTAAGGTGTAGTTTTGTTTTTTATGATATGTTTAAAAATTGTTCATGCCATTTATTTTAAAATTTAAGTGTGGATATATTTTTTCTAGACTTTCTGTAATGTTAGACAAATGGATTTATCTATTTCTATAATGTCTCCAAGATTATCGCACCATTTAAATGGTCTGTTTCTTTACTTAGATTAGAGAAGTTGAAAATATAATTTGTTTCATTATTGATTGAAGGAATTGTTGTGCTTAGGTTGTTCTTAGTAGCTATTTTGTGAGTGTTCATTAATGTTGTAAGATAGTAATAAAGGCCTAGGTTAACTGATTCAAGGGAACCTTTTGTACTAATGAAAGGAACATTTTGTTTTGTTTTGCATGATTGTATGAATTGAAAATTGGTGTGCCTTAGGTTGTTCTTAGTTATTTTGTAGGTGTTCATTAATGCTGTAAGATAGAAATAAAGGTCTAGATTGGTAACTGATTTAAGGGAACCTTTTGTACGAATGAAAGGAACATTTTGTTTTATTTTGTATGATTGTATGAATTGAAACAAAGATAAAGCTCCAACAGCACTCTTTATTGCCAAGAGGAGTTCATAGTAGTCTTTGCAATTCAAACCAATTTCTCTGCATTCCACAATACTTTTTTTCCATTCTTTATTGCCTTAAATTGTTGAAGATTTATGCCTACATTACTTTTGAGGAAGTTGATTAGGGCCCCTACTGCTCATGTAAAGGTAAAATTTTGGCCCTTCATGCTTAACATGGTTCTGTATTATGCTCTGTTGGCATTTGGCTTTTTCAACTTTTTTCCTGCAGATGGTTGGTGCTTTGATATTAGTGAATTGTAATGGAGTTTTTTGAATAGTTGTTTGACACTATACCTAATATATGTATAGAGATAATTGGAAAAATGATATATAATCTGATTTGTAGCATACTTAATAGATGTAGCTTTCGTTGTAAATGATTTGCAGCTTATAGTATACCAACAGTGTAGATATAGCTTTCATTTACAGCTTCTGGTTATAGTTAAACAATGAACATAAATAATCTAATAATGAATCTGAATATATAAGCCACAAAAAAAGCTTATATGCCTTTGCATTCATATATATGTATATATACATATAAATCTGATTCATTCAATGTATAGATGTTTGTTTAGATTTTAATTAATCTACCTTGATAAAAGGATAGGCATGAATATATGTTCATTCAGTGGATTCTTGAATATGTAAACAAATTTGTCGACTGTTGAAAATGTTCTATATTTTACAATAGGAAATACCTATGTTATTTTGTATTAAAAACATATAGCAGAAGATATTGAATCAGCAATTGTATTAGATGGATATTTTTAACTGATATATGCTGAGAAATATAATATATTGACAATATTATGATCACCATATCGAGAATAATTATGACTATGTTTGAGTTTTGACCATAGCATTTGGTGAATCCCCCCCCCCCCCCCCAACTCCCCTTTTCTTTCAAATGTCATTGGAATGATAATAGAAGTTTCACCTATTGAATAAAAGACTCGAGTGGGATGCTATATTGATTTGCAATTCATAACTATTAAGGATCACAAGTAAGTTTCATTGTATTTGGTTTGATGATATCTATCTATTACTTATTTAAAACATTCATAATTGTAAGTTTACATATGAGAGCTAGTTGCAAACATTATACAAAGTGCAGAAGTTCTTAGTAGCCAGGTTATACAGATTGGCATTTTCACACTGATGAAAATCGAGAATGATCAATTTCAAGCAGCAATGCAACAAAAATCTATATTGACTTACTAGTATCTGAGGTCAACAACTTCTGAAAATTGTATGTGAATCTCTATATCAATTGTAATGTAAGATTTTGAATTACATTCAATTTGATGATTGCATAATGACTTTTTTCCTATTGGTGTGTTAAATAGGTGCGAAGATAATAACAAAAAAGAAACAACAATAAAATTGGGGATCACATCTGTTGTGTTAACCACACAGAACTATGAGACAAACAAGAAAAGTTTGACTGAACTAAATAAAATGATCGAGAATGGAGAAAAAATGGTATTTAAAAATAATAATAATAATTGGACTATGAATGTTAGATACATACATCGATTAATTTTGTTGCCATGTTACTATTGCATTAGGATAAGTCATACTATTATAGCGTAACCATCCTCAACATTAACACCTACAACGGATGGAGATATAATTCTTGCAAAAAGTGTAGAAAGAAGCTCAACGTATATGGAAAGAAATTGGCATGTGAATCATGTATTAGAATAGAAGATTATCCACATGTAAGGTAACGACAATATTGATAGTATACCCCATTTAGACACTACTTAGTTTCTTGCATGACGACAAATACATAAATTGAAATTTTGGTGACGTAGATATCGGGTGGAAGTGATTGTTGCTGATCAGGCAACGCAAAGGTGTTTAGTATTGTTTGATAAAGATGTTGAGTGAATTGCGAGAATGGAAGCTACTCAACTAGCACAAAAAGTTGCAGAGGTGTATTTTATCCATTTTTAGTCTTTTTAAGATGCTATGTCAATGCTATTGCATACTAATATGAAATGGGCGATGTTATATGCCTGGTTTATTCTGAATGCAATACAAGAAAGAATAGATGATGCTATTCTTGGACCATTGAAGAAAATAATAGGCAAAAGTTATATATGCCAAGTCAGATACAATGAACAAATACGAAGCAAATTTAGAGAAAGTTTCACTGTTAATCATGTATATCAGTCATCTGATATTGTTGACAAAATTGAAAATTATACAAAGGCAAAATACATACATACAACGTATACACACACACACACATGTACGGAGGTACATATGTACACGTGTGTGTGTGTGGAAAGTTGCAACACAAACACTTTTCGGTAGCCTATTCTTGAATTTGAAAATCATTTTGCAGTAAAAGAAGAAAAAGATATAGTGAATGTGTTTGAAGTTAGCATACCCACCCAACAAGAAATGAAATGAAATGAACACCCACAGTTTTAATGATTATCAAATGTTTTCTACATCATTTTTATGTAATTGAAATTTTATCTTGGTATGACCTTCTATTTTACAGTTCACACATGAGAGCAGACAACAAATAGATTCTTGATTTGCTAAAAGAATAAGCAAACAAAAGAAGGATGCCTTTTGTTGCAAGCTAGGCAAAAATGAGAAGAGAGAATATGAATAAATAATAGTTTTGAATTTGATGTTTTAGTGGAGAGAATGTTAATGTAGTCTTAGTACTGCTAGACTTGGTATCTTATAATGTGGTATTTGTGACCTTAGTTCTGTAACAATTGATGGTTCTATCCGCATCACGATGTTTCTAACTTTAGACATGATAAAATTAGTTTTAAGTCACAATGTTTGAGTTTTTATTGTTTGAGCTATATTTCGAGTTTTTATTGTTGTTTGGTGTCAATTGTTGTTTGGATAGGAGTTCATGATCACTGGGTTCAACCTTTTTTTTTTCCTTCTGTAGTTATGTAGTTATGCATATCAGATTCATCAAAATGATGCAGGAAACCATTTCCTTCCTCCCGTCTCGATGGAATCAATAAATATGCTGAATAGACATGTCAAAACCAATTAACTTTGGCTATTTGTGGTAGTGATGTTTCTCCTAGAATATATGAAAATCTTGTATGAAAAGCTCTTGCTTTCATAAACTTTGTAAATTTGGGCGACAAATCTCTGCTTTGGTTTTCAAAGTTTAGCGTATACCATTAAACTTAGTTGAAGAAACCATAACAAATACTTCAAATGGCCCACTAGGCAATGGCACTTTGATATCTTCTTTACACTGTCAAGTGGCATAATCTGATCCTATTCCTGTGAGCAACTTTTGATATAAAAATATATCACTCTTGATCAACTTATCTGTTTCATTATGATCAACTTATCAGCAAAAGTGAAATCAAAGTTGATCATGAGTGATATACTAATTGTACACATCATCACTGTATCAGATTACAAGCATTTTTGTCCTCAGGCTGAGGGGAGGAATGATGATCTTTGTTAAGATGCTTACCGGGAAGATCATTAATCTTGAGGTGAACAGCTCTAACACCATTGACAACGTCAAGGTCAAAATCCAGGATAAGGAGGGAGTCCCAGTAGACCAGCAGAGGTTGATCTTTGTAGGAAATCAGCTCGAGGATGGTCGCATCCTCGCGGCCTACAACATCCGGAAAGTGTCCACCCTTCAATTGGGGCTTAGGCTGAAAGGTGGAATGCAAATTTTTGAACTGGAAAGGCCATCACTTTGGAGGTAGAGAGCTCTGACACAAGGACAGGCGAATATTTGAATTGAATACACCTAAAATTAGTAAAAAATCAATAAATATTTAGATAAAATGAAAATTAAAAATGCTTGATAAAATAAAATAAAAACTGTTTGAAGAAAATATTTGAATAAATGTTTTAAAAAAATTAAATAGCGTATGTTAAATTTTTAAAAACTAATATAAAAAAATTTGTTGTCAGAAAATTTTTAAAATAAAAAATGATAATTGACGTATAAATTTTAAAATTATATTTTGTCATACATAATATAACTTAAACTAAAAAAATAAAAAAACAATTTATCCCCAACAACACTCAGACTATATACCTAGGCTGGGGAATCCTTTGATTGAAGTGAAACGTTGCCACAAACGATTGGAGAAATAGACAGTAAAGTTTGACAAATGAATGTTGCATACCATAGCCAATCTTCTCATGGAGTTTTAACATATACAGTTGAATAACACTAATAATAATTATCATTTCATGATAAAGTACAATTGTAAATGGAGAACTGATAGAAATTAAATTTTAAAAATTTCTGAAACATATCATTCTGAATAATTTGTTGAGTTGTCAGTCCAATTTCTACAACCATGAGAAATGATGCAGAAAATATTTCAAGTCTTAGAATTTGAATAAATTAAATTCAAAAAATTAAAATATTATGAAAAAATTACCATAACAGAAAAAAAATTACTGATATTAAGCATCGTTCGAATCTCTTACTTAATAAATAATTATAATGAAAAAATATTTAATTTATAGTTGTGCCATCATTACATTGCTACCACGCCCGAGTACACGTGTGATTTATGAAATATTTTATGCGTTTGGTTCTGTTCTATCTAATTGGTTTTTCAATTAAAAAAAATAGAATCGAACCAACAATTATGATTTGGTTTGATTTAGCATCAATTCAGACTTTAAAAAATTATAAATCATAATATTAGTTTGGCTTGATTTGGTTTTGTCGGTTTGGATGGTTTTTTAGTTTTGTTGCACAACTCTAATACCAATAACTCTAAAGTTCTAACCTAACGTTACCTTTATACATCATTTTAGTACCTTCTATTAATTAAAAATATAGTAATTAAAATATTTAAAAAATTTCTTCAACATTTATTATGACTAAAATGAAAATTAAAAAATATATATATTTCATGACTTTGTTGCGGGTCCATACCTAAACTTCTTCAAGTGCCCCTTTTTTTTCATTAACTTTTGCAAGATTTTTATTTTGTTTTTTTTTTCCCAGATGATAGTAAAAGAAAGTTGAAAGCACAATTATGTTATCCAAAAAATGAATTTTTTTTCCTTTCATTTTTTTTTCTTCCTTGAATAAGATGGAAAATCCTACAATTTGATGTTCCAGATTGCGTTCTATATTGGAATTCATGTATCTGCCATTCATCTTTTAGTAATTGAACTCTGTGTTTGTGTGTGTGTATATATATATATATAGAGTGAAGTAAGAATTCTTTTTTAAAAAAATGAAAAAGCAAAGAGAGCCCTAGAGAAAAGACAGATTTTAAAAAATCAAATCTATCTTTTATATTTTTTATCCAAATATTTGTCACCAATGATGTATAAACTTTCATTTGACTTTGAAGAGGTAGGAATATTCCTGTAAAATAAAAACTAATACAGATGTAAATGATATTTTCATCTTTTTTTAGGTTAAAAATCATAAACGTTATAATTAAATAATTAACGATTGGTTTAAACAATTTTTAATAATGTAATAAAATGATAACCGGTTCCATTAAGACGCATTCCTTAACAATAAAAATTCTTCCTCCTTGATACTAATTTTTAAAAAACAAAAAAAAAAAAAAAATCTTTTTCCTTGGCTAACATGCTAAAGACAATCGATCCCATATTCAGTATATGGACTCGGTCTAAATGCACCAAGTGCTTTAGAGTATTATATTTTTTTAAAAAATATATAACTTTTATTATATATAATACACTCTATAAAATTATGATATAGGATGTCTACGCAAATATTTTCCTACTATATCGTACCTGTATTTGCGGCCCTCAGCACGTCTGCCGGCGGGAGGCTGCCACCCCTTCTGAGGCAATCAATCTAATCTATAAGCACACCTACCCTTTGCCATATATCACCTAGAATTTTTTGAGAATCTTCATTTGAAAAAAAATAAAAACTAGAGATTATTAAAAAATTAAAAAAACAAAAGGGAAAGGAAGTTTCTGCCATTAACAACTCCTCCCCATTCCCAAACTGCCCAAAAAAATGGAAAAAACTCGATAGTCGTGTTGCTCTATCCAATTACTCTAGCTAGTACCGATCCAAACTGGCATTTCTTGTTAGTAAACCAGGGTACCTATGAGTACAGACATGCAACTCAACTGAATTGAACAAGCACCGCCTATACCCGATCAGGCCTCTAACAATTGCAATTATCAAATATCAATAATGCCGGCAAGGCCACACAGTCCAAATGTAATGTAACTAGACAGAATTCACACTTAATAAACAAATCAATAGTATACCTGATTGACTTGCTCGCGGTTCTACCAGAACGTACCTAGCGCTGGCACTCCTCTTGACAAGTTGCGCCGCAACGTACTGTACTGCTAACCGAATCACGAATCTAATACTAATTTGCCTTCAAGAAACTATTCGCCCCACTCCGATGCGATGGGTACACTCTTCTTGCAGGATAAGACGGTCTCAGATTACTGTTGACGCACACCAACTGTGATCACCTCGAAAATCCCCTCAGTTCACCGGTCCCGATAAGACAAAAATTATGGATCGCGGAGAGAGAACCGAAGCGGCGAATTTCCTCGTAGGAAGCAAAAAAGCACAAAAAAAGGTTAACCCTAATGGCGGCTCTGTTCCCCCTTTTAATATTGCCTTAGGAAAATTAAAACCCAATTCGGATTAGGAAGCCCTAATTCCCTTACCAGATTTTATGTTTCCTATTTCTTTTCAAGTTAGAGTTAATTAATTGGGCCAAATAAAAATAGAGGATCGTGAAAACATGGCCCAAGCCCAACTTTAACAACATTTAATTATGGATTCCCACCATGAAAATGGCTTCTACCACAATCAAAACAATCTCTAACATGTCAAGAACAATTCCCATTAATTGTTTTAGGCTAACTAATCATGAGTTAAAAATTATTAACTCCCAAAGTTGCCATTTTCAACAATCCCCCACAAATCCATAGTTAAAGACTATTCAGGATTCACATAATCTGTTTTCGATAATGGTACCTTCCGGTTTGAACCACTACCTAAGTTATCCAACTTATGCCCCCACGAGAACGAGATGGACTTAAGCCTTGAATACGAACCTTGAATGTGACGGCGTCCATTGGTAACAACGAGACTATCGGCTATGGAGATAATCTTTAGGGTTGACACGTTATGGCCATGTGTCCCGATCCTGTCTCATGAGTGTATTCAGAGAAAACCCAATTCCCTTTAGTTGCGGCCACACAACAACACTCACATAGTTGGCGATCTCCAAGGATGTACTGCTAGCATCCTGTTTAAAAGACTTGATCCCATTCAAAGTCAAAACTCTTACTTATTGTAGTAAACACACCACAGGCTTTCAAGGAAATGACCTAAATACAAAAGTATCAGAATTGGTGCCAGATTCACTCAAACAGCTTGTTTATACCACATTGAACTGCCTTGCGGGATCTCCACTTGGTTAGTTGGGTTGCCACTGTAGGTGAATCATTTCTAGGTTATCAGTCTCATTCCCAACCTGGATTTAAGGAATAATGATGTTTCAAGTCCCTTAGTTAGGGGGTCTGCAATGTTATATTTGGATCCAACAAAGTCAACAGACACCACCCTTTTAGACACTAACTCCCTTATAGACTTAAGTTTAACTTGGATGTGTCTCTTAATCTTTTGATTATACTTGGTACTCTTTATCTTTGCAATTGTGGTTTGACTGTCACAATGCACAGATATAGCGATAACGGACTTGCTGATCATTGGCAAAGAGGACAATAGTCCATACGGCCATTCGGCTTCCGTTCCGATAGTATCCAAGGCACATAACTCGGCCTCAAAAGTTGACCGAGTTATCAAAGTCTGTTTACAAGACTTCCGAGCGATGCACCACCACCTAATGTAAACACATATCCGATTGCATCCATTGCTACCGAGTTCTTGGCTATCCAACTTGCATCACTATACCCTTCAAGTACAGCGAGGAATTTCCCATAATGCAGCCCAAGGGACACTTGTTCCCTTCAAGTACCTTAGTACTCTATCCAAGGCCTCCCAATGAGTCCGATTTGGACAACTTGTATATCTTGCCGGCTTAGATACGGAAAATGAAATATCCGGTCTTGAGCCATTCGCAAGATATTGCAAGCTACCAATAATTTGAGAATATCTTAATTGAGACACGGGAACTCCACTTTCATTTTTGAACAAAGCTACGGAAGGGTCACTTGGAGTTTTAGCAATTCTACAATTTTGATACCCATATTTCTCAAGAACACTCTCAACATAGTGAGTTTGAGAAATGGTTATCCCCTCGGTTGAGCGAATCAACTTTAGGCCAAGAATCACATTTGCTACTCCCATATCCTTCATTTCAAACTTACTTTTCAAAAATGATTTAGTCTCATTAATTATCTCAATATTAGACCCAAATAGCAAAATGTCATCCACATATAGGCATAGAACAATACAAGTATTACCTTTAACCTTACAGTAAACACACTTGTCATTCTCATTTATGTTGAAGCCAAATGATAAAATTGTTTTATCAAATTTTTCATGCCATTGTTTGGGTGCTTATTTTAGACCATATAGGGATTTAATAAGTTTACAAACTTTCCGTTCATTTCCTTTGGCCACAAATCCCTCAGGTTGATCCATATATATCTCTTCTTCAAGATCACCATGAAGAAAAGTCTGTCTTCACATCCATTTGGTGGATGGTGAGACAATATATGGAAGCCAATGCAATTAGCACTCGGATTGTAGTCAAACGAGCAACAGGAGAGTATGTATCAAAATAGTCTATTCCCTCTTTCTGTCTAAACCCTTTGGCAACTAATATGGCTTTATACTTATCTATGGTCACATCTGGTTTAAGTTTCTTCTTAAATATCTATTTACATCCAAATATACTGCACCCGGGAGGGAGATCTACCAATTCCCATGTCCCATTGGAGACAATGGAATCCATCTCACTCTTGACGGCTCCTTTCCAATGCCACGCTTACGAGGAAGCCATAGGCTGCTTGAAAAGTCAAAGGTTCGTCCTCAACATTGTAAGTGACAAAGTCACTTCCAAAGTCCTTGACAGACCTTAGCTCTCTTACTCCTTCTAGGTTCTTCCAATTCCTCAATTTGAGTATTGGGACTATTTGGACTTGCCCCCACATCTTTCATCCTTTCCACATGATCGGGAATGGAATCGGACGTTAAGAGTTGAATCTAAAGTAGAAACATCTTGAGGCAAACCAGTTTTCATGGGAAACACATTCTCAAAGAATGTAGCATCACGGTATTGAATGATAGTGTTACAATCTATACCGGGTATTTCGGACTTAATTACCAAAAACCTCATGGCATAGCTTGTTTCCACATAACCAATAAAGATGGAATCAACGAGTCTTTGGTCCTAACTTCTTCCTTTTATGTTCGGGGATTAGAACTTTTGCAAGACAACCCCACACACGGAAGTATTTTAAGTTAGGTTTCCTACCTTTCCAGATTTCAAATGGAGTTACCTCTTTATGTTTATGAGGGACTACGTTCGAGAATATGGCAAGCCGTATTCAAAGCCTCACCCCACATATACTTAGGCAATCCAGAATTTAAAAGTAAACTGTTGATCATATCTTTAAACGTTCTATTTTTCCATTCGGCAATCCCATTAGGCTGGGGAGAATAAGGGGTGTCTCCTCATGAATTATGCCATTGCTTTGGCAATATTCAACAAATGGATTAGACCCATACTCTCCACCTCTATCAGATCTTAACCTTTTAAGTTTCTTGCCAGTTTGAGTTTCGACTTCATTTTTAAATATGAGAAACTTTTCAAGTGCTTCATCTTTATGTTTAAGTAAATAAACATAGCAATATTTACTTGCAATCGTCAATAAAAGTAATGAAGTATTTCTTATGATCCCTAGTCAATAAGCCATTGAATTCACAAATGTCTGTGTGAACTAAATCAAGTATTTACGAATCCCTTTCAATTGAATGATAGGGTTTCCTGGTTGTTTTAGCTTCCACACACACTTGACATTTATTTTTCTTATCAATTGAATGTTTAGGGATCAAGTCTAAATTCATCATTCTTTTAACAGAATCTAAATTTAAATGTCCAAGTCTACTATGCCAAACATCGGTGGATTCAATAATGTGCACCATAGGATAAACAGAATTCTCAATAGAAGAAGCTTTATTCAAATCGAAGTAAAAGGTTCAACTCTTAATTTAAATAAACCATCCGACAAATAACCTTTGCCAACAAAAGAATTGTAGTGCATAATCACTACTTTATTACATTTGAAAGTAAATTCATAACCCTCTCTAACTAAACATGAACCACTAAGAATATTCCTACTGAACTGTTGGAACATGTTGCACCCTATGAAGAGAAAGAATACGCCCTGAAGGAAACTTCAAGTCCACGCGTCCAATCCCCAACACATTGGCTGCGGTTGAGTTCCCCATCTTCACGAGTTTTTCCTTTAATAAGGCTGGTAAGACACAAAAAGCAATTTATCGGCACAAACGTGCACATTTGCTCCGAGTATCAACCAGCCATTCAAGTGGCTCATAAATAGTAAAGACTTATGGGTTAACGAAACATACCTTTCATCATCATTGGAAGTAGTGATGCCGGTCTCGACCTCAATGGTACAAACCTCGATAAGGTGAGTACTCAAATCGGCCTCCGCTTGACTAGTATCCTCTACCACCACATTGACTTGTGCTTGAGAATTTGATCCTTGTTTGACTTTGGGCTTTTTAGACGGACGAGTCCTTAGCCCAATGTCCAACTCGACCACAATTCCGGCAAGGTTTGTTTGCTTTCGGTTTCTTCTTGGCCTTGCCTTTTGTCTTGTTTATGTTTTTAGAGTTTGAGTTAACCCCCACATTCCTCCGATTATTGCTCTTCTTCCCGAGTAGTCACAACATGGACATTAGACTCCATAGGTACAATATGACTATTCTTTCTATGTTGCTCCTCAATGGATATTGATTTCATCGGATCGTTTAGAGAAATCTTCTCCGTCTTGTGTTTGAGGGACATACCAAAGTCCTCCCAAGACTTAGGAAATTTCTCTATCATCGACATCACTTGAAACTTCTCGGGAAGTTCCATATCCGATTCATGAAGAGAATGAATAATCAATTTCAACTCTTGAGTACTGTTCGATCACGAGACTTACCCTCAACCATACGAAACTTCAGGAATTTGGAGACATAATACCTTTCCGAGACCTTGATCCTCGGTATTATATTTCCTATCCGAGTTCATCCCATAGCATCTTTGCTTGTGTATGACTCGAAACGATGAGACATCAAAGAGAGCATTTGTCAATGCTGACAGTATTGCCCCTCTGCCTACATTATTCCGTTCATCCCACACAGCAATCTCAGCTACTCTAGAATGTCTTTCAGTTGGTATAGGCCTATCTACTCCGCATCGCGATAATAAGCCCCTCATGGTCAACCAAATTTTCATGCGTTGTTGCCAACGCTTGAAATTCTGCCCTGGACCAAACTTGTCCGGCAAACCATTCAAGTCAATCAAAGGCTTATACGCAGTAGATGCAGTACCTGACGAACTGGCCATTACACACACACAGATAATTGCAGAATAGCTTCTTGAAGACTGTTAGTAAACCAAGGTACCTACGAACACAGACAGGCAACTCAACTGAATTGAACAAGCACCGCCTATACCCGACCAGGGCTCTAACAATTGCAATTATCAAATATCAATAATGCCGGCAAGGCTACACAATCCAAACGTAATGTAACTAGACAGAATTCACACTTAATAAACAAATCAATAGTATACCTGATTGACTTGCTCGCGGTTCTACCAGAACGTACCTAGCGCTGGCACTCTTCTGGACAAGCTGCGCCGCAACGTACTGTACTGCTAACCGAATCACCAGTCTAATACTGGTTTGCCTTCAAGAAGCTATTCACCCCACTCCAGTGCGATGGGTACAACGACTCTTCTTGCAGGATAAGACGGTCTCAGATCACTGTTGACGCACACCAACTGTGATCACCTCGAAAATCCCCTCAATTCACCGGTCCCGATAAGGCAAAAATTATGGATCGCGGAGAGAGAACCGAAGCGGCGAATTTTCTCGCAGGAAGCAAAAAAGCACGAAAAGGGGTTAACCCTAATGGCGGCTCTGTTCCCCCTTTTAATGTCGCCTTAGGAAAATTAATCCAATTCGGATTAAGAAGCCCTAATTCCCTTACCAGATTTTATGTTTTCTATTCCTTTTCAAGTTAGAGTTAATTAATTGGGCCAAATAAAAATAGAGGATCGTGAAAATATGGCCCAAGCCCAACTTTAACAACATTTAATTATGGATTCCCACCATGAAAATGGCTTCTACCACAATCAAAACAATCTCTAACATGTCAAGAACAATTCCCATTAATTGTTTTAGGCTAACTAATCATGCGTTAAAAATTATTAACTCCCAAAATTGACATTTTCAACATTTCTAACAATACTACCGAAAAATAATTATGGAGCTATGCTATTGTTGGCAATGGGAATAATACATTTAAAATGGAAACTATTGAGCTGAAGAGCATGAGTAACTGACAGATAAGAATGGGATCAGCTCAACAGTTGCCATCATTTAACATTTCCAGAATCAAATTTTGCACGCCTTCGACCCGCTGGGCTCTCCAATTTTGTCATGAATGTCTTTGCCAACTAATCTTTTAGCTGAAAGCATTGAAATGTGGGATTAGTTCAATTGATTTGGATTAATGCATGGGCTCAAAATTGTAGAAATGGCAACGTTGTGGTTAGCATATGCATTACCATGCGAATTCTGATTGAGTTTTGCCCGTTTTGTCCAATTATAAAGAGAGTAATCTGGAAATCTCAGAAGAGGCTAGCTGCATCATAACAAAGATGACTTCCCTCTTGAAACTCAGCAAAGTCTTGGGAACCCTAGATTCCATGTAAAAAGTTTGAAACGTGGTTTTCTAGGCTGTGTTCTAACTTCTAATCATAGTATGTTGGTAGAACCATTATAAGTAAACATGTTAGGATTTTAATATGTTTATAAAGAATATGATAATTCAAATAAATATTTCAGATGTTTAAATTTTCTTGAAAGTTGAACACAAGTAAGATTTCTAACTATTTTATACTCTCTTCGTTTCAAAATATTTGTTCATAAAACTTTTTTGTTTTGTTTCAAAATACTTGTTCATGTACATATTTCTATAACTAATGATTAGTTTTTTCATATTGTACCCCTATTTATTCTAAATCAATTACATAATTTTTCAAAACTCTTATTTCTTCTTGCTTCTTAAGAATTTTCACTAACCAATAGCTATAATATTTTTAATATGGGTAAAATATGAACTTTATCTAAATTATTGTATTATTTTCAACACCCTTAATTTGTGTGCAAAAGGTTTCATGAATAGATATTTTGAAACGGAGGAAGTATCTTGTTTTACGCAGGGTAAATGTGAATTCAATAGTCGTTAAGCAAAAGAATTTCTTGCAGTAGGTTGTACTGGAAAATATGTAAATGTACTTGCATGCACGACTAAGTAGTTGGATCAAGTAAATTCCCCTTGAAATTCTAACGGACAAAAGTTTAACATGTTAAATGAACTGTGATACTTTTAATTTAATGACTCTACAGTCACCACTAGGAGTGTTGGTCAAGTGCTCCCAAACTTACTCAAGTGGTTTGGCAAATCTTGATTGTGCTAGTGGTTTTTGGTGACTATATTTGTCTTTGATATTGTTATTTTGATGAGCCAGTACTTATGCATTGATTGTCCAGTTAGTTTGATATGTTCACTAATAAACACGAAAGTCTGAACACGTTGATAGTGCAATTCTGATGTTTCAGTACTTGTGCACTAATTATTTAGTTAATTTGATATGTTCGCTAATGAACGTAAAAGCCTTGAATATGAAGTTACGGATGTCTTAGAATAAATAACTCTACAATCAAAGTATTTATCTCGTAAACAACCTATCAGCTAGAATTTAAGGACTGTTCAACATGGGTATAATTAAGCTTCGCAGGTTTTTGGCTGGTGCCCACATTGATTAAAAATGCATAATCAAGGGTTCAGTTCACATGGATAGAACCAAATAAAATCACAAATAATTAGATAAAGAATCAGTAAACGAATCCACAATCTTCTCAGATTCATCCATTCCACGTTGATGATTAACTAACAGAAGAAAATTTTCTCTTCATAGAAAAACACCTTCCCCTTTACATACTCTTAATTGTTCAGGTGCTACCATCAGAAACCATTCAAGCACCACCCACACAGTTTTAATTCTTCAATATAATTTCCAAGTCAATTCACGCGTCACCATTCAAAGAATCCAAACAACATGGCCATCACTAACTTCAGCTCGTTCACACGCCCAACCCACTCCCCCTTCCATATCATATATATATTCATCAAGCCAAGGAAATTTTCTCAGACAACCCAAGCAAACTCAAATGGCTTCTACTAATGAACGGTTTCTGACCATCATTTTCTCATCACTTCTGCTCTTAACAGCCCTCCCAAGTCATTCCTCTGCCAACCCAAGAAAACTAGCCTTGGTTCAGCCAAACCCAATCATTCTCAAGCACCACAATGGGGGGCTCTTGAAAGGCACAAACACAGTGAACCTCATATGGTATGGCAACTTCCTGCCTCGCCAACGTGCCATCGTTGTGGACTTTATTAAATCTCTCAGCCCCGGAAAACAGCCTAGCCCGCCACCGCCCTCCGTCGCATCATGGTGGAGCACCACCCAAAGCTACTTGGGAAGTCCTTGCGCCATTACATTAGGCAAGCAAATTTTATTAAATTATTGTCTTGGGAAATCTTTGACGGACTCTCAACTTCAAGCCTTGGCCTCCAAATACGGCTGCGCCAATACCGTTAACGTCATTTTGACGGCGTCCGACGTGGCAGTCGAGGATTTCTGCATGAACCGATGTGGGTCCCACGCATGGACAAAAGGGCCGAAGGGAACAAAATATGCTTACGCCTGGGTGGGTAACTCGGCGAGTCAGTGTCCGGGTCAATGCGCCTGGCCGTTCCAAAAACCACTCGTTGGACCACAGATCGCGCCGTTAGTGGCACCCAACGCCGACGTTGGCCTTGACGGAATGGTGATCAACATTGCCACAGTTTTGGCGGGAGCCGTCACGAATCCGTTTGACAAGGGTTACTTTCAGGGCCCGGCAAGTGCGCCGCTAGAGGCCGTTTCGGCTTGTACTGGTATGTTCGGGTCGGGTGCTTTTCCGGGATTTCCAGGTACGGTTTTGGTGGACAAGGTATCGGGTGCAAGCTACAACGCGCGTGGGGTGAACGGGCGTACGTATCTTCTGCCAGCTATGTGGGACCCAATGACCAAAAAATGCAAGACACTCGTTTGAGTGAATGAAAACCTTTTGAACTTCGAAGGCCAAGGCGTGCACGGCTAAATTGAAACCTGGGTAGAAAATTGTAATTTTACATATTTGTTATTTTCGATTTCTGCTGTATTTTGATTTTTTTTATTGCTTGTGTACTCATAGAATTTATTCTTGAACGAAAATACAAACTAATATTATTTTATTATGAATTATTGGAATATTTATTAATTAGTGGATGCTCCACTAATTATGGATTTATGTGAATTATTAGAAGATTTTTATGGATGTCCACCATTTAGTGGAGACACCACTAATTAAGATTAGTGGAAGATGATGTATGCCATGATGTAATCCACTAATTAGAGCTCTATAAATAGAGCTATTCTCTAAGCTTGTAATACACCATTATTTTGTGAAAGAAAGATTAGTAAAAGAAAGATTAGAGAAAAAATTGTGAGAGAAGAGAAAGAGAGAAATTCTTGTGCAAAATAGTTAGAGTTTTATTAATGTGTAGTGTGAAGATTTTATTCTAACACTACCCTAATTTTATAACACGTTATCAGCACGAGTCTCTGCCGTTATTAAAGCCAGAAGACAGGTACGCATTTATTGATCTCGCTAAATTCGAATTTGTAGTCCTTGATATTTCTAAAAAAAAATTTTATATGTCATACAAAAATGCATCTAAATGCTAAAAAAAAAGGAGATCCATATGTCATGTGGATAAAAAGAAAGATTTGACCACCTTGAAGATGGTCGTACTACCCACTGCACGGTATGAATGGTTGCACCTGAAGTTGCAAGATTGTAAAACCGTGAACTCCGTGATATATAAAACTACATCTTAGTTAAAAATTTTACGGAGAAAAAGTGACTGATGAAGATATATTGGAGAAGACATTCTCCACCTTTCATGCCTCAAATATTGTCCTACAGCAACAATATCGAGAAAATGGGTATACAAAATTTACAAATTTAATTATTGCCCCCCTCATTGCAGAGAAAAATAATGAGTTATTATTGAGAAATCATGAAGCCAGACCAACTGGCTCTACAGCACTCCCAGAAGTGAATGTTGTTGGCTCCAGCAGAAGCCATCGTTATAGTCGTGGTCGTGGCCGTGGCCGTGACCATGGTCGTGGTTATGGTCATAGACACGCTCAATATTTCCCTTATCGCAATTATAATCAAACTGTGAGAAATACTGGCCACCTGAAGTGGAACAGAAAAGATAATAAGGGAAAAAGATATTTCCATTAATAATAAGCATCACATCTTTTATTCATATTACTAGTGTTCATATGAACTTGCTGATACATGTTTATAGTTGCTCTTTTGTAATTGAGCTGACAAATGTAAGATGAAGGTTTGTAATTGTTCTTTTTCAATATTTACATTAGAGGACGACAAACAATTAGTAATTATGGACTTCAACTCCTCTTTTTCGACATCCTCCTCATTTTCTTTCCTCTTTGAGCCAGCATCGAGATTAGCAGCAGAATTAGCCGTAAAATTACTGCGAAATGAGTCTTGAGATTTTATGATCTCCTTAAGTTTATTATATTTCTTATTATATTTGGCCTTGAAGCATGCTTGTCTCAATTTCTGTGTTTGGTCCTTTAACTGCGTATTAGGACTTTCTTCCACCTTCGCAATGGCTTCTTTCAACTTCTTCTCAGCCATATGTCCTCCTTCTTCTTTATTTTGCATCTCCTGTAAATCGAAGTGATATCATCGGTTATTTACTTATAAATCTTTCATAGTTTCATACTTGTAAATTATAAGTATATATGAGAAAGAACCTGAACATTCTTGATTATGGTCTCCAAGCTCACCAATTTCCTGTGAGGTCATCGACGAATTCCTAACTCCCTACATCTTTTCTTGAGACGGGTTATGCCAATATTCAGTTCTTTGGCTGCGCTCTTGATTGGAATTGTGTCTGCAATAATATC
Organism: Voacanga thouarsii; assembly: GCA_026120185.1. Classification (NCBI taxonomy): domain Eukaryota; kingdom Viridiplantae; phylum Streptophyta; class Magnoliopsida; order Gentianales; family Apocynaceae; genus Voacanga; species Voacanga thouarsii. The sequence goes on from JANUWF010002144.1 coordinate 1,405,928, forward strand.
TTGAACTTCGATATTATGCATTTCATGAGTACTTACTCCGACTTCGTTGCCAAGACCACTCATTATTTCTCCTAGAAAAAGAAAATAATATCAGTAAAGGTAATACCATTCAAAATCCATGTTTAAATGTATAATAACCTGGAAACATATTTTGGCTTTGTTCAAAATCCATTAGAGAGTAGAAAGGATCATGCACAAGCATATCCTCATTCAAAGGAATAGCATCAAGAGGAACAGTATCAAAAGCAGTCTCTTGTAGAGGCGAGATCAACTTGGTCCAAAGCGAGTATGTTCAAAACTTCCATCGATTTACATAAAAAACAAACCAAAAGAGAGTTTAATTTCATTATCAAGCATACTAAAAACAAATGGAAGCCCTCAAAAGTATCTCACCTGAAATTAGGAGGAAGCGGTTGGTTTGGAAAGGAAAACATATCAAAATCTTCCGTGTTCGAATTAGGCGAAGCGGTTGGTTTGGAAAGAAAAATACATCAACATCTCGCTGCGAAACCGAGTCAAAATTTGACCATGTCTCAAATGAATTACGAGTCTCCATATCCGCTTTGTGATTTTTGTTTTTGATGTTTACTAATGACTGATAACTGAGATATATATCGATACATACATATATATATATATATATCTGTATGAGGAAGAAGAAGAGGTAGATGGTAGGTAGAGGGTCGGAGGAGAAGAAAAGACAAGAGAGGAAGAGGAAAAGTCGGTACCGGGAAGAGTGAAAAAAAAAAGAGATATTTTTCTTGGCATTTTTTGCTTGTCATCATTTTCTTATATTTCTTTTCTTATTCTCTTGTGAAATCATTATTCCCTAAATTAGGGGGAGAACAGAAACAGTACAAGAAAGATCGTGATTGGACAACATCATTAAATTATCTTGATCCGCATACAAGCGCGTGTGAACTTGAAGTTCAAAAGATAATTCATTTGTAAAGCATTGCAAATCAAATGTCAGACGCTTTTGTTGACTCTAAAAGAGTAACAAAATCGTATATGCCAGCTATAAATGCTCCTATTCTAATTGAAGTTCCAATAGAACAAAAGATTTTACATATAGCTGCTGAGTCAAAAGCATGCCAGAAGCATGGCCGACCTCTTGGTTCTAAAGATAAAAATCCTCGAAAGAAAAGAGGATTAAATGATCCAGAAGATCATATTGAAGAAAAGAATGATAAAGACCAAGAGAGAACTGATGACAAAGAACCAGAAGTTGATGAAAGTAACACTGAAATTTCTATCAATTATACCACTTCCGGTAGAAGTTGGAATTGGATAGAAACTGTTATTGATAATATATTTGCATACAATATATCTCTTGATGTTACACAGGATAATGATGATCCTGAACCAATATCAGTTGATGAATGTCGGCATAGAAAAGATTGGTTGCAATGGAAAGATGCAATTCAATCGGAGTTAAATGCACTGGCAAAACGTGAAGTCTTCGGACCTGCAGTCCGAACACCAAAAGGTCTAAAACATGTTGGCTACAAATGGATATTTGTGCGAAAGTGTAATGAAAAGAGTGAAATCGTTCGATATAAAGCGCGATTAGTAGCCCAAGGTTTTTCACAAAGACCAGGTATTGATTATGATGAAACTTATTCTCCTGTTGTTGATGCTATTACACTCCGATATCTTATCAATTTGGCAGTACATGAAAAGATAGATATGCGCCTATTAGATGTTATCACTGCTTACTTGTATGGAAATTTAGAAAATGATGTTTACATGAAAATCCCCGAAGGATTTCATATGCCTGAAGCATATAAACATTATCCTCGTGAAAATTACTCCATCAAGTTGCAGAAATCATTATATGGCCTGAAGCAATCTGGGCGCATGTGGTTCACACGTCTTAGTGAATATTTATTGAAAGCGGGATTTAAAAATGATCAGGTATGTCCATGCGTTTTTATTAAGAAATTTGGTTCTAAATTTGTGATATTAGCTATATATGTTGATGATATTAATCTTATTGGAACTCCTGAAGAGCTCCGAGAAATAATTGATTATTTAAAAAGAGAATTCGAAATCAAGGATTTTGGTAAAACCAAATTTTGCCTTGGTTTACAAATTGAACATTTGGAGAGTGGAACATTTATTCATCAATCAACATATACAGCAAAAGTGCTAAAAAGATTTTACATGGACAAAGCACATCCATTGAGTATTCCAATGATCGTCCAATCATTAAATGTGGATAAAGATCCTTTCCGACCTCAAGAAAATGATGAAGAACTCCTTGGTCCTGAAGTACCATATCTCAGTGCAATTGGTGCATTGATGTATCTTGCTAATAACACACGACCTGATATTGCTTTTGCTGTCAAATTATTAGCAAGATTTAGTTCTTCACCAACACGACGACATTGGAATGGAATTAAACAAGTCATTCGATATCTCCAAGGTACAATTGATCTCGGATTATTTTATTCAAATAAAACCAACCCAACATTGATTGGTTATGCAGATGCTGTTTATTTATCTGATCCACATAAAGCACGTTCTCAAACGGGCTATCTATTTACATGTGGAAATACTGCTATCTCATGGCGTTTTACAAAACAATCTATAGCAGCTACTTCTTCAAATCATGCTGAAATTATAGCCATTCATAAAGCAAGTCGAGAATGTGTATGGCTAAGATCCATGATTCATTATATCCGAGAAAGTTGTGGATTATCATCAATCAAAGATATTCCAACTCCTCTTTATGAAGACAATGCAGCTTGCATAGCTCAATTACGAGGAGGATATATTAAAGGAGATCGGACAAAACATATTTCACCAAAATTCTTCTTTACTCATGAACTCCAGAAGAAATGTGAAATTGATGTGCTACAAAATTCGGTCATGTGATAACCTCGCAGATATTTTCACGAAGACTTTACCGACTGCAACATTTGAAAAATTGAGATATAAAATCGGTATGCGTCGGTTTAAAGATTTAAATGAATCATTTCATCAGGGGGAGTAATAAATAGACATATAGAATAGTGTACTCTTTTTCCTTCACTAGATTTTTTTTCCCACTGGGTTTTTATCTAGTAAGGTTTTAACGAGGCATATTCTTTATGTAATGGATGGACATCCAATGGGGAGTATTATGAATTATTGGAATATTTATTAATTAGTGGAGGCTCCACTAATTATGGATTTATGTGAATTATTAGAAGATTTTTATGGATGTCCACCATTTAGTGGAGACACCACTAATTAAGATTAGTGGAAGATGATGTATGCCATGATGTAATCTACTAATTAGAGCTCTATAAATAGAGCTATTCTCTAAGCTTGTAATACACCATTATTTTGTGAAAGAAAGATTAGTGAAAGAAAGATTAGAGAAAAAATTGTGAGAGAAGAGAAAGAAAGAAATTCTTGTGCAAAATAGTTAGAGTTTTATTAGTGTGTAGTGTGAAGATTTTATTCTAACACTACCCTAATTTTATAACACATTTGTATTTTTTTTAATTTCACTATTATTGGATGTGAACATTTTTCTAATATTACCTTTATTTCAAAATAACTATCTCTTTAGCAAAATTTTCTTTATTTTTACATATCTGTCACTTTAAAATTTTAGGAATATATCTATTGTCTTTTTTACTTATACTTTTATCATATTTATTATATACTTTACCAAGTCACCATATTAAATTTTTTTTGTTTCTAAAAAAAAGATAATAAAGTATTTTATTTTATAATTATGACTATTAATATTTTTTAGTTATTATATTGACAATTATTTAAAATTTTGAGAGACTATGATAATTTTGGTTTGTATTAAAGGCGATTTCAATTCATCAACTACAGGAATTGATGCTCATTAATTTAAGCTGTAAATGACAAAAGACAAATATGACCTAACAATTTATTTTTGCCTTCTCAAAGTAGGGATAAAAATACAAAATTAAAATTTGAAAGAAGTAAAATATATGTTAGAGTGTGATTTTTCAACCAAAAAAAATTGTTAAAAAACAATATTGTAAAGTTTTGAAATTTTTTTGGGAACAAAAGGAAAAACCTAAAACTTTGACTTTTTTTTTCAAATAATTTATTAAATGTTGAGTTCCCTCCCACAAAAAAAAAAAAAAAAAACCTATGCTTGGAAGAGATTCAAAAGAATGGGAAGTGTACAAGTTTTCTTTTTCATCTGTATATATATTTGAAGCAAAGTGAATAATCTCTTTTGGGTAAAAAAAATATTCTTTTGCATTTTATCTCTCGTGCAGCAAAAATATGTGGATCTATCTAGAAGAAAATATATTTATTTACCACTTGTGTTAATTATTCATTATTAATGAAAAGGCTTCAACTTCAAGATTACTTTTGAAGAAGTTCTGACAGTATTGCCAATTGCCACTGGTTGCCAAATGAACAGTTTTACCACAGAAAAATACTCTTCCGTCTCATTTTACCTATCTATTTTAATCGATTTATAAATTTTTAAAAAATAAAAAATTTTAATTAATTAATTAATATTTTTTATTTTACTTTTAAAAAATTTCTTTATTTATTAAGGATTAATCAAATTCTGAAATTTTATATATGGTAAACATATTTAATTTAGTTCTATTTTTACTACAAGTGTACAATATTTATTATATTAAAGAGAGATATTTGTGAAAAAAATAACAATTAATATCATCTTAATTTACTAATCGAACAGATAAATTAAGATAAAATTTTTAGTTAAAATGGACAAATAAAAAGAGATGAAGGGAGTGTCAAATACAACAGCTCCCGCCATTCAAGGTAACTTCAAAACAAGAAATCTTTAATATACATACAATCAAATAATAATATTTTTTTAGGTTATACTTGGTTAAAAATTAGAATGAGATAAGTTTGTTAAAATTTGCTCTTTTTGTGTCTTTTTATCTATCTATTTTAACTGATTTACAAGTTTTTAAAAAATAAGGTTTTTTAGTTAATTAATCAATATTTCTTATTTTACCCTCAAAGAATATCTCTTTTTATTAAGGAGTAATCAAATTCTAAAATTTTATGTGTTGTAAGCATATTTAATTTATTTTTATTTTCCACTATAAGTGCAGAAGTACTTACTGTATTAAAGAGATGTATTTATAAAAAATAACAATTAATATACTCCCTCCATCTCAAATTATCAATCCACTTTCTAACTTAATTTTTATCCCAAATTATTTGTCTCTTTAGAAAATTAAGATTTAATATTTCAAATTTACTCCTATTTAATAGTATTTTATTTCCCAAACATATTAAAATATAGTCAAAAACTCATTTTATGAGTTCTGATATTCATGTCCATCTCATTAATTCTCAAAAAATATCAATAGCAACTTGGAGAGAGAATTAAATACTCATTAATATTTTGACTAATTTTTTAGTAATAATTAAATACTTATGAGAGAGGAGTAATTTGAAGTTATATTAAAATTTTAGAGTTTGTATATTTCTTAATATAAAGAGAGATACTTATCATTGAATTGTAAGAGTAAAAATGGAAGAGAATGTTTAATTAACTAAAAAATTTATATTTTTTAATTTCAGTGTAATCGGTTAAAGTAGATAGATAATTTGGGATGGAGTGAATAGTCTTAATTTGCTAATGAGACAGATAAATTGAGACAAAAATCTTAGTTTTAATGGACAGATAAAAGGAGATGAAGGAAGTATAAAAATATTATTAAATATAAAGTAAATGTGATGCTCAATCATTAATAAGAGAGAGAAAATATAATGTATTATGAGTATATGACAATTTTAGAGAAATAAAAATTATTTAAATTAATATCATTTTAAATTAAAATTTTAATATAGATTGAAAAGAGTTTCTTCGCAAGTATAGTCTAAGCTTATATATAAAAATTTGTGATACATCAATCTCATATGAGATTGAAATGAAAAATATAAATGACATATAAAAGGAGCCTAAATATTTATTGTCAATTTTAAATATTTATTTTGACCTAATGAGTAATGAAGATGACAATGAAATTATTGATTGTACCTACTACCAAGTCTATTACTATTATGTTTTAGGTAAAAGTCATTTCTAAAATCTTATTAATTACTTGTACAAAAAAAAAAAAAAAACTTTTTAAGCCATATAGAGTCTTATTAATTATATGCCAAAGACTCCCCTTAGAAAAGAAACTTGTAACAGACCCAAAACACAGAGAGGACAATGTCTGAGCCCGGGTTCGAACCGGGGACCTCTAGTGTGTGAGACTAGCGTGATAACCAACTACACCACCCAGACAGTGCGCTAATCCAAGTGAAATGATAATAAAACAATTGACAGGATAACACATTAACACACCCTGATAAAAGCATCACCAAAATTTTTGAAAAAAAAGAAAAGAGTTAACATACAAATGTCATCCATCAAAATTTTGGTTGTTTTCTAGTTGGAAAATTCTTTAAAAAATAAAAATAAAAACAAAAACTTACTTATCTAATGTTGTTCCGTTAAACTATTAAGGTTAACTATTGAAAATTATTTATTGATTAGTGATGTTTGATAGCTATACTGTGCATGAATCCTAAATTAAGGATGTATTTGAAAAGAAACTTTTACTAATTTAAAATAAAATTTTAATTAAAAATAATAATTTTTATTTATCGAAATTATTATATACCCACAATACATTATATTTTTTATTTTATTAATTAATTTCATATTTTATTAAATTTATTTCAATCTAATTCCTTTTCAATTTCAGTCTAAAATTAGTGATGGTGGAAAATCTAGAGCGGGGCTCACAATTTTCACGGAGAAGTCCAAAAATATCCTGACTTCTGGAAGATGGATGGCCAAGAATTATTGATCTCAGTTTTTCTTGGCCTTGCATTCTGTTTATAACTAGGCAGTCCTTTGTTGCCCAGAATTATTGCATGTGCAGGTACTTCCCCTGCTGTCACAACTACGTACCTCCCATACTCACAGCCAGAATTTTTGGTGTGAGTTGTGCTCACGACTTTTGTCCTCCTCCAATGGCATTGGAACCAGGTGGCTTAATGCATTAACTTCAGTCAATAACAGTGTTTAAAAACTTCAGTGAAAATTCAAAAACCCCAAATCCACTGAATGCTCTTTAGTTTCAGGGATTAGTAATAACCCCTTCTAAATTCAACTTGAGATTTTGCAGTCAAAGTTCTTGTTTGTGGAATCTCGATTGGCTGTGTTCATTGAGATTGCTGAGAGCTTGTAGTAAATGATATTCTCGGTGAGATAGTACTAATGTTTAAGGATTCGAAGGATTAAATATTTCTCGCCGTAAAGTCTACTTGCTTGTAAATGAATAGCACTAGTTCATTAAGTGTAGAAGAAACTGATTACATAAAGAAAAGCGCTGTGCCGACTGCCACAAGTCCGCGAACAGGCCACGAAAAAATTAACCTATAGTTCAACGAGAATAAATGGGGTTTAATGCTTGGTTTGAAGAAACCTTGGAGCTATAATTATCAGTAACTCTCTCGGTAAAGGTGGAGTTTTTACCAAAACAAATCTGTGACTGAGTCTCCTTTTTTGAGAATCACAATAAAACTACCACCCACATCTCATACCATTATCATTTTACCTCAAAGCTCAGAGATATATGTGCTTGCTAGGAGTTTCACACTGCCACACATAAGTTCTCTACTGTACTCCACAACGATACTGGTACACGTATAGTAGTAGCTTTTAGTCTTGTCTTCACTCGCATTCTTGAATCTTGCTTTTTTGTCGTTGGAGTTGATGGTGGGCTGCATTTCATCCTGAGTTGGTAGGTGGCCTTAGTTAATTCACTTTCTTGCAGGTATCTTTGCCTTTCTTTTTCTCCTCCTCTCTGCTGTCTGCTTTTCTCTTTTCTCCCTTTGTTTCTGCCGGATAAGTCGGTGGCTCTATTTCTGCATCTGTATGAGGTAGCAGCTCCTGGTGTTTCATTGGACAGTGGTAATACCTTTTCCATTTATCATTTTACCGTACATTTTAAGATGCGAGAATGCTTGATCTGATGAGTTTTAAGTAAATCTCGATTAATTTCTTGGCTGCTCTTTGTAATCATTTGCATTACCTTTCGGTGCGTTCTTTAGCCCTTGGCCTTCTCCTTCTCAGCAAATTTGTGCAAAATGTTGGGGGGAAAACCATTCTATGCCCGGATTTCCTTGTGCTTCAGAGTAACAATACGCATGTTCAATTAGATTGAAGGAGCTAACTTAGTTCTATTAGATTCGGGGAGCTAATTTCTAGGTTTGTTAATCTTTCTATTTTTCATTTTTTTGGCATGTGGATTTATGTTTTGTGTTTTGCCCATCCATGGTACAAAGATTGCAGCTTTCGTGTAGAAGAAATTTGTTCGTCCCGTCCTCTGTATGGTAAATTGAAGAGAGACTAGAGAAATGAGGGAAAAATGGAGAAGATAAAAGAGAGTTCTTCCAATTATTTTTAGCTGAAAAGATTTTCTGGTTTCTGTTATAATTTTGGTTCCCTCTCTTATCCTTTCTCGACTCTGTTCCCTCCTTGCTCTTCATTTCCCTTGGTTCGCGGTAGGATTATGGTTCTTATTTCCCTTCTTTAATAGGAAATTGGTTTTGCTTTCCACATATAGTTGTGTCTATCTATGCCAGACACAAATACATATTCGAGAGTGAAAATTTATAATTAATGGATCTCAATTGCCGACTGAAATCTACAATAACTTTTAGTGTCAATTTCCAAAATGAAAAGCATTTTTTCCCTTGTTGAAGAATGAACTTTTGGTACATGGAGATTTCCTGTTTAAGCTGAAGAGTCTTGCATATTTTGTTTACCAATTTGATTCCGACTTGTTGGGAATGGGCTTCTTTTGGTGGTGTTTGTGCATAAATTCTGAATTGCATTGTTTTCATGTAAATATTATTGTTGCTAAGACTCATACCGTTTTATGAAGAAAATCAGATGGAAGGAACCGATTTGTCATGTTGGGAAGATCTGCTGCCTGATGCACTTGGGCTAATCTTCAAGAATCTCTCTCTCCAGGAGAAATTAACTGTAATCCCTGTGGTATGTAAGTCATGGGGCAAAGCAGTGACAGGCCCTTACTGCTGGCAAGAGATAGACATTGAAGAGTGGAGTAATCGCTCTGATCCAGAGAATGTTGATCGAATGCTTCAAATGCTGATCACACGGAGTTCTGGTTCTCTGCGGAAGCTATGCATCTCTGGCCTCTTGAATGAGCCTAGTTTCTCTTTAATTGCTGAACAGTAAGTAGACTTGCACAGCTTTTGTCCGGATGCTCTGTTTCTATGTTGTCATGTTTGTAATTGGATATTTGTGTGAAATTATTATTATTTTTCATTTTTGAAGTCACATTAGTGTGCATTAATTTTAGGTTGCCACGGGACCTTGATCATTATAAGTAGACTAATTGATGCTATCATTCAATGTTGGTTTTCACTCTATGTTCCAATTCTGATTTCTGCTAGCTTAGTTACATGCATGCAGATTTGAATTGTCCCCATATGGTTTTGACATCAGATTCAATCCTCCAAACCCCACTCTTCATGCAAAAAAGAAAGATTTTAGCTTTTTCCTAGTGGTGCCAAAGTTAATCATCTTGGTAAAAATCAGGATCTGATAATTGCAATTTACCCAACTATTAGATCTACCTTTTCAGGGACATAGTTTGATACATCTGGAACTATTAATTCAAGGTAACAAATTCTTGTGTTGCTAGTGCTCGTTCCCTACAGACTTTGAGACTGCCTAGAAGTGATTTGAATGACACAATGATGGAGAAGATTGCCGGAAAACTTAGCAATATCACTTTCTTGGATTTGAGCTACTGCAGTAAAATTGGTGCCCGTGCATTGGAGGCCATAGGAAGAAATTGTAAAGTGCTTGCAAAACTGAGCAGAAACATGCACCCACTGGATGTGGATCGCAAGCTTTCGCAGAATGATGAGGCTCATGCCATTGCTACAACTATGCCAAAGCTCAAGCATCTTGAAATGGCATATCATCTTATTGACACCATAGGGTTTCTGGAGATCATTTCCAGTTGTCTTGAACTTGAGTTTTTGGACATAAGAGGATGCTGGGATGTGAAATTTGACGAAAAGTACCTGAAGGACAAATTTCCCAAGTTAAATGTATTGGGACCTTATGTTGTGGACCAGTATGAGAGACATGCCTGGGATTTTTGCTCAGACTGCTCGGATACATTCTTTGACTATGAGAGTTCAGATGGGATGTGGGATGACGAGGAGAGGCTGGAGCTTAGGTTCTATGAAGGATATGATGAAGACTCGGTTTATGGTTGGCCTCCATCACCCTGAGCCCCTGCTGTTGCCAGGTTACCCTTTGGTAACCTAGTTACTTGCACAAGTTTTAACAATGTTTCCTACAAAACATGTACTAGGAGAAGTTAAGTATGCATCTGTATAAATGCTTTGTTTATCTGGTGAACTGCTTTCTTTTCTCAAACTTGTGTACCGTCTTTCATTTGATCAAGAATTTCCAGGCCATTAGATTAAACTCTCCTTGCAGTAGAGATGAGAACCGATTTTGAGTTTAACAATTGAAGGCGGCTTACTGACATTTTGTTCTGGAGGAAGTTGATGACTGTCAAAGAGATTAGGATGTTTCGGGCATGGGTATCCTTGTAGAGGTCTCCCAAGTTCATTAGATGGTTAACTAGTTTTGCTTATTGTAATCAAAGGCATGTTTTGGTCCGTGACAGATCTCCCATTTGGTGGAGGTGAGATCCAGGAAAACCTCCTAAAACTTTGAAAAAAATGACCTTGCCATTGGTGATATGGGTGTCCTTATTCTCTTGTACCTCCGGGATGGGATGTGAATCAAATACAGAACTTATAAAACAATAAAAAATACTTCTAGTAGATTGAGTTATTGTTCGCCACACAAATACAGTATGCTGTATTAAGAACCTTCTAAAATTGATGACAAATAGATAACCTTGCTTTTGGTTAACATGGGGTATCTTGTATTCCTGATCTTAGCTTTCTCATACGAATTTCTTTCCATCGAGGATGCAATTGTTTGTCAATTCTTTTTAAAAGAATGTTACTTTAAACTTTTTTTTAAACAAAAAAAAAAAAATCTAAAGTAAATTAAGTTTATCTTTAGAATATTAACAGTTTTATTATTTAATTTAAATAAATCACAATGTTAATCATTTGAATTCATAAATTTTTTATAAAATTTAAAATTATGCAGGTTGGTTTAAAAAAAAAAAAAAAAAGCTTCACTTGTGTCAAATGTGAGGTAAACGTAACACTGGTTTGGTCTATTATACAAAGTGGAAGGAAGAAGAAGATGAGTATGTGTGGCTAATAAGTATTCAATCCAATTCAAGACTATATGTGCTTTACAACTCTCGTTTGGTCTCAAATCTGTGTTCAAAATTGCAAGGTTTTGAATTAGCATCTTCTTACGTGCTGGGAGAGATGACATGAATCAGATGAAGCCATAGCATTTGGACAAACTCAACCTTTTTTGGAAGAGAAGGGAAGATGCAACCTTATTCCATGTGAGATCCCATCTTTTAAGTTTTAAGTTACCTCCTCGCCGAATTGACTGTGTTGTCATGGAGGACACCAATGCTTATTTTAAACTAGACAGGCACCTCCCTAACAGAATACTATAATATTGGGTTCTTGTGTATACGAAAGAGTGTATCTTACTCGTAGAGGAAAGAAAGAAATAATATAAATTTTGTTACGGGAAAGAAAATCTATGAGATTAGATGAATAATATTTGCCATTATAGGAATGTATATATTAGTCAATGATTGTAATTGATTCTGTATAAATTCATGTTTGCTCATTGAAGTAAAGACAGAAATTTTCCCAATATTTAGTTCTTGTTTCATGGTATCAGAGCACTATACCTGGTGACTTTGAAGTCCTTCAAACGCTTCCGCAATTGTTGTAGTCATGGGAGACAAAGGCAATAATGAAAAAGAATCAACATCGTCTAAGGCTATCACAGAAGCCTCAGACCCCTACAATCTACATCACTCGGATCATCCGGGTATGGTACTTGTCTCTAAAGTACTCGAAGGAGACAACTACAGCACATGGAGTCGAGCTATGCGAATTAGCTTGAGCGCTAAAAACAAGATTGGGTTGGTCACAGGATTAATCAAGCCACCTTCTCCAACAGACGCTAGTTTTGATTCCTGGAAACGATGCAACGACATGGTTTTGTCTTGGATATTGAATTCCATTCACCCGGAAATAGCCAACAGTGTAATTTATTGGGAGACTGCAGCAGAGATTTCGGCAGATCTGCAAGAGCGTTTCTCTCAAGGCAATGATTCGAGAATTTATCAGATCAAACAAAATATTGTGGAACACAGGCAGGGACAACAATCTATTCAATCTCATCCTATCATGAGGCATTATCTTGCTTGTGTGGAGGATTGGAGAAACTTAACTAGAGAGATGAAAAGGAGAAGGTCATGCAATTTTTGATGGGATTAAATGACAGTTATACAACCATTCGTGGGCAAATTTTGTTGATGCAGCCTCTACCTAATATACGACGAGTTTATTCACTTGTTCTTCAACAAGAAAAACAAATTGAAGTCTCTCTCAATCGTGGGAACATGACCACCATGCCATGATTGTAGATCAAAATAGCAAGACAACTCAAGCACATCAAGTACAAAAACAGAAGGCACAGTTGCACTGCTCTTATTGTAACCGTGCTAATCACAGCATTGAAAAGTGTTTCTACCTACATGGCTTTCCAGTTGGTCATAAGTTTCATGGCAAAAACGTGAAACTGTCTAATCAACGCCCTTCAAGTGCAAATAATGTGAAGGTGGAAATGAACAAAGCACCAGAGACAACGACAAAGTTTGTTTCAACAGATGATGGTCCAAGGTTCACCACTGATGAATACAACCAATTGATAGCCATGATCCGGAAAACTAATGAGGGTAACACACAACATTTTGCAAACATTGTAGGTAACATCAAATCAGTATCTAGAATTAATTTGGCTGCTTTGGACTTGTGTTGGATTATTGACAGTGGAGCCACGGATCATGTGGCTTCCTCAGTTGAATTATTAGAACTAAAAAGAATATCAGGGACAGCCACTATTGGTTTGCCAAATGGTGGACAAGCACATATTGAATCAATTGGTTCATTACACATTTCACCCGATATAAGAATTAATGAAGTTCTCAGAGTTCCACAATTCAAAGTTAATTTACTATCAGTTAGTAAACTAACACGGACATTGAAATGTATTGTAATTTTTTCTCCTAATTTTTGTGTTGTGCAGGACGCTACTACGAGGAAGACGATTGGCCTGGGCAAGCAACATAATGGCCTCTACTACCTAACACAAGATCAAAATCCAGCTCTAGCCTACACTATCCGCAAACACTCCAACCTTTGGCACCAACGTCTTGGGCATCCATCATCTGGTCCTCTTCAAGTTCTTAGTAAATCTGTTCCTGCAATTTATTTTTATTCCAAGCATGTTTGTGAAGTTTGTCCTCTAGCTAAACAAACTCGTTTGTCTTTTCCATCTAGTTCAATTTCTTCTCAAGCACCTTTTGATTTGATACATTGTGATATTTGGGGACCTCATAAAATAAATTCTCATTGTGGGGCTTGCAATTTCTTAACAATTGTTGATGATTTTACTCGATACACTTGGATTCATCTTATGAGCTTTAAATCTGAAACACAGGGAATATTACAATCATTTATTTCTTGGGTAGAAACACAATTTAAATGTTGCATCAAAACCCTTAGAGCTGACAATGGTGCTGAATTTATCTCTATGAAACATTACTTGGATACAAAAGGAATCACTTTTCATTATTCATGTCCCTCAAGTCCCCAACAAAATAGGGTAGTTGAGAGGAAACATCGCCACCTTTTAAATGTAGGAAGGGCCCTTCGTTTTCAAGCAAACTTGCCATTAAAGTTTTGGGGAGAGAGCATTCAGATAGCTTGCTATTTGATCAATCGCTTACCTACTCCTCTTCTGTCTCATAAATCACCATACCAACTCCTCTATAATAAGCCACCTGCATACACGTATCTTTGAATCTTTGGGTGCCTATGCTATGCCACCAATCTTCTACCCACATATAAATTTGATCAGAGAGCTCATTGTTGCATATTCATAGGCTATCCCTTGGGTCAAAAAGGTTATCGAGTTTATGATCTTGCTACTCATAAAATATTTTCTTCTAGGGATGTTGTATTCCATGAGCATGTTTTTCCTTTTCATACTAATTCTCAAGAACAACAAGATGATATGCCCGTCCTTCCTTTACCACATACCTTAGATGAACCAGCCCTCACACATACAACTGACCCAACAGATATTGACCAACCATCCTCTCCACTAGCCTTATCTCCAAACTTTCCAAGTATTTTGAATGAACCTATACCGGATCATGCTAGTGTTCCACCACAAGCACCTGTTGCTACTCGCCATTCAGATCGTATCAAACAACCCAATGTCACACTCCGAGACTTTCATCTCTATCACACGGCCAAAGTTGCTACCAACCAGTCTTCTTCCTCGTCAGGTACGCGTCATCCCTTATCTCGGTATATTTCTTATACACAACTTTCACCAACATATCGCAATTTTATTTATGCTATTACTCCTCTTGTGGAACCTGTGACTTATGAACAAGCAGCGTTGAACCCCAAATGGCAAGAAGCTATGGCTGCCGAATTAAGTGCTCTTGAACAAAATCATACTTGGACACTCACACCTCTTCCTTCGGGTCACCGTCCTATTGGATGCAAGTGGCTGTACAAGATCAAATATAACTCTGATGTCACCGTTGAGTGATACAAAGCCCGTTTGGTGGCTAAAGGTTTTACTCAACGAGAGGGGATTGACTATAAGGAGACCTTTGCTCCTGTGGCTAAATTAAATACTGTCCGTTGTTTACTTGCTGTAGCTGCTATTCGAAATTGGCCCCTTCACCAACTGGATGTCCAAAATGCATTTCTTCATGGTGATTTACTCGAAGAAGTCTACATGCAATTGCCTACTGGTATGCCTTTTCATCGACAGGGGGAGATACCTATGGTATGCCGACTCAATAAGTCATTATACGGGCTTAAACAGGCCTCTCGGAGTTGGTTTCAGAAATTTTCTACTGTTATTTAGCAAGATGGCTTTCACCAATCTAAAGCTGACTATTCAGTTTTCACAAAGATCTCTAGCAATTCTTTTACAACGGTACTCATTTATGTGGATGACATGATCATAACAGGTAATGATGATAATACAATTGGTGCACTTAAAGAGTCTCTTCGTACCAAATTTCGAATTAAAGACCTTGGTCAATTGCGGTACTTTCTTGGTGTTGAAGTTGCTCGTTCTGCCATTGGTATTTCAATATCCCAACGAAACTACACTCTTGAAATCTTAGATGAAGCACGCTTGCTTGGTGCCAAACCATTACCGACACTAATGGAAGAAAATATCAAACTTCTACCTACAGAGGGAGATTTGTTAAAAAATGCATCTATTTATAGAAGATTGGTGGGACGACTTATTTATCTTACTATCACAAGGCCAGAGATAAGTTACTCAGTTCACATTCTAAGTCAGTTTATGCAAGAACCAAGAAAACCACACTTAGATGCTGTCCATCATCTTTTACGGTACCTTAAAGGTGCACCTGGGCAAGGACTACACTTTCCAGCAGAAGGAAACTTACTACTGAAGGGATTTTGTGACGCAGATTGGGCTCGATGTTCAATCACGAGACGATCTGTAACTGGTTATTGTATCTTTCTTGGAGGAGCTCTTATTTCATGGAAGACCAAGAAACAAGCAACAGTCTCAAGGTCCTCGGCAGAATCAGAATATCATGCTATGGCTTCTATAACATGTGAGCTTACTTGGCGTAGGTACTTGTTAGATGATTTGGAGGTACAACATCCACAACCAGCAAAACTGTTCTGTGATAGCAAGGCAGCACTACATATTGCAGCAAATCCAGTTTACCATGAACGAACGAAACATATAAAGATTGACTGTTATATTGTTAGAGAACGCATTCAGTCAAGTGCCATAGAAACTGCTCATATTTCATCAAGCTGTCAACTTGCAAATATATTTACTAAACCTCTCAGTTCACCAACTTTTCATTCTCTCCTTAATAAGTTTGGCGTTCTCAACATACATGCTCCAACTTGAGGGGGAGTGTTACGGGAAAGAAAATCTGCGAGATTAGAGGAATAATATTTGCCATTATATGAATGTATATATTAGTCAATGATTGTAATTGATTCTGTATAATTAGTTTCCTAGAATAGCATAGCTAATGCACTGTATAAATTCATGTTTACTCTTTGAAGTAAAGGCATAGAAAATTTTCCAATATTTAGTTCTTGTTTCAAATTTAGAAATAAATATATAATTATTTTTGTTTGATTAGGAAGGAAATTAAGAGCGGAAGTAAATGTGATTTTCATTCCATTCAAAATATGACTGATTATGAAATAACTTGAATAAAATAAAATATAAATTTACTTTTTTCCTACATCAATGAAATAAAATAATTGGAACGTAAATTGAGTATTTATTTTACCATGACTACTTAAAATTATAATCAATATGTAATGACTGTGTATGTTTCGACCTATATAAGTTATGCATGTGAAATGTTTAAATATATTATAATCAAAGTTATATTATCTAATTAAAATACTATTATTTTCACTAATTTTTAAAGATATAAGTATACATATTATATGAGTTATTGTCACATATATTGAAAAGAAAGAGTAAAGAGCCCTTAGTTTAATGAGTTGGTCCCAGTCTCTATTCTAATTCTCTTTAACTATTTTCAAATGTATATTACCTTATTATCATGCACAAGTATAAAAGAGAATTAAGAGAGAAAACGTCAAATAATTTATCTTTAACTACAAATAATATCACTCAAAGTTATATCAATAAGATAACTTCTATTATTTATTTATAAAATATGATTAAATATTCTATTTATTTACTTCTGCAAATTAATATTAAATATTAATATAAGCATGTTAATTCTTAACCGGCCATTTCTCTCCTCTTTTTCTTCTCCCAAATTTGTAAACACTCACGTTTAAAAAATAAATAAATAAATGGCAGCAAATATGCAACCACATCAACATCAGACATCTGTCAATTCATTCACTCATTTAATGGCGTATGAGTTGCATTTACCTGGAATAGGTTTGGCTGTCGCCTAAATATCAATCTTAGGAAGCTTGAATGTTACTGCTCTTACGTTCTCTTTTCTTCATCTGTAAGAGACAAGGGAGCCGTTAGAATATGCCTTCTCATGTACCAGCCTACAATATAAACACGTGTCAAAACTCCGGCCGGAGGAAGGAGGAGGAGGAGGAGACCAAATTGAAGATGATGACCATGGATTTTGCAGTCTTTCACAAGTAGATAGTTTGGTGGTAGGAATTTTTAGGGTTAGAATCAATTGGCTTATGGAGTGGAAGAAGGTTGTTTGGTGGGTTACTTCCCAAACTTAATTATGAGTGAAAATATTATTGTTTAAGCTTTGTTTGAATAACGAGAAATCTATGGTGAGGCGAAAAAAAAAAATTGAAAAGAAGATGAGTTTGATTAAAAAAATCGATCAAAAAGTATATGTCTGAAAAATATATTCCAAATAAAAATAAAAAATTTCTCCAAGGAAAAGAGAAGATGAAGAATTTGGATATGAATCATATATTTCTCGGTCGAAGTTCTTGCGATTAGACGTTGCAGTTTTGCAAATAATGTTATTTTTTTTATATTTAAACGAATGGAAATATAAAATCAAATATAAGATTATTTTTAATAAAAAAATTTTAATCGAATAATTTATATATTGCGGAGTATTTTTTATTTTTTAATTAAATAATTAGACACTTGTCAACATGAGGTGAAGAGCACTTGTGGCGAGCACGTCAATCAAAAAATATCGTGATTTTTTTATAATTAATTTTATATTCCTGTGTTACATGAAAGAACGTAAAACAAAATGTATCAAATAAATATATTTTAATTATAATTTTTTGATTTTTTAAAAATTTATTAAGTGTTAAATCATAATTATTTATTTAAGTGTTAAATCATAATCATAAGTCTATTATATAATTTTACGATTTATTTACATTTTTTTAAAAAAATTATTATGTGTTTATTTATTAGATAATCTTTGTTTATATTAATAATCTTTCACATTTTTTTATAAAAATATTTATTTAAATTTAACGCGTCAAGTGTTAACAAAAGATTCTACCATGTGTTACAACAGAAATTGCAGATATTGGCACATGTCACAATGAGAGCCTTCCACGACTAGCATTATCATGTGGGTTGACCCGCACGGTTTCAAACCAGGCCGAGATCGGCCCGTGGCCCTGAAGATTTAAAATGACAAAAATTATTAAAACGAAAATATGTTAGAAAAACAAAAAATTTATCTCTATGATTGAATGGCCCTCTTCGCACTGGTGTAAATGTTTGTACAAGGATATTTGAGGCTATTAGATCACATCCTTGTAAACGTCTATCTGCGTCTCATTCACGCGAAGCCTTTGATCTTTCGAAATGGTGCCCGTAACACAGCTGGTGAAAGCTTGAAGATTGGGTTTTGATAAGCTTTTGGTGAAAACTTCACCGAAGCTTTCTGTGATGGGTTTTGTTTTTCTGTGAAAAAAAATGAACCTGTTTTCTCTGTGAAATGAAAATGAACTCCCAAGACCTTTAGCCAAAAATCATTTCCTTCAATTCATTTTCATTCATTTCAACAGATCCCTTGAGAGAGAATCCATTCGCGTGCAAATAAAAAGTATTCATACTTTCTGTTATCCTAAACGCGAAATAACACAGTTCTATCTCGTGTTATTTTATTTATTTATTTAAATTAATAATTAAATTAATATTTTTTTAAAAAAATTATTTTACCTTTGATCTTATTCATTGGGCCAGATAAAATTATTTATTCTTGAATTTGAACACCCATAAATAATAAATTTTAATTATTTATTTTATGAGTTTTATTAAACAGTCCAATAAATAATTAACAAGCTCAAATAGACCAATATAAAATTTTATACATTTTATCTAATTTATAGCCAGATTAATTTTTTAATTATTAAATCTAGGCATTGGGCCCTGAATAATTAATTAACCAATTAAATTGGATAAAATAAATACTCTCTCACAAACATTTTATTTTATTCTAGTCTAATAATAAATTAGACTAAAAAATAAAACTCATAATTATTAAGACCAATTCCTTAACCCAAATTTTTCAGGACTTAAGGGTCATTTCGGGGACCAAAAGACACATCGCATTGGCTACTAAAATACCCCTACTATATAAATAGCTATATTTTACATTTTAAATATTTTCTAATATCAATATACGGAAATATTGACCACAAGGACAATGTTGCATTAGCAAAGTCTTCGACCTACATGTGTAATGACTAAAATACCCCTCTACGCATCGCCATGCAATTAGAGAGGAAGAGTGTACTAACACATCTCTAATGGACATCTACCATCCTTACACCTCTAGTCCAATGATCCACAACTCCTGAAATATTTTCACTTTCCAAAGGAGTTACTCTAAAGTAAACATTCAAATCATATTCCCCAAGACCCTAGATAATTAGTAAAGATTGAAAAAGAAACAGAGGAAGGCATGCACCCAGGAAGCTAAAAAAAACAGAGGCCAAAAATAACGAAAACACAACACCATGGAAGCGTTTATTCAGTACCTCTGTGCGCCTTAAGCCTCTTTGGCTGTGAAGAAGTCGACTGAACCACAGGGATAACTTCTTCTTGTC
This sequence comes from Voacanga thouarsii, assembly GCA_026120185.1. Classification (NCBI taxonomy): domain Eukaryota; kingdom Viridiplantae; phylum Streptophyta; class Magnoliopsida; order Gentianales; family Apocynaceae; genus Voacanga; species Voacanga thouarsii. The sequence goes on from JANUWF010002144.1 coordinate 1,425,767, forward strand.
TACTTGATGAAGCCTCCGATTGAAATCCCGCTATCCTCCTACTTCGCCTTGTTTGCCTGAATGCCAAAGCCTTCAAGATCTCAGAATATTCCACTACCTCAATCCTTGTTGGTGAAACAAAAGGTGAGTAGCAACGGTCTCAACGTTCTTGATCTTTTGCTATTGATTAGCAATATCAAGAACAATAAGAAGAAGAACTCACGAGAGAAAGCAAAGAGAAAAAGAAAATATAAAGGCTTGCTACTATATTTTTTTTCCCACAGAGACGTGAATGTCTTTTTCAAAAACAAAAACACGGTATTAGATATCTGATAACAATATTTTCAGGATTTGATATTTCAAACACCTGAATGTTATCAACATAGTAAGTTTGGGTTAGCCTTAAACTCTTCTAAACCGTATTTGGAAAAATCTATGGTCCAGTCTATTGGGTCAAAATAATATTTATTATTTTTCATAGACCCAAAGAACCCAAAATAATAAACATTAATTATTTATTTTTTAGATTTATAGAAATAACCCAATAAATAATTAATGAGCCCAAATGAACCAAAAATAATTATTTATTTATTTTCTGGGCATATAGAAATAATCCAATAAATAATTAAACAAGCCTTTTTCCATCTAGTTTAAGCTCAAGTTAATCTTCTAATTATTCAAATTGGACCTAAGCCCTGAATAATTAATTAATCAATTAAACTAGATAATAAATTAAATTTCTCTCAACTTTTTATTTTAATTCCAGTTCAATAATAAATTATACTTCCTAAATAAAATAAAGTCTTCTTTAACAGAGACCAATTCCTCAACCCAAAATTAATTAGAACTTACGGGCTATTCCGAGGACCAAAAAGACACATCGCCTTGGTTACTAAAATGACCAGAATACTTCTACTATATAAATAGCTGTATTTTGCATTTTAAATATTTCCTAATATCACCATAAGAAAATATTGACCCCAAGGACAATGCTGCGTTAGCAAAGTCTCCAACCTACAGGTAAAATGACTAAAATACCCTTCTATACATCGCCGTGTATTTAGAGAGGAAGAAGTATACTAACACCTCTCTAAATGGCATCTATCATCCTTAGACTTTTAGTCCAATGATCTACGACTTCTTGGAGTGTTTCCGCTTTCTAAGGGAGCTACCCTAAAATAAACATCCAAGTCATGTTTCCCAAGGCCCTAGATATTTAGATCATTCAGACAACCACAAGGGGCAATATTGTATAGAAACTATCTTATACAAGTTTGTCTTAACTAACTAGTTACATATACCCAATATACAAGTATATTAGTTTTACGATAGAACCTCAACTAAAGCATATCAAAGTACATGCTTCTAGCTTCGTCAAACTACCAACTCATACTCAAGTCGTAGAGTATTAGTCCACACTGTACAGTAGTAGTTTAGGTTTCTACCAAATAGTACTTTAAGAAACTACTATTACAGGTCCTGTTCTACGTATTCGAAATATGCTTATGTCATGAAATGAGTGGACTACACACTGGCTAAAGGTAAGTCATTCCCCATTTGAAATTCATAACATAATAACCTAAACATGATGAGATTTCCATTCTCATCAATCGGTTAAGAACAAATGTTTATGTATTAAACAACCCGTGATCCATCTCTTACTGTGAAAGACCACCATTCACATGGATCACTTATTTAAACACAATGGGTCTTTTCCAAATGAAATTATGTACAAAAATATAATAAAAATTCATAAATAATTTCCGAGAATAAAACTTTTATTAATATAAACGACTTTTACAATAGAAACATAGTCTAAGAGAGCATACATCCCAACAATTAGATTATTTGAACAGTCATAAAGGGTGAAATAGCGTAGAAGCTATCTTGTATAAGTCTGTCTTAACTAACTAGTCACATATACTCAACATACAAGTATATTGGTTTTACGAAAGAATCTCAACTACAGTATATCAAAGTATATACTTCTAGCTTCGTCAAACTACCAACTCATACTCAAGCGGTAGAATATTAGTCCACGTTGTAACAGTAATATTCTAGGTTTCTTTTAAATAGTACTTTTAGAAACTATTATTATAGGTCATGTTATACGTATTCGAAATACGCTTATACTATGAAGTGAGTGGACTACTCATTAGCTAAAGGTAAGCCATTCCTCATTTAGAATTCATAACAAAAAAATCAATACATGATGAGATTCACATTCTCATCAATCGGTTAAGAATAAACATTTATGTATTAAGCAACCCGTGATCCATACTTTACTGTAAAAGATTACCATTCACATGGATCACTTACTTAAACACAATAAGTCCTTTCCAATCGAAAATTGTGCATAAATAAAATGTAAATTCACAAATAAATTTTGAGAATAAGTTCTTTTATTAATAAATTCGATAATTACATCAGATAAACTAGTTTAGAGGACGTATATTCTAACAATCTCCCACTTGCACTCTAAGACTAAAAAAGTCCATAAATGCCCACCTCTATGGCGTTTAAGTATCTCTTGAAAACTCTTTCAGCCAAAGGCTTGGTGAAGGGATCTACTAGGTTGTTCTCCGAGGCTATCAGTTCCACCACGATTTTCCGTCTCTGAATGAAATTCCGGATCAGGTGGTACTTCCTTTAGATATGCTTTCCCTTCTTATGGTTCCTGGGTTCTTTAGATTGCGAGACTGCTCCAAAGTTTTCGTAATACACCACAATCGGTCTATCCATGTGTGGCAAACTTCAAGTTCTGAAAGGAATTTTCAGAGCCAGATTGCTTCTTTGGATGCTTCCAAAGCTTCCACATACTCAGTTCCATAGTTGAGTCAGCAATACAAGATTGCTTGATACTCTTCCATAAAACAACTCCTCCAGACAAGGTAAAGAAATATCCACTAGTGAATTTTCTCTTATCCTTATCTGCTTGGAAATCTGAGTCTGTGTATCTAACAAGAACCAAGTCGTCAACCCTGTAAACCAGCATATAATCTTTCGTACCATTGAGGTACTTAATAATATGTTTTACAGTTTGCCAATGAACCTCCCCAGAGTTTGACTAATATCTGCTAACTAAGTCTATGGCAAAGCAGATATCTGGCCTAGTGCATAGCATGGCGTACATGAGACTTCCCACAACCGAAATGTAGGGAATCCTACTCATCCTATCTTTTTCTTCTTGAGACTTAGGACAGTCCTTAGAACAAAAAAGCAACCCATGTCTACAAGGGATTAGAGCTCCCTTACATAAGTCCATGTTAAACTTGGCTAGCATTTTGTCAATGTATGTCATTTGGGATAATTCTAACACTCTCTACTTCCTATTTCTAAGAAACTTAATCTTGAAATGTAATTGGCTTCTCCCAAGTCCTTCATACTAAATTGACTAGACAGAAAAACCTTAATAGATGACAATGTCCCTACATCATTCTCAATGAGTAGAATGTCATCCACATATAGGACAAGAAAAATCACATTTATACCTTTCAATTTCCTGTACACGCATAGTTCATCCTTGTTTTGAATGAAACCATAACACTTTACAGTCTCATCAAACGAATGTTCCATGTTCTAGATGCCTGCTTAAGTCCATAAATGGACTTCTTAAACTTGTAGACCATATGTTCCTGGCATTTAGTAATAAAGCCTTCCGGTTGGGACATATAGATGTCTTCATTAAGATGACTATTAAGAAATGCCGTCTTGACATCCATTTTCCATATCTCATAGTCGTAATGACATGTAATGGCAAGAAGGATACGAATGGACTTAAACATGGCTACCGGGGAAAATGTTTCATCATAATCGATTCCTTCTTTTTTAGTATACCCTTTCGCCACAAACCTAACTTTAAAGGTTTCCATTTTCCCATTCGCTCCCCTTTTCCTCTTGTATAGCCACTTACACCCAATGGATTTTATCCCTTTAGGTGAAGCTACAATATCCCAAACTTGATTGAAGTACATAGACTTAATCTCGGCATTCATTACTTCATGCCATAGATCTGCATTGGCATCAGCAATAGCCTCCTCATATCTAGTGTGATCTTATTCCTGATGGTCTGAAACCAACTCGAAAGCCTCTCCTATCCATCTTTCTGGAACTCTAGATACCCTTCAATTACGACGAAGCTTCGTTTGTACAGGTTCTTGAGGTTGTGCCTCTTCTTGTTCCATAATCGGGTCTAAAGAAGTTGATTCCAAAGATAACTTCTTCTCGAGCATCCTCTAAGTATCTAGCATTAGTACTTACTAGTACTTTCTACTCCTTAAAATGATAAAAGTAACCTCCTTTTATCTCTTTTGGATACCCAACAAAGTAGCATAATTCTGATCTTAATTCTAACTTATCTTCCTTGATCAGTACATAAGTTGGACAGCCCCATATCTTGAGATGATTTGAACTTGGCTTACACACAATCCACATCTCATAGGGTGTCCTAGGTACTGACTTGGAAGGCACGAAGTTGAGAATGCATGCTGCTGTTTCCAAGACGTATCCCCAAAAAGAGACCGAAAGAGTAGCATGAGACATCATGCTTCGAACCATTTCTATTAATGTCCTATTCATTTTCTCAGCTATTCCATTCTGCTAGGGTGTACCCGATGTAAAGAGTTGTGATACTATTCCATGATGTACCATGTAATCCTTGAACTCACTGAGGAGGTACTCTCCACCATGATCCAATCATAAGGTTTTGATCAGTTTATCTGTTCCTTCTCTCAGCTACTCCATTTTGCTGGGGTGTACCTGGTGTAGAGAGTTGGAATACTATTATATGATGTACCATGTAATCCATGAACTCACCGAGGAGGTACTCTCCACCATGATCCATCATAAAGTTTTGATCAGTTTATCCGTCCGACACTTCACTTCAGCCTTAAACTCTTTGAACTTGTCAAAAGAGTTAGACTTGCACCTCATTAGCTAGATATAACCAAACCGTGTACAATCATCCGTGAAAGTGATGAAGTACTCAAAACCCCCTCTAATTTGAGTAGACAAAGGACCACACATATCAATATGAATAAGAAACAATATTTCTTTGACTCTATCAGCCTTTTGGGTGAACGGCCTTTTGGTCATTTTTCCCATAAGGCAGGATTCACATTGAGGCCAACTTTCCAATCTTAATGAACCTAAGGGCCCAGGATTAACTTTTGAATCCTGATTGAGTTAATATGACCCAACCTTAGATGCCAAAAATATGAGTCATTGACATTGGTCTTTCTCTTCTTATTTAAAGGTTCAGATTGAGCGCTATTTATTTAACTGTTTATAGGATTTAAAAAGAATAAGTTTTCATACATGTACTCTATACATAAAACTTCTCCATTTCTATTGATGGTAATACCAGAATGGAAAGAAACATAATATCAATGATATATTAGCTTTGCAACTAAAATCAAATTCTGTCTAAAACCGGATATATATATATATATAATATCCTTTAATACAACTACTTTATTACCAAAAAAAAAAAAGATCCAGCTCTCCTACTGCAAGAGCCTATACTCTTACCCCATTTCCTACTCGTAGTCCATGCTCGCCCTTCTGGAGTCTTCTTATCTTGTTAAATCCTTACAAAGAGTCACAGATATGATTCATGGCACCAGAATCAACAATTCAAGTGGAAGTTAATCGAACAATTGAAATATACTCTAGATAGAGAACAATACCTGTAGGGTTTTTCTTGGCTTAAAGTTCTAGATACTCATTTTTCCAATGTCCCTTCTGCCCGCATTTGAAGCATTTGCTTTTGGGCTTGTTGGGCTGGGCCTGTGCGTTTCCCTTCTTCTTCTTGAACTTCTTGGGTTTGGGCTTAGTTCTGGAAGAAAAAGTCCTAACAGTCATAGTCTTGGACTGTGGCTTCATGTCCTTCTCCGCCACCTGGATCTCTTTCATTAACTCAGTTAAAGTCATGTTTAATTTGTTCATGTTGTAGTTCAACTTAAAATGAGTAAAAAAGCCCAGCAAAGATTCGAGAACCATGTCCCCTTGGGTTTCGGTATTAATAACAGTCCCTAAGACTTTCACTTTCTCGAAAGCAACAATCATTTTGAGCATATGCTCCCTGACTGATACTCCTTTAGCCATCTTAGTATTTATGATTGTCCTAAGAGCTTCCTACCTTGCGGGCCGTCTCTTATCGATGAATATCGTGGCTAATGATTAGCTAATGTCATATGCAGTGGCTATGTACTTGTATTTCGTTGGCCTTCTTCCATGCTTTTTCAGCCTCACGCTCCTCAGCAGTAGAACCCTCCCTGATAACAGAGCAGATTTCAAAGAGGATATACTTATACTCCTCAACAGTGAGTATTATATCTAAGTATCTTTTCCAGTTCACATGATTCGGTCCCGTAAGCTTATTCTCACGGAGAATAATGGCCAAATGACTAAAAGAACCTCCACCAACTATTTCAGAAAAAATTGAAAATAAAAGAAAATTCAGTTTGTGAAAAGCAAAATAATTTGTAACTTTATCCTCATATTAAATTCGACAATAATTAACCCTATCACTATTATCTTTAATATAATTAATTTGATTTTTAGAAAAACTGTCATAACTCTTTGGGAAGATTAATAGTTTTCTAAGTTAAGTGTATTAACTAGCACAAATTAATTTTCCTTCTAGGTAATGGTCTAGAAGATAACTTTATCGTGGGATGACTGTTTCTTCTCATTTCCTTTGAACATTTCTCGCACTATAACCTTCAACGTGGGTTAGCTAATCATAGCACGTGTCTCGAGTTATTAACTACATTTATCCATTAATTCTAGATCCTTGTGGTATCCCCATCCTATACGAGTCCAATCCCAGGGTGGCACGAGGGGACCCACGATCTCTAATGAATATCGTGATGGAAGCCGTTGGAACTCCTCTCCCACTTAGTATTTTAAATAAGGGTTTTTCTTGGAAAATATATTTTGAAAATTTCAATTAAATTTTCTTTTAACTTAAAATAAAATATTTAAACCCATAAAAATTTCTATGTCAAGGTTTATATCCTTTAAGAAACTTTTATATGAATTAATTTTATTTAAGTTAATAAAATTAATAATTTCAAAAATTTTCAAGAAAACTTTCAAAAGATTTTGATCTCAAGTTTAATTTGACAAAAATAATTTTTCTTGTTAAAACTCAATCAAAATGGTTTTCTATTTTAATTCACAAAAATATCTAAATCTATATTTTCTATGTCAATGATAAAATCCTTTGAGAAAATATCCAAGAATTAATTTTTGTTCGAATTAAAATTAACCACTTGATTTAAGAAAAATGTTTTTCTTTGTCAAAATTCCCAAAAACTTTGGAATCCTAAAATTTCCTTTACAATTATTTTTCATGCAAAATATTCAATGAATATAAACTATTGCACTAAAAATAACTTCACCTAATATGAGACTATATATATATATATATATATATATATATATATTCGGGTCGGGTCCAGTGCACCCGCCATGCTGGATCATGACCTATGAGAAAACCCATGGGCCAGATCTCGGCAGGTGGACCCCACCCCAGCTGCGCGGTCAATTGCAATTCCTCGCTAATGCCTTCAGCGAGGAAAAATTCCTTGCGGGGGAGGAGCTGCATGTGGCCGTGGCTCCTCCCACATCCAATGGCAGCTCGGCTCCGATGGCTTGGCTTAGTCCTTTTGGCTTCAACAGTGCCTTCCTCTCTAAAATGTATCTCTGCGTACTGGTTTCAATTTTTCCTTCCATATTCAATTAAAACTCATCCAAACAACTATCTATTTCCTTAAAAAAATACTGGGCTTACACGATATTTATGAAAGCAATCAAAATACATTGTTCCTATGCTTCCACTTACGAAATTTACAGTGAAACTACCCATACTAGTAAACACGAAGGATTACAAATTTCAACTAAAACAAATATTTTTTTAGTTTAGTTAAGCCTAGCATGCTTCTTACATTTGCCAAACCATGGCTCTGATACCAATTAAAAGTTTAAAATGTCAAAAATTATCAAAACAAAAGCATGTTAGGAAAACGAAAAATTTACTTATGTGATTGAATGGCCCTCTTCGCACCAGTGTAGATGTCTGTACAAGGATACTTGAGGCTATTGGATCATGTCCTTATAAACGTTTACTGCGTCTCATTCATGTGAAACATTTGATCTTTTGAAATAGTACTCGTAGTACAGCCGGTAAAAGTTTGAAAATTGGGTTTTGATAAACTTTTGGTGAAAACTTCATTGAAGCTTTTTGTGATGGGTTTTGTTTTTCTGTGAAAGAAAAATAAACCTGTTTTCTCTGTGAAATGAAAATGAACTCCCAAGACCTTCACCCAAAAATCATTTCCTTCAATTCATTTTTATTCATTTCAACACATCCCCGAGAGAGAATCCATTCGCATACAAACAGAAAGTATTCATACTTTTTATTATCCTGCACGTGATTTATTTATTTATTTAAATTAATAATTAATTAATTTAATATTTTTTTAAAAAAATATTTTACCCCTTGTGTAATACCCTGCCCAAAACTACCTTTGACTATGGGAAAAAGTCATGCATTGCATAGTATTTTGCATTTTATGTGGTAGCTTAGAATTATTTTATTTGCATGGATGCATGTGAATTTTTCCGTTGCTCTTACATTTGAAGTAATTGAGGTGAAATAGTGTGTTGTTAAAGATTTGGTTAAGGGAGATTTGGTCGAAGATTTGGAAGGATGAGTATTGGGGTGGTAAGAACTTCTTGTAGGAAGAATTAATATTGGAATCGATTTGGAATAGTGGGGAGGATGGTGATTTTTCCGTGGTGGCCCGAGTTTGAATCCTATCTCTTGTGAATCCTAGTTTCTCTTCTTGAAGATTTTTTTCCTTAGAGTTTCCATGTCTTGGCCAAAAAAGATATAGCAAACCTAGAGAAATTTTAGTGCCATTACTCCAAGGAAATAAGTCTCTATATTTATTTCCTAAATTCAAGGACTTTGATGTGAATAAAGTTCACTTTTAATTTTCAGCTTTTATTCCTTAGGATTTTTGAAAAAACCCTAGCTAATAATTAAAATTTCAGCTCGATTTTAGCTTAATAGATGTTGCCATGGATAGTTGGAATTAATGAGTCATTTTTCTAGTAGGAAATCTTGTTGATTTTAACCCTAGAATATTAGCTAAAATTTTGGAAAAATTTCCAGCAAGTGCTGCCACTTCTTGGAGGAATTTTAGCTCAATCCAAACTCTTCTAGGACTAGAGGAAATCTTATCAAAATCATTAATAAAACTAGATTTTATTCAATCCTAAATCAACTAGGATTAGAATCCCTTTTGCTATCTGAATTTCGGCGGCTTTGTGCAAGAACAAGCTACACAAAATTCTTGCACTCCTAATTGCAATCAAACTCTTCAAACCCTAGCTCAAATTACCTAGAACAACCTCCACCGAATCAGATTCCTCTAGAAACACAAAATCAGATTTTTCTTCACCAAAAATTCCAGAATTTTCGTCCACCTTATGCCCAGAATTTTCGACAGCTTCGCACTCCAAAACCTACCAAAACTCTTTGTTGATTAAGCCAAATTCTAGCACCTAAAAACCACACTCTTCTCCTCTGGAATTTCGTCAAAAACATCGGCCAAAACAGTCCAAAAATCGTCACTCTTGCACAGAATTTTCGCACAGCACTTGCATAGAATTTTTAGTCACCAAAACTCACACAAACTCTCTCTTATTTTGGCCAAAAAACCTGAACACACTCAACCCTTCTCTTGAGCATTATTTCGGCCAGCCTAGGGAGCAATTTCAGAACACTTTTCTCCTCTTAATCCCTCTTGAATTTGGCCACATCAAAAGTACAACAAGCTGCAAATTTTCGCCCTTGCTGTCCAAGAAACCTAAAGCCATTAGGAGTCCTTCTTAGCACCACCATGTAACCCTAAATCAAACTTCTCTAAACGTAAATCACAGTAGCCGACACTCCCTCCTTACCACACGAAAATTCCAGCAAATTCTCTCTGCAAATTCTCGAAAAACTCAAGAACTATTCTAAGCAAAAATCGAACACACCTTAAGGTAAGCAAAAATCCTCTCAACCTCTTGATGCCGTTTTCTCTAATAATTCTTTTCTCCTTCTTCTTCCCTTAAATCACGCCACATAGAGGCTGATTTCATCTTCTTCTTTAATTTTTGGTCAAGAGGAGCAAATGAGGTAGCTTTTCTCTTCTTTTCAAGTGAACTCGAGACGATCACCATAGGAGCATCGAGACCTCATTACCCGGTTGTTGCAAGGTAAGGGAATACCCACCCTTGATGCCGACAGTAAGGTTTAATGATGTCTATTAGTTGGATGAGCATATGGTCATGGTATATGATCTTTGGGGATTGGATAGTTTACTTGGATTTAAATAGGGGATTGCGAATTGTTGTGAAAATAAATGAGATTATAGCATATTTGAATTAATTGAGACCATGATCATGATATTATATGGTTTAGATCAGGAGAATAATTGAGGAAAGCAAGCTGTGATTTTATCTCATTTATTTGAGGCATATCAAGTAAGTCCTTGCATAAACTCTTTTATTAAATGTTGCGATGGTAAGTCCTTGTATAAACTCTTTTGTTAAATGTTGTGACGACAAGTCTATGTTGTGAAGCTTTGTAAAGCTATTGTTGAACTATGATTATTTGGGTTGTAAATGTGGATGATTATTCTTTAAATGATTTTGTCAAACTAATGATTTTATCAAGAAAACTATTCTTTCCTAAATTTTTAGAAAACTCTTTTAGAGAAAAACCACGTTGTACAAAGCCAATGTGTGGAGATATTTTGAATCAGGAATTGACGGATATGTTTGTTGAGTACTCAATAAGGGTAGGCTAACAATACTAGTCTTGGAAGGTTAGCGTAAGTCTTCTGGCAGGAGGCCACCTCCAGAAGATGAACTCTGCTTGAAAAGGCGACAGTGTTGGTTGGTCAGGCCAATCCGAGCTAATATTTGTACCTGGTATGGTATTATTTATATTCCCGGTATGGACACCCGGATGGTTTTGTTGGGTGTAGAGATGGAGGAGTATCTCACCCGGTGAGCTGTACACTCACCTTGATCAGAACGCCCAACGTATGGTAATCTGGTCCGGACAAGGTGCACAAAGTGTGGTGCCTTGGCCATTTTGTTCTCATGGAGCCCAACGTGTGGTAACATGGCTGTTTATTCGAGTGGAGGATTTATTTTGTACAAAGTGTGACAATGAGAAAAACCCACTCCTTGCGAAAAGAGATTGTCTATGACTTGCCAAATTATTTCTACAAATGTTTTACACTTTGCATACACGTACTATTCAAAACACCATGTGCACACATAGGACTTACTGAGATCTATTCTCACACGATTTTACATCATGTTTTCAGGAGATAGATTGTGCTGAGTCAGCAGGGCTTTGACAGTAGAGGCTTTTGCTATTTTTCCTATGTTGTTCTAGTAGACTTTTGTCGTTTATACTTCTGAACAATATTTCTTTTATTTCGTATTGCTCCAATTTTAGCCGGATGTAATAAGAGTATTTCTTCATTTATCAAAGTTGATTCTTTTGGAGATTGCCTTTATATTTTATACCTCGTTTTAAAGACCCCTTGTCCTACGGGACGGGGCGACATCCTTGCCCTTTTAGGGTACGTAGTCGTGGGGTGTTACACCTTGGTCTTATTCATTGGACCAAATAAAATTATTTATTTTTGGGCTTGAACATCCATAAATAATAAATTTTAATTATTTATTTTCTGAGTTTTATTAAACAGCTCAATAAATAATTAACACGCTCAAATAGATCGATATAAAATTTAATGCATTTTATCTAGCTTATATCCAGAATAATTTTTTAATTATTCAATCTGGATCTTAGCCCTGAATAATTAATTAACCAATTAAATTAGATAAAATAAATAATATCTCTCGAACCTTTATTTTATTCTAATCCAATAATAAATTAAACTAATAAAATAAAACTCATAATTATTAAAACTAATTCCTTAACCCAAATCTTTCAGGATTTAAGGGCCATTTTAGGGACCAAAAGACATATCGTCTTGGCTACTAAAATGACCAAAATACCTCAACTATATAAATAGTTATATTTTGCATTTTAAATATTTTCTAATATCACTATAAGGAAATATTGACCCCAAAGACAATGTTGCGTTAGCAAAATCTTTGACCTACAGGTGTAATGACTAAAATACCCCTCTACGTATCGCCGTGCAATTAGAGAGGAAGAGTGTGCTAACACATCTCTAATGGACATCTATCATCCTTAAATTTCTAGTCCAATGATCCACGACTCCTGAAATGTTTCCACTTTTCAAGGGAGTTACCCTAAAGTAAACGTCCAAGTCATGTTCCCTAAGGTTTTGGATAATTAGATCATTTGAATAGTTACAAGGGGCGATATAGCGTAGAAGCTATCTTGTATAAGTCTATCTTAACTAACTAGTCACATATACCCAACATACAAGTATATTGGTTATACGAAAGAATCTCAACTACAGTATATCAAAGTATATACTTCTAGTTTCGTCAAACTACCAACTCATACTCAAGCGGTAGAGTATTAGTCCACGTTGTAACAGTAATAGTCTAAGTTTTTTTTAAATAGTACTTTTAGAAACTACTATTATAGGTCATGTTCTACGTATTCAAAATACGCTCATACTATGAAGTGAGTGGACTATTCATTGGCTAAAGATAAGCCATTCCTCATTTAGAATTTATAACAAAAAAACCTATACATGATGAGATTCTCATTCCCATCAATCAGTTAAAAACAAACATTTATGTGTTAAGTAACCCATGATGCATACCTTACTGTGAAAGACCACCATTTATATGGATCACTTACTTAAACACAATGGGTCATTTTCAATCGAAAATCGTGTACAAATAAATTTTGAGAATAAATTTTTTTATTAATAAATTTGATAATTATATCAAATAAATTAGTCTAGAGGGCATATATTCCAACAGCGCCATGTTGCCCGGACTGGGCTAGGCCCAAGACCAAAAACCTTAGGCCCGACACAGCCCAGACCCTAGGCTCTTGAGGCTCGCGGGCTATTTTTTTGAACTTTTATTTAAATTTTAATTGATTATTTTTGTTTAGAAATATAAGAGAATTGAAAAATATAAATCATTTGTAAATTAACTTAAAAATTAAACAAATAAATAATTAATAAAACTAAAAAATAAGAATGTAAGATTAAAAAATACTAACTAGTTGATGGCCAAGAACTAGGACTATTCAAACGGTGTTCGGTTCGGTTTTCGATTTTGTAAATCGATTTTATTCGATTTTTATTTTTTTCCCAGCCCAACCGAACTGAACCGAAAATTTGTCAAAATCGTAATAACCGAACCGAAATTCTTTTGGTTCAGTTTGGGCTGAAATCGAAATTCAAAAATGCTGCCCATTAAACAAAGCCCAACAGACATCCACTAAAATCCAAGTACAATATAAAGCCCAAAATATTAAAATTGGCCCAGTACACATTATCCAATCCAACCATTGTAACCAATAAGTCCAATACAATTACATTTACATTACATAATACATAGGCATAAAGAAAAAAATGTTATACAGCATCACATGATTCACATCAGTAGCCATCCAATAGCAAAAACAAGCTTTGCTATAACTGACGAGATAGAAAATGCTTATCAAACAGGTTTCAAGAACTGAATTCTGGGAAGGGGTCGACTAGCAAGTTGGGCACCTCAACAAAATGTCTTAAATCATCCTTCTGTTGCATGCTTTTTGAGCCACTGTGGATGGAATTCTACCATGGAAGGTGTAAGCAATGGTGTCCCTTTCCTATGCTGGCCTTACTTTGCAGACCAGTTCCTTAACCAAACGTACATCTGTGAATAAGGAAAAAAAAATTTCAGAAAAAAGAAAACCAGAAAAAGAATAAGGTTGATAATCTCTTTAACAGAAAAAGAAAACCAGAAAAAGACACAAAATTTCATCATCAGATTTACACTTAACAACCACAGACAAAATTTCCAAACTTCCACAATTTGCAGGTAATACTAAGGAAATTTTATACTATTGTTGTGGTAAGATGTTGAAAACAACATAAACTTTATATCAGATCATCTAAATGAATATTTTATAAACCAGTAAACAAATATCACTCATAAGAAATTCATTCTTTCTCTCTTTCATAAGCATTTACAGCAGTACAGGTATGGTAAGCCAGGGACAGATAACTACCATGGGAAGCAAATATAATGATCATCTTATCCAACTAAGGCTAAATGAATAATAAGAGATCAAATTATTCATAGAAGATTCCAGCCACCTCTTTAATCAACCAAGCAAATACACTACAAAAGAAGACCAAACATCCAAACATACTAAAAGAAGACCAAACATCCAAACATGACTAGACATCCAAACATTCACATTTTTCTCAATGACTCCAAACATCCAAACATCAACATATTTCTCAATGACTCCAAACATCCAAATATCATCCAAACATCATCCAAACATTTAGAAATGAGACTATTCATCCAAACATCAATCAATATCTTCCTCCAAACATCTAGAAATGAGACCATTCAAATTGCATCATATAAGTGTCAAAGAAAAAGAAAATCATTGAAAAATAGAGATATGTTTGTAATATAGTTAAACTCCAACAACATATATAGCATTTCACTTTCCACCTTAAAGTAAGACAAAGAATTCTGTTACCCATTTCTGTCTTGGACAATGAACATCAATCGCTTCAATTCTCTTCAAAGATCATGAATGGTTGATTCATGACCACATTTTGCAAATTCTACAAAAGGAAATTAAATGAAAAGTTAAAAAACAAATTAAGATATAAATAAATAAATATTTACAAGTATTAAAAAGCTAAAATAGAACATGAAATAGATTACCATGATCCATTTTTTCAAGAATGTCAATATCTTCTTCAATATTAACTGGTTTTGCTTCATTGCGCAACCAATCTTTGGCACACATAAGACATTGCACCATTCTTGGAGTCAAAGAGCTTCTAAAAGTGTCAAGAACACGACCTCCCATGCTAAAAGCTGACTCAAAAGCAACCGTAGAAATTGGAGCAACCAATATATCACGAGCCATTTGAGCAACAATAGGAAATCTTGGAGTATTAAACTTCCACCACTTTAGAATATCAAAATTATCTTCATCTTTTTCCATTTCTTCACCAAGAAACTTATCCAATTCACTTTTTGTATCAACTCCCCCACCCTCATTAAGAAACATATCATACTCATGCCTAGTGTCTACTTTTAAATTTCGCCTTTTTAATGATGGCTTCAATGAATATTGTGAATGCTGACTTGAAATTGAGCCAGAAGATGCACTTGATGATGGCAGTAGTGAGCAATAATCAATTTGAGAAATATTCATCCTCTTGTATTCCTCAAAAAGCTCATGAATACCTTCCTTCACCTTATCCCCAAGAATAATATTATTCGGATGCATCTTTTGAATCACCCACCCAACATAATGCAATTTAAATCGGGGATCAAGAATAACTACATAAAACATGATGAAATTCATTTTCTCATGATTCCCCCAATACTTATTGTATTTATTTCTCATTCTTTTTGCCATTTGACTCAACTCTCCATCATCACTACATTCCCAAGTATTCAACAATTTAACCACATCACTAAGTTCATGAAGCACTTGATTTGAAGTCACATATAATGAGCCAGAAATCCGTAATGTAAGTTCATAGAAGTGACCCAAAAACTTTACAAAACGAGAAATATTATTCCAATCTTCCTCACTAGACAGCCCACCATGATCAACCAGTAGATCAAATTTAAAATGTGAATCTCAATCTTCAAATCTTTCAAAGGCTTTTGCAAGACTCAAAGCTGTATTTAACATCAAATAAGTCAAGTTCCATCTAGTGGGAACATCCAAACATAATAACCTCTTATTTTCTATCTTTTCCATTTCAACACATTCCTTAAACTTTTTCAACCTACTCGGAGATTGCCTTATATATCTAATAGCTGTTCGAACACGAGTAATGGAAGGACATATCTCTTTTAAACCATCAGACACAACAAGATTTATTATGTGTGCTATACACTTCACATGAAGATACTTACCCCCAAGCAAACTAGTACTCCAATTAGAAAATCTTTTCTTCAAATAACTAACAGCAACATTATTAGAACTCGCATAATCAACAGTAATTACAGACACATTTTCAATCCCCCAGTCAAATAAGCATTTTTTCACCCCTTTTCCAATCGTCTCACCTTTATGACTATCTATTAGACAAAAATTTAGAATCCTTTTATACAGTACCCAATCATCATCTATAAAATGAGCAGCAGGACACATATAATTAATTTGCTATTCAGAAGTCCATAAATCAGTGGTAAGCCAAATTCTCTTAGATGAATATCTCAAAAACCCCTTCAATTTTGTCTTTTCTTCCAAATAGATATAATAACAATCCCTTGTAATGGTAATTCTAGATGAAATTTGGAAAGATGGACAAGCAACAGACATAAAATGTCTAAATCCTTCTTTTTCAACAAATGAAAATGATTGCTCATCCACAATAATCATATATGCACATACCTTTCTAGTATCAGTTTGATTAAACCTCCAAATAACAACTGAACCGAACTTACCACCATGTGCAAGTGAGTGTGGTTGTTGTTTTAGTTGGGTTGCATGAGCCTCATTATTGTATGAATTTTTCAAACAGCCTTTCATGCGATTTTTCAGTGAAGTAGTACCATTTATGCTAGGATCAGCTGCATAAGAAAGACTGCAATAATTGCACCTTGCTTTTTTTTCTCCATCTTTAGTTGTATGTTTAGTAAAATGTGACCACACAATTGATCGTGGTACTATTTCCCTTCTCTTCTTAGAACTTTGTTGGTTATTGCTTGAAGTATTAGACCTTTCATGACTTGTTGGATGATCTTGTGAATTACTCCTAGGGATACTGTCTGCTTGATTTGTCATTCTACAACTAAAAATGTAAATAAGCTTAAGAGCTGTAAGTAAAAAATGTAAATGATAATCACTAGGCAAACTCTTCAAAGGATCAAGTTCACAAGACAATAAGAGATAGGATGCTAAGATAAATAATGATTAACCAATCCTAACTCAAATGACTCAAGGGAATTTGAAATTCTAGGACTTCATCCCACCAATCTCAAGAGTTATGATATGAAAATTTAATACAAATGAAAGATGTAAGCTAAGAACTCGCGTAGATTTTAATACCAATTCTATCACACCAATTAACCAATATCAATCAATAGAGAATTCAAATCACTTAATTCCAGTTCAACAAGAGACATCCAAGTCCTTAATTAACCCACAAAGCAATCTCAACAAATCAACTCAAAGCTCAAGCAAATTAACAATGGCAAACACCACCACAATTCAGTCTAACAAAGTAGTTATACTCAATACAAATTTAAGCATATCAATAGAATAAGACCAACTAAGCTCACAATGCTCAACACACTTCCATACTGTCAACAACTCCAATTCACAAATCCACCAATACAGTCATAAGAGTTCACCTCAAAACCAAAACCAAGGCAATCTATTCAACAACAACACATTCACTGAATCAACAATTCATTCAAGTGCAACTCACTATAAATCAATTTTGCTCCCAATAGAGTAATGAGGCATTTAACAACCAATATCCCAAATTTCAAATTAAATGCAATCGACAGCTCAAAAATACCCAAAACATCAAACATGGATAGATTAGAATTGAAAACATAAATCCCAAGGTCAAAAGTCACCACAGAAGGACCTCAATTTGTAAGGCCTATCTACTAGCTTTGAATTTGTCAGTTGCACTGGAAAACATTTTTTCGATCCGGGAGTTAACAAAAACAAAGAGAATCACAGATTTACAGGACTATGATAGATAATTAAGCTCATCGATTTGTTGGATAATCGAGTCAACTACGGCTACCAGCTGCTCTTGCAAATGGGGAGGCTACTTCAGTGCTGAAAGGGCCGAGAGAATTCTTCTTCTCTTATAAGAAACCCAAAAGTAAGCCGTTGCCGCCAAGCTGCTACTAGCAGGCTTCGCCGCTACGGGAACTTCTCATCCCTTCCAAAAGCTGCAGGCAATCAGCTCTCCTGCTTATATTGTTGGGCTCCAAGCCTCCAACTCCAAGTCTCCAAGTTTGGCTACAGATTTTTTAGATTATATTGGGAATTTCTTTCTCTGGCAGCCGGCTTCTGGCAATGAAGAAGGAAAGGGAAAGGGAAAGGGAGTTGGGACTGAAAGGGAAAAGTAATAGGCACGAGCACAGTGAGCAAGAACAGCTTAGGGAGTTAGGGTTCTTTACATTTTTAGTTTTAACTTTTAATTTATTACACAAATAAATAATTTTTTTTATAATTCATAATTCGGTTTTTCAGTTCGATTGACTTTTAATTCAACTGAATCGAAAAACGAACCGAACTTTCTAATCCTTGCTTGAACCGAACCGTATACCTTAGAAAATCGAACCGAACTCATATATTCAATTCGGTTCGGACCGATTATTGAATAGCCCTACCAAGAACAATAACACTTTGTAGAGCTTTACTTCTTATCTTCATCAAGACTTGAACTATCCACTATTCCGCCACTCAATAATCATTCAAAATATGAAGACTTTGCTTGAAGAATTAAAAAATATATAAAAAAATAAATTCTATTTTAACACTTTTTGTTAAGAAAATGAAGAGATTTGAAGATTATGAGATAAAGAGGAATGACAATAAGAGAGTTTGAGAGAGTTAGAGAGTGTTTGGTGAGTTTTGTGTGAATTATGAGGTATTTATAGAGTTTTGAGGGGTTATGAGAAGAATATAGCCGTTGAGGGTCCAAAAGTAAAAAAAAAAAAAAAACCTTGACCATTGAGGGGCCAAAAAATAAAATACCATCAAATTATTTACATTTTGTAATTTATATCTTTTATTTTGTTTACTTTTTCTATTATCAATAAATTTTATATACTTTAAAATATCTTTTCACCGCCTTAAATGGTTATTTCGACAAAGGTAAAATTTCTTTTACTTTTAAAAAAGGTAAAAATAACACATCAATTACATTTTCCCTCTAATATATCCTAATAACCACCCACTTCCCTCCCTCTACTGAAATCAGGATTTTCAAATTTTAATCTCATTATTTCATTTTGGGCTTGTTAGTATGGCATCGTCTTCATCCCACTATTTGTTAGAATATATGTCCTCTAGACTAGTTTATCTGGTGTAATTGTCAAATTTATTAATAAAAGAATTTATTCTTTAAATTTGTTTATGAATTTACATTTTATTTGTGCACGATTTTCATTTGGAAAGAACCCATTGTGTTTAAGTAAGTGATCCATGTGAATGGTGGTCTTTCACAGTAAGATATGGATTACGGGTTACTTAACACATAAATGTTTGTTATTAACCTATTGATGAGAATGAGAATCTCATCATGTATAAGTTATTATGTTATGAATTCCAAATGAAAAATGGCTTACCTTTAGCCAGTGAGTAGTCCACTCACTTCATAGCATGAGCATATTTCGAATACGTAGAATAGAACCTATAATAGTAGTTTCTAAAAATATTATTTAAAAGAAACCCAAACTATTATTGCTACAACGTGGACTAATAATCTACCGCTTGAGTATGAATTGGTAGTCTGACGAAGCTAGAAGCATATACTTTGATACACTATAATTAAGGTTTTCTCATAGAACCAATATACTTCTATGTTGGGTAAATATGACTAGTTAGTTAAAATAGACTTGTACAAGATAACTTATACGCTATATCGTCCATTGTGCTTGTTCAAAAGATCTAATTATCCAGGGCCCTAGGAAACATGACTTGGATGTTTACGGGTAGCTCCTTTGAAAAGTGGAAACATTTCAGGAGTCGTGGATCATTGGATTAGAAGTTTAAGGATGGTAGATGTCTATTAAAGAGGTGTTAGTACACTCTTCCTCTCTAATTGCACAATGATGCGTAGGATGATATTTTAGTCATTACACATGTAGGTCGAAGACTTTGCTAACGTAGTATTGTCCTTAGGGTCAATATTTCCTTATGGTGATATTAGAAAATATTTAAAATGTAAAATATAGCTATTTATATAATAGGGGTATTTTGGTCATTTTAGTAGTCAAGGCGATATGTCTTTTGGTCCCCGAAATAGCCGTTAAGTTATGAAAGATTTGGGTTAAGAAATTGGTCTTGATAATTATAAGTTTTTATTTTATTAGTCTAATTTATTATTGGACTAGAATAAAATAAAATGTCCGAGAGAGAGTATTTATTTTAGATTTAGGTTAAGAAATTAGTTTTGATAATTATGAATTTTTATTTTATTAGTCTAATTTATTATTGAATTAGAATAAAATAAAAGATTCGAGAGAGAGTATTTATTTTATTTAGTTTAATTGGTTAATTAATTATTCAAGACCCAAGACTCAGATTGAATAATTAAAAAATTAATCTGGATATAAATTAGATAAAAGGTATAAAATTTTATTTTGGTCTATTTGGACTTGTTAATTATTTATTAGGTTGTTTAATAAAGTTTAAAAAATAAATAATTGAGATTTATTATTTATGGGTGTTCAAACACAAGAATAAATAATTTTATCTGACCCAATGAATAAGACCAAGAGTAAAATATAACAAAATAATAAAATAAAATAATATAAATTAATTAATTAATGAAAATATAAAAAAATAACACGGGATGGAACCCGTATTAGTTCACGTGCAAGATAACAGAAAGCATTGACGCTTTCTGTTTGCACGCAGGTAGAGTCTCTCTCGCGACATCTGCTGAAATGAATATGAATTGAAGGCATTGATTGGTGGATGAGTGCTTCTGCATTCAATTTTTATTTCATAGAGACAAACCCAGAGAAAGCTTCGTTGAAGCTTTCACAAAAGTTGATCAAAACCCAATATTCAAACTTTCACCGGCTGTGCTACGGGCACTATTTCGAAAGATTAAGAACTTCGTGTGGATAAAATGCAATAGACGTTTGTAAGGATATGAGCCACTAGCCTCAAATATCTTTATACAGACATCTACACCAGTGCGAATATGGCCATTCAATCACAGAGATAAATTTTTTGTTTTCCTAACAAGTTTTTGTTTTGATGATTTTTATCATTTTAAGCCTTCAATTGGTATTAGAGTCATGGTTTGACAAATGTAGGAAGCATGTTAGGCTTAACTAAAATAAGAAAATATTTGTTTTGGTTGAAATTTGTGATTCTTCGTATTTACTGGTATGGGTAGTTTCACTGTAAGCTTCGTGAGTGAAAGTATAGGAATAATGGATTTTACTTGCTTTCATAGATATTGTGTAAGCCCAGGGTTATAAGGACATAAGCGGCTGTTTGGATGAGTCTTGATAAAAAAAAATGGTGAAAAAAGCGTGTGCGCAGAAGCTTTGAAACGCAGAGAAAATTTGGAGAAGAAGAAGCTATTGTGCAAGCCGTGGAGTCGAGTCGAGCCGAGCCGAGCTGACCAAGCCGAGGCGTCGAATGCTGTGAGAGGAATCGCGGCTTGCGAGCCTCAGCCGCGCTAGCCATGGATTGCAATCCGCTGCGCGGTCAGCATTTTGACCGTGCAGCTGGGCGAGTGCGGGTGGGTCCCAAGTCCACCCGCCCAATCCGGCCCATGGGTTCTCTCATGGGCCGTGATCCAATGTGGCGGGTGCATGGAACCGATAAAAAAAAATTAATTTTTTATCCCAAACCAGGCGAAGTTATTTTTATTGTAATAGTTGGTATTCTCTGAATATGTTGCATGAAAAATATTAGTAAAGAAAATTTAGGATTAAACAAAATCATTAATTAATGAATATGTTTAATTCTATTATTTGCACACTTAGGTTAAAAGAATAGAAAAGTATGAAAACGTTTACAATTTTCTAACATGCTTATTTTCTTTTTGTACTTTATGTGCGCATTTTTTCAAAGACCAAAGTTTTTGAAAATCTTGACAAAGAAAAATATTTTTCTTAAATCAAATAGTTAATTTTAATTCGAATAAAAATTAATTCTTGAATATTTTTTCAAAGGATTTTATCATTGATATAGAAAATATATTGGATTCAGATATTTTTGTGAATTAAAATTCTATTTTGATTGAATTTTAACAAGAAAATTTATTTTTGTCAAATTAAACTTGAGATCAAAATCTCTCAAAAAATTTTTATTGAAATTATTAACTTTATTAATTTAAATAAAATTAATCCATGAAAAATTTCTTAAAAGATATAAACCTTGACATAAAAATTTTTATGGGTTTAAATATTTTATTTTGAGTTAAAAGAAAACTTAATTGAAATTTTTAAAATATATTTTAAGAAAAACCCTTATTTTAAAATACTAAATGGGAGAGGAGTTCCAACGGTCCTACGACTTCCATTACGATCCTCATTAGAGATCGTGGTATTAGGGATATGCCCTAGAGTCAATTTGTATTTATACTATTGTCTTTATGTATTATGTAATAATATGAGGTATTTCTTTCCATGAATAGTGCATTTAGTTTTGTGATTATCAAGTACGTGACTTGATAGTAAAACCCTACAATCAATACAATGACTATTCTTAAATTGTCCCTGATCGATTATTATTAGTGGAATAATAATAAATTAATATTAGTATATTTGTGACTTGATGGTTATGTTTTACTGGTCATGGATATATGTGATATCAAGTTAAAATATAAATAAATGTTAGAGAACATTATATTGGACATGACCCACTGTGAGAGTACTTCATGGAACATGTCATAAGTACTTTCTAACCATAATGATATTAAAAGTCCTTCGACCTGAATTCATCATAGTTTCCTACTTGATAAATTCTATATTTTGATGTTGTCTAATGTTGTCTTTAATTAGATAATAAATTAGACCACTGTTGGATATAAAATAAACCAATGAGAGGAATATGATTGAGAGTGAAGAAATTTGTCCTTCTCAATTATGGGAGAGATATCCATGGGCCCCTTGATGAGTTAAACTGTTAAAATGTATGGCCGTGCTCAAATATATCAATTTGAGATATTAATATCATTTGTTTGAACAATCTATTATGATATTAAAAAGTAATTGATTAAGTTTAATAAGGATGACATATTTCGTTCCTTATGCTTAATTTGGATATTGTGTGACAAAAGGACTAAATATAAAGTTATGGTTTGACTCAAAGAGATCACTGATATTCATTTAACCTGGATAGTTAGAATGGTTTGTTA
Organism: Voacanga thouarsii; assembly: GCA_026120185.1. NCBI lineage: Eukaryota > Viridiplantae > Streptophyta > Magnoliopsida > Gentianales > Apocynaceae > Voacanga > Voacanga thouarsii. The sequence continues at coordinate 1,449,052 of JANUWF010002144.1, forward strand.
GAAATCGCTTTTAACTTGTGGGTCATTTAAATATGATTTGGGCACACTGCCAGTGTTAAATAAACCTACAGGGTCATACAACAAGTGAACTTGTTAGATTATTTTTTTGGTAACTAGGTTCGATAAATCTGGAAATATGCCTAAATTAATCGAATCTAGAAAATTGACCAGATATAATGAATTTGGAAATATGTCCACATTCGATGTATTTGGATGATGTCCAGATTGTAAAAATCTGATTCGGTAAATTAATTAGTTAAATTACCTAAATAATGGTAGAATCTTATCATATCATTTTTAATTTAATTTGAATTTAAATTAAAAATATGATAAGATATTACTAAAGTTGGACTCCAAGAGGTTCGGGTGGTTTTAAAAGAAGACCCTAGCCGTCTTTTTACGGAGGGCTTTCTGTTAAGAAAAATATTCATGCCTCCATTCATCAGAAAATTTAAGCCTCTCAAACCCTAAACGTTAGCACTCCCAGGTTAACAAGTTGGTTCACCGTGTGTATCCGATAGAGGGGTTTGCACATTGCACCGTTTAGTGATTGTTTGAGTTGCACATACAACAAAAAACCATATTTGAAAAGATCTTGATTACGCCAAATAGAGGTAATTCTGTAATCCCTAAATCGTCTTAATCGTTTGGCTTGGGTCCTCGAAAAGGATTCGTGGATATTTTTCGCATTTAGGAGTCCACAAATTCTAACATGTGGGTCTCTTCGCGTCACCTTGGGAGTGAACATGTATAGAATGGGGATACCACAAGGATCTAAAACTAATGGATGGATGTAATTAATAACTTGGGACACGTGCTATGATCAACTAGTCTACGTTGGAGGTTATAGTGTGAGGAATGTCCATAGGAAATGAGAAGAAACGATCATCTTACGATGGAGTTATCTTCTAGATCATTACCTAGAAGGAAAATTAATTTGTAGTGGTTAATACACTTAACTTAGAAAACTGTTAATCTTCCAAGAAGCTATGTCAGTTTTTCTAAGAGCTAAATTAATCATATTAAAGATAATAGTGATAGAGTTAACTATTATTGGAATTAATATAAGGATAAAATCATAAATTATTTTTTTTTTACAAACTAAATTTTCTTTTATTTTCGATATTTCAGAAATAATTGGTGGGTGTTCTTTTAGTCATTTGGTCGTTATTCTCCATAAGAATAAGCCAATGGGTCCAAATTATGTGGACTGAAAAAGAAATTTGGACATAATACTCACTGCTGAGGAGTATAAGTATGTCCTCTTTGAAACCTACCCTGTTATTGGGGAGAGTTCCACCATGGAGGAGCGTGAAGCTAAAAAAGCATGGAAGAAGGCCAACGAAATGGCTCGATGATATATGTTGGCCTCCATGTTTAATGTGCTCCAATCAAAACATGAGCACATGGCCACTGTATATGACATTAGCCAATCATTAGTCACGATGTTAACCGATAAGAGCCGGCTCACGAGGCAGGAAACTCTTAGGATGATTTTAAACATTAAGATAGCTGAGAGAGTATCAGTCATGGAGTATATGCTTAAAATAATTGCTACTTTCGAGGAAGCGAAAGTCTTATGGGCTGTTATTAACTTCGAGAGTCAAGTAGATATGGTTCTCAAATCTCTGCCAAGCTCTTTTACTCAATTTAAGTTGAACTACAATATGAACAAATTGTACATGATTTTAACTAAGTTAATGAAAGAGCTCTAGGTGGCGAAGAATGTCATGAAGCCACAATCCAAGGCTATGATTGTTAGGACTTTTTCTTCTAGAACTGGGCCCATGCCCAAGAAGTTCAAGAAGAAGAAGGAAAATGCATAGGCCCAGCCTAAGAACCAGCTCAACAAGCTCAAAGGCAAATGTTTCAAATGCGGGTAGAAGGGACACTGGAAAAAAGAGTGTCTAGAACTTCAGGCCAAGAAAAACTCTACAGGTATTGTTCTCTATCTAGAGTCTATTTCAATGGTTAGATCAACTTTTACTTGAATTGTTGATTCTGGTGCCACTGATCATATCTGTAATTCCTTGCAGGGGTTTAACAAGATAAGAAGACTTCGGAAACTCGAGCATGGACTACTAATAGGAAATGAAGCACGAGTATACGTCCTTCCAGTGGGAGAGCTGGATCTCATTTTTTATTGTAATAAAATAGTTGTATTAAATGATATTTTATATATACCCGATTTTAGACAGAATTTGATTTTAGTTGCAAAACTAATAAATCATGAATATTCTATTTCTTTCCATTCTGGTATTATTATTAGTAGGAATGGAGAAGTTTTATGTACTGGGCACATGTATGAAAACTTATTCTTTTTAAATCCTACAAATAATAAAAAAAAATAGCGCTCAATCTGAATCTTTAAGTAAGAAGAGAAAGACCAATGTCAATGACTCATATCTTTAGCATCTAAGGTTGGGTCATATTAACTTAATCAGGATTCGGAGGTTAATCTATTATCGGTCCTTAGGCTCATTAAGATTCGAAAATTGGCCTCAGTGTGAATCCTGTCATATGGGAAAAATGACCAAAATGTTGTTCACCCAAAAGGCTGATAAAGTTAAGAAGATATTAGGTCTTGTTCATATTGATGTGTGTGGTCTTTGTCTACTCAAGCTAAATGGGGTTTTGAGTACTTCATCACTTTCACGGATGATAGTACAAAGTTTGGTTATATTTATCTGATGAGACGCAAGTCTTACTCTTTTGACAAGTTCAAAGAGTTTAAGGCTAAAGTGGAGCATCAAACAAGTAAACTAATCAAAACCTTACGATCGAATCGTCGTGGAGAATACCTCCTTACTGAGTTTGAGGATTATATAGTACATCATGAAATAATATCCCAATTCTCTACGCCGGGTACACCCCAATAGAATGGAATAGTTGAGAGAATGAACATGACATTAATGGAAATGGTCCGAAACATGATATCTCATACTATTCTTCCAGTCTCTTTTTGGGGATATGCCTTAGAAACAGCAGCATACATTCTGAACTTGATACCTTCTAAGTCAGTATCTAAGACACCTTATGAGATATGGACTCGGCGTAAGTCAAGTCTAAATCACTTCAGGATATGAGGCTATCCAACTTATGTACTGATTAAAGGATATAAGCTAGAATCAAGATCAGAATTATACTACTTTGTTGGGTATCTAAAAAGGATAAAAGGAGATTACTTTTATCATCCAAATGAGTAGAAAGTATTGGTAAGTACTAATGTTAGATACTTGGAGGATGATCAAAGTACTTCTACTAAAGGTTCAACAAGGTTAGAACTCGAGGAGAAGTCATCTTTGAAATCAACTTCTTCAAACCCGATTATGGAACAAAAAGAGGCACAGTCACAAGAACCTGTTCAAATTGAGTTTCATCGTAGTGGGAGGATATCTAGAGTTCTAGAAAGATGGACATGAGAGGCTTTTAAACTGGTTTCTAACTATCAGAAACAAGATCCCACTAGATACGAGGAGGCTATTGCTGATGCCAATGTAGATCTGTGGCATAAAGTAATGAAAGCCAAGATTGAGTCTATATACTTCAATCAGGTTTGGAATCTTATAACTTCATCTAAATGGATAAAACCCATTGGGTGTAAGTGGCTATACAAGAGGAAAAGGGGAGCGGATGGGAAGGTGGAAACCTTTAAAACTAGGCTTGTGGCGAAAGGGTATACTCAGAAAGAGGGAATCGATTATGATGAAACCTTTTCCCCGCTAGCCATGCTTAAGTCCATCCGTATCCTCCTTGCTATTGCATGTCATTACAATTATGAGATATGACAAATGGATGTCAAGACAACATTTCTTAATGGCCACCATAATGAAGACATCTATATGTCCTAATCGGAAGGTTTTATTGCTAAAGGCCAGGAACATATAGTCTGTAAGTTTAAGAAGTCAATTTATGGACTTAAGCACGCATCTAGAACATGGAACATTCATTTTGACGAGATTGTAAAATCTTACGGTTTCATTCAAAACGAGGATGAACCATGCGTGTATAGAAAATATGGAAGGTATAAATGTGATTTTTCTTGTCCTATATGTGGATGACATTCTACTCATTAGGAATGATATGTAGGGACATTGTCATCTACTAAGGCTTGGCTATCTAGTCCATTTAGTATGAAAGACTTGGGAGAAGCTAATTACATTTTCAGGATTAAGGTTATTAGAAATAGGAAACAGAGAATGTTAAGATTATTCCAAATGACATACATTGACAAGATGTTGAGCAAGTTTGGCATGAACTCATGCAAAGAAGCTCTAATCCCTTACAGACATGGGTTGTCTTTTTGTTCTAAGAACTATCTTAAGTCTCAAGAGGAAAAAGATAGAATAAGTAGAATTCTCTACGCTTCAATTGTGGAAAGTCTTATATACGCCATGCAGTGCATTAAGCTAGATATCTACTTTACTGTAGTCTTAGTTAGCAGATATCAGTCAAACTTTGGGGGGGTTCATTGGCAAGCTGTAAAGCATATTTTTAAGTACATCAATGGTACGAAAGATTTATGCTGGTTTACAAGGCTGATGACTTTGTTCCTACTGGATTAACAGACTCGGATTTTCAGACAGATAAGGATGAGAAAAAATCCACTAATGGATTTGTCTTCACTTTGTTTGGAGGAGCTGTTTCATAGAGAAGTATCAAGCAATCCTGTATTGCTGACTCGACCATGGAAGTTGAGTATGTGGCAGCTTCGGAAGCATCTAAGGAAGCAGTCTGGCTCCGAAAGTTTCTTTCAGAAGTTGGAGTTGTACCACACATGGATAGACTAATTGTGATGTATTGCGACAACTCTGGAACAGTCTCGCAATCCAAAGAACTTAGGAACCACAAGAAGGGAAAGTACATCCAGGGGAAGTACTACTTGATTCCGGAATTTCATTTAGAGACGAAAAATTGTGGTGGAATAGATAGCCTCGGAAAATAACTTAGTAGATCCCTTCACAAAGCCTTTGGCTAAGAGAATCTTCAAAAGACACTTAAACACCATAGAGGTGGGCACCTACAGACTTTCTTAGTCTTAGAGTGCAAGTGGGAGATTGTTGGAATATATGCCCTCTAGACTAGTTTATCTGATGTAATTATCGAATTTATTAATAAAAGAATTAATAAAAATTTATTCTTTAAATTTGTTTATGAATTTACATTTTATTTGTGCACGATTTTCATTTGGAAAGAACCCATTGTGTTTAAGTAAGTGATCCATGTGAATGGTGGTCTTTCACAGTAAGGTATGGATCACGGGTTACTTAATACATAAATGTTTGTTCTTAACCGATTAATGAGAATGAGAATCTCATCATGCATAGGTTATTATGTTATAAATTTCAACTGGGGAATGACTTATCTTTAGCTAGTGAGTAGTCCACTCACTTCATAGTATGAACGTATTTCGAATATGTAGAATATGGCCTGTAATAGTAGTTTCTAAAAATACTATTTAAAAGAAACCTAAACTATTACTGCTACAACGTGGACTAATACTCTACCACTTGAGTATGAGTTGGTAGTCTGACGAAGCTAGAAGCATATACTTTGATATACTATAGTTGAGGTTCTCTCGTAGAACCAATATACTTGTATGTTGGGTATATATGACTAGTTAGTTAAGACAGACTTTTACAAGATAGCTTCTACGCTATATCGCCCCCTGTGATTGTTCAATTGATCTAATTATCCAAGGCCCTGGGGAACATGACTTGAATGTTTACTTTAGGGTAGCTCATTTGAAAAGTGGAAACATTTCAAGAGTTGTAGATCATTGGACTAGAGATCTAAAGATGATAGATGTCTATTAGAGAGGTGTTAGTACACTCTTCCTCTCTAATTGCACGGTGATTCGTAAATGGGTATTTTAATCATTACATCTGTAAGTCGAAGACTTTGCTAACGCAGCATTGTCTTTGAGGTTAATATTTCCTTATAGTGATATTAGAAAATATTTAAAATGTAAAATATAACTATTTATATAATTGGGGTATTTTGATCATTTTAGTAGCCAAGGCAATGTGTTTTTTGGTCATCGGAATGGCCCTTAAGTCATGAAAGATCTGAATTAAGAAATTGATCTTGATAATTATGAATTTTTATATTATTTGTTTAATTTATTATTGGACTATAACAAAATAAAAAGTTTGAGAGAGAGTATTTATTTTATCTAGTTTAATTGGTTAATTAATTATTCATGACCCAAGGCTCAGATTGAATAATTAAAAAATTAATCTGGATATAAACTAGACAAAAGGTATAAAATTTTATTTTGATTTATTTGGACTTGTTAATTATTTATTGGTTGTTTAATAAAGTTTAGAAAATAAATAATTGAGATTTATTATTTATGAGTGTTCAAACCCAAGAATAAATAATTTTATCTGGCTCAATAAATAAGACCAATGATAAAATAAAATAATAAAATAATATATATTAAATTAATTAATTAAAATATAAAAAAATGACACATGATGGAACCTATGTTGTTTCGCATGCAAGATAACAGAAAGAATGGATGTTTTTTGTTTGCACACGAGTAGAGTCTCTCTCACGGCATCTACTGAAATGAATATGAATTGAAGGCATTGATTGGTGGATGAGTGCTTCTGCATTCAATTTTCATTTCACAGAGGCAAACCCAGAGAAAGCTTCGTTGAAACTTTTACAAAAGTTTTTCAAAACTCAATATTCAGGCTTTCATCGGCTGTGCTACGAGCACTATTTCGGAAGATTAAAAGCTTCGTGTAGATGAGATATAGTAGACATTTATAAGGACGTGAGTCACTTGCCTCAAATATCCTTATACAGACATCTACACTAGTGCGAAGAAAGCCATTTAATCATAGAGGTAAACTGTTCGTTTTCCTAACAAGCTTTCGTTTTGATGATTTTTGCCATTTTAAGCCTTCATTCCGCTGTTGAACGACAAAGACATTTCTATGTTGTGTGCCACGAACAGCTTGCGCACATGCATTTTTAGGTAAAAGGTTCTTTGGATGCAAGAATTATGGGGTTAGGTTTCCAACTATCTTTTCACTTTATGAAAACATATGAAGTTTGTTTTCTACGACACTTTTTTTTTTTTTAAGCAACACTCACTGTTTCGATTTTTTTTTTTTTCTTCCCTAAAACACATGCAATGGAATAGGAATAGAGTTGGTTACAGATTTTTAGAATGTCTTGACCCCGAAATGTGCCCTTGTGCTGTTAGAGTAATTCCAAATTTGTTGCAGAAAATTGAGAAGATGGAGTGAAGCATTTAAGAACAAAACGGAAGCCAAAAACACGATTTTTAGTAGCAACAATTTCCGTCATGTTGTGAATATGTTAGAATTAGTGGAAGCTCCACTAATTCTATTAGTGGATATGGATGTCTACCATTAACACCACTAATACATATTAGTAGAATTAGTGGAGATACTACTAATACATTAGTGGAAATAAATGATTAACTCCACTAATATGAGCTCTATAAATAGAGCTCTTTCCAAATTTGAAAAATATATCATTTTGTGAGAGAATTATTACAGAAAATTGTGAGAGAAAAGAAAGAGAGAAGATTGAAGAAATTCCTATGCAAATAATAGTCAGAGATTTATTGTGTATAGATTTTATTCTGACACTGTTAAAATTTTATAACACGTTATCAGTACGAGTCTCTGTCGTTACAAAATTTGTCGTTACAAAAGCCAGAAGACTAAAGGTATGCATTTATTGATTTTTCTGGCTAACCTTACTAAACTCGAATTTGTAACCCTTGATATTTTTGGAAAAAATTATATGTCATGGTTTTTCGATGGAGAAATGCATCTAAATGTTGAAGGCCTTAGTGAAACTATTATAGAAAAAAAAATGGTGCATTTGCACAACAAAAGGCCAAAACTTTGATTTTTATTCGTTGTCTTCTCGATGAAAATTTGAAAATGGAATATCTTACCAAAAAAATATCTATATGTCATGTGGGTAAATTTAAAAGAAAGATTTGACTACCTGAAGATGGTCGTACTACTTGCACCTGAGATTGCAAAATTTTAAAACTATGAATGAATATTGTTTCGTTATGTATTTACATTTCAATTAAAATTATGCGAAGAAAAAATTACTGATGAAGATATGCTGGAAAAGACATTCTCCACATTTCATACCTTGAATATTATCCTGCAGTAATAATATCGAGAAAAATGGTATACAAAATTTATTAATTTAATTACTACCCTCCTCATTGCAGAGAAAAATAATAAGTTATTATTAAGAAATCATGAAACTAGATCAACTGGTTCAACAGCACTCCCAGAAGTGAATGTTGTTAGCTCCAGTAGAAGCCATAGTCGTAGTCGTGGTCGTGGTTGTGGTTATGGTCATGGACACGCTCGATATTTTTCTTATAACAGTAATAATTAAGTTGTGAGAAACACTCGCCACCTAAAGTGGGAAAGAAAAGATCATAAGGGAAAAGAAAAAAATATATAAGAAAATTATGAGGATAAGTATTATATATGTGGCATGAAAGGTCATTGGTCACGTAACTGTCGTACGGCCAAACATTTAGTGGAATTATATCAAGCTTCACTAAAATATAAAAATAAAAATGTTGAAGCAATTTTTTCTCAACATCTAGTGAATGATGCTGACAATGATGATATTGATCCATAAGATCTTAATATCAATATTACCTATATGGATGTATTTGATTTTTTTCGAACATCCAAATGGTAGGATAGACAATTTAATTGGTGATGGCAGTGCCCAGAAGAACTAATGCATCACTCTAATATTTTTGAATTTTTATTATATTCTAATAATATTTACGTTTGTATATACGTATTTTTGTTCAGATGGTTGTTGTTAATGATGATGTATATATTATTGATAATGGAACTACACACACCATACTAAAAAATGAGAAATATTTTTCTTATATCAAAATAGGAGAAATAAATATTTATACTATAAACGGTAATACAAATATGATTGAATGTTTCGGAAGAGTTAGTATATTATTGCTTGAAGAAACAACAATTAATATTGATAAGACACTATTTTTCTCAAAATTCAAAAGAAATTTATTGATTTTTAAAGATATCCCCCAAAATGGGTATTATGTTGAAACAAATGAGGAAAATAGTATTGAGCATTTTTATATGACTCAAATTAATTTTGGTAAGAAATCTATATTAGAAAAACTACCGTATTTTTCTACTGACCTATATTTTGTAAAAATATATACAATTGAAATTCATCATCTAGTAAACTAGAAATTTATTTATCTTACTACTTTTAACATTTGGCATTACCAAATGGGTCATTTAGGATCTATCATGATGAGAAGAATAATTGATAATACACATGGTCATCCACTAAAAAATAAAAAGATATTGACATCAAAAAAATTCTTATGTGTTGCATGTTCTCTAGGAAAATTAATTATTAGATCATCACCAGTAAAAGTAGGAGTTGAAAGTCCTACATTTCTTGAACAGATTCATGGAGACATTTGTGGATCTATTTATCTACCATGTGAACCATTCAGATATTTGATGGTCTTAATTGATGCATCATCCCGATGGTCACATGTGTGTTTATTATCTACTCGCAACCTAACGTTTGCGAGATTACTTGCTCAAATAATTAAATTACAAGCACAATTTTCTGATCATCAAATTAAAAATATCCGTTTGAATAATGTTGGTGAATTTTCATCACATACTTTTAATGCATATTGTATGTCAATTTGGATTAATGTTGAACATTTTGTAACTCATGTTCATACACAAAATAATCTTACTGAATCTTTTATTAAAATATTACAATTAATTACTAGACCATTATTAATGAAAACAAATCTTCCAACATCTGCCTGGGGACATGCTATTTTATATGCTGCAACACTTGTACATATAATGCCAACTAGTTATCATAAATTTTCCCCTTTACAATTAGCTTTTGATTTAGAACCAAATATTATTTATTTAAGAATTTTTTGGTGTACTGTATATATTCCAATTGCACCAAACTAACGTACAAATATGGATCCTCAAAGAAGAAATGGGATATATGTTGAATATGATTCTTCCTCTATTATCAGGTATGTTAAACTCCTGATAGGAGATGTATTCACAGTAAGATTTGTTGATTGGCATTTTGATGAATCATTATTTCCTAAATTAGGGGGAAAATATAAACAGTATGAGAAAGATTTTGCTTGGATAATATCATTAAATTATCTCAATCCGTGCACAAGCGCGTGTGAACTTGAAGTTCAAAAGATAATTCATTTGCAAAACATTGCAAATCAAATACCAGACACTTTTGTTGACTCTAGAAGAGTAACAAAATCGCATATTCCAACTATAAATGCTCCTATTCGAATTGAAGTCCCAGCAGAACAAAATATTATTCCTATCGCTGCTGAGTCAAAAGCACAGAAATATGGCAGGCCTCTTGGTTTTAAAAATAAAAATTCTCGAAAGAAAAGATGATTAAATAATCTAGATAATCATATTAAAGAAAAGAATGATAAAGACCAAGAGAGAACTGATGACAAAGAACCAGAAGTTGATGAAAGTAATACTGAAATTTCTATCAATTATACTACATTTGGTAGAAGTTGGAATCGGATAGAAACAGTTATTGATAATATGTATGCATACAATATATCTCTTGATGTTACGCAGAATAATGATGATCTTGAACTAATATCAGTTGATGAATGTCGGCATAGAAAAGATTGGCTACAGTGGAAAGATACGATTCAATCAGAGTTAAATGCACTTACAAAACGTGAAGTCTTCGGATTTGCAGTTCGAACACCAGAAGATGTAAAATCTATTAGTTACAAATGGATATTTGTGCGAAAGCACAATGAAAATAATGAAATCGTACGATATAAAGCACGGTTATAACTTGAGATTTTTTACAAAGACCAGATATTGATTATGATGAAACTTATTCTCTTGTTGTTGATGCTATTACACTCTAATATCTTATCAGTTTTGCAGAATATGAAAAGATATATATGCGCTTATTAGATGTTGTCACCACTTACTTATATGGAAATTTAGAAAATTAAGTTTATATGAAAATTCCCAAAGGATTCCGCATGCCCAAAGCATATAAACATTATTCTCATGAAAATTACTCTATCAAGTTGTAAAAATCATTATATGACCTGAAGCAATCTGGACGCATATGATTCAATCGTCTTAGTGAATATTTATTGAAAGTGAGATTTAAAAATGACCAGGTATGACCATTTGTTTTTATTAAGAAATCTGGTTCTAAATTTATGATATTAGCTATATATATTGATGATATTAATCCTATTGAAACTCCAAAAAAATTCCAAGAAACAATTAATTATTTAAAAAGAGAATTCGAAATCAAGGATTTTTGTAAAACTAAATTTTGCCATGGTTTACAAATTGAATATTTGGAAAGTGGAACATTTATTCATCAATCAACATATATAGGAAAAGTTCTAAAAAGATTTTACATGGACAAAGTACATCCATTGAGTATTCCAATAATCGTCCGGTCATTATATGTGAATAAAAATTATTTTTGACCTTAAGAAGATGATGTAGAACTCATTGGTCCTGAAGTACCATATCTCAGTACAATTGGTGCGTTGATGTATTTTGCTAATAATACACGGCCTGATATTGCATTTGCTGTTAATTTATTAGCAAGATTTAGTTCTTCACCAACATGACAACATTGGAATGGAATTACACAAGTCCTTCGATATCTCTAAGGTACAATTGATCTCGAATTATTTTATTCAAATAAAATCAGTCCAACATTGATAGGTTATGCAAATGTTGGTTATTTATCTGATTCACATAAAGCATGTTCTCAAACGGACTATCTATTTACATGTGAAAATATTGCTATATCATGGCATTCTACAAAGCAATCTATAGCACTACTTCTTCAAATCATACTGAAATTATAGCCATTCATGAAGCAAGTTGAGAATGTGTATGGTTAAAATCAGTGATTTATTATATCCGAAAAAGTTGTGGATTATCATTTAGAAGAGATATTCCAACTCCTCTTTATGAAGACAATACATTTGCATAGTTCAATTATGAGGAGGATATATTAAAGGAGATCGGACAAAACATATTTCACCAAAATTCTTCTTTACTCGTGAACTCTAGAAGAAATGTGAAATTGATGTGCTACAAATTTCACCAAAATTTGCATAACTCAATTACGAGGAGGATATATTAAAGGAGATCGAACAAAATATATTTCACCAAAATTCTTCTTTACTTGTGAACTATAGAAGAAATGTGAAATTGATGTGCTACAAATTCGGTCATGTGACAATCTGGCAAATATTTCCACAAAGACTTTACTGACTGCAACATTTGAGAAGTTGAGTTATAAAATCGGTATGTGTCAATTCAAAGAGTTAAAGAGATCATCTCATCAGGAGGAGTAATAAGCAAACATATAGAATAGTGTACTATTTTTCCTTCATTAGATTTTTTTTCCACTGGGTTTTTATCTAATAAGGTTTTAACGAGACATATTCTTTATGTAATGGACATCCAAGGGAGAGTGTTGTGAATATGTTAGAATTAGTGGAAGCTCCACTAATTTCATTAGTAGATATGGATGTCCACCTTTAACACCACTAATACATATTAGTAGAGTTAGTGGATACACCACTAATACATTAGTGGAAATAAATGATTAACTTCACTAATAAGAGTTCTATAAATAGAGCTCTTCCCAAACTTAAAAAATATACCATTTTGTGAGAGAATTGTTAGAGAAAAAGATAGAGAAATTTGAAGAAATTCTTGTGTAAATAATAGTTAAAGATTTATTATATGTAAATTTTATTCTAACACTGTCAAAATTTTATAACACGTCATGACTATTGTTATAAAGTTACTATGTTTGTTGATGCAGTGGTGTGGCTAATCAGCTGCTGAAAATAGAGAAACAAAAAGTGCTAAAAACGTTGTCTTTTTTGCTGTTATGTTATTGCAATGGGATTTTTGTTGTTTCTAACCGTGGAAGGATGAGGAAGGATTACTTCAAAGAATCGAGTGAATCATTTTGGTAAAATGGGGTGAGAAACTTTTTAAATTTAGTTTGTCCTGTTTTACAATTATTTTATTGTTGGACAATTCACGTAGTTATGTACGTGAACATAAATTTAGTGAGAGTAGATAGAATTCTAATAATTTTATACTTGATAACTTACTTACATGATCATCACGTGTTAATTCTTATCTGAAATTCGTATTTAGAATGGTAGGAAGATATTTTAAAATATATAAAATTTGTTGAGAATATAAAAAAAATAATAAATAAACGATAAATGATATAAATTATAAAACATAAATAGTTTGATGATATTTTTTACAAATTTTTATTAAAAAATATAGTAAAATGTACATTATAAAATTTAGAATCAAACAGTATACCAAAATTTAGTTTTTCTATTTTTTATTATTAGTATTTAATTATTAATCCTTTTAAATTACAAAATAAACATTTCACTGCTAAGTTGTTAAGTAAAAACAGTAACCTCATTGAATTGAGTTTCTCTTTATAGTGAACGAGTGATTCATAAATCTATAAACAAAATTTTTAAAGAATATACAAAATTATTGACAAAATAGTTTCATCAATCATTTCAACAATTTAAAACATAATGAATGCAGAAGCTAAAATTTAGATGGAAAATTTTATTAAAAAATTATTTTTTTATAGAAAATATAATTTAAAAAAAATTAGGGAGGTATTTCCCTTGGATCCTTGGTATCAATCTTCGGAACGCCCGATAGCGTGGATTCTTGGTATCAATCTTTGGCCCGCATCATTACCATCGTTTATTCTTCCTTGCCAAAAGAACTTTCATTAACTTCAAATATCTGCGTGGATGGGACCCTTAGAGCCAGTCAAGTTGCGTATGATAATTTGTGCGGTCATTTGAATACATTCACACGATTGTGTGAATATTTCACACAATTATATAAATATTTCACATAATTAAATAAACATAAAAACGATATCGTTTTATTAAAAAAAAATTTTACACACGACTATTTTATCAAATATTAAAATTTTATTATTTTTTATTTGAACTGTGAAATGACGTTACCGTACACAACTTGCGTGCAGTAGATGCCTTAGATTCGTGCATTTGCTAGCGTTTGTTAGGAGAGAAGGAAATTAATTCATCAGCATGACTTCCTCCTCCTTTCATTTATTATTATTATTTTTAGTAGAGAAGGATTTCTATACAAGCATTATTAGATTTCACTCTAACCATATTTTTGTTGACTATATATATAGAGAGAGAGTGTGTTAGTTCGCACATCATATCTATTTCATTCACTCTAAAAAATAATGATAATTTTATGAAAGAAAATAAATAATATTATGAATTATTGAAATCTTTATTAATTAGTGGAGGCTCCACTAATTATGGATTTATGTGAATTATTAGAAGATTTTTATGGATGTCCACCATTTAGTGGAGACACCACTAATTAAGATTAGTGGAAGATGATGTATGCCATGATGTAATCCACTAATTAGAGCTCTATAAATAGAGCTATTCTCTAAACTTGTAATACACCATTATTTTGTGAAAGAAAGATTAGTGAAAGAAAGATTAGAGAAAATTGTGAGAGAAAAGAAAGAGAGAAATTCTTGTGCAAAATAGTTAGAGTTTTATTAGTGTGTAGTGTGAAGATTTTATTCTAACACTACCCTAATTTTATAACACGTTATCAACACGAGTCTCTGCCGTTATTAAAGCCAGGAAGACGGTACGCATTTATTGATCTCGCTAAATTCGAATTTGTAACCCTTGATATTTACGAAAAAAAAATTTTATATGTCATACAAAAATGCATCTAAATGCTAAAAAAAAAAGGAGATCCATATGTCATGTGGATAAAAAGAAAGATTTGACCACCTGAAGATGGTCGTACTACCCACTGCACGGTATGAATGGTTGCACCTGAAGTTGCAAGATTGTAAAACCGTGAACTCCGTGATGTATAAAACTACATCTTAGTTAAAAATTTTACGGAGAAAAAGTTGCGATGAAGTTATATTGGAGAAGACATTCTCCATTTTTCATGTTCTACGAGTAACAATATCGAGAAAAAGGGTATCCAAAATTGACGACTTTAACATGAGTTATTATTGAGAAATCATGAAGCCGGATGAGCGGCTCAACGGCACTCCCGAAGTGAATGCTTTGTTGGCTCCAGTAGAAGCCATCGTTATAGTCGTAGTTGTGGCGGTGGCCGTGGTTATGGTCATGGACACACTCGATATTTCCCTTATCACGAGAGAAATACGGCCACCGAAGTGGAACGAGAAAAGATAATAAGGGAAAAAGATATTTCCATTAATAATAAGCATCACATCTTTTATTCATAGCACTAGTGTTCATATGAACTTGATGATACATGCTTATAGTTGCTCTTTTGTAATTGAGTGACAAATGTAAGATGAAGGTTTGTAATTGTTCTTTTTCAATATTTACATTAGAGGACGACAAACAATTAGTAATTATGGACTTCGACTCCTCTTTTTCGACATCCTCCTCCTTTTCTTTCCCTTTTGAGCCGGCATCGAGACTAGCGGCGAAGTAGCCAGTAAAATTACTGCGAAATGAGTCTTGAGATTTTATGATCTCCTTAAGTTTATTATATTTCTTATTATATTTGGCCTTGAAGCATGCTTGTCTCAATTTACGTGTTTGGTCCTCTAAGCTGCGTATTAGGACTTTCTTCCACCAGCTTGTTTTTCACATTCCGATATCGCAATGGCTTCTTGTAATTTCTTCTCGGCCATATGTCCTCCTTCTTCTTTATTTTGCATATCCTGTAAATCGAAGTGATATCATCGGTTATTTACTTATAAATCTTTCATAGTTTCATACTTACAAATTATAAGTATGTATGAGAGAGAACACTGAACATTCTTGATTATGGTCTCCAAGCTCACCAATTTCTGTGAGGCCATCGACGAATTCCTAACTCCCTACATCTTTTCTTGAGACGGGTTATGCCAATATTCGGTTCTTTGGCTGCGCTCATGATTGGTAGGTAAAAATCTTGCGAAATTGTTTCTCTTGATAGTGTTTGAGAGTTATTGCCCTTCTTCTCTCTCTGCCTCTTAATCATCTTCTTCTCCCCGGGAATTTTGTGCTGCAATAATATCTTGAACTTCGATATTATGCATTTCATGAGTACTTACTCCGACTTCATCTGCCAAGACCACTCATTATTTCTCCTAGAAAAAGAAAATAATATCGATAAAGGTAATACCATTCAAAATCCATGTTTAAATGTATAATAACACGGAAACATATTACGGCTTTGTTCAAAATCCATTAGAGAGTAGAAAGGATCATGCACAAGCATATCCTCATTCAAAGGAATAGTATCAAGAGGAACGAGTATCAAAAGCGAGTCTCTTGTAGGAGCGAGATCAACTTGGTCCAAAGCGGTATGTTCAAAACTTCCATCGATTTACATAAAAAAAACAAACCAAAAGAGAGTTTAATTTCATTATCAAGCACACTAAAAACAAATGGAAGCCATCAAAGGTATCTCACACGAAATTAGGAGGAAGTGGTTGGTTTGGAAAGGAAAATATATCAAAATCTTACGCGTTCGAATTAGACAGAAGCGGTTGGTTTGAAAAGGAAAACATATCAAAATCTTCTGCGTTCGAATTAGGCAGAAGCGGTTGGTTTGGAAAGGAAAACATATCAAAATCTTCTGTGTTCGAATTAGGCAGAAGCGGTTGGTTTGGAAATGAAAATACATCAACATCTGCTGCAGAAACTAAGTCAAAATTTGACCATGTCTCAAATGAATTACGAGTCTCCATATACGCTTTGTGATTTTTGTTTTTGATGTTTACTAATGATCGATAAGCGATATATATATCGATACATATATATATATATATATATATATATATACGTATGAGGAAGAAGAAGAGGTAGATGGTAGGTAGAGGGTCGGAGGAGAAGAAAAGACAAGAGAGGAAGAGAAAAAGTCGATACCGGGAAGAGTGAAAAAAAAAAAAAAGGAGATATTTTTCTTGGCATTTCCTACTTGTCATCATTTTCTTATATTTCTTTTCTTATTCTCTTGTGAAATCATTATTCCCTAAATTAGGGGGAGAATAGAAACAGTACAAGAAAGATCGTGATTGGACAACATCATTAAATTATCTTGATCCACATACAAGCGCGTGTGAACTTGAAGTTCAAAAGATAATTCATTTGTAAAGCATTGCAAATCAAATGCCAGACACTTTTGTTGACTCTAGAAGAGTAACAAAATCGCATATGCCAGTTATAAATGCTCCTATTCTAATTGAAGTTCCAACAGAACAAAAGATTTTACATATAGCTGCTGAGCCAAAAGCATGCCAGAAGCATGGCCGACCTCTTGGTTCTAAAGATAAAAATCCTCGAAAGAAAAGAGGATTAAATGATCCAGAAGATCATATTGAAGAAAAGAATGATAAAGACCAAGAGAGAAGCGATGACAAAGAACCGAGAAGTTGATGAAAGTAACACTTGAAATTTCTATCAATTATACCACTTCCGGTAGAAGTTGGAATCGGATAGAAAGCTGTTATTGATAATATATTTGCATACAATATATCTCTTGATGTTACACAGGATAATGATGATCCTGAACCAATATCAGTTGATGAATGTCGGCATAGAAAAGATTGGCTGCAATGGAAAGATGCGATTCAATCGGAGTTAAATGCACTGGCAAAACGTGAAGTCTTCGGACTGCGGTCCGAACACCGGAAGGTGTAAAACACTGTTGGCTACAAATGGATATTTGTGCGAAAGCGCAATGAAAAGAGTGAAATCGTTCGATATAAAGCGCGATTAGTAGCCCAAGGTTTTTCACAAAGACCAGGTATTGATTATGATGAAACTTATTCTCCTGTTGTTGATGCTATTACACTCCGATATCTTATCGGTTTGGCGGTACATGAAAAGATAGATATGCGCCTATTAGATGTTGTCACTTGCTTACTTGTATGGAAATTTAGAAAATGATGTTTACATGAAAATCCCGAAGGATTTCATATGCACGAAGCATATAAACATTATCCTCGTGAAAATTACTCCATCAAGTTGCGAAATCATTATATGGCACTGAAGCAATGCGGCGCATGTGGTTTACACGTCTTAGTGAATATTTATTGAAAGCGGGATTTAAAAATGACCGGGTATGTCCATGCGTTTTTATTAAGAAATCTGGTTCTAAATTTGTGATATTAGCTATATATGTTGATGATATTAATCTTATTGGAACTCTGAAGAGCTCCAAGAAACAATTGATTATTTAAAAAGAGAATTCGAAATCAAGGATTTTGGTAAAACCAAATTTTGCCTTGGTTTACAAATTGAACATTTGGAGAGTGGAACATTTATTCATCAATCAACATATACGAGCAAAAGTGCTAAAAAGATTTTACATGGACAAAGCACATCCATTGAGTATTCCAATGATCGTGCGATCATTAAATGTGGATAAAGATCCTTTCCGACCTCAAGAAAATGATGAAGAACTCCTTGGTCCTGAAGTACCATATCTCGAGTGCAATTGGTGCATTGATGTATCTTGCTAATAATACACGACACGATATTGCTTTTGCTTTGTCAATTTATTAGCAAGATTTAGTTCTTCACCAACACGACGACATTGGAATGGAATTAAACAAGTCCTTCGATATCTCCAAGCACGTTCTCAAACGGGCTATCTATTTACATGTGGAAATACTTGCTATATCATGGCGTTCTACGAAACAATCTATAGCGACTACTTCTTCAAATCATGCTTGAAATTATAGCCATTCATGAAGCAAGTCGAGAATGTGTATGGCTAAGATCCATGATTCATTATATCCGAGAAAGTTGTGGATTATCATCAATCAAAGGTATTCCAACTCCTCTTTATGAAGACAATGCGACTTGCATAGCTCAATTACGAGGAGGATATATTAAAGGAGATCGGTCAAAACATATTTCACCAAAATTCTTCTTTACTCATGAACTCTAGAAGAAAGGTGAAATTGATGTGCTACAAATTCGGTCATGTGATAACCTCGCAGATATTTTCACGAAGACTTTACCGACTGCAACATTTGAAAAGTTGAGATATAAAATCGGTATGCGTCGGTTTAAAGATTTAAAGGAATCATCTCATCAGGGGGAGTAATAAATGGACATATAGAATAGTGTACTCTTTTTCCTTCACTAGATTTTTTTACCACTGGGTTTTTATCTAGTAAGGTTTTAACGAGGCATATTCTTTATGTAATGGATGGACATCCAAGGGGGAGTATTATGAATTATTGAAATCTTTATTAATTAGTGGAGGCTCCACTAATTATGGATTTATGTGAATTATTAGAAGATTTTTATGGATGCCCACCATTTAGTGGAGACACCACTAATTAAGATTAGTGGAAGATGATGTATGCCATGATGTAATCCACTAATTAGAGCTCTATAAATAGAGCTCTATAAATAGAGCTATTCTCTAAACTTGTAATACACCATTATTTTGTGAAAGAAAGATTAGTGAAAGAAAGATTAGAGAAAATTGTGAGAGAAAAGAAAGAGAGAAATTCTTGTGCAAAATAGTTAGAGTTTTATTAGTGTGTAGTGTGAAGATTTTATTCTAACACTACCCTAATTTTATAACAAATAACTAAATATGGTTAGATTTTTTTTTTTCCTTTTTTAAGATTTATTAATACAGTTAGGGTAGAAATATAATTTAGATATATAAGTTTTTTAATTAGGAATTAGCTTGGGAAAAGTATTTTGATATTATTTTTTAAGCATAAAGATACTAAAATTAAATCTTCTAATTTTGAGGGGAAAACATTTGGAAACATATAATATAACTAAACTAATTATACCTTTATTAATTAATTTATTAATTTATACAATTACTTTAAACAAATTTTAATTAGAATGTGTAGTAATTATTTTATATAAATTATATTTTATAGAAATTGTATAAATATGATATATTAATTAATTATTATATGTATTTGAATTTATTCAAATTAACCCCTGCCGTAAAGAGATTAAAAAAATTCCTCTTTATTTGCAGCTTGTGAGATTCATGTATTACGATTTTTATGCATCCAAGTTGCAATTCACCATGACTTTCCGACTGTCTATTTTTTGATGGATTTATTATTATTATTATTATTATTATTATTATTATTATTATTATTATTATTATTATTATTATTATTATTATTATTATTATTATTATTATTATTATTATTATTATTATTATTATTAGAAATGTTATAACGGATTCGAGGCATTCTTGATGTACAACTTGAGCATGCATTAATATGGAGAAGGTAAAGATATATGCGTATATGACAATCAATCCAGCAATCATATTTATGCAATTTTTGTAAAATCCATTTTATATAGAATCATCACCTTCTAATTAACATTTATTTAAGATAATTACATAAATTAATAATTCTTCTAATTGAAATGAAAAGGCAAAATATTTGGAATTATATAGTTCTATTACGCTAATTGCTTTTTAGTTGATTTCATAGTTTATTTAATTACCCCACAATAAATATCCTATCTAAATTGATTTTTCCGGAAAGCATATAGTTGTCACACGTGCGTTAATTATAAAATTAGCATGTGTCTCGAACAAACATTAAAAAAATAATAATTTAATATGGTAATTGCTTTTACCAAATGAAGAACAATGAAGTTTATATGCTCTTTGATAATTGCTTTTACCCGCCACCTCCCCCCCCCCTCCAACCCACACACACACATATATATCTATATATATATATATATATATATATATATATATATATAAAGAGTTATAGAATATACTTGGAATGATATGTGACAAATTAATATAATTTAATTTAATTAAAAAATTTTATTTGATACGTGACAATGTAGTGTAATGATATATGAATATAGTTGAATTTAATTGAAACTCTTTTATTTGATACATGTACAATAAAATATATTCACATCAAAGTATATTCAATGACTTGGTTTGGTTGGAATGTTTTGTGGGAGTAGATGAGAAGGAGAAGTAAATATAAAGATAAATGATACACTTACCTCGTTTGGTTGGAGATAGTTGTGGAGGGAAAGTAAATCAGGAGGGGTACACTTCTCCTCCCCACCACATTTTCTCTCCTCCTAATTTGGGGGATTGGGGGAGAGAAAATAAATTGGGAGTAATAATAATAATATTGATCACATTTTTAATATTAAAAAGTTTAATAAAATAGATAATGAATGATAAAATAGTAAACTAAATTAATTATTCTCTTTCTTCTTCCCTCTCTTTCCCTTTCTATTTTCACTTTTACCAAATATGATAAGGGTAAATATATTAACTTTTCCTTAATAGAAGTAAGATGTGTTACTCCTCTTTCCCTTTCCTTTTCTTTTCCCCTCTCATTTGCAAACCAAAACAAATCTAAATATATACAACACATGTATATCAAAATTTATATAATGAATCTATATAATGCACGTATATCAAACTAGTAAAGAATAATTAAGATTCATATCCACGCATCAGATTTGTATTCATACGAAACGAAATTTGCATTTTTAGAAATTGAACCCAAAAATAAATAGAAAAATAGGTAATACTTCTTGTATTAAATTTCTCGTAGTACTAATATACTTCTTGTTTTCATTGCCAAGATTCAACAAAGTCGCAATTAGAGTAGGTAAAGACAATACTATTGACTTATTCTCAATTCAGTCCTGAAATTACCACAACATCCCTCCCAACTACCCACTCTTCACTTGTTATCTTTCTTTCAGGGGTAAGGCAACAACCACCAACACCAGCCACCGTCTGTCCCCACCAAAGTCCTCGGCCACCCCATCTTCCCAATCCCTCCAAAACCCCTTATAAAATCCCTCCCATCTCTCTCCTTCCCTTCAGGTACCAATCCATACCCTGCAGTAAGAGAAAGGTACCACCCAGCATACCTGGATTGCATAACCAGAATGGCTCTTGCAAGTACCCACAATTCCCTCCTCCCAAACAAGGCCTTGGCCCATCAATCCCCGCCATTCTTTTCTTCCCCGTCCAAAAATCTCGTCCTCAATCCGTCCAAGTCTTCTTTTAGATCCGTTCAGCCTATCTCAGCCGTTCATACGGCTGACTCTTCCAAGCCTCAGAAGCCAACTGCTCCTTCCGCCACCGCATCCGCGACAGCAGCGCCTGCGGCAGCGCCAACGGTGAAAGGCAAGGATGGTGTTCCTGCTAAATGGGCCATTGATAGCTGGAAGACCAAGAAAGCACTTCAGCTTCCGGAGTACCCAAATCAGGAGGAGCTTGACTCGGTTCTTAAGACTCTGGATGCTTTTCCTCCGATCGTGTTCGCTGGAGAAGCCCGGAGTCTGGAGGAGAAGCTTGGTGAAGCTGCAATGGGCAATGCTTTCTTGCTTCAAGGTGGAGATTGTGCAGAGAGTTTCAAGGAATTTAATGCTAATAACATTAGGGACACATTCAGAATTCTTCTGCAGATGGGTGCCGTTTTGATGTTTGGTGGTCAAATGCCCGTCATAAAGGTACCGTCTTCGTTCCTTTTGTACTAGCTTTCTTGTTTCTTCCGGAAAGTTAAATTATTAAAAGGTTATCACAGTATTTTTAATTTCTCCTTTTATTGTTTTCTTGGATTATTATTTGTCCACAATAGATTGATTAAATTTCCATCTTGGATAGTAGTATTCAATTCATATCCGTTGTATTTGTAGTTTTGATGTCTCTTAATGGCCTGTGATTGACTTTCCTTTTGTAAGAATGTTTAGATTCAGTTTTATGGCAAGAATTGGATGAACTAACTGAATTTGGAACTTGGTTAACGGGGATATAGGTAGGAAGAATGGCAGGTCAATTTGCGAAGCCAAGATCAGAGCCATTTGAGGAGAAAAATGGTGTTAAATTGCCAAGCTATAGGGGCGACAATGTTAATGGAGATGCCTTCGATGAGAAGTCAAGGATTCCTGATCCTCAGAGGATGATCAGGGCTTACTGCCAAGCTGCAGCTACTTTGAACCTGTTGAGGGCATTTGCCACTGGAGGATATGCGGCTATGCAGAGAGTTACCCAGTGGAACCTGGATTTCACAGAGCACAGCGAGCAGGGTGATAGGTTTGTTGATTTTGTCAAGGTCTTCCTTTTGTTTTTGGAACTTAATTATGCTAGGATAAAGAGGTGGGAAGTGCAAGCTTAGGTCTCTTTCGTGTGAGTCATAATATACTAGCTTTTTTTTTTTTAAATTACATGCCGGTTTTTCAATCCTAGTGATAGATTATTACTTGTCTATAGACAATTCGAAAGTTCTTCGGTAATTTTCTGACTGTAGTTCCTTTTTCAAACATGTGGGATTTCATTTGTCACTAAGTCCGTCAGTTCCCCTGTTAGACAATTCATTTTTGCTTCACAGATTATGATGGAAATGCCATTTTTGTTGCTTGCCAGGTACCGCGAACTAGCACACCGTGTGGACGAGGCCCTTGGATTTATGTCTGCTGCTGGACTTACAGTTGACCATCCCATCATGACAACCACCGAGTTTTGGACTTCTCATGAGTGCTTGCTCCTTCCTTATGAGCAATCCCTTACTCGTTTAGATTCAACATCTGGCCTGTACTATGATTGTTCTGCCCATTTTCTTTGGGCTGGGGAACGAACCAGGCAGCTGGATGGTGCTCATGTTGAGTTCCTGAGAGGAGTTGCCAACCCTCTGGGAATTAAGGTAAAGATGGATATTTTGTACAAGTTTGGGTTTTTTTTTTTTTTTTTGATTTGTGAACTATCTAGTACTAAATGTTCTCTCGCTCTCTCTCTTTTTTATTTTTTTACACTTAATAAAAATACACACTTATGGAGTAAGATTTGACAGCTAATAAATAAACTTTCTTTCATTGCAGGTAAGTGATAAGATGGACCCAAGTGAGCTAGTCAAGCTCATTGGGATTTTGAATCCTCAGAACAAGCCTGGAAGGATCACAATAATTACTAGAATGGGAGCAGAGAACATGAGGGTCAAGCTTCCTCACCTAATCAGGGCAGTGCGAAGGGCAGGGCAGATTGTAACTTGGGTTAGTGACCCTATGCACGGGAACACCATTAAAGCTCCTTGTGGTCTGAAAACTCGTCCCTTTGATGCCATCAGGGTAAGCTGCTGCACCATTTCTACTTTCTATATATTCTATAAGATTTATGGAAATTGGAACAGGAATCAGATTAGCCAAGAAATACAGATTCATCATATCGTTTTGTCGTGTTGAAAGTGAGGAAGATAAAACAAATGCATGAGGTTCTCAAGAAGAATATCTTCACTAACTAACGAAGTAAAAACGAAATTTAGAAGAGTAGTTCATTTTTCTAACCATGCAAAGTGGAATGAAGTTAAAAATTTCTCATGAGTTAACCGATGCCTGGTTAATGATCCATTCTAAACATCTTTTAGTTGGCGGTATAGTGGTCAATGTTGGACAAGTTGATTATACACTCAGATAAATTTATGCTGCAGTAAATCCGGACAAATCTTAATTTAATGGGCCATTATTTTGAAGTCAGTAGTACTATTTGGTGGACTGCATGATTGGAATGTAAGCAATTTTCCTTTGGCAAGTCTACCTATATCTATCAGCCTTGAACGATATAATTGTTTAATTTCATATTAGAGGGTCAGATAGTGTACACATTTGTGGGCAAGACTTGGAATAATAATGTAACAAACATGGCAGTAGGGTTTGAAAAGCCTAACGTGGAAGATGTATTTTGTTGGAAAAGGTCAATTTCGTAAACATTGAGCCAACCATTTAGTGCACGAGGACTTTTGTGTAGGTTGTTAGATGTCTTAATCAAGTAGGTTTGGGACCGTGGGTTATACCATGGACCGGGGCTGCTAATTACAACCATTTCAGTGACAATTTGCTTTATAAATTAGTAGTAGTTTGCCCCCCACCATTATAACTTTAACACGACAAGCTATGGAGCTAAGATGGGTTCTCACGTGGAGATGCTACTGGTTAATTTCAAGATTGTGTCAATGTGTATAGGTGTAACCTTAACATACTTCTATTTCTATTATTTTGTAATTGAACAAGTTGTTCTATGTGTGCAACAGGCCGAGGTAAGAGCCTTTTTTGACGTGCATGAACAAGAAGGAAGCCACCCAGGAGGAGTGCATTTAGAGATGACAGGCCAAAATGTGACAGAATGCATTGGTGGATCACGAACTGTTACATTCGATGACCTGAGTTCACGCTACCACACACACTGTGACCCTCGGCTTAATGCTTCTCAATCTCTCGAGCTTGCTTTTATTATTGCAGAGCGCCTGAGAAAGAGGAGGCTTGGATCCCAGAAGTCTTTAGCTTAATAGATCTGTAGATTGTTTTTGATGGATCCACATGTTTGTTCCTTTCACATGAATTTATCTCATCGTGTACCAATATAAATATTATGTGTTTTTTTTTAACACCCCCCCCCCAAAAAAAAAAACAGCATTGCTATTTTCTCTGTATATTGGAAGAAACTGTTTGGTTTGAGATTTTGATGAGGCAAAGCAATAAAGCGGGAACTTGTTTCGCAACTTGGTATGATATGTTATGTATCATAAGCTGACCAGTGGTTTTTTTTTTTTAATTATTATTATTATTATAAATCAAAATAAAGCTGACAGTGATAGTGAGTAGGACATCTTAATGGTTGACTCTTAATTCACTTGTATTTATTAGTGAATATCAAGCAAATAGGCCAATTGAATAATTAAAGTACCTAGTGACTTTGAGTGTAGCAGCACTCATGCCATTGAACAACTAGCCTAAGTAGGTGCCAATTGAGCAAGTGTAAGTAGTGGTTCCAGAAGTCTAGAGGTAAAGGCAGAAGTTACAGTTTAGTTGAAAAGAATAGTTACAGAAGATTAGGGGTAAAGATAGAGAAGTGTAGGGGTAAGTATAGTTTCACAATAATAGTTTAAAAAATTCAGAATAAGTATAGTTTCAAAAGTATTTTTGGTCGTTCAACGGATAAATATAGATAAGTTAGGGTGTAAGTATAATTTTAGAAGTATAAGGGTAAGGAACCAAAATGAGTAAAAATAGTTTTAGAAAGAACGCAATTGGAAAATAAAGTAGACAATAATAGTTTTATAAACTTATATAATAAGTACTAATTTTGAAAGTCAATAATTATTAATTAAAATATATAGAAATAAATATAAAATCATTGTCTTACTTACCAAACTATTTGAAACAAAATTTAGAATGACTTAACTATCCAAATAAATCGTTACTTAAATCTACAGGGGAGAAAATTCATCGTTACAATGAGGGAATGGGTTCTAAGACTTCAAAAAGCTTGATAATTAGCACCGCTACGTACCCATCCTTGGTCAAAAAGTGGCTTGATCTTGAATATTTTCTCATTTATTTGTTCAAAAGACTTTCCTACTCTGAATTTTGTCTCAAAGTGTCGCATTGAAAGTAGAAACAATGCAAAAAATATGCTTGTTGTATTGGTAAATGCATGTAGAAATAAAATTACAACCCAAGTTTTGGATTTTGTTGGAACGAATACAAAAGGATTAAAGAGGTCTGAAGGCCCAGTTTAATATCTCCTTGACACGAGTCATTATTATTACTATCATATGTAAATGAGGCATTGATAAATTAGTATTATAATTATTGTAGTAAAATTATAATGATATGTAATAATCTTTTTTATTATAGCTTTGAGATAATTGATTGTTTCTTTTTACCTCCAAATTTATTGAGACATATAATAATTTCTTTCTTATTATAAATATCCACTAACCATTCTTCTCTCATTATCATGAAGAAAAGTTTGTGGGTTTTAAATATTGTTTAGTTTTATTTTCCAAAAGAAAAACAGAAAATTTTGGCCTTTTTACGAGTTAAAGATCTGCAACCTGCCTTTTCCATTAGGCCCCATTTGGTTCCATGATTTTTTTTAAAAGGAAAATGAAAAGGGGAAAAGAAAAAAGGGAATATTCAGAAAAATTAATAAAAATTCAGATCTTGTTTGGTAAAATATGGAAAATACTATAGAAAAGAAAAAGGGTTTCCAAGAAGACAATTTTCCGTGTTTGGTTTGTGGATTTTAGAATGAAAACGGAAAAGGAATTTTTTTGGGGTGGGGAGGGGGTTTAAAAAGTGTAATAATTGCCAAAAGAGCAAAATATTACACTTTTTTGTAGGACAATTAAACAACCAAAACTTTTCCTAAAACTAAGATTAAATTTCATTCGGAAGCATATTATTAACCACAAAATAACAGAAAAAATAAAAAAAGAAAAAAAAAGCACAAACAGATAATATATTTGAAAACTAATCAATAAAGAAAGGCTAGTGATAATGCCAAAACAATTTTCCTCCTGTCAGAGGATTTTTTATTCAAATAACAGTACCATCCTTTTGGTCAAAGAGAATAAATATTATTCTTCTAATTTGATTACAAATTAAAAAGTTTACCAAATTACTTCATCTCTCTGTACCCTAACTTTTCTCTCACTATTTATTCATTCTCCTAACTTTGAATTATTCACTCCACCATTCTTTCTAAATTCACCCCCCCCCCCCGCGCCCAGCCCCCCTCCCATAACAAAGTTTTACCATGATCTATTTATTAGAAAAAAATTACTCAGTGGGGAGTTTGTTTCTAGTACTCCCTAACACTCTTTTTCTAAGGCATATTAAGATTTGAACTACTGAATCGAGCTTCATTGTCATGAAATGATCTATTCAATCAAGGCTTCCGGAGTCCCTGGAAAGCTCTCAACATTGCAGACATCTTTTTGAAGGTCCTTAAGAATCAGAAAAGATGGAAGAGAAGACATTCATACATGCAGCAATTCCAACATTGCCAATGATGAACATGCTAGTAGGCTTAGTGTGTGTGTAAGAACAACCGAACATTAAGAGAATGAATAAATGGTGAGAGAAGGGAATAGAGAGATGGAACAATTAGGTAGGGTTTTTAATTTATAATTAATTAGAAGATTACTTTTTAATTCTCTTTAACTAAAAAGATAATAATATCATTTGAAAAAAAATATTATTATAGAAAGAAAATCGTTTTGTTATTATTTAAAGACGTTGATTAAAAATACAAATTTTGTTTATTAAAATAAATATAAACACGTCAAATTTTTTAAGAGTATAACAGAAATTTCACAACATTTGTTATAATATTAATTAGAACAAACATATTTAAAATGTAGCAAAATTTCAGCCCTGAATACAGATATTCCGTTCAATACTACAGCATTTATTTATTTATTTTTAAATCGCAGTACTACAAAAATTTCTTAGCAAATACTACACCGACTTCCTCGTGGCAGCAGGAACACGTTGTAGCCGGGGTTACACTTCGTGTAAGAAAACGAGGAAAAGATGGTCAAGTATTTCCACGTAGGTCGCGCTTTTTACATCAACCCAATAATAATAATAATAATAAAAGGAAAAAAAAAGGAGAAAAATCTACCATTCACGCGCCGTGGCGGTTGGAACTAATTTTTATTCTTTTACGCAGCTTAAACATTCTGAAATTCCCACCTTTGAAAAGGCGAAAACTACTTGAGCAAAATACATACTCTGCTGTGCTTGATTTTTGTTGAATTGGATTTAGAGTTAGAGAATTGGGAGGATGATGGAAGTGGATGAGAATTGTCAATCGCAATCTTCATTTGTAGCGGCCACGCCCAGAGATCGAAGAGCCGAGGCTCTGGGCGATCTCCGCGTGCTTCCGGATGAAATCTTGTGCGCCATATTAACTTATCTGTCTCCTCATGATATTGGGCGTCTCTCTTGCGTTAGCAGGTCACTCAATTCTCCTTAATTTCTCGTCATCTTTATTGTATTTACTGTTCTATTTTTGCTTTTTTTTTTATTGAATTTCAATTTTTGAAGGTTGAAAATTTGGAGAAAGGTATTTGTAATTTTGAATTTGGAGCCATGGGAATGAGTAGGATTTTGAATGGAATTGAAGTGAGCTTAGTTCTTCTTTGGAGCTAGCATTGGCAATAGTAAGTGTGTTTAAGGAAATCAAAGTGACTATGTTGTTTGGGGACTAAAAGGAAAAGAAGAAGACAGCCATCATAGTCCATTTGCATTTAAGAACAGAAAATGTTTTGCTTGTTTAGTGATTCGGAAAGTTTGGAGCTCAAATTCATTGCATGCAAATTGAGTGAGAGATAATGTCAACTCTCTGTCCTCCCTTCTTTTCAATGCTTCAAAAATTTGCATTTAGTACTTTTTTTTTAATATATGTATAGTTTTTTGTGTCTTATTTCGTCTTTTGAAGGTAACAGAAGGTTTGAACAAAAAGGAAGGGTAATAGCAGATTAAGTTTCAATGACCAAGACATAACACTCTGAAGTTTCTATGTTTTTAGTTATACTCAATAATTTGATGAACTTCATCACACTGTTTGCTGATGAAAACTCCATCCCTTCCCGAGTTAGTTGACATTTCTTTGTCACATATGCAGTGTAATGTATATTTTCTGCAATGAGGAGCCATTGTGGATGACTCTATGCCTTAAAAATGTGAATCGTCAACTTCAATACAGAGGCTCATGGAAGAAAACAACTTTTCATCAGTATGATTGCTTGGCTTTGTTAGTAAATTTTACTACCTATATCACCATTTCCATAATGTTTAATTCTTCTTTTTTTTTTTAAAGATTGGATGTCACTGCATATGAGGAATCTCCCCCAAAAACACTGCATTTTGATGGTAAGTATGGGGGGCAATTTTTTTTAACTTTGTTATTGTTGCTTTATGCTTCTCCCGAAAGTGATGGCATTTCAATTCCTCTAGGATTTTGCTCTTTGTTTCTTTATCGGAGATTATATCGATGCTATACCACATTGGATGGATTCTCCTTTGATGGTGGAAATGTGGAAAGAAACAAAGACCTTTCTTTGGAAGAGTTTCATACAAATTATGATGGGCAGAAACCGGTAAGACACGCTAACAACACTGATCTTGTTGAAAATGTTTTTCAGCTGGATCAGACTAGGCAAGCTTTTTTCCTTGATTTGCAAAACACCTTTATTCCTGAATGAGGATATTCTAACTTTGCACAAATCTCTACGTCTTGGATTTAAACTTCTTATGAAGGCATAACTTCTGTATTCATATTATGATTACTGAGTTTTAGCTTCAAAAGTTGGCCTGTCTTATGTGAAGACAAAGAATTGATAGAAATAATGCCAGAAACATACTTTGACCTTTCAAAATGGATTTGAATCAATTAGAAATAGTAATAGCAGAAGTTGCCCTGCTATATGGAAGTATGACTAATTCTTTTAGCTAACATGACAAGTACTTATTTATTTATTTTTGATTACTTTGTTTATGGTATTCGTGTTTTACAAAGGTGCTTGATATTTGAGGATAAAAGCCAGAAACCTTGCACTTACCAGTTTTTTCATGTCAGCTACATGTTTTTAACTTATGTGGACATCATAGGCATTATATCCATCCAACCAAAAATTTTTTAAAAAATATGGCATTGTGTAGCTTATCTACTATCTTATACCATTTGACAGGTTTTAATTAGTGGCCTGGCTGACACTTGGCCTGCCAGGAAGGCATGGACACCCGAACACTTACTGATGAACTATGGAGATTTAACATTTCGATTATCTCAGAGGAGTTCTCGGAAGATTACAATGAAATTTAAGGATTATGTGTCATACATGCAAATTCAGCATGATGAGGATCCCCTCTATGTGTTTGATGACAAGGTGCCCACTAATAACTGTTCTATTCCAGTTTAGAATTTAAAGTGCTTTTCTTTTCCTTTTTTTTTTTTGGTTACCATCAATTTTTATTCTCAGCTATTGTAATTTCTATTCATGTAGTTTGGAGAAGTTGCACCTTCTTTGCTTCTGGATTACAGTGTGCCACATCTGTTCCAAGAAGACTTCTTTGATGTATTAGATAGGGAAGAAAGACCCCCTTTCAGATGGCTGATTGTCGGACCAGAGAGGTCTGGTGCTTCTTGGCATGTTGATCCAGCTCTTACTAGTGCTTGGAATACCCTCCTTTGTGGTCGTAAAAGGTATTCAGAAAATGACTAGCATATGACATGCTTCTCATGCCAAAAAGTAGTCCTTGCCTGCTGCAGTTTTATTTTTCAACAAATTTGATCTGTATTAGTTGTGGTAGTTGGAGAACAAGTGCTCATTTGAACATTTTATCCAGGATTTTCAATGAGTTTGGCCTTCCTTGTGACACTAGGTCTCCGACCAGCAATTTTGATGCCATTTTATTAAGCAAAGAGAAACGTTGTTGTCAAATAAGGTTCAGGGTGATGGTTACAAACAAAAAATATCATAAATATATGATCATCAAGAGTTTTCCCAGAGTTGCTGTGTTTATCTTTTGCAGTTAGATTCAAAGTTTTAAGAACAATACCTGACAAGAGAAGCTCAAATCAAATGTATGACCTTGTTGATGGAAATTTTTAATGGGATAAAGCTGGAAATCAGACTACATTTGGATGGTTTCCCAACCAATTTTCAGATATTGTTAGCACATAATTCTGCTCAGGTTGGACGACACCTTAGAAAGTACAAATGCTGCTTCCTGGGAAATCACTCGAACCTCCAAGCTGTTCACAATAATTAGAAAGTTAAATGAATAACTTAGGGAATAAGTTATAGATAAATACAAAACTATGTGACAATCCGTGAAAAACTTGATGTTATACTTTCAGATTGTTAGGGTCTTTGAGTATAAGAATTTGTCAAGTGAGCATCTCCCAATTTCTTAGCTGCGTTGTCCCAACAAAGGTTTTGTCCCTGGATCATGAACATGGGTTCTAACTTCTAGGGTTTGTCTAGACTCTTGGCCTATGTCTGCTTCAAGTTTTGGACTCTGATCACGAGGTAGATTGGGTGAATCTTCCTTTACCCTGAATCTTCTTTTTCCATATTGTCTCTTTAAGAAGTAACTTTATGGCATCCTATACATTTACTTGCTCTTATTGAAGCAAAACATCTAGATTTCAACTTTGCAGCAAGCTCCTTAAGAGTGACTGCAGACAAAAAATCCACCTTCTTTGATGGGATTGAGAAAAGAGCATAACCTTCATGGTTAACAAATAAATAAACAAAAGAAATTGTATATTTGTTACTATTACTTGTTGCTTTATGCATCAATAGAAAAGCAATTTAGCATTTCCTGTTCCCTTGTCTGCTAAGGATGTACCTGCATGTAAATTTTCTAGCAGACTATCAACATGTGATTTGAACAGATTTGAAACATGGGTACTTGGATATACTTCTTTATATGGGGTATTTACTGTGATATTGAGCTCTAGATCTGGGTTCCTTTTGATGACTTAGCATGCTATCACGCCTGTTTGCTTTGTTGTCATCCTGTAATTTGTCCTTTCTTGAACACATGTTTGCTCTGTGATGGGTGCTTCCAGTTGCTTCATAGCATTAATAATATCCTCCGTGTAAAAGTAATGTGCATATTTTTGAAATAGGTGGGCACTGTATCCTCCAGGAAAAGTACCTTTAGGAGTTACTGTACATGTAAATGAAGATGATGGTGATGTCAACATTGATACTCCATCATCTTTGCAGGTATATAGCACAAGCCTTTCATCTTCTTTGCTTTCCCTACTCCCTTTACTTCTTTCTCCTTTCTCTTCCATCTGGTTTTAACTGATTCAAAGCTTTCTTTATAGTGGTGGCTGGACTTTTATCCTCTTCTTTCTGATGAAGACAAGCCAATTGAATGTACTCAGCTTCCGGGTGAGACAATATTTGTCCCCAGTGGATGGTGGCACTGTGTTCTGAACTTGGAGACAACAGTGGCTGTCACACAGAATTTTGTGAACTCCAAAAACTTTGAATTTGTATGTCTAGATATGGCTCCTGGTTACCAACATAAGGGTGTCTGTCGAGCTGGCTTGCTGGCTCTGGATGATGACAGTTTTAAAGGAGCTAAAACAGATACATTGAGTATGGAAAATAGTTTGAACTACTCAGACCTTACAAGGAAAGAGAAGAGGGTTAGAATGTGCAAGGCCGCAGAGAATTCAATAAATGCTAATGATGATAACTTGGAATGTAATACCCTGGAAAATATAAAATTTTCTTATGATATTAGCTTCCTGTCAATGTTTTTGGATGAAAAGAGGGACCACTACAATTCTTTGTGGAGTTCAAGCAACATCATGGAACAACGGAAAATGAGAGAATGGTTACGGAAGCTCTGGCTTGGGAAACCGGGACTTAGAGATCTAATCTGGAAGGTATCATTTCCATGTTAAATTTCCTCTTCACTTGTCTTGAGACTCATAGTAACTTCCCTCTTCACTTGTCTGCACTGAGAAAATTTGGCACTCTGGACAGCATATGTGACTAATTCCTACAGGATCTTTAGCTGGCCATCGTGATCAACATGAGATTGAGTCTTATGGATTTTCAATGCATTCAGGCCAAAAAGGAATACCTGGAGTTTATGATTTTGACTTTGTTTAGTTATTTACATTAACTTCTCACAGTTGGACTGCTGAACAATACTTGTTGCATTATTGTAGGTAACAAACCCTAGCATTTCATGAAAAGTATATGATATGCATAAATTGCATAACCTATTAGCCAACTTTGGGGGGTTGCCCATCTTATATATTTTGATCTATAGCCTATTAGTAAACTTATGAGAGTTCCCAAGTTATGCTATGTACTTTGATCCATAAATTTCACAGCTAACTTTTAATCTAAATTGATCAGGGTGCCTGTCTTGCACTAAATGCTAGTAGGTGGTTCGAATTCTTGGGTGAAATTTGTGCCTTTCACAAGCTTCCATTGCCTACAGATGAAGAGAAGCTTCCAGTTGGCATGGGAAGCAATCCTGTATGTTTCATTCGATGAATCTCAATATATTGGATTGATAAGTTGGCTTATGTTGTTCTGAAGCAGATTCTTCTACACACGCACACACACACACACACATATATTTATCTATTTATCTTTTTGGGGGGGGGGTGTGTGGTGGGGGTTGGGATCTTGTTGAAGAGTATTGCTATCTAAGCTGTCAATAGAGACGTATATACAGCACTATCTTTCATCCTTTATCTGGATTAGGCATAATGGTTGACTTGATACCTGTTCTCCAACATCAACATCTTATGACAGGTTTATCTTGTTGCTGAAAATGCGATAAAAGTATTTATTGAAGGTGGGCTGGAAGCTTCTCTTTATGGTTTGGGCACCGAGGTATCATACTGGTATCAATGTATTGATCTGCTTACTATTTTTCTGTACTAAGCTTATTAAATTTTCACTTTAACAGCTCCAGTTCTACAATTTATTAGAGAATACCAACTCCCAGTTGAAGGATTGCATTCCTCGTGTTCTTGCCAGTGGGATTCTCTTCCTTAAAGATGGGACATATCACATCTTCCCTTGGGATGGCAAAGACACCCCTGAAGTGATTGCCAACTGCAATCTTGTACAAACAAACCATGAAGAAATTGAATATCCCTTTGGTGTGTGGGAAAAAAAGCAATTTGAATATAAGAAACTTGGCTTGTCATTGCTTGACTCTGTAAATCCTGATGGAGAGTCAGCCATATGGCCCTATATGGTTACAGAAAGATGCAGAGGAAAAACTTTTTCTGAGATGTGAGAAGATACACTAATTATTTGGACAATGTTTGTATTAGACTGTAGCTCATATTATGTTCCCATAGTTATAATGGAAGTTATATCTGGTGTCTAGTATTGAATTTCTTTAGCTTTTTTGTGCAGAAGAGATAACTTTTCATGGGAAGACGCACTAAATTTAGCATCCTTTCTGGGAGAGCAGTTGCGCAGCCTGCATCTTTTGCCTTGTCCATCATTTCGTGATTCTATGCTACTGCTTAATAAACAAAAAACTGAGCTTCTGTGTGGGAATGGGTATATGGTGGACCTCCCTGAAAAAATTAGCATTCCTGAAGAACTAAAATTATTTATCAAAACTTTAAACAAGAAGAAGGTGGATATCCATAGCCGCTTGAGCAAGTGGTAAGTTATACTTTTCTATTATGTATTGCTTTTCAGTGTCAATTATATAACTATTACATTTTTTTGGTAATCACATGATCATCTTGACATCCATTTTGTAGGATATTGGTCTCAGAAATATAATCAGTTCATTCAGGAATTGTTGGATCTCTAAAATCATTTGCTTTTAATATGCAGGGGTGATCCAATTCCTAGCCGACTAATTGAGAAAGTTGGCGAATATATTCCTCAGGACTTCAAAGAGTTTTTTGCTATATTTGAGGTTTATACCTATGATAGAGTACTTTACGTTCGTTCAATTTTCTTTTTCTCACGTCTTTTACTAACTATAACAGTGCTACTTTTGCCTTCGAAGGATGACAAGAATATTGCCAAATCGTACACCTGGATACACTCTGATGTAATGGATGATAACATCCAAATGGAGCCATGTTCAGCTGTTCCTTCCTTGTTAGGAAATACTTCTGATCCCAGTGTAGGAAGTAATGGATTTGCAAATGGCTCCAAGAGCAGTAATCGGAGTAATTCATGGTACCCTTGCCATGTCATTGATTTCAGTGATCTTTCTCTCGGTGAGTATTTTATTTTGAGGTATTGGGTTCCATTTTTTCCTTTTGTTGGAGGAGGACGGGGGGAGAGGGGGGGAGGGGGGTTCAGTTTTTTCTTTACTTCTTTCACTTGCCAGTTTTTAATCATTTGCTTAGCAATTGAGTTGATTGGGTTTTATTTTATTCGCCCTAATGCATCACCATACTAAATTGGCAAGAATAGACGGGAATATGAAAAAGGAGGATGATAATGAATTTACTGGCACGTCATTTTCATCCTCTATATGCTCACTGAAACATGTCTGCATTAGTAGTGAGCGTGCCTACGACCTCTTTTACCTGGCTACGATTTTGTCACTGCTTGTGATAGGTTGAGGAGTTATACAGGAACAATTCTATGGTGTGTGGTAGAAGGTGTGTGACAACAGGGGTTAAATTTTCTTACTTCAGTAACACTAACATCAAAATCGTGCATGTCATAGCCTCTCTAGCTGTCTCATTATCTGAAATTTCCAGATTCTTACTTGCTAACATATTCTTCAGATCATAAAAGTTTTAGTACGGAGTTATGATAAACTTTGTCTGAACCAGATAAAGACCTGGATATAATCACGTGGGTAATCTTTGACAACAAATAATCAAAACTTCAGGGCACAAAGAAACAAGAAGAGCTGGGAACCTGATTGATTGTCACAAAAACAGTGAACATCAGCTCAGCAACATTTTCCAGCATGAACTCATAAAAACAGTGAACATCAGTCACATGTTTAATTAGTGTATATATATATTTTTATGGTCTTTTATTTATGGAACATATGTTTTCTACTGAACCTTGAAAGGGCAACGAAGATACTTGTGTTGCATGATAGATGAATGCTTAAAATTACAGCCAAGAGCATTTCAGTAGAAGAGTTTTCTCCCTCCCATTCTAGCACCCAAATGCTGAAAAAAGGGTGTTCTATGTTAGTCCGCCTTTTTGTTACATGCCCATGGGAGTCAGCAGCTTCGGGTTACAGTTTATTTCTTAACTTGGACCATTTTCATTCCTATATAATTGTTTTCCTCTAACAGTAGGTACTTGCAGCTGACAATATTAAATTGACTAGGTGAATTGAAATATTGATCAGAAATTCTCACTCATATATTATTTGTTATCTCTGATGAGTATGACTTTCAACATTGACCTCTTCATATTGCAATTCTTCAAACTGACTAGATTTTCTTTGCAGGACATCCCATTTGTGATGTTATCCCAATATATCTTGATGTCTTTAGAGGAGATACCTGTCTTCTGCAACATTTTCTTGAAAGCTATAAACTTCCATTAATCAGGAGAAAATCATTAAACAACACTAGGTTTGGGAGACCCTCATATTTGGCAATGTAAGTTAAGATGCATGCATTTCTTTTTTTCTTTAAGCACTTTACTCACCAACCAACTTTCAGCAGAGAACTTCAAAAATTGGCTGGAAATTAAGTTTAGATGTTTCCATCATATGACAAAAATCTTCTTTACTTTATTAGAGAGAGAAAATTCCCATTTTAGTGTCCTCGAACGAAGATCTTCTCATTATTGCTTCTAAGCATTTTGCCTCAGAAACTATTGATCAGCTAACCTGAAAAGTTGAGGTTCCTTTTCTACTTCTTGCTTGTGAATTCCATTGGATATTTGAAGATCCGGAAATCAGATTTTTCTTGATGTACTCTCTTTCTTGTTTTCTGATGCCACACGGGAATTTAGATTCCCCAATCATGCACAAGCATTCTTCCCTGTTGTCACTGTGATGTTGCATTTCACATTGGGCATGAGTAGCACTTCTATTATCTGTTTTTACTTTGCCTCTTTGAATTAGGCATTTAGGACTGATTTGAATGGTGGAATTTGTATAGGTGCTATTCTATTCTACACGATGAGAATGTATTGGGAGCCATTTTCAGTCTATGGAAAGAACTAAGGATGGCAAACACTTGGGATGAAGTTGAGGAGAAAGTGTGGGGATGTCTAAATAATTTTACTGGCTTCTGTTGATCAGTCGTCATTTAATTTTTTGGGCTTTGTGAGACATGGATGCATAAAACCTTATGCAGTATCTTCATCTCTTTGACATCGCAGATATTTAGGCCTCAGATCTTGAATTTTGGTCTTCTGTTCCTTCAATTAATTTATGTGCTAATCTTCTTCTAAATCAGGAAAGTATTAGAAAACAAATTCATGTATATTTTTTGTTACTACAGGTTGTAAAAAGGAAATGAAGCCTCAATTATTTCATTTTTGAAGCAATAAATAATTGTGTAATAACATGATTTCTCGCCTTTTATACTTCCTCTCCATACTCAATTAAATAACCACATTTTATTTTATTTTGTATAAAAATTTAAGAGAATATATGACCATCTCTTATCACCTTAATCATATTGAACTATTGTGTGAATCGTGTGTGATGGTAGGAGATTTAAATCCACTGTTTTCTTGTAAGACGATTTGATAAGGTTTAAA
Source organism: Voacanga thouarsii (assembly GCA_026120185.1). Classification (NCBI taxonomy): domain Eukaryota; kingdom Viridiplantae; phylum Streptophyta; class Magnoliopsida; order Gentianales; family Apocynaceae; genus Voacanga; species Voacanga thouarsii. The sequence continues at coordinate 1,487,248 of JANUWF010002144.1, forward strand.
TTGAAAATATGTTTACCCTGAGAAAATCGAAATTTATCACGAAATATTTTCAAAACAAAAATATGGATATTGAATGTGGAAGAGAGATTATTTTTATTCATTTTCATTTGAAATTGCCTTCTTTCTTTTTCCCTTTTCCCCCCTTCTTTCTACTTCATAACTCCAATTAATTAGGCAATCACTAGAAGATTATCACATGGCATCAGTTAATGATTTTTTTTAGTAAGGTTTAAAATCCAATAGATATTATGGTGTACAATTAATTATATCTACGACGATGTGAAATCATACAAATCAAAAGTTTGTAAAATCACAGTCAATCAAGATAGGGTTAATTTTTTTCAAGTCATAAGTTGATTTGATTGGTCTCAAAACTCTAGAGCAAAGAAATTAGCAACTCTTGGTGGAACCACAATCCAGGCAGGCAAAACATTACAAAATTTTAAAATGATGATTAATCTTTCGCTACAAAAAAAGTATCTTAGTCAGCTAAGAATCAAAGAAAGAATTCTCACAAGAAGAATAAAATTTACAATTGTATTAATGATTGAATATCTTCTAATTATAATAGTTGAAAACCTATATATGGTATTAGCTTCTTGAAAAATAAGAAATTACTTCAAACATTTAACTATGACAATTGCCTAAAGTGATTAGGCAACTAAATAATTACCTAAAATGATTAGACAATTAGAATAATTTTCTAAGGAAATATAAACACTCAATTATAACAATTTTATAAAAGAATAGGAATAGGATGCGAAAACAGTATATTGTTATAATGTACGAAATATTCGTTGTGATTCTATAGGTCACTTGTAAGTTAACACTTCTTTTTGGACTCTCTAATCTCCAAAATAATGATGTTTGGTGGTATTTAGAAGCCTTTTGTATATTTAATGGACACTTCTTAATGCTATTTGATATGGACGTACAAAGCATCTTTAAATTTTTTAACCATTGGTCTAGTAATTACTCCACTAAATAATTATAATGGATCCTTAGACCTTGAAATGGTTGGATTCGTATCACATGAATAATACATAATGGAGGCAAAGCCAATCAATACAAATTGATTTGAATTTTGATTCAAATCCCATATATAAGAGATGCTCGAATCAACTCTTTTTAATAAATAGATTTAATTGACACTTCAATTATGGAATTCAAACGAATCAAATGGAAAAAGGTATTTTTAATCATATTAAAATATACAATCAATCAACATTTATCGAATTTAAAAAGAGTTAAAAGAATTTATTCGATTTCCTTATTTTAATTTTTAAAATCGAGAGATCCATAAATTAGAACTGCGATGTTGGCCCTCAAATACAAAGGTACAAGGTAGCTTGAATGCACGACTTCTCTATCGAGTAAGAATAAAATTTGTCCTTAATAATCTAACAATATTAAATAAAAAGACATTATTTAATGAATAAAACTTACTCTACCAATAATAACATGATCTTCTTCAAAATTTCACAGGAACGCGAAGGCTTGGCACCTCAAACCATGTCAAAGAAGCACAAAAATTTCTTTTGTTCGATTGTTGGTAATATGTATTTTTTGGCATTGATACTACACATGCATGATCGAACAATTGCTTATATCAACACACACTAACTCTTTGGTTTGCTCCAAGTTGTGGTACCTAATTCTTGAGAAAGTAATTCAACGGTTGGCGGAATATCCATTCACGCATGCACGGAGGAATCTCGCGATCTCCACCCCTACCCAAATTCTTGAGTGCACAAAGAATGGACCAACCTCTCTCTTCCTGCACAAGCATAAATGCAGGGCTCTCGCAAGATAATTTAACCGCATATTATATTTCTAAGAAGACATGAATGTCATAATTCCACTGAATCACAAATTTTATCCAGTGAGAATCACGTGATGTTCTGCTTTTCCATCGTGTAAGGCAACATTTGTAGTCATAAAAAAGCATAATGGTCCAACCAAAATCAGGTTCTCTTGAGACACATTCTATTGGCTAATAGACTCAGTAATGATCAAATTGATGGCCACTACACCAAGTTTCAATGTTCACCCCCACAACCCCCCCCTTTTGGGGAATGTAGAGGGCCCATTATTTAAAATGGGAAGTTCAAAGAATACATGATGGCACAGAGAAAACCGGCATTCTTGGGAGTTTTTATCAAAATAGGTTAAAATTAAAAAGACTTATCAAAAATGGATTTGAAATTAAAAAAGTAACATAAAAGCGTTCCTCACATTTGAAGACACGACATGTTTATACCAGTGCACCTTGTATTTACCAAACGTGAGGTACAAGTACCTCACATCTAGTTGTTGCATCTTCTTAAAATGGGAAGTTCAAATGATACATGGTGGCAGAGAGGAAGCGGGCATTCTTAGCCCTTGGCGTCAGGGGCGGACCTACAGCTAGTCTTGCCCCCAAGAATTTTTTAAAAATTATATATATATATATATATATATATATGTATAATATATATTTAGAAGTTTAAATAAATTGACCTTTCCAAATATATGAAATTAATTTTATATAAATATTATAAAATAATATAATAATAAAAAAAATTTATTGGATGTGAGATTTCATTTAAGGTGAATTGCTATAATTAATAATATAATTTGATTATTTTCTTTATATGGTATGAATTTTTAATTTTGAAAAGTTATCTACTATATTTGAAAATTATATCAATAAATAGTCAAGATAAATAAATTTAAAATTCATATATATTATGAAGTAGCCATTATTTTTACTTTTTTAATTTCTACAATTATTACGGAACAATGTTTTTGAGTTATGAATATAGTAAAAATCAAATTTCGAAGTAAGATGGAAGATAATTTTTTATCAGATTATTGGATAGTATATATTGAAAAAAATTATAAAAAAAAAATTGATGAGAGAGGCATCAGTTGCCCCCTCCCTCCCCCCTCTCGCCCTCCAATGATTTAATCCTAGGTCCGCCCCTGCTTGGCGTAAAGAATTAGCATGTTAAGCACGTTATGAAATATGAATAAATAGGTATCTGTTTCATGCCCAAAACACCAAAACAAATGAAGAGGTAATGTTTTTTTGTCTTCTTTTTTTTTTTTTTTTGGGTGGGAGTTTGGACATAATTGAAATATGAATTTTGGGTGCAGGTATTGTGAAGAGCAAGGAGGACAACTAGAAAGATAGCATTAGAAAAATAATAAATCAGTTACTTTAGTCAATAAAATTATTTTCATTAGGTATATAAATTTTAAGTTTGAGCGCAATGTGATCCATTTATTCTATTTCCTTTGCAATAACGTATTTTTTTTTATTAAAAATGAATTTAAATTATTTGGAACAAAGACAATGAGAGAACGAACTAACAAAGAATATTTGTGATCATAATTCTTTGTTGCCATTCGAACATAAAAGAATTTTAACTTTTTTTTTAGATATGCTTTGTTGCCATTCGAAGAATGAGTGGATCTCATTTTTTGGTTTTTAGGATCACCATGAGAATATCTCAAAATATCCTTTTTTTTGGCCCCTTTTGGCCAAAGAATATAATCTACTACTCTATGGAAATTAAGAGTCTACTTGAATTGTTATTTTTATAATCAAATTTGTTTGAATTAAAAAGTAATTTGAATTTTTTTAGAAGTATATATAGGGTCAACAATACATAATATAATATTTTGTAAGTAAATAAAAAATATGAATCACTTAAATTAATTTTTAATATTTAATTACAGTCTAAGTAGACTCAAAATTTAAGAATAATATATTAATATCACAAGTGTAACAACATTATAGTTCATTTAATTAAAAACATTCATTATAAGACAATAGGTATTTGGATTTTTTTTTTAATTTAATGCTAAACAAAGAATTAGCGTTGTATTTCATTTAACGTAGCGAAGGATACAATAGCAATACACCGTCCTAGCAAAAAGAAGAAAGGAAGAGGAAATGTGAAATATAACCAAAAAAAAAAAAATTATAATGTTTTTTTATCATTGCAAATTACAAGGTAATAAGCCTCGAATTTAATTCACATTTTCTTTTTCTTTTTCATTTGTCCCAAAATATAGGTCTTTTTATTTTCAAATGATAGTTAATATATCAATTTCCTAATATGCTCTAAATTAATGTACATTTTTTTTTCCAAATAATACTCTTAGTTATTAATAAAAGATTATTAATTGTTCTAGTTGAGAAAAGGAAATTGTGAGCAAAAAAGTTAAATTAAGAAAGTTTTAAAAATAATTTAATAATACGAGTCATTTAATGAAAAGATATATAAATAAAATATTAAAATAAATGATTGTATTGACCATTTTTTTTATTTGACTAAAAATATTATTCAGAATTTTGATGAAATTGATTATATTCTAATGACCTGCCCATGATCCCCTAATTCCTGTGATCGAGGAGAGCTTCTAAAAATTCGAGGCCATAAGGAAGAAGGACTTTTCGCAATCTAAACATCTCCCTTTGAGTTTGCTTCATCGTTCTGAATTGTATGTAGACCTTAGTGAGGATTTTATGAAAATAATTTTATTGTAGTTCGATCGAGAAAAAGGAAAGAATGAGTTTGTTTCATCATTTTGAGTTGTAAATATGCATACACACATTATTGGAAGAAGAAAAAGAAGATTTTTTTAAAAAGATTTTAAAGGAATTTTATTTTTCACGCTTCTGAGTCAATATGTCTAAAAATATTCATGATTAGAGAAAAAAAAAAAAAAGTTTGTGGGCACATGTTATTTGAAGAAGAACAAGGGACAAATTGATAAGCAGATATACATTATTTTCTTGCTCTGGAACGGACAAAGGATGGACAAATTGACTAGTCTTTGGCCATGGGGTCTAGATTTTTGAAAAAGGAAAAAGCAATGCAATAATGGATTTAAAAAGCAATTCAAACAATCCTTGACTGCTTTTGCTTATTGCTTGCGTGACTAGATGATTTAGGTCCACTTTTTTGAATTTAATGCCTGGAAAAATAAAGAAAGATAGATTAGTTTTATTTTTCGTGCAAAGCTTGTAAAGTTAACGACGACACGACGATGATATATATGTGAGATTTAGTCAATTTGCATTCAGGAAAAAATTTTAAAACAGAAAAAAGGCGAAGGAAATTGTGAAGGAAGCGGTTATCCTTCAAGCATTGTTGAGTAGATTTCAAATTAAAAATGCTTTTAAACTCCAACCATTAGATAAATTCATTATGAGAGTTGATTATGATATATGGAATTAGCAGGATTAATTTAATAGTGCAAATAAATTAGGAACGTCTTATGATTGTGTGTATAAAATTATCTAAAAGTTTACAATTAATTTAGTCTAAAATAATGTTCTTCTTTTTTAATTTGGAATTCTGGAACTAGCAATGAGTGAGGCCATCTTAACTTGAGTTCATAAATCCCAAATTTGGAATTAGTGATTAGGACCAATTGACAATTTGAAAAACATTTAAGGACTAAAATATTAATCTAATACCTTGGGACTTATTTAGCATCTTGTAAAAAGTTTTAAATTTTTTTTAAAAAAAATTAATTTAAAGACATAATAGGAATTCGATTCGCTTCCTCATTTTCTATATATAGAAAAAATACAAATAATCTAAGGACTAAAATTTACTCCATTTCAAATTCATTTCCCCTTTCTTTACAAACAGCTGTGGAAGTACTACTAATTCAGAGTGATGTTTTCTAAAACCAAATATTTCGTACACGTTGAGAGGCGACTTAATTAATTAATTTGGAGGTGTCTTTGGCAGCTTCGAACGCAACCTTTGACTGGATAGTCCATGTTTATTTGGTATCCAATGAATGAAGACTATCCCATTTGTAAGAAGAAGATTTAGTTTCTAATATTTTTTCCATTCGCAAGTTTGATCTTTAATTTTTATTTTTAAAATTTTAAAATTTTTTAGAGTATAAAATATTTGATCATTTCGTCTATCATTTGATAGTTAAAGTAAAGTTAACGTTTATTTTTAACAATCAAATTTATCAATAAAAAAAAATTTATCAGACTAAATATGTCAGTTTCCCTATAGTTTCCGTGTATATATATACTTTCCAATCGAAAAAGTTTAGAAATTAAATCCACTAATTTGTTTGTGTATATTGGTAATGGATTATGAATTGAACATAAAATATATTACTTAATAAATAGTATTTTTAAATAATTAAATATTATCTTTGTATGAATTTATATATCTAATTATTAGTAAATTGATAGAAGTTAATAATAAAAATTTAAAAATAAATATATTTATTTTTAAAATGTAAATATTTATTTTAACACAATTAAATTAAGAAAAGAGATATGACCGTTTAATTTTAAATTGAGAGTATACTTTATCTATCATAAGTTATAGTCAATTTTTTTAAATTTATCTAGTTATCTTAATAAGGATATATAATAATTATATCTTTTAAATATTTAATAAATTTGATATACAAATTAGTTACCATAAATATTTTTATTTATCTAAATTAATGTATACATAGGAAAAAAAAACCCTTTGTCACAAATATTATTATTATAAAAATAAAAAATTCTTCCAATTTTAATAATATTATTATTCTAGTAAATCATGACATTAATTGATTATTAGTTTTTAAATTAATTTATTTTTTAATATAAGATTACTTAATATTATAACTTACATCATCATCATCATCATCATCATCATCATCATCATCATCACCATCATCATCACCATAATAATAATAATAATAATAATAATAATAATAATAATAATAATAATAATTCATATAAATTCCAAAGTGAAAAGGGAAAGATAAAGAGAGTATTAATTGTATTAATTAAATAATCTAACTTAAGTAAATTAAGAAAATTTTATATTAAAAAATTTTCAAAAAATAAATTTATAAATTTAATAACTTCCTTAATTTAAAATTTTATTTTAACATATAAAAAATTAATGGAAATACTACCTATTCTTTCCTCTTCCTAATCGATCATGCAATGCTTATCTTACATTGTATTCACTACCTAAACTCACATTAGACTCGGCAAAAGAAATTGTCATTCTCGAGCCTTTCAATACCTGACAAATTGGTGAATTTAGTTCCTAATTTTTTTTATTAGCAAGTTTGGTCCCTAAAAATTGATGTTGACTTTGTATTAACTGTCACATAAAAGATAGAAGAACCAAATATTTTTCTTGAAAAAAGAAGAAAAACCAAAAAAAATTGAAAATAAAGATTAGAGATCAAACTTGCCGATCGAAAAAAATTTAGAGACTAAATCTACCAATGTGCTTAATAATAAGGAAAAAATTCACTGCACCATCCCAAGTATAATCCAAATTTCACGTTATCATCTAATTTCATTTTAAATCTAATTACTATTTAAATTATGATTTTTTTTCTCATATTTCCATCAAAATATCATTAACCATTAAATTAAGTTAGTTAATATAAAAAATTAAATAAAAAGTTGTATACATTTTTCATCTGACCAACTCAAAGAACAAAAGACTAAATTAGTTAGATTAAATTAAATTAACTTAGTTTAATCGTATTATATTTTCTATTTTTTCAAATTTAAATTTATGGACAATTTAATTTATTTTTAATTATTTGGTTAGATGAGGAATTTACATTACTTTATGTTTAATTTATTATGTTAACTAACTTAATTTAACGGTTAGAGGCACTTGGATGGTAATGTGAGAAACAATCATAGATTAGATGATAATTAGATTCAAAATAAAGTTTGGATGGCATGTGAGATTTTGACTATACTTAGAATGACAAAGTAAATTTTTTGATAATAATAATAATAATAATAATAATAATAATAATAATAATAATAATAATAATAATAATAATAATAATAATAATAATAATAATAATAATAATAATAATTCTCTCAATAATATAACATATGTAGTGCCATCCCTATCACAAAGGATAACGGTAGAAAGAAGATGGAGGAATATACACAAACAAATGTTAGAATCGAACATAATTTATTAAATATGAGTCTAAAACTTATAATTTATCTACTTATAGCTATACGTCAGTTTATAGCTTACGGGAACACAACCACGTTGGGTCTTCTTTTTCTGTTTTGCGAACAATGATTTTGGCATTTAGAAAAAGAAAAAAAATTATTTTGGTATCAATTTTGAATTATATTTTCTTGAAAAAGTGAGGAAAGATTGGGGGAAAAAATGCAGTTCTAGCTAGAGTATTTTACACGCAAACTCTCATGCAAAGCTGATGATTATATGTGGTGTTACACTCGATTTGCACTAAGGAAGTGGATAGATTCTGAAAAGAAGAAACAGGGAAATGGAGAAATAGATGGCGAAGGAAAGTGTTTGTGTTACTATAAATCAAGATAAAAATACCATGATTTTTTAAAAAAATTTATATTTTATATAAGAGTATTTTCTACTAACTACGGTAGTAACTTAACCTGATTGGCTTAGCAATGTATTTATTTTCTTTAGATTGTACAATACCAATGATGGAATGGTGATTCGAGCATGAATCTTCTTTCTTATTAGTGAACACCATATTTTTCATAAAGCACATATGTCTTTTGTCCTACTTTCCATGTTATGGCTCTTAAAGGTAGAAGCACTAGCTATAGCGTTGTCTGGCATAATCTAAACTCTGATCACTTACCAGAAGATCATTCCAGGTAGAGGGAAAAAAAATGGACATGGAAATGGATGCAGTGCAAAGAGGGAAAAAGCATATCCCAAAGCTACTCAAGTTTTGGATATCCTCCAAGGCATTACTGGTTATCTTCTACTGCATTTTGCAAACAATTGGCCAAGTAGGTGGCCCTTTGCTCACTAGAATTTATTTCTTGCACGGTGGAAAAAGAAAATGGGTCCCTGCTTGGTTACTCACTGCTGGTTTTCCATGTCTGATAATCCCTATATGCATCTCCTATTTGCGAAATCAATCCAAAACTCCCTCTTCCAGACTCTTGGTCACCCCTAGACTTGTTGCAGCTAGTGCCATCATAGGATCTCTTCTTGGAATAGATAGCTATATGTACACCATTGGCGGTGCTTATCTTCCCGTCTCCGTTTCCTCCCTTCTAAGTTCAAGTCAGCTAGCCTTCACATCAATTTTTGCTTTTCTTGTTGTGAAGCATAAGTTCACGCATTACTCGATCAATGCTGTCGTCTTAATGACTTTTGGATCGATTATTTTGGGACTACATATGAACGGTGATCGTCCGGCAGGAGAATCAAATGGTTTATATTTATTAGGATTCTTCATGACCATAGCTGCAGCTGCCCTTCATGGATTCCTGATGCCAGCAGTTGAATACACTCATTTCAAAGCAGGAGTTCCCGTCACATATGATCTTGTCGTGCAAGTCCAGTTCTTGATATCAGCTTTTGCTACTCTGTTTTGTACTATTCCCATGGTCATCAACAAGGACTTTCAGGTAAACTTCTAGATAGCCGCCGGAGTACTTTTGACAGAAAACTGCCTGATTGGCATTAGAGTAAGACATTCTAGATTGAGATATTATTTTCTCTGCCTTTCTAGAAGGGCAAAAGGATATATCAAGAGAAAATTTTCTTAAAACAGTATGTTCTGGAACTGATAACCTGAACAATTTAGAAGGTATCCTCTTTCATGAAGGGGGGTTCTCACTTGCAACTCATGACTTCAGTGTAATCGTGTCATAACCTTGAATCCTGCATAGATTCCTGGACATACTTTGCTTTCCCATATGGAAGCTGAATACTGAAGCATGATATCGCTTCAGTGTAGAAGTGAAATATTGTGTTGGTCAATTAATTAATTCTTGTAATTAGCCCAAGAAAACAAAAAATATTTCTCCATTTTTTTAGGAGGTGATTGGGATGGTAGTGGCAAATCAGATCAATTGGTTATGCTAAACTCCTGCTGCTCGTGTTAAATGCAGGCTATTCCAAGAGAGGCAGCAGAATTTGAACTGGGACCGATCAAGTACTACATGATATTGTTATCGGCTGCACTTGCGCTACAATGCTTAGTCATAGGATGCCTTGGAATTGTATTCACCTCAACATCTCTCTTAGGAGGCATGGTCTCTTCTCTTCTAGTTCCAGTCCAACAGTTGTTTGCAATACTTTTCTTGCCTGAAAGCTTCAATGCTGAAAAAGGGATGGCCTTGGCTATGTGCCTATGGGGTTTTGCCTCTTACTTTTATGGAGAATACAAAACAAGCCAAAAGCAACAAGACACAAGGCAAAACGCAGAGCTCGAAGTAGTTTGATTCCTCAGATATTCCGAGTTTTCCAGTTCAGAATATATCATCATATGAATGTCAAAATGAAGCACTTTCTAGGCCACTTGAATTCTGGCATCCTCCATTATATAATACGTAAATGTGGATAAGTTCATCATTAGCTATATATTAACATTTTCCTTCAGGCTTCAGCCATCACCATTTCTTAAGCGCTTAAGACAGAAGGAAAAGCCAGAAGCTCAAAATTGTTACAATTCTGTTCTTGGATTCCTGTTGAAAAATGTCCGTTTTGGTAAGTCCACGAGTTTATCAATGTGGAACACATTAAAGACAATTCAGCATTCCTAATAACAAATTTCAGGGTAACAGAGTAGGCAAAAACTGAGTGCAGAAATCGTAGTTCAGTACATCAATATTTGTCCTTGCAGACTTGTTAGCCGTAGCTTGACCTTAGCTTGTGAAAATATGCTATCCCAAATTTGCAAAAGAAGTACTACCACAATATTCATACGGTACTGCTAGATACAATCCCTCGCTTAAAGCCTGGTTAGTTGTTAGGAAAATCTAAATCGGAATAAATAAGAACAGAAAAACGAACATAAAAAATAAAATAAGGCACAAAAGATTTACGTGGTTTAGTTTATTTAACCAAATCCACATCTATAACGAAAAATCATGAAATACTTTATTAACAACTATCAAGAGATTTACAAAAGGTATTTTTTATATTTTATCAAATCCTGTCTCGCATTATTCATACACTCGCTTAACTTACACCTATACACCCCATAATACTGAATATACCAAAACAAACCAAGACTATCTATAAAGCTTATGACTCCACCTAAGTATCAAATCATTAGACTCCTAATTAACATGGAATATACCAAGAGTAATTTCTTAATTCTAATATACATAAGATAATAGTAACTTCTTATTCTAAATACATTAGAAATATATTTTTCAATCAAACACTTTGTTCGAGTTAAATTAGAAATGCAAGACAAAACCCAATAATATATACATTGGCTGGTGTTCCATCTTTGCCAGCCTCCAGGATATATAGCAACATTAAAGTTGCAATCCTCTTGATTCCATTGACCTTCACAAACACCAAAATTTCATTGGTGCCTAACTACATACTTGAATCAGCATAATCCCAATATTCCAATTATTCCTTATTCGACTTGGTCAATAAACATGTAATTGTCCTAGAGTCTAAACACAATCCGTTGACTCATATGAGAAAACCTCAATCTTTTCTGGCTTTTGTAGGATTTCTCCTCATACCATCATCTGCACCTGAAAGTCATTGTGTACTCCCTTCTAAGTCGTCGAGGTACTTCTTTCCTTACAAATAAATACCGTTGCTCATACTTTTCTCGTTACACTGGGATATTCTAACCATGTGTAAATTTAGGACTCCACCTCTATTAAAAACCGCAACCATTGGAATCCTACTGGCTCAAGCAAATTTGATTCCCCGCATCTTTATGACATTTGTCACACAACCCAAAGTACGCCTCACTCCAAAAACTCTTTTGAAGACAAATTCGAAATCTAAAATTTACCCAAAAAGAAATATCCATATACTTGAAGATTGTGAAGATATCTTCGCATGTGCCAGTGTCATTGTACCATCATTACAAATCCTCATATTTCCTTATCCAATGAGTACATGGCCATTCATGACAGTTGCAACCGTTTGTTCTTTCCTCTGATTGTGTAACTTGGATCTACCCACATCAGATCCACTATCAGATACTTTAGGTCCATAACCTATTTAGTTCACATAGAGTGTACAATTATACGAGTAATTTTACCTGTATCTAACAATCTCTCTCTAGACATAATCCGGTCAATAAAATATATATTGACCAATATGCCCATCCCAAGAGAAATTAGTGTTTCTCCATCTTCTAACGCCTAAACTATTTTCTCATCAATTTTTACGATCTCAAAACCCTAGAAACCTGAATCGAAGCTTTGATACCACTTGTTAGGGAAATCTAAATGGATAGATAACGAGAATAGAAAAACGAACATGAAGAATAAAATAAGGTACAAAAGATTTACGTGGTTCAGTTTATCTAATCAAGCTTATATCCACGATGAAGATCACGAAACACTTTATTAATAGCCAGCAAGACATTTACACAAGGTATTCTTGTTATTTTCCCAAACCTTATCTCGCATCACTCATATACTCACTTAACCTATACCTATACACCCCATAATACTAGATACACCACAAAAAACTAAGACTCTCTAGAAAGCTTATGACTCCACCTATATATAGGTACCAAATCATAAGACTCCTAATTAACATGGAATATAGTAAAAGTAACTTCCTAATTTTGATATATATAGGACAATAGTAACTTCCTAATTCTAAATACATTAGGAATACATTTTTCAATCAAATCACTTTGTCCCAATTAAATTAAGAATGCAAGACAAAACCCAACATAAGTTCATGTAAATATGCCATGGACCCCTAAGCACCATTCATTTTCCAAAGAGAAATAGAAAGGAAAAGAAAAAAAAAATGGAAAAATGGGGGGATTAGTATATCATTTCAAGGGGTGAATTTGGTTTAATTGTTGTCTTGATCACCGCTAGACATTTCCCTTTCCCCTTCGTTTCCCCTTCTTATTGAGGAAATGGGAATCTTGGCTCTTGAGGACAAAGAATGAGGAAAATTTCACTTGGGGTAGCATTGAACCTTTAAAGGTTAGGGATTAAAGTATTCAGGAATCAGCCAACTCCTATTTAGCAGCTCCTTTTAGAAAAGACGAAATATTGACCTTAGTGCAATAAGTTAAAACTGTATCTATTTAATAGGACTAAATATTTTGTGTTCGCATATCTTGAGTTAGCTATTCAGAGATTTAAGCTTGATTTGGCTTATACTGGGCTTCAATCAAAGTGATTAGTATGGCTATTCAACCAATCATCACTTGTTGCCATTTGTCATTTTGTTATTGTTGGCTTCATTTTCATTAATCTTGTGATTAGTTAACGTATACATGGATTGCATTGATCGCTTAGCAGGGCATTGCTGACCTAGTGACGTGGTAGAGGGAAGTAGGATTTTTTTTTTTATACTTTGAGTTCAATATACGAGGGCCAATCTTGACGCAACAGTTAAGTTGTTCCTTTGGTGACCTTTGGTAATGGGTTCAAATCACTGTGAAAATAGCCTCTTGGCAAAAATGTCAGGGGAAGGAAACATATATATCTAGTTTCCTCCCCATACCCTCACAAGGTGGTGAGAGCTAGCCCTTTTTTTAGTTCAACATATGAATGGTACAAACTTCTTCTACTATTATTTTTCTTATCTAAAAAAGGCAGACTTAATACAGGTCGTATGGGAAAATTTGGCTCAAAGTATGACAGACAATACTTGAATTATTCCATGTTCTGAGCAAAAATACCATTGTCAAGGTGGTAATCAATGTACTGTTATTAGTTTCAAACCAAGTTGTGAGTCAAACTGGTATTACAGTAGTAGTTTTTAAACAAGGTACAGTGGAGACTTCTTAAAAAGTTATAGAACTTGGATAGACTCTCAAGAATTAAAAGAGGTCTCGTTTTAGATAGTTCTTGGATTACTTCCAGATGAGAACTTCAAGATCCTTACATTTCCTGTTGAATGGTATGGCAGTGTATATGGACATTAGTTGTTCTATTTGATACTGCCTTCCCATGAATAATAGGCTTTCAATGAGGCAATGCTAAGTTGGGTACCCTAGGCGAAGAGTCATAAAAGGACAACACTCTGATAATGCAACTCCTTCGAGATAACCTTATTCTATGGACTTCTTGTTGGGAAAAATAGCACATATTAATTACTATTTTCTCTTGATACAACGGAAGGATGAACCAATAGGACAGATGGATGCAAAAATAAATTCAATACGAGTAAAACAAATAAAATAAGGAATTTAAAATGGCACAAAAAATTTAACGTGGTTCACCCTGGATTTGGGCTACGTAAAAGGAACAAACTTAAAATATTTCTTCAACTAATAAAATAATTAGTAGGCTTACAAGAGGGACTTCTCTAAAAAAATACTAGAGACGTAACCCCGAGATTAAGTCAAAATAATGAAACTCAAGTGTTTCTCAAACACTCCAATTAACCTCACTATTTTGTCACTCCCCAATTATTTTTTCCTCTCCCCACAGACTCATCAAAGCTACAAGATTTGGACTCCAACAATCACTCAATCACATAAACTCTGCTTGTGTTTGTGTTGAGTTTTCTGTGCACTCCAAGCATGCCAGAGGCAAAAAAATAAAAAATAAAAAATAAACACCCTTGCCATCATGGAGTGGTTGCCACTCCATTACAATTAACCACTTCTCAACCATTCCATTGAGGGACTACAACAATCTCCCCCTCCCGATTATATGGAGGGCTCTACCAGTTCTGCTGCTTGTCGACAATATTCTAATTTTTTTCTCGGAAGAGTCTTGGTCATCATGCCTGATCCATTCTCATCTGTTTGATTCAAGCTGTAGTGGAATTTTCTCCAATACATCCCTGATCTAGTGATATCTCACATCAATATATTTCGATCTAGAATGAAAGGAGGAATTCTTCCCAAGGTGAATTGCACTCTGACTGTCACAAACAGCTCATACTTATCCTGGTAAAAACCAAGTTTACTTAAGAACTTCTTCATCCACTACCTCCTTACATGCTTCAGTTGCTACAATAAACTCTACTTCAGTTGTGAAGAGAGCAATACACTTCTTTAGTTTTGACTACCATGACATAGCCCCCCCTTCAAATGTAATTAGATATCCTGATGTAAACTTTCTCGAGTCAACATCATCAGCCATATAAGCATCTGTGTAGCCTACTAACACAAGTTTTCCATCTCCAAAACACAAACACATTTTGAAGGCACCACGGAGATACCTGAAAATCACTACTAAAAATTCAGGCAAATATGACGGCTAAAAAATCGGCGTATTTGAGAGAAAATACCGTCGTTTTTGCTATAAACGACAGTCAAATGATAATTTTTTTACCGTCGTAAATAATGTAATCATTTTTATTAAAAATGACTGAAAAACCATTGTATTTAGCTAATGCAACTGTGTAAATACGATGGTTAGGGAAAAACATCACAATTACTCACCCGGGCTAAGATTCTGCTAATCGTCATTTTTTGTGAAAAAATCGTCGCAATTGTTCTGTAAATATGAAAGTTTTAAACCGTCGTAAATACTTGTTATTTGCAACACCCCTAACCGTCACAATTGTTGAATATTTGCTGAAGGAATTGACATTAATAGAGCATGCTCACGGTAGGAATAAAAATGGACAAAACAAATATATATCAGAGCATGGAAGCAATATGGAGGTATGAAAAACATACCTTTTGGAGCCTTAAACTTTGAAGATTGAAGAAGAATGGTTTGAAACTCAAAGAACAGCTTTCTTCTCCTCCGTGAGATGAAGCTTCCTGTGCAAAAATGTCTCCTCCGGTGCAATGCTAACCTTTCAGTTCACAGAATATGACCCAGCCTAATCTCCTTTTTGGTGAACACAGAAATGGCTAGAGATGATCATCAGGTTTCTTCCACAGCTCTCGGTTTTATCCTTCAAGGCTTGGCTTTTCAGTTAAGAAAACAAAAGCCAAAAAAGAAAAAGCCACGAGAGACAGAGAGTCAAGGGACTCGGGATTTTTTTTTTATTTTTTTTATCCCTTTTCTTTTATTTTATTTTTCCATACAGAAAGCTAAGAGTCATGAAACCAAAAATAATTTTTTTTTGATAAAAATAATATTCCCGGGATTTAATATCCGAATATTATTAACAAAATAAATTTTGGCTTCACCCTAAACTCTTCTAAACTGTGACCAGAAAAATCCTATGGTCCAGGCTATTGGGCCAAAATAATATTTATTATTTTTCTTGAACCCGAAAAGCCCAAAATAATAAACATTAATTATTTTCCTTAGAATTAAATAAATAACCCAATAAATAATAAATGAACCCAAATGAATAAAAAATAATTAAACTTTAATTATTTATTTCTTGTGATCAATTAAATAAATAATCTAATAAATAATTAAGTATTAATTATTTTTCTCTAGTTTAAATCCTGATTAATATTCTAATTATTCAAACTGGACCTAGGCCCTGAATAATTAATTAACCTATTAAACCAAATAATAAATTTCTCTCAATTTATTTTATTTCAGCCTAAATAATAAATTAGACTTCCTGAATAAAATAAAATCCTCTCAACTGAGATCAATTTCTCAACCCAAAAATTAATTAGGACTTACGGGCTATTCCGAGGACCAAAAAGACACATCGCCTTGGCTACAAAAATGACCAAAATACCCCTACTATATAAATAGATGTATTTTGCATTTTAAATATTTCCTAATATCACCATAATGAAATATTGACCTCAAGGACAATGCTGCATTAGCAAAGTCTTTGACCTACAAATAAAATGACTAAAATACCCCTCTACACATCGTCGTACATTTAGAGAGGAAAAAGTATATTAACACCCCTCTAAAAGACATCTACTATCCTTAGGCTTCTAGTCCAATGATCCACGACTTCTTGGAGTGTTTCTGCTTTCCAAGGGAGCTATTCTAAAGCAAACATCCAAGTCATATTTCCCAGGGCCTTGGATATTTAGATTATTCAGACAACCACAAGGGGCGATATAGTGTAGAAACTATCTTGTACAAGTCTGTCTTAACTAACTAATCACATATACCTAACATACAAGTATATTGGCCCTACGATAGAACCTCAACTATAGCATATCAAAGTATATGCTTCTAGCTTCGCCAAACCACCAACTCATACTCAAGTTATAGAGTACTAGTCCAGGCTATAGCGGTAGTAGTCTAGGTTTCTACCATATAATACTTTTAGAAACCACTATTACAGGTCATGTTCTACATATTCGAAATACACTTATGTCATGAAGTAAGTGGACTACTCACTGGCTAAAGGTAAGCCATTCCCCATTTAGAATTCATAATATAATAACCTATATATGATGAGATTCTCATTCTCATCAATCGGTTAAAAATAAATGTTTATATGTTTAAATAACCCATGATCCATACCTTACTGTGAAAGACCTCTAGTCACATGGATCACTTATTTACACATAATGGGTCTGTTCCAAACGAAAATATGCACAAATAAAGAAAATGAATTCACAAATAATTTTCAAAAATAAAAATTTTTAATAAAATATTCGATATTTTCATTAGAAACCTAATCTAAGAGGGCATACATTTTAACATTTGCGACGGTATCCAACCGTCGTAATTACAACCATGGCAATAAATCTTGGAGCAATTGCAACCATTAATAAAAACGACGGCTCCGACCATTGTATTTGTTCTGTTAAGCTATAACCAAATGTGACTGTTTGTGACTGTCACTTTTGATAAGCAAATATGATGGTATAGTGACCATCACATTTGCTAAGCAAATACGACCGTCGTATTTGATTTTTTTTTTAAATAATTGATTGTAATTTAGGCCTATCCAGTTGCAATTTCCAACCAAATACAATTCGTTCAACTCATTCAACACCAATCACAATAAAACACAATTTGTTTAATGCCAAATAAATTAAAATCAATCATTTGAATATTGAAATCATAAATAATTCTTAAACTTCACAAGAGAAGTAATACTACATATATAACAAGTAGGAAATGTCAAGGAATCGATTAGAAATAGTAGTACATGTAAAACAAGAAACAAAATTGAGTACGTCAGTGCTCCCTGGTATCATCTTTTCCTCTTCCTTTTTGTCTCTTCTTGGTATCATCTTTTCTCCTTCCTCCTTGTCTCTTCCTCTCCTCAGTTTCAACCAAATATTAATTTTTACCCAACATAGCTCAAGGTCAGTGGGTTAGGCTTTAGAACATCTCCTTTCCTGCATAATACACAAATCGAAGATCAATCTTGACAATAAAATGATTCCAAAAAATAGAAAACTTTCGCATTATCTTTAAAAAAATAATGTACAAGTGTAAATTTAAAATATTAAAATGTAGACATATACCGACATAAATCTTCTAAACTATGAAACTAATGTGTATATTCTGTAACAAAACCCAATTATATTTAAAGTTACAACAACAAAAAAATGTCAAGGTAGTGCAATTAAAATATTTTACACACTAATGTGGCTCCAATAAAAGATAAGGTAGCGCAATTAAAATATTTTATATAAAAGGAGCAAACCAATTGTCTTTTTTCCTTCCTCCTTGTCCCTTTTTGCAACAAAACCGAATTATATTTAAAGTCATAATAACAAAAAAATGTCAAGGCTATGTAATTAAAATATTTTGCGTACTAATGTGGCTCCAATAAAAGACAAGGCAGTGAAATTAAAATATTTTATGTAAAATGAGCAAACCAATCGTCTTTTTCCCTTTCTCTTTGTCCTTTTCTGCAACAAAATCGAAGTATTTTTAAAGTCACAACAATAGAAAAATGTCAAGGCAGTACAATTAAAATATTCTGCGCACTAATGTGACTCCAATAAAAGACAAGACAGCGAAATTAAAATATTTTATGTAAAATGAACGAACCAATCGTCTTTTTCCCTTCCTCCTTGTCCATTTTTGCAATAAAATCAAAGTATTTTTAAAGTCACAACAATAGAAAAATGCCAAGGCAGTGCAATTAATATATTTTGGGCACTAATGTGGCTCCAATAAAATATAAGGCAGTGCAATTAAAATATTTTATGTAAAATGAGCAAACCAATTGTCTATTCCCCTTCCTCCTTGTCCCTTTCTGCAACAAAACCCAATTATATTTAAAGTCAGAACAACAGAAAAATGTCAAGGCAATGTAATTAAAATATTTTACGCACATCTACCTTTTCCCCTTCCTCCTTATCCCTTTCTCTCCTTAGTCATCCCTTCCCTCTTGTCATCTATCTTTTCCCCTTCCTCCTTGTCTCTTTCTTTCCTCAATCCTTCCTCCCTTCTTCCCGTACAAAACCTGTCATTTACCCCTTCCTCTTCCTCTTATCTCTTTTTCTCTTCAATCATCCCTCCCCTCTTCCCGCACAGATATGTATATCCCTTAGTCATCAGTCATTAGTCATCCCTTAGTCTCTGTCTCTCCTCAGTCATCCCTCCCTTCTTCCCATGCATATATATATATATATCCTTTCTCAGAAATAGATAATCGCAATTCATTTGAGAGGTGGTCAAATTTTGAATTAGTTTTCAAAGAAAAAGATTTTAATGTGTTTTTCTTTCCAATCCAACCATTTCCTTTTGATCTACCCATTCAAGAGATTGTTTATTTAGATTTTCAATTTGATCTACTCATTCAAGAGACTTCTTTTGATGCTTTTCCTCTGATGGATGATATGTTTGTGCATGAACTTTTTTACTTCGTAATAGATTTTGAACAAAGTCGGAATATAGTTCATGAAATGCATCTTGAAAGTATCACTTCAGACGAAATTCCTATGGAGAAGAAGATAATTAGGAGGCAAAGAAATAAGAAGGGTAGTAACTCCATGATATTATCAATAACAGCTATTGCGAAGTATTTTTACATGTCACTCACTCAGGCGACTAAAGAACTAAGTGTTGGCCTAACCATTCTCAAAAGAAGATGTAGAGAGTTGGAAATTCATCGATAACCTCACAGGAAGTTAATAAGTTTGGAGACCCTAATCAAGAAAGTTTAAGTTCTCTCTTACACACACTTGTAAATAAGTTAATTATATGCTCCCAAGATAACAAAGAATTAATAATTTGAGAGTATGCCTTTGGATTTATAGGAGATGCGAAATGAAGAAGGAGAATGGCATATGGCTGAGAAGAACTTGAGAGAAGCTACTGAGATACTGAAACATGAGAAGAAATTGATGGAAGAATCCCTGATACGCAGTTAGAGGACCGAAGTAAAAGATTAAGACAAGCATGCTTCAAGGTCAACTATAAGAAGAAAAAACTAAATCATGTTTAAGATTACTGCTAGGTGTTTTAGGCATTCCTTCAACCCAACTATTCCAGAACCGTTTTCTCTTGCCTTTTGCTTTATTATCAAAGTGGTTGAAAAAAAGTAAATTGTAATATAAAAGTAATATGTTTATAATGAAGCACCATACTTCAATAACACTACAATTCCATTTCACCAATAATCACAATGCCAATACCAAATCTCCACATCAACTTTTCAACACCCTAACAATTCCACACATCAACATCCAACAATTCAACAACACAAGAATTTCCAAAAAAAAAATATGCTCTAGAAATATTTATAGAAATATAAAAATAATTCCAAACTCACATAGCATAAAAAAAATGGACGAGCATGAACAAACATAACACATTTTTCGAGCATATGAAGAATAGAATAATATATAACTATATCATCACAATGCATATGAAGAATAGAATAATATATAACTATATCATCACAATGCATAAGAAGTTGGAGGAATTGTGGAGAGGTTGTGGATGGCGGTTAAGGCTAGGGTGGCACTCCATCATAATTATTCTCAGAAATGTCCACAAATGGAATGAGATTTAATGAGGAATTCCATAAAAATTTACCGAAGATGATACCATAGCATCATTTCAAGCTTATAACGCAACAAATGAAGGCATTCAAGAATATCATCCCCGACCAACTAAGAAAAAAGGACTGAAGGAATTATTGGGTACATTAAATTAAAAAGAAAAATTGAGAAAAGAATTTATTCAACAATATACCTGCATATATATTATTCACCACTCTTGTAATATTTTGCCAAGCTTACGTCTCTGCCATGCAACATTTGTACAAAGAATTCGAAGCAAATTGATTAATAACTGCAGTAAAAAACATCAGGCATTAGATATGTGCAGTTTCAAAAACAATTGCGTTTAACCTCAAAAAAGGAAAAGGAATAATAGAGAAAATTAATTCATCGAAACAAGTTTCATGAATGATGTATGGAAAAGAATGATGCAGAAAATTAAAATTTCAGTCAAGTTTCAGATGAAACTGAGAGTCCAAAGTTAAAGCTTCAAAAAAATAATAAATAAATAAAATGATGTGATGGATAAGAAAAAAATTTCATGTGCACCTGCCGAAGTTGTATGATGACTTCATTCTTTTGGAGGTCATGATTTTTTGCCATATCAGGTAATAAAGCAGCTTTACATATTACAGCAAATACAGGATCCCGACCAAAGATTTTCCCATCTTGGACCAGCAAAAGCTGATAAGTAAATCTCAAAATAAGAATCTAGTCATATAAACGTTCAAATCATTAATCTGACATAATTAAATGAGCAGAACACAGACACTAGGAATCAATTATGATCTTCAACCCTCCAACTTTTCCCACCCAACCCCTTAAGTGCTAAGTAGAAACAACAAACACAAAAAGGCAAATAAAGAATTAAGTGGACTTGCACATATGAGTTCAAGCTGCAGCGGCCTCCACTACTACCTTTGCCTCCACCACCAAGCTTTAGCCGAAGATTGTCACAGTCTTCATCCACATGGATTGCGGGAGGAGGGAGGGCAGGAGGGAAGGGACTATGGGGGGTGATAGGAGGGGGAAGGGGTCAACGACGGGGGGGCTGCTGTGGGTGATTGAAGAAGGAAAAAGATAGAGGAAGAAGCACAGTACACTTTTTGTTGGAATCTAGAGTTTGGTTAAGGTGAAGAATGTTGTTTTCGTACAGCTTCAAACAATCATCTCGTAGCTTTTTCTTTTTCTTTTTCAAATGGAGATGGGAAGCATGAGAGAAAGGTGTCGGTGGAGAAGAAGAGCGAGAGGGAAGAGAAGAAGGCACAAAGGAAGCGTTCTCGGACAAAGTGGATGGCTACTAGGCGGAAACAGAGAGCGTGATTGAATGTGAGATTCAGACAAAGAAAGCGGTTACTATTACTGGAATCAACAGACAAATTGAACTGCGGTTACTATTGCCAAATTCGGACAAAGTAGACAAATTGTCTTGTGGGTCCCACAGTGGAATCAAAAGACAGAAAGTAGTACCACATATAATACTTAGATGAATTTGAATTTGCACGTGAAAGAAAAGACAAAAATTATACTATTTGTTAATAGCCAAGAACATGAAACCATTATCCAATAGTATACAACTATTGCTATAAATGTTGAAAATAGTTGCTATCCAAGAATATGAAACCATTGCTATAAATGTCGAAAATTTTAATTAATGAATTAATTTTAAAAAATACTAAAAAAAATCCTTGCGAGGATCGAAATACTATTGGACAAGTATGATAGAAAATACAAGTTAATATATGAAAATAATTAATAATAATTAAAAAAAATACTAAAAATGATTCCAGTGAGAATTGAAATATTATTGGAAAAGTATGACGAAAAATACAAGATAATATATGAAAATTAAAAATAAAAACCAACCTCCCGCCGAGGATCGAACTCGGGAACTTTTACTTTGCCAATTGCGTGCACTATATAGGTTATAGGGGTAGATAGCCAAGAATTTACACACACACACACACACACACACACACACATATATTAAAACTTTAAACATAGTTAAATAAAAAAGAAATACTATTAAAATAAATTCAGGATACTTTTGAAAAAATTAAAGATAAGATAATGAATTTTAATAATATTAGTCATAATATATATACATAATATATACACACACACATATACATATAATATATATACACACACACTCACACACACACAGACATACATATATAACAAACAAAAGCAACAAAGGAAAAAGAAAATCGGTGGGAAACAAATACTATTAGACAAATTGAAAAAGACAAATGGATGAAGACAAATGAACCAAATGCATTAAGATACGGTATATCTAGCAATAAAATTCCACTATTTTCTTTATAACTTTTTTCCGATCAACATTAGAAAATTATAAACATATGAAAATAAGTAATGCAAGTGACGTAAATTGAAGGAATATTTTAAATCAACAAGCTATTGTATGAAACTTTTAAAGAAAAAGATTAAATTACTTTAATTAGAAATTATAAAATTACTTAAAAATTAAGAATGTTATAATTTAATAAAATAATAAATGATAAAAGTCAAATAAAAAACAATGAACATATATTTGATTTATCAGGAAATAGATAATTTAAAATAAAAATAATTAAAGATCACAAATATTTTAAGAAGAAAAGAATACTTAAATAAAAACAATGCTTGGTGAATGGCCTTATCAATATTATAGCATATAAGTGATCTGTACGTATCCTAAATATATCTTAAAATAGCATATCCTAAATTTTGGATTTTGTATAAATTTATTTAGTTCAATAGGGTAATTATAGTTTTTTTCTCAAATTATTTTTGATATATTATTTTAGTTCTCAAATATTTTGTCGATCTATTTCTAATAACTCGTGCTAGAGGAGAAATAGAAGGAGAAAATAAAATAAAAAATGTGCTAAAAATGTCACATAATTTTTAAAAATCTTTGCAATGGATTTTTCACTTTCAAAATTAGTGTCACGTATTGAGAATGTATGCAAAAATATTATTACTTTATTACTTAATTTTTTAATAAACCATAATTTTTTAATGCATAATATCTCTTCAACAACGTATTTGTATGGTAACAAAATATTAATAATATATTTATTAACGAAAAAAATTATAAGTTTTACTTTATTTATTATGTAATAATTATTTAAATTTAACATAAATGGTAATAAAATATATAGATAAAATGTCTATATATATAATTAAATGTAATAATCCAGAGATAGGATACTCTACCTAGGTATATATGTACACACACATATGTATGTTTGTAATTAAAAAATTATTTATGTTATATAATATATTAATCTAATACCCACTAACTAATAATGATATATTATATTGTATATAAACAATATATATATACATATATATATCTTAGAATAACTCAAAATAATAATTAAAATAAAATTCAAGCTCTTTAATATCAATATGTAAAAACTTAAGATGTAAACAAAAATGTATTTGAAAAATCAATGATCTAATAATTACATGTATTTATAAAGTTAAAACAAGTTTAGTGACTAAATTTGAAGGTCATTCGTTTTATTTTATCACATTTGTACAATAATATCTATAAAATAAAAAGATATCTTAGTATTTACAAATATAAAGATATCAAATTAACGATCCAGCCGTTAAATTTATTGTAATAATTACCAATAGTAACTAAAATTGAAAATAATTTTGAGAGGCTTTGTTATAACTAGACTAAAAACGACGGTTACAATAAATTATTGTATTTAACCTACACTATTGCGACGGTTATAATAAACCGTCGTATTTGGTCTATTCTATTGCGACAGCTAAAATAAACCGTCGTATTTGGCCTACTTTATTGCGACGGTTATAATAAAACGTCATATTTGGCCTACTATATCGTGATAGTTAAATTAAACCGTCGTATTTGGTCACCAAATACGACGATTGGTATTAGATCGTCGTATTAAGTCTATCTATTGTGACGGTTTCAAAACCGTCGTATAAAGTAATCTATTGCAACGGTATTTTTACCGTCGCATTTGCCCCATTTTTTTGTAGTGAATCCACTTAATGGCATTCCAGTGTTCCTTCGCAGGATTTGAAAGGAACTGACTCACCATGCCCACTAATTGAGCAATATCTGGCCGTATACACGCCATCGCATATATCAAACTCCTTGAAGGACGAAAATGGCAAAAATCATCAATTCAAAAGTATGCTTACAGAACGAAAAAATTTACCTCTTTGCTTGAATGAACTTATTGGCACTGAAGAAGATGTCTGTGTCATGATGTTTGAAGCTATTGGATCACGTCCTTGTAAACGTCGATTTCGTCTCATTCACACGAAGCTTTTGAGCTTCCTAAATGGTGCCATTTCCTCTGCCAAGGAAGCTCACAAAATGTTGGGTTAGCCTGTGAAAGCCTCTGAGAAAATGGGTTTGTTGTGAGAATGAATAACCAAGTCCTTATCCCTTGATTTTCTTTTTCATTCCTTTTCATGCCTTCACCGAGAAAGAAGGACCAACAACATGAAACAAAAAGCTCCATACTTTCTATTATCTTTCATGCAAAACAACACGAGATCCATCCCGTGTTATTTTATTTAATTAATTAATTAATTAATTTATATTTTTATTTAAATTTTATTTTATCCTTCGTCTTATTCATTAGGCCAGATAAAATTATTTACTCTTGAGCTTGAACACCCATAAATAGTAAATCTCAATTATTTATTTTTTGGACTTCATTAAACAGCCCAATAAATAATTAACAAGCCCAAATAGACCAATATAAAATATCAGGCCTTTTATCTAGTTTATAGCTAGATTAATTTTTTAATTATTCAATCTGGGTCTTAGGCCCTGAATAATTAATTAATCAATTAAATTAGATAAAAATATATACTCTTTCTCGAGCATTTTATTTTATTCTAGTCCAGTAATAAATTAGATTATTTAAATAAAATAAAACTTATAATTATCAAGATCAATTTTTTAATCCAAATCTATTAGGACTTAAAGGCTATTCTGAGGACCAGAAGACACATCGCCATAACTACTAAAATGATCAAAATACCCCTATTATATAAATATTTATATTTTACATTTTAAATATTTTCTAATATCACCATAAGAAAATATTGACTCCAAAGATAATGTTGCGTTAGCAAAGTTTTTTACTTACAGGTGTAATGACTAAAATATCCCTCTACGTATCACCGTGCATTTAGAGAGGATGAGTGTATTAACACCTCTCTAATAGACATCTATCATCCCTAAACCTCTAGTCCAATGATCCACAATTCTTGAAATGTTTTCACTTTCCAAAGGAGTTACCCTAAAGTAAACATCCAAGTTATGTTTTCTTAGGCCCTGGATAATTAGATTATGTGAACAATCACAAGGGGCGATATAGTGCAAAAACTATCTTGTACAAGTCTGTCTTAGCTAACTAATCACATATACCCAACATATAAGTATATCGACTCTATGAAAGAATCTCAACTACAACATATCAAAGTATATACTTCTAGTTTTGTCAGACCACCAACTCATACTCAAGAGGTAAAGTATTTGTCCACGCTGTAGCAGTAATAGTTTGAGTTTCTTCTAAATAGCACTTTTAGAAACCACTATTACAGATCATATTCTATGTATTTGAAATACGTTCATACTATAAAGTAGTGGACCACTCACTGGCTAAAGTTAAGCCATTCCCCATTTAGAATTTATAACACAAAAATCTAAACATGATGAGATTCTCATTCTCATAAATCGGTTGAGAACAAATATTTATGTATTAAATAACCCGTGATCCATACCTTACTGTGAAAGACCACTATTCACATGGATCATTTACTTAAACACAATAAGTCTTTTCCAAACGTAAATCGTACATAAATAAAATGTAAATTTATAAAAAAATTTTGAGAATAAATTTTTTATTAACAAATTCTATAATTACAGCAGAAAACTAGTCTAAATGGTATATATTCCAACAATTTTCCACTTACACTCTAAGACTAAGAAAGTCCGTAGGTGCCCACCCCTATGGCGTTTAAGTGTCTCTTGAAGACTCTCTCAGCCAAAGGCTTGGTGAAGAGATCTGCTAGATTGTTTTCCGAGGCTATCTGTTCCACCACGATTTTCTGTCTCTGAATGAAATACCAAATCAGGTGGTACTTCCTCTAGATGTGCTTCCTCTTCTTATGGTTTCTGGGTTCTTTGGATTGTGAGACTATTCCAAAGTTGTCGCAATACACCACAATCGGTCTATCCATGTGTGGCACGACTCTAAGTTCTGAAAGGAACTTCCGGAGCCAGATTGCTTCCTTAGATGCTTCCAAAGCTGCCATATACTCAGCTTCCATGGTTGAGTCAGTAATACAAAATTGCTTAATACTTCTCCATGAAAAAGCTCCTCAAGACAAGATGAAGACATATCCACTAGTAGATTTTCTCTCATCCTTATCTGCCTGAAAATTTGAGTCTCTGTATCTAGTAGGAACCAAGTCGTCAGCTTTGTAAATCAGTATATAATTTTTCGTACCATTGAAGTACTTGAGAATATACTTTACAGCTTGCCAATAAACCTCCCTAAGATTTGACTGATATCTGTTAACTACGCCTATGGCAAAGCAGATATCTGGCCTAGTGCACAACATGGCGTACATGAGACTTCCCACAGCCAAAGCGTAGGGAATCCTACTCATCCTATCTTTTTCCTCTCGAGACTTAGGACAATCCTTAAAACAAAAAGATAACCCATGTCTACAAGGGATTAGAGCTCCTTGCATGAGTCCACACTAAACTTGGCCAGCATATTGTCAATGTATGTCATTTGAGATAATCCTAACATTCTCTACTTCCTACTTCTAAGAAGTTTAATCCCGATAATGTAATTGACTTCTCTCAAGTCCTTCATACTAAATTGACTAGACAACCAAACTTTAGTAGATGACAATGTTCCTACATCATTCCCAATAAGTAGAATGTCATCCACATATAGAACAAGGAAAATCACATTTATGCCTTCCAATTTCCTGTACACGTATGGTTCATCCTCGTTTTGAATGAAATCGTAAGATTTTACAATCTCGTCAAAACAAATGTTCCATGTTCTAGATGCCTGTTTAAGTCCATAAATGGACTTCTTAAGCTTACAAACCATATGTTCTTGGCCTTTAGCAATAAAACCTTCCGGTTGGGACATATAGATGTCTTCGTTAAGATGGCCATTAAGAAATGCCGTCTTGACATCCATTTGCCATATCTCATATTCGAAATGACATTCAATGGCAAGGAAAATGCGGATAGACTTAAGTATAGCTACCGGGAAAAATATTTTCTCATAATCAATTCCCTCTTTCTGAATATAACCTTTCGCCACAAGCTTAATTTTGAAGGTTTCCACCTTCCCATCCACTCCCCTCTTCCTCTTATATAGCCACTTACACCCAATGGGTTTTATCCTTTCAAATGAAGATACAAGATCCCAAACCTGATTGAAGTACATAGACTCAATCTCGACTTTCATTGCTTCATGCCATAGATTTGTATCGGCATCAGCAATAGCCTCCTCTTATCTAGTGGAATCTTGTTCCTGATGGTCAGAGACCAGCTCAAAAGCCTCTCCTGTCCATCTTTCTAGAACTCTAGATATCCTTCCACTACGATGAAACTCTGTTTGTACAGGTTCTTGAAGCTGTGCCTCTTCTTGTTCTATAATCAGGTCTAAAAAAGTTGATTAAAAGATAACTTCTCCTCAAGTTCCAACCTTGTTGAACCTTTAGTTGAAGTACTTTGATCATCTTTCAAGTATCTAACATTAGTACTTACCAGTATTTTCTACTCATTTGGATGATAAATATAACATCCTTTTGTCCTTTTTGGATACCCAACAAAGTAGCATAATTCTGATATTGGTTTTAACTTGTCTCCCTTAATCAGTACGTAAGTTGGACAACCCTATATCTTGAGATGATTTAGACTTGGCTTATACCTAATCCACATCTCATAAGGCATCTTAGGTACTGACTTGGAAGGCACTAAGTTCAAAATGTATGCCATTGTTTTCAAGGCATATCTCCAAAAAGAGACCGGAAGAGTAGCATAAGATATCATGCTTCGGACTATTTTCATTAATGTCCTATTCTTTCTCTCAACTACTCCATTTTATTAGGGTGTACCCAACGCAGAGAGTTGGGATACTATCACATGATATACCATGTAATCCTTGAACTCACCGAGGATGTACTCTCCACCACAATCTGATCACAAGGTTTTGATCAGTTTACCTGTCCGATACTCTACTTCAGCCTTAAACTCTTTGAACTTGTCAAAAAAGTCAGACTTGCGTCTCATCAAATAAACATAACCAAATCTTATACAATCATATGTGAAAGTAATGAAATACTCAAAACCCCCTGTAGCTTATGTAGATAAAGGATCACACACATCAGTATGAACAAGGCCTAATATTTCTTTGGCTCTACTAACCTTTTGGTCATTTTTTCCATAAGACAGGATTCACATTGTGGCCAACTTTCTAATCTTAAAGTCCAAGAGTCCATCATGGATTAACCTCTGAATCCTGGTTGAGTTAATATGACCCAATCTTAGATGTCAAATATATGAGTCATTGACATTGGTCTTTCTCTTCTTACTTAAAGGTTCAGATTAAGCGTTATTTATTTGATTGTTTGTAGGATTTAAAGAGAATAAGTTTCCATACATGTGCCATGTACATAAAACTTCTCCATTTCTACTGATAGTAATACCAGAATAGAAAGAAACAGAATATCCATGATTTATTAGCTTTGTAACTAAAATCAAATTCTGTCTAAAACCGGGTACATATAAAATATCTTTCAAAATAACTACTTTATTACAATAAAAAACAAAATTCAACTCTCCTACTGCAAGAGCCCATACTCGTGCTCCATTTTCTACTCGTAGTTCATGCTCATCATTCTGGAGTCTTCTTATCTTCCTAAACCCCTACAAGGAGTTACAGATATGATCAGTGGCACCAAAATCAACAATCCAAGTAGAAGTTGATCCAACTATTGGAATTGACTCTAGATAGAGAACAATACCTGTAGGGTTTTTCTTGACCTAAAGTTCTGGACATTCCTTTTTCAAGTATCCCTTCTACCCGCACTTGAAGCATTTGCCTTTGGGCATGTTGGGTTGGTTCTTGAGTTGGGTCAATGCGTTTTCCTTCTTCTTCTTGAACTTCCTGGGCTTGGGCCTAATTCTGGAAGAAAAAGTCCTAACAATCATAACCTTGGATTGTGGCTTCATGTCATTCTCTGCCACCTGGAGCTCTTTCATTAACTCGGTTAAACTTATGTTTAACTTATTCATATTATAATTTAACTTAAATTGAGTAAAAGAGCCCGAAAGAAATTCGAGAACTATGTCCACTTGGCTCTCGGAGTCAATTACAACCCCTAAGACTTCTGCTTCCTCGAAAGTAGCAATCATTTTGAGCATATGCTATCTGACTGATACTCCCTCAGCCATCTTAGTGTTAATGATCGTCCTAAGAGCCTCTTACCTTGTAGGCTGGCTTTTATCTGCGAACATCGTGGCTAGTGATTGGCTAATGTCGTACGCAGTAGCCATGTGCTCATGTTTAGACTGAAGCACATTAGACATGGAAGCCAACATGTAGCATCGAGCCATCTCATTGGCCTTTTTCCATGCTTTCTCAACCTCTCGCTCCTCAGCGGTGGCCTTTTTCCATGCATAGAGGGGCAGGTTTCAATGATGATATACTTATATTCCTCAGCAGTGAGTGTTATGTTTAAATTTCTTTTCCAGTCCATATAATTTGGACCCGTTAGCTTATTCTCAAGGAGAATAATGGTCAAAAGACTAAAAGAAACTCCACCAACCATTTCTGAAAAATAAAAAATAAAAAAAAATCAATTTGTGAAAAACAAAATAATTTGTGACTTTATCCTCATATTAAATCCGATAATAGTTAACCCTATCACTATTATCTTTTAATATGATAAATTTAGCTCTTAGAAAAACTGACATAACTTCTTGAGAAATTAACAGTTTCCTAAACTAAGTGTATTAACCACCAAACATTAATTTTCTTTCTAGGTAAATGATTTAGAAGATAACTCCATCGTGGGATAACCGTTTCTTCTCATTTTCTATGGACATTCCTCTTACTATAACCTCCAACGTGGGCTAGTTGATTATAACACATGTCCCGAGTTATTAATTATATTCATCCATTAGTTTTAGATCCTTGTGGTATCCCTATCCTATATGAGTTCACTCTTAGGTGACGTGAGGGGACCCACGATCTCTAATGAGGATCGTGATGGAAGCCGTGGAGCCGTTGGAACCCTTCTCCCACTTAATATTTTAAAATAAGAGTTTTCTTGAAAAATATCTTTTAAAAATTTTAATTAAATTTTCTTTTAACTCAAAAATAAAATATCTAAACCTATAAAAAATTCTATGTCAAGGTTTATACCCTTTGAAAAAAAATTTCATGAATTAATTTTATTTAAGTTAATAAACTTAACAATTTCAAAAATTTTCAATAAAACTTTCGAGAAATTTTGATCTCAAGTTTAATTGAACAAAAATAATTTTTCATGTTAAAATTAAATCAAAATGATTTTCTTTTTTAATTTACAAAAATATCTAAATCCAAAATATTTTCTATGTTAAGGATAAAATTCTTTGAGAAAATAATCAAGAATTAATTTTTGTTCAAATTAAAATTAACCATTTGATTTAAGAAAAAATATTTTTCTTTGTCAAAAATTTCCAAAGACTTTGGTCTTTGAGAAAACGTTCACATAGGGTACAAAAAGAAGTAAGCATGCTAGAAAACTGTAAACGTTTTTATTCTTTTCTATTCTTTTAATTTAAATGTCCAAACAATATAATTAAACACATTAATTAATTAATTATTTTGTTTAATCCTAAATTTCTTTTACTATTATTTTTCATGCAAAAAATATTTAAACAATATTAACTATTGTAATAAAAATGACTTTACCTGGTATAGGACCAAAAACAAAAAAAAATTAATTTTTTTTTATTTCGGGTTCAATGCACCTACCACATTGGATCATGGCTTGTGGAAAAACCTATTGGCTCCGATCCGAGCGGGTGCCCCCGACCCGCCGCACTGCCACGGTCAAAATTGATAACAACAGCAATTGCAAATTGCAAATGCATTTCCTCATGGAAGAGGCTCTATTGCAAGGATGGCTTCCTTACGCGCCACGAGGAAGCAGTCCTCGCGAGCCTAGTTGGGCTGCAACTCCAAGCCGTGGCTCCTCACACATCCTTTGAAGGCGGCTCGGCTTGACTCGGCTCGGCTCATCTTCTCCGGATTTTTCTTCTGCGATTTTTCACTTCTTCTTCTAGTTCTTTCATCCAGACAGTATGTAAAACCACTTAACAAGCTCCTATACCTTTAAAAACAGTAGGCTTACATGTTTCATCTAAGAAAACAGTAAATTACAATATTCCTATGCTTCCACTCACGAAACT
Source organism: Voacanga thouarsii (assembly GCA_026120185.1). Lineage (NCBI taxonomy): Eukaryota > Viridiplantae > Streptophyta > Magnoliopsida > Gentianales > Apocynaceae > Voacanga > Voacanga thouarsii. The sequence continues at coordinate 1,519,535 of JANUWF010002144.1, forward strand.
TACACAGAAATTATCCCATACTAGAAACGCGAAGGTTCATAGAAAACATCCAACACAAATATTTTTTTGTTTTAGTTAAGCCTAACATGCTTCCTACATTTGCCAAACCATAGCTCTGATACCACTTGAAGGACGAAAATGAAAAAAATCATCAATCCGAAAAATATATACTCTCTCTCGAGCATTTTATTTTATTCTAATCCAATAATAAATTAGACTATTTAAATAAAACAAAATAAAACCTATAATTATCAAGACCAATTCCTTAACCCAAATCTGTCAAAACTTAAGGGCTATTCCGAGGACCAAAAGACACATCGCCTTGGCTATTAAAATGATCAAAATACATTCGCTATATAAATAGCTATATTTTACATTTTAAATATTTCTTAATATGATCATAAGGAAATATTGACCTCAAGGATAATGCAGCGTTAGCAAAGTCTTCGACCTACAGGTGTAATGACTAAAATACCCCTCTACGCATCGCTGTGCATTTAGAGAGGATAAGTGTACTAACACCTCTTTAATAGACATCTACCATCCTTAGATCTCTAGTCCAATGATTCACGACTCCTGGAATGCTTTCACTTTCTAAGGAAGCTACCCTAAAGTAAATATCCAAGTCATATTCCCCAAGGCCTTGGATAATTAGATCATTTGAATAGTCACAAGGGGCGATATAGCGCATAAGTTATTTTGTACAAATCTGTCTTAACTAACTAATCACATATACCCAACATACAAGTATATCAGCTCTTTGAAAGAATCTCAATTACAGCATATCAAAGTATATGCTTCTAGCTTCGTTAGACCACCAACTCATACTCAAACGGTAAAGTAATAGTCTGGGTTTTTTCTAAATAGTACTTTTAAAAACTACTATTATAGGTCTTGTTCTATGTATTCGAAATACGTTCATGCTATGAAGTGAGTGAACTACTCACTGGCTAAAGGTAAGCCATTTTTCATTTGGAATTCATAACATAATAACCTAAACATGATGAGATTACTCAAGTGGTAGAGTATTAGTCTATGCTGTAGCAGTAATAGTCTGGGTTTCTTCTAAATAGTACTTTTAGAAATCACTATTACAGGTCATATTCTACGTATTCAAAATAAATTCATGCTATGAAGTGAGTGAACTACTCATTGGCTAAAGGTGAGCTATTCCCCATCCGAAATTCATAATACAATAACCTAAATATGATGAGATTCCTATTTTTATCAATCGGTTAAGAATAAATATTTCTGTGTTAAGTAACCCGTGATCCATACCTTACTGTGAAAGACCACCATTCATATGGATCATTTACTTAAACACAATGGGTCCTTTCCAAATATAAATTGTGCACAAATAAAATGTAAATTTACAAATAAATTTTGAGAATAAATTCTTTTATTAATAAATTCAATAATTACAGCAGAAAACTAATCTAAAGGGTATATATTCCAACACTCCCAACTGCTGAAGCATATGAAATTTTATTCATTTAATCCTTCTCATTCTCTATAGAATGGTACTGTCTGTTACTCAACCTAAAGTGATTAGCAAGAGGACAACTAACCATTTTAGCTTTATCCATGTTGAACCTTTAAAATATCTTCTCAATGTACTTCTCTTGTGATAACCACAATTTCTTGGTGCCCTTGTCTCTGGTTATTTCATGCCAAGAATTTATCTTACTAGCCCTAAGTTTTTTATAGCAAAAACCTTGCTTAATTGCTGCTTCAAGCTGTTAATTCTGGAACCATTCTGCCCCACAATCAACATATCATCCACATAGAGCAAAAGAATAATAAAATCATCATCAGAGAATTTTTGTACGAACACACAGTGGTCTGAAATAGTCTTCTTGTAGCTTTGCTCCCTCATCACAGACTCAAACTTCTTATATCACTGTCTCGGTATTTACTTCAAACCATATAAGCTTTTCTTAAGCTTACAGACATAGCCCTCTTTCCCCTTTACTTTGAAACCCTCTGGCTGCTTCATGTATATCTCTTCCTCCAAGTCACCGTGAAGGAAGGCAGTCTTCACATCCATCTACTCGATCTCCAGGTCAAGGCTTGTTGCTAACCCCAACACTGTTCTGATGGATGTCATCTTCACCACTGGTGAGAAAATCTCACCAAAGTCAATCTCTTTTCTTTGATGAAATCCCTTCACAACTAATCTGGCTTTAAACCATGGCTGGAGACTGTGTTCTTCATGCTTGATCCTGAACACCCATTTGTTCTTCAAAGCCCTCTTACCTTTCGGTAACAACACCAACTTAAAAGTTTTGTTCTCATGTAAAGACCTCCTCTATTCTTGCATAGCTTCAATCCACTGCTTACTGTGTTCATCATCCATTACTTCTTGGAAGCTTTCTGGTTCTCCCCCGTCAATTAGTAACATATAATGTTCTTCAGAATATCTAGTAGAGCGTTGTCTGACTCTATCAGATTTCCTCAGAATTGGAGAACCTACTGGAGCTGGTGATTGATCATGAACACTTTCATCATTAGAAGCATCTGATAGCAGTTCAAAGGGAGCAATTGGATCACCTGCCCTAGGTTGATCATTAAAAGCTTCATCTTCAACTTCTCTTGACACCGTCGTTGAAGGAACTAGCTCTATGTTTGTTGAACCACCATTGGATTTGGAAGTATTATTCTGGGCTTTTTCAATGTCTGCAATGGTCTCATGCTCAACAAACACCACATCACAGCTTCTGACAAGCTTCTTCTACACTAGATCATAAAATCTATAGCTAAGTTGATCTTGACCATAACCAATAAACACGCACTGTCGTGTCTTGACATTAAGTTTGGATCTCTCATCCTTTGGCACATGCACAAAGGCCTTGCAGCCAAACACCCGCAGATGATCATAGGAAATATTCTTTCCTGACCATACTTTTTCTGGAGTATCATACTGAAGAGAGATACAAGGTGAAAGATTTAATATGTGAGCAACTACTAGTATAGCCTCACCCCAAAATGTCTTTAACAACTTTACATGTGAGAGTATATATCTAACTCTCTCCATCAAAGTCCTGTTCATCCTCCCAGCCAAACCATTCAGCTGCGGCATTTTTAGTGGTGTCGTTTGATGTCGAATACCATGCTCCTCACAGTAAGTATGAAAGGGTTATGTATACTCTCCACCATTGTCTATGCAAATGCATTTTAGCTTCTTGCCGGTCTGTCTCTCTACCAGAGATAAAATCTTCTTAAAGACCTCCAGCACCTGGTCTTTAGTCTTCAGAAGATACACCCATATCTTTCGGAAATGATCATCAATGAAAGTCACAAAGTATTGAGCACCACTAAGTAACTTTGGCATTGGCCCACACAAGTCTGAATGTATTAGATCCAATACATTCTTCATTCTGGAAGGAAAAGAACTCTTGAAAGCAATTCTATTTTGCTTTCTCGCCAGACAATCAGCATACTTCTTCAACTGGACCTGATCCAATCCAGACAACACATTCTTCTTAGCTAAAAAGGTCATACTTTTCTCACTCATATAACCTAACTGCTTGTGCCACAACTCAATTGTACTATCATTCTCCACTACTTTCACAGCCTCCTGAGAGATCTTCACCTGCATCATGTACAGTTTTGAGTACTTTTTCCCACTGGCCACCACCAACGATCCTTTGGTGAGCTTCCATTGGCCATTGTAGAAGGTGTTGCAGTAACCTTCATCATCCAACCTTCCTGCTGAAATTAAGTTCAAATGCATATTTGGAATATGCATTACATGTAGTTTGAAAAAAACAAAGGAGGCATGCTGTGCGTAAAACTAAAAAAAACAGAGGCAAACAAACGAAGCATAACAAAACAGCATGGAAGCGTTTAATCCATACCTCTGTGTGCCTTAAACCTCTTTGGTTGTGAAGAAATCGACTGGACCACAGGAATAACTCCTTCTTCTCCGCTTGATGAAACTTCTGGTTGAAAACTCGCTATCCTCCTTCTACACCTTGTTTGCATGAATGCCAAGCTTTTCGGATCTTGGAATATTCCATTGCCTCAATCCTTGTTGGTGAAACAAAAGGCAAGGAGGAGTAAACTCAATGTTCTTGATCCTTTTGCAACAAGAGAAGAGAGAAGTTACGAGAGAGAAAGAGTGCTTGAACAACAAAAGGTTTTTTTTCCTTTTCCAGAGACGTGAGTCTCCCCCAAAAAAAACCACGGTTTATATTTTTTTTTATCTGATAATAATATCCCCCGAGATTTGATATTTCAAACACTCGGATGTTATTAACAGAGTGAGTTTGGCTTAACCTTAAATTCTTCTGAACTGTATCTGGAAAAAACCATATGGTCCAAGATATTAAGCCAAAATAATATTTTTTTTTTCTTAGACCCAAAGAGCCCAAAATAATAAACATTAATTATTTATTTTCTGGGCTTATAGAAATAGCCCAATAAATAATTAATGAGCCTAAATGAATAAAAAATAATTAAACATTAATTATCTATTTCCTGAGCTTATAGAAATAACCCAATAAATAATTAAACAAGCCTTTTTCTATCTAGTTTAAACTCGGGTTAATTTTTCTAATTATTCAAATTGGACTTAGGTCATGAATAATTAATTAACTAATTAAACTAGATAATAAATTTCTCTCAACTTCTTTTATTTAATTTTATTCCAATCCAATAATAAATTAGATTTCCTGAATAAAATAAAATCATTTTCAACTGAGACCAATTCCTCAACCCAAAATTAATTAGGACTTACGGACTATTCCAATGACCAAAAAGACACATCGTCTTGGTTACTAAAATGACCAAAATACTCATGCTATATAAATAACTATATTTTGCATTTTAAATATTTCCTAATATCACCATAAGGAAATATTGACCACAAGGATAATGCTGCGTTAGCAAAGTCTCTGACTTACAGGTGAAATGACTAAAATACCTCTCTACACATCGCTTTACATTTAGAGAGGAAAAAATGTACTAACACCTCTCTAAATGACATTTACCATCCTTAGGCTTCTAGTCCAATGATTCACGACTTCTTGAAATGTTTCCGCTTTCCAAGGGAGTTACCCTAAAGCAAACATCCAAGTTATGTTTCCCAGGGCCCTAGACAATTAGATCATTCAGACAACCACAAGGGGTGATATTGTATAGAAACTATCTTGTATAAGTCTGTCTTAACTAACTAGTCATACATACCCAACATGCAAGTATATTAGTCATATGATAGAACCTCAACTATAGCATATCAAAGTACATGCTTCTAGATTCGTCAGACCACCAACTCATACTCAAGTCGTAGAGTACTAGTCCACGCTGTAGTAATAGTAGTCTAGGTTTTTACCAAATAGTACTTTAAGAAACCACTACTACAGGTTCTATTCTACGTATTTGAAATACGCTTATGTCATGAAGTGAGTGGACTATTCACTGACTAAAGGTAAATCATTCTCCATTTGAAATTCAAAACATAATAACCTAAATATGATGAGATTCCAATTCTCATCAATCGGTTAAGAACAAATATTTATGTGTTAAATAACCCGTGATTCATACCTTACTGTGAAAGACTACTATTCACATAGATCACTTATTTAAACACAATGGGTCTTTTCCAAACGAAATTGTGCACAAATAAAAAGCAAATTCACAAACGATTTCTAAAAATAAATTCTTTTATTAAAACATTCGATATTTACATCAGAAACCTAGTCTAAGAGGGTATACTTCCCAACATTACATCCATCAAGACTAACTGCGTACCATTCTTCGTTTTTAAGCAAATATCTCTTTTTCCTACAACTTTTGAGGAATAGTTATTTCTCATTCTGACAACACCAAAATCCCCTGGTGTGTAAGAAGAGAACAATTCCCTTCAAGATGTCACGTGAATAGTAGCGCCACTGTCAACTACCCAATTGGTCTCGTGGGTTGCAAGGTTGACAATGTCTTCTTCAGTGATGATGTTGAACTCCTCGGCAACATGGGTCTGTTCCTCATCACTGCTATCATCTTGGGTCTTCCCCTTGCCTTTGTTTTTCTTTTGATCTTTCTTGAGCTTTCAACAGAACTTCTTTATGTGACCCTTTTGTTTACAGTGATGGCACTCCACATTGGCACACTTATTTAACTTTCCCTTGCTTTTGTCCCTGGACATCGAACTTCTGGCCTGACTCCTCCCCCTGGATTCTGCAACAAGGACATCCTGTTGTGATGAAGTGGATCCTTGTGCTTTTCTTCTCATTTCTTCATTTAGGACTCCACTTTTGACACATTCCATATTTACTATACTATTTGGTGCAGAATTAGGGATTGAAATCTTCGAAGTCTCCCAAGACTCTGGTAGGGATGTCAGCACCAAAAGCGCGAGTACTTTATTGTCAATTTTAATGCCCATCCTTGATAGCTACTCCACGATCCCCTGCATATCATTTAAATGATTTGCTATCGACATACCCTCCCAGTACTTCATCTGGAGTAGCCTTATCAAATAAAATAATTTGTTGTTGCCGATCTTAGAAGCGTACAGCTCCTCTAGTTTGTTCCACAACATCCGTGCATGAGTCTCATTACAAATGTGATTGTACACATTGTCTTCGCCAAACTACCGGATGAAACCGCAGACTTACTTATGCTCGAATTCCCATTCCTCGTCTGTCTTGTTCTCAGCTTTAGTTGTACTAAACACTAGTAGATGCATCTTCGTCACAAATAGGAGATCATTCATCTTGTTTCTCCATATGTGATAATTCATGCCATTTAAATTAATCATTTTGCTCGTCTTTACCTCCATGGTCCCCGTCTATACTTTAAATGAATAAATAATAATCTAACTTATTTTCTGATATGGAGGGTTCACTTTAGTGGCAACCACAAAGCATATAATAAGTAGATATTATTACCCCAATAAAGTTCTGATACTAATTGTTGGTAAAAATAGCATAGAGTAATTACTATTTTCTCTTGGTGTAGCGGAATGATGGACCAATAGGATAGGCGGATGAAAAAATAAACTAAATACGAACAAAGCAAATAAAATAAGGAATTTAAAATGGCACCAGAAATTTAACGTGGTTTATCCTGGATTTGGACTAGTCCATGGGACAAACTCTGAATAATTCTTCTACTAATAAAATAATTAGTAGGTTTATAAGAGGGACTTCTCTAGAAAAATACTAGAGGCATAACCTTAAGATTATGTCAAAATAGTGACACTCAAGTGTTTCCCAAACACCCTAATTAACCTCACTATTTTGTCACTCCCCAATTATTTTTTCCTCTCCCCACAAACTCATCAAAGATACAAGCTTTAGACTCCAACATTCACTTATTCACATAAACTCTGCTTGTGTTTGTGTGTGAGTTTTCTGTGCACTCCAAGCATACCTATTTATAGGCATACTAGAGGCAAAAAACAAAAAAAAACAAAAAAACAAACACCCTTGCTATCATAGAGTGATTGCCATCAGTGGCAACCACTCCATCACAATTAACAACTTCTCAACCACTCCATTAAGGGGAGTTTGACCGAATTGGGTCAAAATCCAATTCAAAAACCAAATGAGGGGTGAAATGTGTCTGGACATCAGACAGGAGGTACCTCGCATTTGGCGAATGCAAGGTTCCCAAGGTTCTCGCATTCACCGAATGCGAAATGATCGTGTCCAACATTTTTGGTGTCTACGCATCCAAGGTGGCTACTAAGTTGTACCTCGCAAATCACATTTACGAGGTTTGTTGCACCTCACAAAAGTGATTTGTGAGGTAGTCTGCGCATTCAAGGTTGAGCATTTATTTATATTTTTTTTGTAATTTTTTTTCTTTATTGTCATTAATATTTTTAAATAACACAAAATATATTTTTTTTTGCAATATCTTTTTCTCTATTGTAAAATAAATTAATATTTTTAAATAACACAAAATATATAAAGGTTTATATAACTTTAAATAATTAATAATTTAAATTTAATAATTACAAGTAATATACATGTTTTTACTCTAGTTAATTTTATTTATATGCACATATTTTGAAATAAATTTTTATTTGTAATTTAATTTATAATATTTAATTATTCATGAAAAAATTATAAAATTTTAAATTCTCAACTATCTAAATATACTAAAAATATCTTTTTTTTCCTCTATATTGTAAGCATTTTATCATTTTTGTGACTTTTTCCTCTCATTTTTTTTCTATGGAATTTAAAGTCTCTACTATAATCATCCGTTCATTTTATTTTTTATTTTTGTAATTTTTTTCTCTATTGTAAAAGGAATTAATACTTTAAAATAACACAAAATATATAAAGACCTATATAAATTTAAATAATTAATAATTTAAATTTATTAATTTAAATTTGATCATAACAAGTAATATCTGTATTTTTACTATAGTTAATTTTATTTATATTAGATTTTGAAATAAATTTGTATTTGTAGTTTAATTTATAATATTTAATTATTCGTTAAAAATTATAAAATTTTAAATTCTCAACTATTTAAATATGCTAAAAATATCCTCTCTCTCTCTTTTTTTTTTTTCTATTGTAAGCATTTTATCATTTTTGTGACCTCTTCCACTCATTTCTTATATTTCAATTTTATAAACTTCCACCTTTGTATTTCAAAGGAATTAATATTTTTAAATAATACAAAATATATAAAGGTTTATATAAATTTAAATAACACACAATTAAAATTTGATATTAACATGTAATATACATATTCTATTGTTACTACAATTAATTTTATTTATATTGGATTTTGAAATAAATTTGTATTTTTAATTTAAGTTTAATTTATAATATTTACTTATTGAAGAAAGTTATAAAAATATAAATTCTCAACTATCTAAATATACTAAAATTATAGTGTCAACTATTTAAATATCAATTATCTAAATTTCATAATTCCCTTACATTTCATAATCCAAATAATTTATAAATTAACTGAATTTGGATAATGTGTGAAATATTAAAGTTCTAAAAAATCATTTAAAAAATTTATATTATATTTGTCTTTAAAGTTCTATTATTATTAATTTTGTCTTAAAAATGGCCAAACTAAATTGAACTTTAAAACGTGATACAGATAATAAAATTTATTACACATGAAATAATCTAAAAAAAAAAGGATGAAAGCTAGTTCTACAATGAAATTCTCGACGGTTTCTTAGAGGTTGAACTCGTCTCAGAGGCTGTTGTTGTTGTTCTTCAGGTGGTTCTTCTGATTTTATTCGTAACGGTGAGATAGACTGGGAATATCTATAGAATGTCTGTGCCGTATTTGAGACTGTCCAGAAGAAGGGCCGGCATTAAATTCATCAGTTGAAGATAAGCATATAATATTGAAGACTATGTGTTGTGGAGTAATAAAATCAGCTTACCTATCTTCAATTTCTGGAGGATTACCTTGTTCATAATCGTGTACTGGTGAGTAGTGATCCTGCATAGGAATATCAGGTATAACATGTCTGCGTGCCCGTCTACCCCCTCTCTGCACCGGGGGAATTCCGCGATTAACTTCTTGCTGAATCGGAGGTATCAGTTGAACAGTGTAGTTTCGTCTAGCTGGCTCATAGGGTGGGTGGTTCAAAAAACTTACCTCACCAGCGGCAGTCAATGAATGCGTAGCGAGATCCGTTATTGATGCAAACATTTGTCTACTCGCAACATCTGCATTTTAATAGCCTTCATTGCCAAGGTACAATATCTGATGCATCAAAGCAGCTTATATATGTATTTTGAAATGTCAATAAATTATTTGAGTGTAAATTATATATTTTATAGTACTATGCAAAAAAAATTTACATACCAATACTTCTGTCGCCTCACCGCTCAATTGGTAGCCCAAAGGATTAGATTACGTTATAATCGGATTACCAATTAGTCGCCTAGTATGAGTCAAATACCATGCTGCCTAGTCGCGAACTAGACTATATTCTGACTGTAACTATGTTGTCCAAGAAGAACTGTTGAATGCCTATTAACCCAGTTCGCGAGATGTATTGAATCTATCTTGGACCTGTTGGGGATATGCCCTAGAGTCAATTTGTACTTATACAATTGTCATTATGTTTTATATAATAATATGAGGCTTTCCTTTCCATGAATAGTGAGTTTTGTTTTGTTGGTCATCAAGTACGTGACTTGATAGTAAAACCCTACAATGAATACAATGACTATTCTAAAATCGTCCTCGATCGATTATTATTATTGGAATAATAATAAATTAAGATTAGTATGTTTGTGACTTGATGGCTATGTTTTATCGGCCATGGATATTTGTGATATCGAGTTAAGACATAAATAAATGTTAGAGAACATTGTATTGGACATGACCCACTTGTGAGAGTACTTCATGGAATATGTCATAAGTACTTTCTAGCCATAATAATATTGAAAGTCCTTCGACCTAAATTCATCATAGTTTCTTACTTGATAAATTCTATATTTTGACATTGTCTAAAGTTGTCTTTAACCAGGTAATAAATTAGACTATTGTTGGATATAGAATAAATCAAGGAGAGGAATATGATTGATTGTGAAGGAATTTGTCCCTCTCAGTTATGGGAGAGATATCCATGGGCCCCTTGATAAGTTAGACTCGTTAAAAATGCATGGCCGTGCTCAAATATATCAATCTAAGATATTGATATCATTTGTTTGAACAGATCTACTATGAAATCAAGAAATAATTGATTAAGCTTAATAAGGATGACATGCTCCGTGCCTTATGCTTAATCTGGATATCGTGTGACAAAAGGACTAAATATAAAATTATGGTTTGGTTCAAAGAGATCACCGATCTTCATTTAACCTGGATAGTTATAATGTTTTGCTAGAAACCGCTTATAACTTGTGGGCCATTTAAATATGATTTAGGCACACTGCCAGTATTAAATGAACCTATAGGGTCACACAATAAGCAAACTTGTTAGGTTATTTTTCTGGTGACCAGGTTCGATGAATCTGGATAATATCCAGATTATAAGAATCTGACTCGGTAAAATAATTAGTTAAATTACCGAGATAATGGCAGAATCTTATCATATCAGTTTTAATTTAATTTGAATTTAAATTAGAATATGATAAGATATTATTAGGGTTGGACTCTAAGAGGTTCGAGGGTTTTTAAGAAAACCCTAGCCGTCTTTTCAATAGTCCAATTTTTCGGTTGAGAACATTCGTGTCATTCTCTACCAGAGAGAAAAAGAAAAAAAACCTCTCAAACCCTAGGCGCTAGCACTCCCCGGGTATCGAGTGAGTTCGCGGTGTGTATCCGATAGAGGACGTTCGCATACTGCAGACGTCCGGTGATTGTTCGGGTTGAACGTACAACGAGCGCAACCAGAATCGAAGGATTTCAATTACAGCAACCAGAGGTAATTCTTAAAACTTAGATCTTCTTAATCGTTTACTTGGGTCCTCGGGAGGGATTCGTAGATGTTTTCCGCGTTTAGGAGTCCACGAATCCCAACAGGACCACCCTGCACCAGGAGTTCTCATATCACGGGCATGCAAATTGTTACCAGTGTCAACTGCAGCAGGTATTGTCTACACAAATCTAAACTGTCGCATAACTCTATTTGGGCGATGCACTTCTATTGTTTTTCAACAAATTAGGGATATGATAGATGCCCACATGTGTCGTCTATGAGTGTAATATGGGAGTAAGGTAGCCAACATATACTCATCATAAGGCTGTCAGATAAATTGCATAAAAGTAAACTATCAATATCAATAATAAATAACGAATTTAAAATTAGTGTTGAAAGCAAATTGGTTGAAGTAAGACTTACATGATCATGTTGCATTTTATCTAATTGATCCCTATAAGTAAGTCGGGGTGCATGAAAACTCTAACAGTCCCTCCCATGCTGATCCTCTCGGGGTTTGGGGATCAATATCCTTAACCGGACGAACTCTAATCAGTCTGATAGTACGAATAGGCTCTCAAACCCACAACTATTTCAACATTAACAATCAAGTCTTAAGAAAATATTATATTTATTATTAATTTAAAATACTAATAAGATTTTTTAAAAAATCTGTGTTCCGTACTTGATTCAATAATAATGGGCCACTAATAATGTGCGCTCTGTAGAACGTAGCGTTGCACAGATAACGATATAGATGAGCCAATGCTGCACTTTTCTAACTAAGAATGCCAGATACCTCTAAATCACGAATGTGTTTTAAAAAGCACAAATATACTTTGTTGCCAGACTTGTCCTAGAATAGAAAACCACCGATAAAGTATATAATATGACACCGTGTATGCTGCCCTATCATTTCTGGCGTCACATGTGCAAGTAGTGGCTGCCTCAATACTCTCTCGGGTGAAATGTTTTTCAATCTATATCTATCAAGCTCTATCGGAGTCGGTCGAAATCCCAAAAGCTCGTCGTACATGTCAATCAACTCTACAGATGTATATACGAACCGACTGGTACAGATAGGATCACCATCTACATACAATCCAAAAAGAACCTCTATATCCTATAGGGTGATAGCAACCTCTCCAACTGTAAAGTGAAACGTATGTGTCTCCTGACGCCATTTTTTCACTAATGCTGTTATCAGTAGATGGTCGATCCTCATGTAACATAAATGACGTAGTCCACCAAAACCAACAATATCCATGAGCTACTCAACACGATGATCGAATAGTTGAGCTTCCCAAAACATGCTATCATTTTGCTTTGCATTAATAACGTCACTATATAACTGTCCTGCCCAAATATGTGACGACCTATATTTTTGTTGCAATCTCAATACGTCCGGTATAATATGACCTAGATCCACTCCGTGAGAAGTAGGCTCATACATTCTGTCCAAATTAAAAGAATCGATTTAGAGAAATTAAAAATAAACACAAAAAAATGATATATAGCCAACATCAAATTAAGTATAGAAAAATAAATACAAAAGTAAAAATAAATAGTTTAAATTACGATATATAACAAATATTAAAAATTAAGGTTATAAATGAGCAATGTATCTAAACAAATTTAGCAATCTAAATATAAAACTTAAATCGATGTTTAGTTTATTCTACAGCACCGTGAGTGTAATTTCTCCTATTGTGTCCACCGCGATGACATAAGCCACAACGAGGTGGTGAATTGGGATTACGTTCATCCATCTCATTTCAAATACGCGACATCCGCAATTTACCCCTGTGACGATTCTTGAAACGGTGAGCAAGCGAGACCAAACTAAAACTAGGATTACGTCAATAATTCTCGTGTGGAATGGGCCTGAACTGTACTGTATAAGTCATTCTATAGGATAGTGTCGTATTTTTTATGACACTAAATCTCCAAAATTCAACCCCAATTGCTGACATGCTGCAAACGCATGCGAACAAGGTATTTCATAAATTTTTCATTTGCAACAATTGTACTTCTTGGCCCCAATATTAATCTCATACGAGTTATTTCCCTTCCCATACTCACGATGCGATGACATAATATTAAAAATACCACGATCTCAATTAAAAGTCAGTACACAGTGTGTTCTTTCTTTAGTCTCATTCTTCATAAATTTGCCCTATATCTTAGAAGGAAAGTGATATCACTCATGATTAGCTCCTGTCTATGGTCATTGAAATATTTGACTATTTTTTGAATGAAAACTCCACAATCACTTTGATGGGTAGGGCACGTATGCCTTTTATGACACTGTTAAAAGATTCTGTCAGATTGGTTGTCATGTTACCACACCGATATCCACCGTCATAAGCAAGCATCCATTACTCTTTTAGAATCAAATCCAACCATACTTTCGCTTGGGGGTTTAGCAAATTAATTTCTTTCATAATCTTCAAAAATTTTCGCTTTTTGCTTTGATCCCCGACTGCGTACATCAACTTCTTTAACACATGCGTTCTGAACTTTGCATTGAAGTTACTCCAAATATGCTTAAAACAAAATCTATGTACTGCTATTGGCTCTTGCCAAATGGGTAGTCGATGAACTGCATTCACAATCACAATGTGTCTGTCAAATATAAAACAAACTTTTCGATCTTTTAACACATGTTCTCTTAGCAAGGTCAAAAACTACCCCTAATTGTCATTAGTTTCTTCGTCAATGACTATAAATGCAAGAGGCAATATATGGTTATTGGCATCTTGACCAACTGCTGTTAAAAGTTTTCTCCTGTATATACCCCTTAAAAATATCCCATCAACGCTGACCACCAGTTTCATGTGAATAAATGCACCAATACAGGGTTCGAAAGCCCAAAAAACATATCCAAAAATTTTGGCCCCATTACTGTCCATAGGCAAGAAGTGCCACGCTACGATAGTATCAGGATTCGCATCTTGTAAGGCTTGCATATATTGTGGTAGATGTGCGAATGAAGAAAATCAATCCCCGTAGATCTCCTCAATAGCATTCCTGTGTGCGTTCCATCTTTTCCTGTATGACGGGGTGAAGTGTAATGTGTTATGAATATGACTATTTATTTCGCTGACTTTAATCTCCAAATTATCATGAATCATTGACAAGATGTGTCTCGCCATGAATTTCGCACTCATATTTCGATAGTTCCCATCGACTGTTCGGACTAGACAAATGTGATCTCCATGCCATCGATTAGTTTGCCACAAGCCACAACCTTTTTTTTTCCATGCACGGATATGCCAATAACATGGATGCTGTGGAGTTGAATTTTTACACTCGATAATCCAATATGAACTCTTGCTTTCTACCACAGTAAACTCGCGGCCCAGTCTAATAAACCACTATTGAACAACCCAAAGCAACTCATTCTTATCTCTAAACCACATACCAACCCTTAAATCATTATTGGATTCCGACCATAAATCCATCCCCGTATTCAGTACCAATCCACCAGTTTCGTTTTTCAACTCTTGCGAAGTATTTAACCGGTCAAGATATATTGAATATGGTGGATTATACAAGCGGATTAGTTCAAATGATCTATTATCAGGTTGTTGCAATACAGAAAGACCGGGAATATCTTCGTCGGCATTGCCATCCCTCCTCCCCCCGGTCCTCGTCTGGTGAATCATCCGCGGTAGGTCCATCAATGTCTGACGTAAGTCCTAACCCATCCACAGTCGCTTTCGGAGCACCGACCCAATTACGCTCTCGAGCTACCCAATCATCAACTGGGGTTATATTTAATAGAACACCAATTTCAGCCGTTGCAAATAATTGCTGGCTTGTCTGTGCTTGAAGGGATTGAATGTGGTCATAAGGTTGAGGCAAGACAAACCTAGTAGAAGCTGATAAGTGTTGATTGCTAGGTCCAACGACTGGAGTATCCAAAATTGATGTATTGAAAGGGATTGGAAAGTCTCATTTCTGATATGTGGAGGATCGTTGGCTACAAGTGTTGGAAAATTTAAATTGAAGTTAGGTATGTTGAAAGGAACAGTTGAGTTAAGTAATGCAGTGAATGATTCAATGATAGGAGTTGGGATGTTATGCTCTGGAAGATCTGTAGCTGTTGCATTCGGAATCTGGACGATCTCATGGTGAACATACAAATCAATTGGTTGTCCCTTCACGGTAGATGCATAATACCATAAATTTTTCATATCATCATCATCCGTTATAGCAGCGGTTGTAGACCTCGTCACAGTACCAATAACAGTGTCCTCCCTCATTGTGATTTGCAACTTCACTGTAGACGTATCCAGACCTCGAATGGCACATATTTTGTTGACTAGACCACCAAAAATAACTCGATTTCTAACAATTAATGCCTTGCGATAGGAACCATTAAAAAAATCGACATGTGCCGTGCGAATAATTTCACAATCCCAATATAACTGTAGTCTTACAGGTTCTTCTAATGACATTGTGTCTAGATAAATTGGACAGGATTTTTCTATTCAAAAATTAAAGTATGTCACGATCTCGAAGAATAATAATAATAATAATAATAAATAAATACATAAATAAACAGATAAATAAATAACTATTTAGGTAATTAAATATTTAAATAAATAGACAAATAAATAAATAAATAAATAATCAAATAAATAAATGATAATTAAGCAAATAAATAACACAATAGATAATTAAATTCTTTAATAAGACAATAAATATTGGTTATTAAATATCATAAATAATATTATGTACTAACTAAATAAATTAATAATGTCCTCAATATAAAAATTTTTATAATAATAAATAATAATTATAAATACTGAATAATAATTTTAATTATAATTATATATATATATATATATATATACTAAATTATATTATAAAATTTTAATTGTGATTATAATATAATAATTAGGGATAAGAAAATAATAATAACATCATATACTACAATAGTAATATATTATAAAAAGAATAGTATAATAATTATATTATATTAATTAAACAAAATAGTAATGAACTATGCACTAATAATTAAACTAATAAATTTATGAATAAATAAATCATCAAAACAAAATTAACTAACAATACAATAAGATTAACGAATAATAGCTTTAACAATATCAACTAATAAATATGTTATTAGTAAATATTTATAATATTTATAATAGTAAGTAGTAAAAAATAATTTTAGTAATAAAGTAAATAAACAATGTATAAAAACTTTAATAATAAAAAAATAAATAAATAAATAAATAAACAGATAAATAAATAACTATTTAGGTAATTAAATATTTAAATAAATAGACCAATAAATAAAAAAAATGATCAAATAAATAAATGATAATTAAGTAAATAAATAACATAATAAATAATTAATTACTTTAATAAGACAATAAATATTGATTATTAAATATCATAAATAATATTATATACTAATTAAATATCATAAATAATTACGAGTACATGACAATCTCTTTTTGGTATCAGAGCCAAGTGTTCAATTTCCTTCATCATAAAACAACTATGATTTGCAAAATCATGTCTGAGTAAGTCCATTTACTTTCTTTCTCTGAATCTTGCATGATGTAGTTTAATCCGCTTTCTTTTGTTCTTAAGTGTTATGCATTTTCTTATGTTTCTTCAAGTATTCTTAAACTATGATGGTTGATAGTCAACTGTGAGAGCAGCTAGTACGTTGGTCAACCTAGAACCGTTGGATTAGGCAGTATAGCCAAGCATGGCGTTGTAAGCCTCGACCTGGGGGTGGTCCCGTAGCTCTCAACCATAAGCATAGTACTCTAGGTGTGTCCTAAGAAGAAACAAAGAAACATAGGTTACGACATAACTTTAAGGAACAATAGAATTCGTATTAACTACTCTAGCATAGATAAAGAGAGAGAAAGTAATCTTCCTACTCATCTATTCACATGGCCTCCAATCTTTCAAATATCGACATTGAATCAGTTAATGATTTAGAAGTCAGTACTCAATTAGATAAAGTTGAATCCAAACTAATGAATTGGAATTTACCCATAGAAAAATTTGATAAGATTTATGAAAAAAGGAATGTTCGATTTAGTCCAAAACTATACAATCAAAACCACTGAAAAAACAGTTTCCATAAATCAGTCCTATGGTACAATTCAGCTTCTAAATCCAGAAACTTTAGAACACCATAGAAAAAATAAATATCGATATCTTCATATATGATTAGTTCAAGTAGCAATTAAACCACTTTACCGTTTAGATATTAATGCCCCAATTTGCCTTCTTCTGAGAGATAGTAGGCATCTTGATTTTCAAAATAGTTTGCTAGCAGTCCTTGAATCAAACACAGCCAATGGTCCTGTTTATTTTAACCATTATCCAAATTTTACAGTAGATCTCACAGATCCACACATATTGAAAACTTTGACCTTAAACATTCAGACAAAGAATTTAGATTTTGAATTAGATTCTAAATCCCTTGGTTTAATCTATCGTGTCTATTATAAGGTAATGAAGACCACAATAAACCCTAAAGCCAAACAACATATTGGTAATCCAAAAGAGACTTGTTTATTAGAAACAAATTTTGACATATCAAATACTTTTGTCCCTCGAAAGATTAAATGAGATAATGTTCTCCAAAACCCTACTTGGAATTTTGAAAATATCATTAATCCTAAAAAGCATTATGAATCTAAAACTATAGGGAAAATCATAGAAACACCAGCAGGCCATATTCAATTAGAATTCAGACGAAAATCCTTTTCAACCTCATCCTCCTCTTCTTTTCCTTTACCAAGAACTCAAAGTAGTAGAAGATTTAGTAATATTGAATTTACTGGAGAAATTCCAAAAGTAAATTACGAAGAAAATGTAAGTATTAAATCAGGAAGTCCTACTCAATCAGAAATGAATATGCCGTCTATGCCTTCTTCTTTAATGGTTATAACTTCTGAAAATGATTTTATGTTAAATAAAGATTATCTTCATCAATTGTGGAATAGACCTGTAATAAGCTTAAATGCAAATGGTATTTTGCTACTGTTTCTGAATTTGAAAGAGCTAGACTCTTACAACAATACTATTCTGATCAAATCAAAATGAAACAGCATTTATATTTCTTTGATTGGTATGAATTAATTAGATATAAAAAAAGAGATCTATTAAATGTCATTACAAAAAAATGGTATACTTCCAAAAATGAAATTAAAGAATCAGTTTTCCCTCTTGCAGAAGAGATTAAGATTCCAGTAGAAAATCAAGTAGTTACAGCCTCTCCTTTTAAATTAGAAAATCTAGATAAACAAGGAGATGTAACCAATAAAGATTTAAATGAAGTTATTCAACAAAATAACTATACAAATTAGATGTTAATTACTATGGCTACTAAAGTAGAACAATTAGATAGTAAATCCTCTGTCAGAGAAATCCCACAATTAAAACAGTTTAATCCAAAATAACCAATAGATCCTAATCCAGTATTTAAACTGATTTTATATGAACAAAAAAATATAAAACTTGATAAAGGAGTAATGAATCTAGATGATTTAGATTTTATTAAAGAAGTAAATGAAAAATTAAATAAGTTAAAAACCAAAGACGATCTCGAATCCAACTCTAAAACACATCTTCAAACCTTACATCAACCAGTCTCCCTTATAGATATTGATCCTTCTCCCGAACAGCTTAATAAGCTTACTTCTAAATTCAAAAAACCTAGATTCGCGAATCCATATACTCGTAATTATTATCCTAGACCATCCTTCCTAGATGTTCAATTTGAAGAACGTCATCTTGATACCCGTGCAGCCTTTATCGGTGAAAAAATTAGTGAATGGAATATAGATGGGATGTCTGAACATGGCATCTTAAATGTAATTCAGGAAATGTCTATGGCTATTACCGCCATTAAATGCAAAAATCCCTCTAATTCCGATCCATCCATCCTCCACATCCTCACTACTAGCTTTACTGGTGTCCTTCAGGGGTGGTGGAATAACTACCTCACTGAACAACAACACCAAGAAATTTTGAATGCCACAAAAATCCAAACCAAAATAATCCCAAACGTTAATGGTCAACCCAGTCAAGCAACAGAAACAGTTTCTGATTGCTTAAATACCTTCATGTTTACCCTAACTCAACATTTTGTCGGAAATCCTCAACAATTAGCTGATAGAAGTTCAGAAATCCTTACAAATCTAACTTGCTCTAAATTACATGATTTTAGATGGTATAAAGATATGTTTTTATAAAAGGTAATGCTAAGAACAGATTGTCATCATGCATTCTGGAAAGAACGATTTATTTCCGGTTTGCCTCCCTTATTTGCAGAAAAGGTTAGGCAAAAACTAAAAATAGATTATGGAAACACAATTCCTTATGACTATCTAGCATATGGTCAATTAATTAGCTATGTAAACCAAGCAGGTGCAGACCTCTGCACAGATCTGAAGCTCAAATCTCAAAT
This sequence comes from Voacanga thouarsii, assembly GCA_026120185.1. NCBI lineage: Eukaryota > Viridiplantae > Streptophyta > Magnoliopsida > Gentianales > Apocynaceae > Voacanga > Voacanga thouarsii. Next base: position 1,539,352 of record JANUWF010002144.1, read on the forward strand.
GGAATCCTATCATAAGAAATCCAAAAAGGAATTAGGAAATTTCTGTGAAATCTTTGGCTACTCCCTAATAACTCCACCATCTAAAAAGCTTAAATAAAAATCCAAGAAAAGAAGTTTCAAAAAAGAAAGAAAAGAAAAAACTTTCAGACCTTTTAAAAAAAAAGTAAAGGACAAGTCTTCTAAAGAAACTATCAAATGTTATTTCTGTGGAAAACGAGGACATAAAGCAAATGAATGCACGATAAAAGCAAAAAAGAAGAAAAGAGTAAATCAATTATCTTTACCTAAAGATACTCTAGAACAAATCAATCAAATCCTTGACCAATACGATTCATCTCAACCATCTGACACTAGTGATAGTGAGATTGAAGAAGTATTCGAAATTCAAGAAAACTCTTCTGAATCAGATTCAAGTGAAAAATCCTCTTGTGACTGTACAGGCTTATGTACCTGTGCAATAGGAGAACTTTGCATGCTTAGTACGAAACCACATAATCAAGTTAACGTAATCACTAGAGCAAATAAAGAACTCTTCTTTGAACTCCTAGATCACATTCAAGATGAAGCAGTCAAAAGAGAATATTTGTTAAAGGTTAAAGATTTAATTCTTAATCCAAAAGTACAAGTAGAACCATATAATCTAAAAGAAGTCTTTGACAAATTTAAAGGAAAACAAAAAGAACTTTCTATTTCCTTACAAGAATTGCATTCAGAAATTAAGGAACTAAAACAAGAAATTAAATGGCTAAAAGATCAGAATACTCAAAGAATTTCTGATATTAATCAAATAAATACAGATTTAGTTCAATTAAATTATGAAAAACCTTTAATCAATACTTCTAATCCTACCTCCTTATCAGATATTGAAGCAGAGCATAATGAGAAAAACCCAGATTATATTTCAGCCATTTCACAAATAACTTTTCAAAAATGGTATATCCCTGTTCTTCTCAAAATAGGAGATTTTTCAATTCAAATAGTTACCCTTCTAGATTCTGGTGCAGATCAGAACTGTATCTGTGAAGGTTTAATCCCTACCAAGTATTTAGAAAAAACAGGTTCTAAATTATATACCGCAGCAGGCGAACAATTAAAAATCAGATATAAACTTTCTAACGCTCATATCTGCAACAAACAGTTTTGTTTTGTAAACTCTTTCTTAATCATTAAGGATTTAAGTCAGGATGTAATTTTAGGAACTCCATTCCTAACCCAGATCTACCCTTGCTATAGACCAACATGGTGTTCATACAGAAATTGGATCCGTACGAGTCACCTTTTCTTTTCTACAAAGTCCACAAACCAAAGATATTAATCTTCTGAAAAAGAAGATTCTATGTCGTGAAAAGCAAATAGCTTTTTAAAAGGAAGATGTAAAATATATAAGACTCTAAAACCAGCTACAACTAAAGGACATTCAGGATAAGATAGAATCTATCCGAAAAGATTTCGAGTATCAAATTTGCTCATATGTCCCCACTGCTTTTTGGGAAAGGAAAAAGCATATCATCAGTCTTCCTTACATTGATGATTTTGACGAATCAATGATACCCACAAAAGCTAGACCAATACAGATGAATCAAGAATTAGTTGAATATTGTAAACACAAAATTCAAAGTTTACTACAAAAAGCTTCAATTAGAGAATCCAGATCACCTTGGTCTTGTGTTGCTTTTTATGTTAATAATAATGCAGAAAAGGAATGTGGTGTTCCCCGATTAGTCATTAATTATAAACCATTAAACAAAGCTTTAAAATGGATAAGATATCCTATTCCCAACAAATGAGATTTATTGAAACGAACATATCAAGCAGTTCTTTATAGTAAATTTGATATGAAATCAGGATTCTGGCAAATTCAGATTAAAGAAGAAGATAGATACAAAACATCCTTTAACGTTCCATTTGGTCAATATGAATAGAATGTCATGCCTTTTGGTCTCAAGAATGCCCCTAGTGAATTTCAAAAGGTCATGAATGGCATCTTTAATCCTTACACATCCTTTACCATTGTTTATATTGATGATGTCTTAATATTTAGTGAATCCTTTGATTAGCATCTCAAACATTTGCGTCTTTTTTGTGAAATTATCATGAAAAATGGGCTGGTAGTGAGTGCATCCAAACTAAAACTTTGCCAAACCCAAATCCGTTTCCTAGGTCATGATTTAACTCAAGGAACCTATAAACCAATTTGTAGAGTAATAGAATTTGCAGACAGATTTCCTGATGAAATAAAGGATAAAACACAGCTTCAAAGATTTTTAGGATGTTTAAACTATATTTCAGATTTTATTCCAAACCTTAGACAAATCTGTGAACCATTGTATAAGTGACTTCGTAAGGATCCAATCCCTTGGGGTTTAGAGCAAACCCAAACAGTCAAAAAAATAAAACAGATTGTTAAAAAACTCCCTTGTTTAGAAATCCCAGATCCAACTGCTTTTATGATTGTAGAAACAGATGCCTCAGAACTTGGTTATGGAGGTATTCTCAAACAAAGAAAACTCAATTCCTCTTCAGAACAGTTAGTTAGATATTATTCTGGTATTTGGCTTTCAAGTCAAAAGAATTACAGTACAATTAAAAAAGAAATTCTTGCTATTGTTCTATGCATTTCAAAATTTCAAAATGATTTGATAAATCAAAAGTTTTTGCTTCGAATTGATTGCCAAGCAACTAAAGATATTTTACAAAAAGATGTTAAAAACCTCGTGGCAAAACAGATCTTTGCCAGATGGCAAGCCCTTCTATCCAACTTTGATTTTGACATTGAATTCATTAAAGGAGAAAATAACTCTTTACCAGATTTCTTAGCCAGAGAGTTTTTGCAATGACGGACATAGACTTTTAACACAGTATTCAACACTGTAATGAGTACCGATTCAGTTCTGGAGTTCATTCATAGTTCCTATAAATAGCAAGCTATATCAGCACAATTAGCATGGATCAACAATCACGACTTCGTCCACCTCTCGGTAATAGATTTGCAGTACTAAATTCTTTTCCTCCTCTCCCAACTAACTCCGTAAGCAGACCACCGCTTACGATGAATCTCTTTGATCCAGCCTCTTCTCAAAAAAACACACAAACTCAGAAAACAGACCAATCTTTCTATACAATTCCTTCTCCAACTTCCTTCAAGGAAGCAGTTGTTCCTAAAACACCAACCAAACCAGAAAAGCTTACCCTTTCTACCAAAGAGAAATTTGAATTCTTACCGAAAACAGTTATACCAGTATTAGCCCTTCCCAGAGAGTTAACAGCAAACCCAGAAAGAGAACTAGTCAATAAACTTCATCCAGAAGCTTACCGATAGTCCAGCCATATCTTTAAAGCAGAACCTCAAAAAACCTGTCTCTATTATGAGCACATCCTTTATGCCACTGGCTCGAAAGAATTCGAGCATGAAAGAAACCTCAGCCGAGCAGAAAAAGGTATTGCCTACTCCAAATGCAGAATCATGAAAATCCTTGATTTAAACACTTAGCCAGTCACTGGCATTTATACACCTATCCAGTTCAAAATCCCATTCAAACCTCCTACCTACAATTTCATGGACTATATTGATACATGGTACAATTTTATGTACCTCAGAGACCTAACTCATACCTGGTTCATCAAGTATGGAAAAGAAACAATCAGTCCAATACCAAGATGGTTTTATACTTGGTGGAAAACATTTGATGGAAGTAAATCCACTCTTTCTAGCTTAAATCTGCAAAAATTCAATTAGTTTGTAATACATAGCCAGTTACAGGTTTTATCATTGAACAATCAGTTGTGTAAGTATTATATTGAGAAAATGATATGTTATGTCTTAGAATGGAATTATAAAATTGATTCCATTGATAATGTAAAGTATCTCTGTAAAGAGATAAAAATCAAAGGATGGACTCCAGTCCCAAAAACAAAACAGAAAGATCTCGAAACTCAATCTTCCTCTTCCAGCAAAGGAAAGAAAATTAGCAAGGCAAAATTGCAACTTTAATTGCAACTGTTACAGCAGCAGCTACATCAAGCAGATGATGAAGAAAGCGACTCAGAATCTCAACCAGACTTCAGTATCTTTGATAATGGAGATATGGACAACCCTTCCGGTATTGCTCAAACATACCTCTACAAAATCCCATAATGACAAGACTTCATTCAAAAAGACAAAGAGAAAAAAGATCGCTCCAGCTTTACCAGCAGTCAAAACAGTTTTATGACATTATTCAGCTTTACTGCAAAATAATTCAGCTGACAACAGAACGTGGCGGACCCCTCCACTCAAAAAGACTTTTGGAACCATTCTTTATGATGGCCGACAATTTGATTCCTTCATCCACTCAGATGGACCCTACAGCAATAATACAGCGTGTAATCAGAGAAATTTTTGCTATTGCTGCCTATATAAGACAGCAATTGATTCAAGAAATACAGACTCACTTGCAAGCTAAAAAACTTGTGAGTGAAAACCCCATTTACTTCGATACTTGTAGCATTTGTCATCATTTTCATAATCTTGTAATCCAGCAGAATCTTGTGTAAACTTTCAAATATTTTTATAAATCAGAAGATTTGGCATTGAAATATCCTGGGTCAGAATTTGGCATTGTTGTTCAGTGAGGTAGTTATTCCACCACCCCTGAAGGACACCAGTAAAGCTAGTGGTGAGGATGTGGAAGATGGATGGATCGGAATTAGAGGGATTTTTGCATTTAATGGCGGTAATAGCCATAGACATTTCCTGAATTACATTTAAGATGCCATGTTCAGACATCCCATCTATATTCCATTCACTAATTTTTTCACCGGTAAAGGCTGCACGGGTATCAAGATGGCGTTCTTCAAATTGAACATCTGGGAAGGATGGTCTAGGATAATAATTACGAGTATTTGGATTCGCAAATCTAGGTTTTTTGAATTTAGAAGTAAGCTTATTAAGCTGTTCGGGAGAAGGATCAATATCTATAAGGGAGACTGGTTGATGTAAGGTTTGAAGATGTGTTTTAGAGCTGGATTTGGGATCGTCTTTGGTTTTTAACTTATTTAATTTTTCATTTACTTCTTTAATAAAATCTAAATCATCTAGATTCATTACTCCTTTATCAAGTTTTATATTTTTTGGTTCATATAAAATCAGTTTAAATACTGGATTAGAATCTATTGGTTGTTTTAGATTAAACTGTTTTAATTGTGGGATTTCTCTGACAGAGGATTTACTATCTAATTGTTCTACTTTAGTAGCCATAGTAATTAACATCTGATTTGTATAGTTATTTTGTTGAGTAAATTTATTTAAATCTTTATTGGTTACATCTCCTTGTTTATCTAGATTTTCTAATTTAAAGGGAGAGGTTGTAACTACTTGATTTTCTACTGGAATCTTAATCTCTTCTGCAGGAGGGAAAACTGATTCTTTAATTTCATTTTTGGAAGTATACCATTTTTTTTGTAATGACATTTAATAGATCTCTTTTTTTATATCTAATTAATTCATACCAATCAAAGAAATCTAAATGCTGTTTCATTTTGATTTGATCAGAATAGTATTGTTGTAAGAGTCTAGCTCTTTTAGATTTAGAAACAGTAGCAAAATACCATTTGCATTTAAACTTATTACAAGGTCTATTCTACAATTGACGAAGATAATCTTTATTTAACACAAAATCATTTTCAGAAGATAAAACCAGTAAAGAAGAAGGCATAGAAGGCATATTCATTTCTGATTGAGTAGGACTTCCTGATTTAATACTTACATTTTCTTTGTAATTTACTTTTGGAATTTCTCCAATAAAATCAACATTATTTACTTTAGGAATTTCTCCAGAAAATTCAATATTACTAAATCTTCTACTACTTGGAGTTCTTGGTAAAGGAAAAGAAGAGGAGGATGAGGCTGAAAATGATTTTCGTCTGAATTCTAATTCAATATGACCTGCTGGTGTTTCTGTGATTTTCCCTATAGTTTTAGATTCATAATGCTTTTTAGGATTAATGATATTTTCAAAATTCTAAGTAGGGTTTTGGAGAACATTATCCCATTTAATCGTTCGAGGGACAAAAGCATTTGATCTGTCAAAATTTGTTTCTAATAAACAAGTCTCTTTTGGATTACCAATATGCTGTTTGGCTTTAGGGTTTATTGTGGTCTTCATTACCTTATAATAGACACGATAGATTAAACCAAGGGATTTAGAATCTAATTCAAAATCTAAATTCTTTGTCTGAATGTTTAAGGTCAAAGTTTTCAATATGTGTGGATCTGTGAGATCTACTGTAAATTTTGGATAATGGTTAAAATAAATGGGACCATTGGCTGTGTTTGATTCAAGGACTGCAAGCAAACTATTTTGAAAATCAAGATGCCTACTATCTCTCAGAAGAAGGCAAATTGGGGCATTAATACCTAAACGGTAAAGTGGTTTAATAGCTACTTGAACTAATCCTATATGAAGATATCGATATTTATTTTTTCTATGGTGTTCTAAAGTTTCTGGATTTAGAAGTTGAATTGTACCATAGGGCTGATTTATGGAAACTATTTTTTCAGTGGTTTTGATTGTATAGTTTTGAACTAAATCGAACATTCCTTTTTCATAAATCTTATCAAATTTTTCTATGGGTAAATTCCAATTCATTAGTCTGGATTCAACTTTATCTAATTGAGTACTGACTTCTAAATCATTAACTGATTCAATGTCGATATCTGAAAAATTGGAGGCCATGTGAATAGATGAGTAGGAAGATTACTTTCTCTCTTTTTATCTATGCTAGAGTAGTTAATACGAATTCTATTGTTCCTTAGAGTTATGTCGTAACATATGTTTCTTTGTTTCTTCTTAGGACACACCTAGAGTACTATGCTTATGGTTGAGAGTTACGGGACCACCCCCGGGTCCAGGCTTACGACGCCATGCTTGGCTATACTGCCTAATCCAACGGTTCTGGGCTGACCAACGTACTAGCTCCTCTTATAGTTGACTATCAACCATCAGAGTTTGAGAATACTTAAAGAAACATAAGAAAAGGCATAACACTTAAGAACAAAAGAAAGCGGATTAAACTACATCATGCAAGATTCAGAGAAAGAAAGTAAATGGACTTACTCAGACATGATTTTGCAAATCATAGAAGTTTTATGATGAAGCAAATTAAACACTTTGCTCTGATACCAAATTCTGACCCAGGATATTTCAATGTCAAATCTTCTGATTTATAAACATATTTAAAATTTTACACAAGATTCTGCTGGATTACAAGATTATGAAAATGATGACAAATGCTACAAATATTGAAGTAAAGGGGGTTTTCACTCTCAGGTTTTTCAGCTTGCAAGTGAGTCTACATTTCTTGAATCAATTGCTGTCTTATATAGGCAGCAATAGCAAAACTTTCTCTGATTGCACGCTGTATTATTGTTGTAGGGTCCATCTGAGTGGAGGAAGGAATCAAATTGTCGGCCATCATGAAGAATGGTTCCAAAAGTCTTTTCGAGTGGAGGGGTCCGCCACGATCTGTTGTCAACTGAATTATTTTGCAGTAAAGCTGAGCAATGTCATAAAACTGTTTTGACTGCTGGTAAAGCTGGAGCGATCTTTTTTCTCTTTGTCTTTTTGAATAAAATCTTGCCATTATGGGCTTTGGCATAGGTATGCTTGAGCAATACCAGAAGGGTTGTCCATATCTCCATTATCAAAGATGCTGAAGTCTGGTTGAGATTCTGAGTCGCTTTCTTCATCATCTGCTTGATGTAGCTGCTGCTGTAACAGTTGCAATTGAAGTTACAATTCTGCTTTGCTAATTTTCTTTCCTTTGTTGGAAGAGGAAGACTGAGTTTCTAGATCTTTCTGTTATGTTTTTGGGACTGGAGTCCATCCTTTGATTTTTATCTCTTTACAGAGATACTTTACATTATCAATGGAATCAATTTTATAATTCCATCCTAAGACATAACAGATCTTTTTCTCAATATAATACTTACACAACTGATTGTTTAATGATAAAGCCTATAACTGGCTATCTATTACAAACGGATTGAATTTTTGCAGATTTAAGCTAGAAAGAGTGGATTTACTTCCACAAAATGTTTTCCACCAAGTATAAAACCATCTTGGTATGGGACTGATTGTTTCTTTTCCATACTTGATGAACCAGGTATGAGTTAGGTCTCTGAGGTACATAAAATTGTACCAGGCATCAATATAGTCTATGAAATTGTAGGTAGGAGGTTTGAATGGGATTTTGAACTGGATAGGTGTATAAATGCCAGTGACTGGCCAAGTGTTTAAATCAAGGATTTTCATGATTCTGCATTTGGAGTAGGCAATACCTTTGTCTGCTCGGCTGAGGTTTCTTTTATGCTCAAATTCTATCGAGCCAGTGGCATAAAGGATGTGCTCATAATAGAGACGGGTTTTTTGAGGTTCTGCTTTAAAGATATGGTTGGACTGTCGGTAAGCTTCTGGATGAAGTTTATTGACTAGTTCTCTTTTTGGGTTTGCTGTTAACTCTCTGGGAAGGGCTAATACTGGTATAACTATTTTCGGTAGGAATTCAAATTTCTCTTTGGCAGAAATGGTAAGCTTTTCTGGCTTGGTTGGTGTTTTAGGAACAACTGCTTCCTTGAAGGAAGTTGGAGAAGGAATTGTATAGAAAGATTGGTCTGTTTTCTGAGTTTGTGTGTTTTTCTGAGAAGAGGCTGGATCAAAGAGATTCATCGTAAGCGGTGATCTGCTTACGGAGTTAGTAGGGAAAGGAGAAAAAGAATTTAGTACTGCAAATCTATTACCGAGAGGTGGACGAAGTCGTGATTGTGGATCCATGCTAATTGTGCTAATATAGCTTGCTATTTATAGGAATTATGAATGAACTCCAGAACTGAATCGGTACTCATCACAGTGTTGAATACTGTGTTAAAAGTCTATGTCCGTCATTGCAAAAACTCTCTGGCTAAGAAATCTGGTAAAGAGTTATTTTCTCCTTTAATGAATTCAATGTCAAAATCAAAGTTGGATAGAAGGGCTTGCCATTTGGCAAAGATCTGTTTTGCCACGAGGTTTTTAACATCTTTTTGTAAAATATCTTTGGCTGCTTTGCAATCAATTCGAGGCAAAAATTTTTTATTTATCAAATCATCTTGAAATTTTGAAATGCATAGAACAATAGCAAGAATTTCTTTTTTAATTGTACTGTAATTCTTTTGACTTGAAAGCCAAATAACAGAATGATATCTAACTAACTGTTCTGAAGAGGAATTGAGTTTTCTTTGTTTGAGAATATCTCCATAACCAAGTTCTGAGGCATCTGTTTCTACAATCATAAAAGCAGTTGGATCTGGGATTTCTAAACAAGGGAGTTTTTTAACAATCTGTTTTATCTTTTTTACTGTTTGGGTTTGCTCTAAACCCCAAGGGATTGGATCCTTACGAAGTCGCTTATACAATGGTTCATAGATTTGTCTAAGGTTTGGAATAAAATCTGAAATATAGTTTAAACATCCTAAAAATTTTTGAAGCTGTGTTTTATCCTTTATTTCATCAGGAAATCTGTCTGCAAATTCTATGGCTCTACAAATTGGTTTATAGGTTCCTTGAGTTAAATCATGACCTAGGAAACGGATTTGGATTTGGCAAAGTTTAAGTTTTTGGATGCACTCACTACCAACCCATTTTTCATGATAATTTCACGAAAAAGACGCAAATGTTTGAGATGCTGATCAAAGGATTCACTAAAGATTAAGACATCATCAATATAAACAATGGTAAAGGATGTGTAAGTATTAAATATGTCATTCATGACCGTTTGAAATTCACTAGGGGCATTCTTTAGACCAAAAGGCATAACATTCCATTCATATTGACCAAATGGAACGTTAAAGGTTGTTTTGTATCTATCTTCTTCTTTAATCTGAATTTGCCAGAATCCTAATTTCATATCAAATTTACTATAAAGAACTGCTCGATATGTTCGTTTCAATAAATCTCGTTTGTTGGGAATAGGATATCTTATCCATTTTAAAGCTTTGTTTAATGGTTTATAATTAATGACTAATCGGGGAACACCACGTTCCTTTTATGCATTATTATTAACATAAAAAGCAGCACAAGACCAAGGTGATCTAGATTCTCTGATTAAAGCTTTTTGTAGTAAACTTTGAATTTTGTGTTTACAATATTCAACTAATTCTTGATTCATCTGTATTGGTCTAGCTTTTGTGGGTATTATTGATTCGTCAAAATCATCAATGTAAGGAATACTGATGATATGCTTTTTCCTTTCCCAAAAAGCAGTGGGGACATCTGAGCAAATTTGATGCTCGAAATCTTTTCGGATAGATTCTATCTTTTCCTGAATGTCCTTTAGTTGTAGCTGGTTTTGGATTCTTGTATATTTTACATCTTCCTTTAAAAAAGCTATTTGCTTTTCACGACAAAGTATCTTCTTTTTCAGAAGATTAATATCTTTGGTTTGTGAACTTTGTAGAAAAGAAAAGGTGACTCGTACAGATCCAATTTCTGTATGGACACCATGTTGGTCTACAGCAAAAGGGTAGATCTGGGTTAGGAATGGAGTTCCTAATATTACATCCTGACTTAAATCCTTAATGATTAAGAAAGAATTTACAAAACAAAACTGTTTGTTGCAGATATGAGCGTTAGAAAGTTTATATCTGATTTTTAATTGTTCGCCTGCTGCGGTATATAATTTAGAACCTGTTTTTTCTAAATACTTGGTAGGGATTAAACCTTCACAGATACAGTTCTGATCTGCACCAGAATCTAGAAGAGCAACTATTTGAATTGAAAAATCTCCTGTTTTGAGAAGAATAAGGATATACTATTTTTGAAGAGTTATTTGTGAAATGGCTGAAATATAATATGGGTTTTTCTCATTATGCTCTGCTTCAACATCTGATAAGGAGGTAGGATTAGAAGTATCGATTAAAGGTTTTTACTACAATAGTAATATATTATGAAAAGAATAGTATAATAATTATATTATATTAATTAAACATAATAGTAATAAACTATGCACTAATAATTAAACTAATAAATTTATGAATAAATAAATCATCAAAACAAAATTAATTAACAATACAATAAGATTAACGAATAATAGCTTTAACAATATCAACCAATAAATATGTTATTAGTAAATATTTATAATATTTATAATAGTAAATAGTAAAAAATAATTTTAGTAATAAAGTAAATAAACAATGTATAATAACTTTAATAATAAAAAAATGAATACATAAATAAATAGATAAATAAATAACTATTTAGGTAATTAAATATTTAAATAAATAGATCAATAAATAAAAAATGATCAAATAAATAAATGATAATTAAGTAAATAAATAACATAATAAATAATTAATTACTTTAATAAGACAATAAATATTGATTATTAAATATCATAAATAATATTATATACTAATTAAATAAATTAATAATGACCTCAATATAATAATTTTAATAATAATTATAAAAACATGGAAGCAAATCTCATGGACATGTAGAAGCATGTTCCGTCACTAACTGTTATTTAAGTGGTTGAGCAGTTGAGCAGTTCAACTATTATTAAAGAAAAGCCACTTTTCCTAAATCCTACTATTAACTGTTATTTAAGTCACTATTATAAATTAATAATGACCTCAATATAATAATTTTAATAATAATAAATAATTATTATAAAAACATGGAAGCAAATCTCATGGACATGTAGAAGTATAAATCCTACTATTATTTAAGATAAGCCACTTTTCCAGTGATGGAAGCAAACCTGTTATAGAAGATGGAAGCTTCTCGTGGCAGTGACGACTTCTTCCGGCAGTGGCAGAGGCTTATTTCCAGCGGCAGTGGTTTCTTCTTTCGGCATCAGCTAATGGTTGTCAAGAAGAATATGGAAGCTCACTTGTAGAGGAGAAAGATGGTGAATGTGAGAGGAAGAAGAAGATGGAGAAATCTGTGAAATAGTACTCCTTTCTCGTGTTACAACTGAAGAGGAGATATGTGAAATGTAGAAATCTGTGAAATGGAGATATGTTTGTGGTATGTTGTTCTTCACTCGTGAAGAATATTTCAGAGGAATCTGAAAAGAGGATTCTTCTAAAAAGCTTGTGTAAAAGCTTCGCATGCCCCGTGAGTGAGCAGTCCGTGAATGCAGCGCAGAAGAAGAAGATGACAGCCGGAGAAAGAGGAAAAGGCTGCGGGAAAAGGAAGAAGACGACTTCCTCTCTTGCGAAAAGTCGGGCATTGCACGGAAAGTCAAGGACTTTGTCATTTGTTTGTCAGATTGGTGAATCTCGCATTTGGTGAATGCAAGAAGTTGGATCTCACATTCACCGAGTGTGAGTACCCCTCCATACCAACCTTCCAAAATCCATCCCTCATTTGGTTTTTGAATTTGATTTTGACCCAATTCGGTCAACCACCGCCCCCATTGAAAGACCACAACATTTCTGACATGCAGGTATGATATCAGCTTCACCTACCGTTTCTCTTTGTGTTTGTGATGTCTTTGCTGTTATTCCGTTGGCATAATGATCTCTTTTCTTGTTTTTTTTAACATCCGATGAATCTTGTATGCATCTTCGATCGGACATTATTAAGCTCCCATTCGAAACATTAATTCATCTCCTTCCACAGTATTGTTGCCGCCTTTGTTAAATCGTCAGTTGATGGTGGGAATTTGTAAACTCACACAGCTGAAGATTAAGTGCCAGAACAGGGTGAGATTGAGATGGGATTCTCTCTTCTTTTGGGACCATAAGGTCCCTAAAGGATATTTCTGTGAGCTGGCGTGGCTGGTACTTGTTGAAACCAGTTCGATGTGAAGTTTGTTTTGTCCAATAGATGATCTTTTTGTTATTTCAAGTTCTCAATAAAACTTTTGAAGTTTCATGCAAAATCCCTTCCCCAACATGAAGTTGTGCAGAATTTAAGAGGAAAAAAATGCTCTCAAAGTGAGCAACTCTTGGAGTTAGGAACTTCAATGCAAGCTGAGACATCTCTCTGCTTCGGTAAATATGAGGAACATTAAACAAGATTTCTATCAAGCATGCATACAAACACAGCATTTTGTCAAAAAATACCAATGGTTCATCCCGCCCTGCGGTTTAAAACCGGTAAACAATCATATTTGGAGTCTAAAGATTCTTATGTAGCCTTATCCAGGGATTTGCGGTTTACGCAGCACAAAAGACAGACAGAGACAGATCCTCGAGTGTATAACAAAAATCTTTAGTAGACCAGTTAGACTGGCCAGTCCAATGCATTTCGTCCCCTTCAATTCCCTGACATGATTTCACATGGGGCAATGGATTATCCTCATAACACGTTGCATCCAAGAAACTGCTAGCAAGTTCAATTCTTGCCATTACACATACTTCACTACAAAATAGTGTTTTAGCTTCAATTATGTTTCACCATTAAAAGATGACCACAGTAGAGTACCAAAGCATAATATAAATCACCTTCCATTATTTGCACAATTGTAAATACAAGAGGGAGAGAGAGGGGTGTTTGTTAGTAATCTTGAAAAATATCTGTGACAATTCATGCTTTTTTCCATTTATCATAGTTCACAAACAAAATCCCCACTTGTTTCTATGTCTTCAAGGTCAGTATCATCCAAGTCTGATAAGTCCATGCTGCCACCAATTGAAAGTGATCCAGCCTTGGGCACCTCAAGAGGTGTTGTTGCGTCTTGTATGATCGCCAATACTTCTTCAATGCTTTGAGCTGGGTTATTTACATCAATCATTTGGTAGCTTCCTCCATCCATCAGCTCAACAGGCAAGTTCATTAAAAACCATGGGTGCCTTCTAATTTCTGGGATGGTTATTCTCTGCAAAAGAAAAATTGCAGGTCAACTTAGCAAACTTAGGTATTGTGCACGAGTTCTTTTGAGGAGCTCATTAGCTGATCAAAGCACATAAAGAAAGAATAGAATGAAGAGATACACTGTCAAATTATATATGAAGAACATCACTACTATATGTTCCATTTCTAGTATAAGTTACAAAGACAAGAATGCAGAAGTTCCACCAATGGATGACTGTAACACATATCCATTGGCTTTGCACCATAAGTATTTAACGCACTTCAGATTCTCTCTTAATTAAGAACTTGGTTCTATTAGTGTAAGTAGATTTACCTTTTCTGGAGTTGCAACAAAAATTTGAGATAAAAGGTGTTGACACTCAATGGAAACCCTAACATAATCAGGAATTGAGTATTGGGCGCCGAGTATCCTCTGCTCATGAACCGGAAATTCAATCAGAACACTGCAATTAAACAAATAATTTATCTCCAATAGAAACTAGAGTTTATCTTGTCTTCATAAATGGGTGATTATTATTGAGTTACTCACCCCAATAGTGTTTTTAAAGTTTTTTGGATCAGTGGGATCCTCAAAAGGATAAGCTCCCACAAGCATCACAAATAAAGTGACTCCACATGACCAAACATCTGCAAGCTATAGTTCCAAAGATTAGATAGCGATGAGAAGATTCAGAACAACAGACTATTAGGTTACTCAAAGAAAAAAGACAAAATTGGCACCTTCCCATCATATTCTTTCTTAGAAAGAACCTCAGGCGCAATGTAAGCTGGTGTTCCTACAGTTGACTTAGGTTGAGAATGAAACACCAATGACTGCAAAGTGCGAACAAGTATGTATATAGGTAAGTCAAAATCAAATGAAACTCTTCCTCTGAAAACTAATTGCTATGCCAACAGAATTTACCTTCGAGTACCCAAAATCACATATTTTGACACGCGGTGCTGTACTTCCATCCAATAGTGTATTTTCCAGTTTAAGATCTCTATGGCAGATTTGCTGCAAGACATATACATTTACTTTTCAGATAGCAGGCTATTATATTCAAAGAAATAATACAGGAAAAGGGGAGAAATCGAGCTAATACCATAGAGTGACAGTAGCTAACACCTGATATCAACTGTTGAAAGAAAAATCTAGCCTGAAGCATATGCAGGAAAACCACCAAACAATCAGCAAACTTGAGATTAGATAATTTGTGGCAAGGGAAAATGCACATCAAGTTGCAACAGGAAATGTTTACATATGTGCATTCTGCACTTGCATATGATGACTTCAAAATTCATGATCTAAATTTTCCTCTTTCCAGGAAAATCAACTCTTTGCTGAAAAGTTTTCATTCCCTCAAGTGCTTTGATACCAGCAGACACTGCATTAACATTGTCTTATCATTCTAAATTTTTGGCTACTACAAGTCACTATCAGTTCATGAGATGAAGATAAATAGTTGACAGCCCTTTTCTCCTCATCATAGAAGGAAAAATCACTTCAGCACAATGATAATTGAAATACAAATATGATTTCACTTTAAGATTTCAATTTAGCACTTTCTGTTAATTTCATGTTCTTAACAATAAGATGTTCAGTGAACCCTGATTACACAGTGGACACGAATCAGTTATGTGGTGAAATCCAACATTAAGTGTAATCGACGTTGTACATATATGTCTAGCACTTGAACACTTAACTTTCTCCTCTTGGCAGACTGACATGGAACTAGAATCACCTAAAAGATTGCTCATATAACCTAGTGAACCTTAGATCCAAGTTCCGCCAGCCAGATATTTGAGCATGGAAGAATAATATTTCTGTGCCTCCCATGTAGAAGGGCAATTATGAAAGCAAGAAGGAGCCGTGTGAGAGGAAGAACAAGAGGGAGTACAGAACTGGAAAATCACATCTGTGGGAGTGACTCATATTCTGAAGAGGGAAATCCCTTTCTAGTGAAAGGACCCCAACATTAATTTCCTTTGGGATACTAATGCAGTGGAAGTTTGAGTTAGGAATAACCTTTTACGAGTTTGAGTGTATGGATAAAATACATAAAGTAATGGAATTTTCTTAATCTATATAAGATAGCTGAATTTATAACGTAGATGGCTGTGCAGAAAATTCCGGAGGATAGTGAGAGCGAAAAAATGTTGACCCCTACTCTTCCACATTAGTAACAATGCATACTACTAAAGCTTTCATATAAAACAGTAATAGCACAAGCAAAGGATGCAAATCATTTGATGTTGCCCACCTGCAAAATAGCAACATAAGCAAAAAGTGGCATGTTAAGGATGTAAAGAAAATTATGGAACTGTTTAAAATGAAGCAGGAAAATATCATACTGGCTTCCTCATTCGCTCAAGTAAAGGAAACAAGTTAAAAATCATGGTTGGGACAAATGTGAGAGACCTCGGGCATCAAAGAAAAAGATGGAAGAAAAGAGACTGGTCACGAAAAGTCCTGTTTGATTATATATCTTGGATAGAACCTAATCGTATCTTTAGCAGATCATCATAGATTAAGGAGAAACGTAAGTGAAGGGGAGGTGAGAACTGATGATCCTCCAGAAGCAACAGATCATCAGCAACAGGACAGTACAAGTAGTGGATATGAAATTTCTATTAAGGCCATTGTAGCAAACTCCCATAAGACATATTTGCATCCCAATGCAGAAATGCATCTGCAAAAAGTAGATAGCATAGACACACAAATCCAGACAGTTTGACACTACTTTTCATGCTACCAGATAAGCCTTAATTAAAGAAAGATGAATAGATGTCACATATTCTTGTACCTCAGCTTCATTGAATCTTCCAGCACTACATATCCTCGCAAAGAGCTCTCCTCCTGCAGCATACTCCATAACTATAGCTAGATGAGTAGGAGTCAACAAGACCTGCAAAAGGACATGACTAGTCTAATGATCCAACACAAAGGCATGAATCACGGAAATGAAATGGAAATCAAGAATAGTGCATCCATATGAGACTAAAATCAATTGGAAATCATGTATGAACAACAAGAGAGAGATTCTGTAAGCCACTTCTTTGATATTTAACTTCTCTTACTCTGCCATGGGTTTCAGTTCCAGAATAAAACTCAACTGTTTCCAAGAAAGTCTGAATTTTGCATATTAGACGACTCTATAACTCTGCCACCAAATAACTTTCTAACTTGTGATAGCTCAAGTTGTCTACAACAGTCCCGAATCAACCTCCCGTTAGATGATACAGATTCCTCTGGACACAGACGGATTAAACAATTGTAATTTCCTTTTGTCGTTTAATCATCTATTCCCCATTCCAATTTCAGGTTATATCAAGACATCAAGTGAGTTTAAACATCAATCAACCATCAAATGCCACTAACAGCTAGAGTTCCTTCTCCATGCTTCCGCCACCACTTTTGACATTTTTTAGGCGAATGAATTCCTATAACTGAGATATGCAGCATATAATCATGGTCATGGAACCCTTAAGGACAGTAGTGAGACGAAAATGTGAACACTAATGAAAAGGGAAGGAGCACACTGAAAATTCAAATAACCATCGAATCCAGAAGCCCCTTTTCCGCAAGGAATTCCTACTTGTAAAAGACGTTTCTACAAAATAAGGAACCTAAAAAGATTCCCCTTTTACTAAAAGGAACTAGGTAACACACCTCTTTGAAACGGATTATATTGGGATGCTTCAACGATCTGTGGTTCATAATTTCCCTTTGCACATGTTCATCAATCTGCAGATTGAAAACAAAGAAAAAGGAGAGCAGAAAACCAAAAAAAAACCCATTAGTTGCCAGCATAAGAATTCCTAGACGAAAACAAAAAACAAAAAATTCCAGAAGAACAGAAACCTTTTGACCCCTTTCGATGAATTTAACAGCAAAAAACTCTTTAGTCCACCTATCCTTCACAAGCTTGGCTACCCCAAAGTTACCAGAACCTATGTCCTTGACAATCTCATATCGTTCCATTTTTTCCCTCTTCTCCCTCAAAAACCCACTTTCCTCCGATCAATACCAGTATCTGTTCTCCACTTCTTGCAATTGGATTCACATATAAATTCAACGCTGAAGAAGATGGTAGGTCTCAGAGAGGTTTAGGTGATGACTGACAAAGAGAGCCTTTGAATTGGAATACTTCTTGGTGGCAAAACTATTATTGGTTAGATTACTTGCTGGTCGACTTGGGGAGCTCTATCATTTCTTTCTTTTCTTGGAGTGGTGAAAAAAATGAACAAGAAACGACAAACAAGTGTGGAATCGACGGCGGTGAAAGAGTGCGTGCGTGTAAGACAAGAGTGAAGCCAAGGAATTTGCCTTCTGACACATAGGAAAATGTAAAAGAGGGAAAAGAAGGCGTGCCAAGTGTCGGAGACGGGGAATATACTAAACGACAACCAGTTTCTTCAAAAAGCATGAGAGAATCCACTTTAGTTAGTTGCCGCAATCGCATGCGACGTAAAAATTTTTGTTTCCAGACGGATGTCGCTTATTATTATTATTATTTTAAATAGATAACGCGCTTAATTTATATTATTATTATTATTTTATTTATTATAATATTTTTATTTTAAATTTTTTAAAATAAATAATATAGGCTTTTTATTCTTTCCGATCTAATTTATTGTCACAGTTTAAAAAATATACAAATTAAAAATTTTAAATCTATGAGTTTTTAAAATAAAATAACTAAATATTATTCTTTAAAATAATATGTAAAATAATTAATATGGATGTGACAAGATGAGTATCCATTTAGGTTTATTCTTTTGTGAGATATGTAATCTTTTTATTCCTTCCAATCCAATTTACTTATCACATTTAAAGAAAATATACAAATTAAAAAATTTTAAACTTTATGAGTTTTTAAAATAAGATAATTAAAACCCCTTAAAACAATATGTAAAACAATTACCGTTGAGGTGACGAAATAGATATCCATTTGGATTTTGACGAAACTAAATAGAATCCAATCCATTTAAATCTATTTAATTAATAAATTTATATGTATAGATTTAAATGAATCGTAAATATCTATATATCTACATTAATTCATTTATATATATATATATATATATATATATATATATATATATACTAGGAGTAACTATATGGCGTGAGTTCGAGTACTGCAGGAATAAAATATTAGTATAAAATACAATATATTATAATAAAATATAAAAATAACACTTTTATATATTAAAATATGAGTTCAAATATTTGCATTGTTTACATACTTTGTAGACTATATTCATACACTAATGTCTTAAGAAAATTTTGAAAATCTCTCTTCCACAAAATTTCACATGGTTTCATCAAATATGTATCAAAATAGTTGCGTCTTTTGCTGCTGCAATGAACAGGCATATTGTCTCGAAGCTGTGCTTGCCATGATGCACATAGTTACCCAAAAGTAGATAATTAGCTTTTGGAGGAAAATTCGTTTCTTCAAACCGCACACTGCAAGCATGAGAAACATAGTTCATTGCTACTTGAGAATAAATGACATACACAACCCTAAAGCCATCCCTCTCTAGGAAAAATCACAAATTAATTTGCACGATTAGCACTTAAACCATTTAACAAATCCCTCTTGGGCTTTGGCAACTTTCAACAGGAAAAGAAAAGGAGGATCAAATATTGCTTCTAGATGTGATCCCATAATTTTTTATTAAAACTAACCCCCCAACACCCCCTACACCTCTTCTTTTCTCTCTCCTTTGAAAATAATCACAAGCTAAAAGGAATAGGCACTTAAATTAAGTTTAGAACAATTCAACGATAAGGAGTTTCGTCAGCCACATAACAATAAACATATATATATATATAAATCAAATCAATTTCACCTCAAATTATTACTTCAACCTGATTGAAGTAGAAATTAGGCAGATAATAACACTGCATAACTTTTCTTCTAACCAATAACATTAAAGCCCCTGAATACCATAGAAGTCTTCAAAATAGTCTTCTTAATCTGGACTTAATTTGCTTAAGCTCATATCCATTGCCTGCTTGAACCAAGCCCTCTAACCCCAATATTTCCCCAGATGTTTACCAGCAAAATATTTTAAAGTTCAGCGTAAATTTCTTATGCAAAATGACAAAGGCAAAAATAAGACCTATAGGCAATTGATAAAAGTTATTCCATTAAAACTCAGAAATTGCCTGTTCAAAGTTGTTCATCCTTGGTACTTCTTTTCCATTACCTATTATTCTTCCTCATTGTTCACATTTCCAAACAATCCTTTACACCCCTTTTCCCTTGTCAAACACTATATCACATATTACCACATATTTTGAACCTAGCACCTCAAAAGATTACCCTTTTTTAGATAGTCACTTGTAATATCAGAGTTTAATTCATTGTTGGTACATTGATTATTTCTTCACACCTGCCAAAAACATAAATGAACCTTGAAAATAAGGGAAATGTTTCTAAATTGGTAAGGCAATTAAACATGGTTAAGAAAAAAAAAGAAAAAGAAAATGTAATAAAGGAGTTAAACACAAATAGCCATATTGATCCCTTCACATCAGCAAAAAACAGAAAAATACCTTGCAATAAGGGAAATATTTCTACATTGACAATGAAAAGAGTTTATTTCCAGCCATTGATACTAAATATACTTAATGAGAGAGATAGGGGGGTAAGGGGAAGAGGGAGGGGGGGAGGGGGAGGAGTGTGGGGGCTAATAAAGGAATCAAACCCAAACAACCATATTCAATTTATAAAAGTAAAAATCTTTTGCATATTAGAAATTAGAGGAACAGGTGAAAAGCTTGACAAAATCATCCTTCCATATAGCCACTAACATCTTTTTCTTCTTCTTCTTGATGCTTCTATTTTAATCCTCCTCTGTGATTACATATATGCAAGAAGCATTAGAAAGACTATTATGAACAGAGACATACTGTATTAAGAATGATTGCTCCATCTGCAACCCAAAAAAATGTTTTTTTTTTCCCCCGTAACTAAACAAGTAGTTTTGGAGGTGTGTTTATAATACATTAAAATTTGCATATCATAGTCAATGCATGAAGGATGGACTTAATTGCAACCAAGTGAGAGAAAAATAGGAATAAAATCAATACTATTGGTGGATAAATATGTTTTTAAAGGTGGATAATAGCCTAGCTATAGAAAGGGAAGACAAAGATTACTCACCTATTGTTTCCTGATTCCTCTGAGATATCTCCCTATTAACAATCTCATAAAAATGTAGCCTGCCTAACAACCGGGCAATCTCAAAGTTCTTCAACTCCATCAGAGCTTCCATCTCCATCCCGACCTCAGCCCTAGCAGTTCCCCTCCCAACTGCATTTGACACAAACCCAGCAAGGAATAATTGCCGGGATAACTCTTCAGCAGGATCATTTGGCTGTTCATCCTTAGAAACAGCAATGGGATCTGCAGGTAGTGCTAAACCCACAACAGATAACTCTTCTCGAAGTTTCTACCACTGAGCTTGCATGTTATTTAATTCTTCTTCTGCTTGTTTCCGTTTCTCTATCTCCATCAACAAACTTAATCTTATTTCGTGCAATTCAGCAGTTGCGGTCTGCTCCCGGAAGACAGTTTTGAAGAAAGAGATACACATAAGACTATCAACTACCAACATAACAACAATCGGACATTAAAGATTATGACGCCTGTCATTTATCCCAAAGATGTTTACATATGTCATTGTTTTTCTCTCCCTGGGATTTAATTTGACTTGCTTTTCATCTTTAGTAAAAAGCAATAATACTAACAGTTATACCACGTGGAAAACATGCAGAAAGCACAATGTTTTCAAAAGCAATACACAAAGCATGGTGATACACACAAGGCCAATGTCCAAATGAAATAGTGAAATGTTATATTTTTCTATTTTCCTTTCAAAGCTTTTGAGGGTTGCACGGAAAACAGTGAAATGTATACATTCGAATTCAAAAGAAGAATCACCAACAAGAATGTAGAAGCAATGGTAAAAGTTTGTGGTGAAAGGGTGGAGTTTCTAAGATTTATATACTGCACATTTCCTCTACACCTCCAAAACAAAATTTGCTTGCCTTAAAGGCTTAAAACCTCAGATCTACCCCGACAGAAAAATGAGGGAAAAAAATGGACTCTTTCAAGAAAAGGAGATAAGTTTAAATGTCTTTCATTTCACAGTAAAACCCCAATTTGCAGGCAATGCAGGGTGTTTTCTACAAAGGAATGCTCTAAGGACCGCACTCTTGGCAGAAACATGATTCAAGATATATGAAGCATAAAAGAACTGCGAAGTTCAGATTCCATAAAAATATAGACTGATGCAAGGGAGGGAGATAACTTAAGGACAACAACAGGGGCCAAAAGTAGTAGAATACAGGAGAATGGGAAATCAAAAGTAAAAGAATTTTGAATTTGAACAAATCCATGCAAAGCCATATCTGATGAAGGAGTATACTAATATTTTTTTGAAAATTTTTTCTCTTGCAACTAAAAACATCTGTTGGGAATCAAGTTGTAGAACAAAATGAAACCTGAGAATGAAGGTTATACTGTGGGTAGTGCGGTCAAGTAAAAGACTGATTACCAAAAAGAAAAAGATCATTACAGCATAAAATTTGGCAACATAACTCAGCAACAAAATGAAAATTCTACACAAAATGTGCCCAAATTCATTTAGATTAGGAGAAAAACTAATCTGTATTTAGTATCAACTAAAATTCACATGCATAGATGAACATTTTAACTTAATCCAGTACAAAATAAATTTAGTATTAAACATATTCATATACTAACATTTGAATTAGGAGTCGGGACTAAAGTGTAAAATTAAACCAAAGTCCAAACATTTGCCTGAAGAATGTAGGATCTGCTACTTGAAAAAGAAAATTAGACTACCTTTACGGTAACAACCTTACAAACATACACTTCCTCATATAGTAAACTTTATGCACTGACATCCAACTTCATGTCCACATTTAAGTCAACATTGAGTTTATGTAAGGCCTTTTTTCTTTGGAAATCGTGAGCACATCTAAATCAAGATGATAATGAAATAAAATATTTTTCCTTACTTGTAAGCAAGCA
The DNA here is from genome assembly GCA_026120185.1 of Voacanga thouarsii. Taxonomy (NCBI): domain Eukaryota; kingdom Viridiplantae; phylum Streptophyta; class Magnoliopsida; order Gentianales; family Apocynaceae; genus Voacanga; species Voacanga thouarsii. Next base: position 1,562,240 of record JANUWF010002144.1, read on the forward strand.
ATTTCTTGCACCTGGATTCCAAGTACACCTTCACCCTAGAAGAAAATTATAATTGTTTCAATGAAGATTAGCACATTTATGCCTCCTCTCAATAAACACAATATGTGTATGTGTGTGTAGGACTGATTTTGAAGCATTTGTAATTGCTTCATCCTCTACATCATGAACAAAAATTTTTATTACAAAGGGGAAAAAAAGTCAGCAGCAAATCAATGACCATTCACAAAGAAGCAGGCTGATAACCAGCATGAAAATCTAAGAAAAAAGCATATGAACAAAAATTTCAGCTTAAAAAAAACGACAGTAAGGCTGCTTTGCACCCCTGAAGAAGAAAAGGAAGACACGAAAATTTAGAGTAGAGAGTATTTGGGTAAACATTACATAGGTAGGATTCAGATCTAAAGCTCCATCATCAAGTATGCCTTGCTTTCAATCATATTTGCAAACTCATTTTGATGTTCTTCAAACCTGAAATTGAAGTTTTGTTAGGATGTCAAATGTTTTATTATGAATGATATACTTATGTTTAGTTCTGAAAAGTGTAAATTACCAGAGTTTTAAAAAAGCAACTTCTTCAATCGGGGGATTTAACAGCAAAAATGATGAATATTTTGATGAAAGGTGCAATGCTGCAATGATTTTTGTTGTGTTAGCAAAATCAAATTTGGTACAATTGGACTGCATTGCTGATAGTTTATTTATGCGAACTTACTTCTGTATGAAGCAACTTTAACTTGCAACACCGCTGTTATAGGAAGTGATTATATTTTTTCCGCTACTTGATTGCCAAAGCCAGCTTCAAAGTCTTCCCATAATGTAAGAACAACAGGGGAATTCCTGCAGAAAGTTTTGTATTAGATTATTTTTGTTCCATAGATGTAAAGTGTTAAAGTCCTTGCAAGCCTTGAATGCTTTGACATAGTGACTTTTCTCATACATCAAATTATGCAGCTGCAGGGAAGTGAAGTCCACTGGCGCTTTAGCTCGTTCGATTTCTCCTTTAACACGATCTTCTTCAATCAAGGTTGACCTGTTTGCCTATTATAGAGCATTTTAAGGCACATAACCTTCTCTTAAATAAGAAAGAGTCAAATAGGTGCATTCCTTTTGCATGTAAATCCATCAAGCTTACATCTGAGAGAAAAACCAAAGGTAAACTAATTAAGAAGAGTTGCAAAAAAGAATGAAGTTTATAAGCCTCTTACATGGTTGTTACCATTCAAAGCTTCCTTAGCCATTTTCACTCTTATCTAGTTTCTGAATCAAAAGAATGAGAAAACTCATGTTATCATCACTTTCTAACCAAACTGAAAACAGAGTGACAACGAGGAACTCATTTTTATACTACAATCCTCCTTGCCATCTTCTCAGGTATATAAATGACATGTACCAAAAACAATTAATTGAGACAAATGAAATGTGATTTCTTACTAAGTGAGTTAGAAACACAAACCCAATTCAGATACATTTTACAAGTGAAGTGCTCCATCAAGAACAAGTACAACATCCCACAATTTTCTAAACCAGATCCTTTTGTATGATTGCGATGCAGAAAGGAAAAAAATAAAAAGTAACACAAACGATTGAGAAATCTCCCATGACTCCAGTGTAAAAAAGTGTACAAAATTAAATTTCCATGAAATAACACAACAAAAAGACCATTCCTTTGGAAATTAATGAAAGAACTTCGAGTTTTCATCACGTCAGATGTGATTCTCAAAATCAATCTCACCATACTGATTGCACAAACTGCAAGGACTCCGACTTTATGCTTATATATGCAGTAGAAATTCTCAAAAGTAACCATAAAATATACATGACATACATGCAGATATCATTTACCTCACACCAAACTGTGCCAGGTATAAAAAGAAGTCTTCAAGATCACAAAAAAACAGAGACACGAGACAGTGATTGATGAGTGTAATCAAAGCTTCAATAAAGCAAAAGTGGACTCCCATTCCTAATGGTTTGATCTAAGTAAAATCAATTTTCTTTGAGAGCATTAACTATCTTTCCAATAATCAAATTCTAAAAAATTATCTCCTCACCACCATTAATTTCATCATACAAATATAGCAAACATATATATATATATATATATATATATATATATATATATATATCATTATAACACATAAAAGCATCACAAGGTAACACGTGTTTAGACGAAATCTTTTTTAAAAAAATAAAAATTATATTTGAATTCATTTAAAATCTTAATTAATTAAATTAACTAATGATATATATATATATGTATTTAATATTAATACATTGAAATGTGTGATTCTTTGAATACTATTTAAATTTATTTTAAAATATTAACTAATTAAATAATTAATTAAGTTAATTAATAATATATATATATATATATGTATTTAATATTAATACATTAAATCTTAATAACATAACTATCCGTGCAACGCACAGGACATCAACCTAGTAATAATAATAATCACTAACGCCCATTGAGCGAAAAAAAAAATTATAGCTCAATTTATCTTTCTTTTTTTTTTTTTCCAATTTCAACCTTGCAACTCAGATGGTTTTGTCAAGCTTCTCAATGGCATTGAAGAACCAGAACAATTTGATCGAGGGGAAGAACAACTTAAGGCCCTACAAAAATTGAAATAAAATTAGAATGTCTAGACCAAGAGAGAAAAAAAACATGGCAGTTCTCTGATATATAGGCCATTTAGACCAAACCATGATCTTGGATTGGAAGAATGCGAAATAACCTTCTTTCTTCATGATCATAGGCATGAAGATTTTAATAAAGGGACCCTTGTGCCCAAAAGAGCCTTGATTGCCAACAACTAATTTGAAAATCAAACTTTTTAACCTTTTGAAAACTTTATCTGACAATTGCGAAAAGGGAAATTACAATAGCGAAACAAAAATTCCAAGGATACCATCTAAGAAATAGGAGTGAGCTGGTGTTGTAGGGCTTGCGTTTGTGGTCTATAGTTAGTAGATACCATCTGTTCAGTTTAGGGGTGGATGATCATGAACAGTATCATACTTGAACACATATGTCTGCACCCATTTTCCCACCAAAGTCACAATTAGAATATAAATCACTTAGGATTCAAGATAAACAAACAGCCAAAAAAGGAAACTCTTTAATCTCCTTGAACTAAAAGCAAGGAACAAAAATGTAGTTGCCGGCTAACTTTACCATGTAGTCAGTGGTGATAAATGGATCATTAACAACGAGTTCAACATCATCCCTCTAAAGAATGACTTTGGCAACCAAACGCTCGATTCTTTCAAAGCCTATAACAAAATCCAAATATCCATGGAAGCTAATAACCCATTTACCTGAACAAATCTAAAAAACCCATAAACCAAACCCCAAAAAAAAAAAAAAAGAAAGAAAACACACACACACATATACACAACACAGAAAAGAGATCCATTTCCTAAAACCACCACTAAAATGTTTAAAGATAATCAAAACCCAAAAATCCGAACCAAAAAAATCATTTTTATCTTAAGGATGCTCAATAAATTGTAGGAAAAAAAGTTTCTTACATCAAAAGTATAGGGATCTTATTATGTAAAAGACTAATGAAACATCATCTCTACCATCAAGGAGCTAGAAAACATTGATAGAATATGAGAGGACTTCTCAACAAAAATCACAAGAATCTAGTCAAGCAGCCGTATACATTATTTGAGAATGCAAAAGAAATGTTTGCAAAGTTTGAATTTTTGTTATTGATTGAAAAAGGTAAAACACAACAATAAGTACCTATTAATAAACCAAACAAGGCCCGCATATACATATCTTTCAAGAAAACTGAAAAAAGGTGGAAATGCAGCAAAACTTGAATTTATTACTTCAAGAAATGCCAAAATCCTTTGGCAAGAAATTAACCACAGAAAGGATACATCCATGACCTCCAAGAAAATCACAGACAGAAGAAGAAAAAATATATATATGAAGTAAAGAAATGAACAAAAACTTTGATTTCTATCTAATCATAAAACATCCCCCTCTCATATCGCAATGTACAAATCGAAGCCTTAGATCTTCTTTTCCAATCACATGCAACCTCAAATATAAACAATCAAAGATTGACAAAGCTCTAATGCTCCATCATTTTACCTCCTTCGAGTAACATCAACATTTCATATCCTGCATTGATATCATCAACACATAAAAAATCTAGCAACTTTCTTAAAGTTTGAGCCAAATCCCAATAAACACAGAAAACCTTCTAAAACAACCCAATAATCCAATGAGCAAAATCCAGCAAACAAAACCCAATTCAAAATCTATTTCATCAAAATAGATAAAAGAGAATCATGTGAATTAGAAATCATGTGAATTACTGCAATTAGAAAGTAGTAATTAAAAATCATGTGAATTCTTCACCTTTTTAACATAAAGAAGATCCAGGGCTCCAAAAGCTTTCACCTTCCACCTCCCCTACCTCCTCCCTGTTCATGGGCTCTCTCTCCTCCCTCTGCCTCTCCAATCCTCATCATTGTCCTCTGCGTCCTGCTACCCCTGCTCTCGTCCCGCTACCTGTTAAGAGCCTTAGTTTCTCCACTAAAGCTGCCCGACAGAACAATTACCAATCACCTGCCACTGCTGGAGGAGGACAACAAGAACAATCAGCAACGATGGCGTCTGCGCCTGAAAAGAGATCATACGGAAACAATCATTAGAATTAATTTACAAAATTCAAACAAAATTAAAACTCCTCAAAAGTGATCAAGAAAACATTAAAGAAAAACTCACCAAATGAAATGGATCGATCAGAGCAAAATTGTGAGATCAGAAAGATAAGAAGATGGTGATTAAGAACAAAGCAAAGAGAAAAATCTCTACGAAATGAAGAGAGAGAAATAGAAAGAGAAAGAATGGATGAGTTTCAATAGAAAAAACAAAACCTGTTTCCTTTTGTTAGGAGCATTACGTTGCTTTTGACCAAATCGGGAAAAAAGCTGAAACATACATCGCGAAGAGGACGGGTGGGGAGGGTATCTACGTTGCCAGCGTGTTTGCCAACAACGAGATCAAGCGCAACCTCGCTCCAACCAACAGCGATGACCCCTTGCAACCCCCAACCTACCCGCCGACCTCGCCTAGCGTCGTGAGGTTACCTTTTTTTTAAATTTTTATATTTTTATATTTTATTTTTTTTGAACATGTGTGCCTTGCGACTGGAAGTCGCAAGGTACCTTTTTTAAATTTTTTTATTGGTAAACATTATTTTTTTTTTTTTTGGGATAGCGACTGGTATCCTTCTGTTTTAATTTTTTTTATTTTTTTATTCGTTTAATATAAGTAAATTTAAAAGTTTTTTTAATAAATTATATTATTTTTTAAAATAAAAAATTCTATATAATTTTAAATAATTATCTATAAAATAAAATATAAAAATATTATTTATAATTCTCTTAAAAATAATTTTAAATTTAATTATTCGTAAATGTATAATTTATAGTATTTAATTACAATTAATTACAATTATTAATTATCTGTAAAAAATATAAAACTTTTTAATCTCAATAATAAATGAAAAATTATATAAATTACAAAAATAATAATTTATATTTTAGTGAATAATAATGATGAAATATTTCGTGAATTACTAGACTTTTTTTAATTTTAAACAAAAAAGTATGAACTTCAAAATAGAATGTAAAATTTAATAAATGAATTATTGGGGAAAAATCATATATCAAGTAGTTATATTACAATGAAATCATCTAATAAAAGGATGTCAGCTAGTCCCACAATGATATCCTCGACGGTTCCTCGGGGGCTGAACTCGTTTTGGAGGTTGTTCTTGAGGTTGTGGTTTAGATGGTCCCTCATTGTGTTCTTTTGTAGCGTATGAGGGACCTACATCCTCTTCAAACTGCATATGCCGTCTATGAAACCATTCATTTGATGGACCAACATCATACTCGCTGACAGAAAAATGGCGCCTAATATCGAAAATTAGGTGTTGTGGAATAATAAAATTATCAATCGCTGCAGAATCACCTGCAACATAATCACTTTCATCTGCTGGCACAGGTGAGTAGTGATCCTGTTGAGGAACTTCTTCCAATGCAGCACGCCGACGAACCTGCCTACCGCCCCTTCAAATTGGTACTTTCGAATGACTTGTTGCGGAATCTATAGTATTGAGTTAAAAGAATACGATCGTCTAGAAGGCTCGTACGGCATGTGATTTAGACGATCTACTTCGCCACCAGCAGTTAATGTACGTCGAACAATATCTGATATTCTTTCGTAGCTTTGATGAGAGTACGATGTACCATCAGCTTGGGACACTTCGTATTTGCAAGATCTGGTGTAACGCGTCGGCCTGCATATGCATTTTCAGAAACGTCATTAAAAATATATAAATAAATTGTAATTTATATATACATACATGCACTAAAAAAAACTTACTTACATATACTTCAAGTGTTGAATTAGTAAATTGATAATCCATAGGATTCAGTTGTTGTATTATTGAATTGTCAATCAATCGCCATGTGCGAGTCCAATACCAAGTAGTATAATCAGGTGAAACCACCGCTTGCCCAAAAGTGAGCTGTCCTGTCATAACGTATGCATGCCAATTTATCCAGTTAATACGATGTAGCACATCAACCTCATCCCATCCAGCACCAATAGTACGCAGGTTACGCCGGTACAAATTCGACCGCGTGTTAATAATATCAGGAATTAATTGCACCATTCCAAATTGTCGCGTGACTCTATTGGGTCGATACAGCTCTATCGTCTCCCAATATAACAGTGATGCGACAAACGCCCAAATCTATCGTCCATGCATGTAATATAGAGGGAGAGATGCCAACATGTACTCATTGTTTGGTTGCCAATTGCACAAATTAACTCGAGTTTAGTATCAAACAAAAAATAATGACAATTTATAAAACTTACATGATTGTACATTCAAAAATATAATACTTATATGATTGTGTTGCATTCGATCCAACTGATCTCTATACGCAATCAGGACATGGGTTGGCGTGCGAGAAAGTTTTAATAGACCCTGCTATACTGCTCCTCTGGGCGCATGTTGTGCAACATCCTCTATTGGATGTACTGTATCCGGTCTGATAGTAGGAATGCGCTCATATGCCCATAGCTATTTCAAAAGTAATAATTATTTTTATAATTAGATCTCATAATTATTTTTACAATGAAATACTAATAAGTTTAAAATTATATTTCGTAATTAATTTTATTACGTACCTGAAACAATAGTAAGGGACCACTGATTTGATGCGCTGTGTATGAAGTAGCGTTACACATACAACGATACAAATGTGTCAGTACTACACTTCCCTAATTAAGGGTCTCCGACAAGTCTAAATCACGGATATATTTTAGGAAGCGCAAATGAACACGACTCCCAGATTTGTCTGAGAAAAGGAATCCGCCCAGAAGCTGCATGATGCGACACCGTATGTGTTGTGCAACTATATCTGTAGTTGCGTCTGGTAGGAGTGGTTGAGTTAGGACTCGCTCGATTGCATTTAATCTCAATCGAGACTCATCTAGGTCCGTGCCAATGGGTCGAAAACCGAGTAGCACATCGCACAAGGCATATAGCTCCTCTTGTGAGCAGTTGAACCCACGACCAATGATCGGATCACCGTCAATGCGTAAACCGAATAAAACCTCCACATCTGGTGGAAGGTGTGTGTCTTTTGGCATCATCTCTCTACCAATGCCATAATAAGTGGATGATTAATTTTTATATACGGTAGACGGATGATTCCACCGAACCCAGCTACATTCATAAGTTGTACTAATGGTCTAACATCCCAAAATGTACTGTCATGACGCCTTACATACAGTACTTGTTCTTCTAATTGCCCTACCCAAATATAACTGGACCAATATCTACGCTGCAATGTCAGCACATCCGGGATAATAGGCCCAGGATCGACTCCCTCAGCCATAGGTTCGGTCATATTATCCTGAAATAGCGACATGTTTAGAGGAGTAGTAAGTTTATCTCTAAATGAAAGAAAGTACAATATCAGATAGAGCCATACAGTAAGCAAATGAAATATAGACGATAAAAACTGTATGTACCAATTACTTTAAGACAATATTAAGATACAATAATTTTCAATCATACACCAATAATTAAAGTTGATATACCAACAATTATACATGATATAATAATTTCTAATCATACAATCTACCCTAAAAAACCTCCACATCATGAACCATGAAGTACACTGTTAGGGCAATTTTTCCTATTATGCTCAATATGATGACAATTTCTACAACGAGGAGGTGAGTTAGGGTTATGCTCGTCCATCTCATTTCTAATGCGTGACGTCCTCATACGACCACGATGACGGTTCTTGAATCGATAAACATTTGGAGCCAACGTAAAAGAAGGATTGCGCAAGTAATCCTCGTGTGGAATAAGCCTGAATTGTCCTGAATAAGTCATCTGGTAACATGCTGTGATGTTTAAGGGTGACACGAGATCCCTTGCATTCAACCCTATTTGTTGGCAAGTTACAAATGCGTGAGAACAATGTATTTTGTATATTTGCCATTTGCAGCAGCTGCAGGTCCTTGAACCAAGATTAATCTGGTATGAATTATTTCTCTTCTCATGCTCATGAAATGGTGATAAAACACTAAAAATGTCCCGACTTTGATCATAAGCTTGCACACGGTGGCTTCTCCCCTTCAACTCATTTTTCACAAATTTGGACCATATCCGAGAAGGAAAGTGATATCTACCATGATTAACTTTCTCTCTGTGGTCATTGAAGCATTTGACTGTTTTTTTGAAAGAAGACTCAACAATCACTTTGATAGGTAGAGCACGTATAGCTTTGATAATACTTTTAAATGATTCTGCAGGATTAGTTGTCATATTACCAAACCGATGTCCACTATCATAAGTAAGCATCCACTGCTCATTCGAGATCAAATCTAGCCAAGCCTTCGCTTGTGAGTTTAGCAAATTTATTTCTTCCATAATCCTCACAAATTTGCGCTCTTTACTTTGAGTCCCAACTGCATACATCAACTTCTTCAACTGATGATTCTTGAACTTTACGTTGAAGTTGCTCGGGATATGTCTAAGACAAAATCTGTGTATTGCTATTAGCTCTTGCCAGCTGGGTAGTCGATCAACAGCATTATTTATCCCGATATGTCTGTTTGATATTAAACAAACTCTTCGATCTTTTAGCATATGCTCTCTGAGTAGGGACAAAAACTAACCCCAACTGTCATTCATTTCTTCATCGACGACTGCAAATGCAATGGGCAGTATATGATTATTGGTATCTTGACCCACTGCTGTTAACAGTTTTCCCTTATATATGCCCCTAAGAAATGTCCCGTCAACGCTGACTATCGATTTCATGTGAAGAAATGCATCAATGCATGGTTTGAATGTCCAAAAAACATATCCAAATGTCCTGGCCCTATTCGATTCGGTAGGTAAAAAGTACCACGCCACGATGGAACCAAAATTCGCATCCTGTAATGCTAGCATTTATCGCGGTAGCTGGTCGAACGAACTAGGCCAATCTCCATATATCATCTCAATAGCAAATCTCCGCGCGTTCCATTTTTTCTATAGGACGAAGTGAAATGCAGTGTATTTTGAATATGACTATTTATCGCGCTGACTTTAATTTCCGGATTATCATGAATCATCGTCATAATATACTTCACCAGGAATTTTGCGCTCATATTGCGATGGTTCCCGCCCACAGTTTGCACTAGACAAATGTGATCTCCATTCCAGCGAGATACCTGCCATAAGCCATGACTTTTTTTTTTCTTGCACGGATTCTCCAAGGACAAGGATGCTGCTGAGTTGAATTTTTACACTCGACAATCAACAGTGCACTTTTGCTTTTCACTATTCTAAACTCACGTCCAATCCTAATTGACCATGATTGAACAGCTCAAAGTAACTCATTTTTATCCCTAAACCACATGCCAACCCTCAAATCATTGTTCAATTCCGACCAAAAATCCATCACACTACTACTTGTTCCAAATCCATCAGTTTCATTTTCTATTTCCTGAGCATCATCCAACCTATCAAGGTACACTGCATATGGTGGATTATATAAATGTCCATATTTAATAGGTCTTTTAGGCTCTTGTTGCATTACGAAATGATCGGGAATCTGTTCTTCAGCATCGTCACCCCCTCGGGGTCCTCATCCTCATCGGGAGTATCTTCTGCAGTAGACTCATCAATATCAGAGGTAGGACCTAAATCGTCTACCGTCGCTTCCGGTGCACCAACCTAATTGCACTCACAAGCAACCCATTCATCAACTGGAGTTACATCTAAGAGTACACTGATTTTCGCAAATGAAAATAGATGTGTCGTAGCACTTGGTTGGAAGGGTTGATTATTGACATGAAGTGGAGACGTAACAAAACATGTCGGGGTTGAATATGACTGATTGCTTGTTCCAACAACTAGAGTATTTGGAGTAGATGTTATCTGGAGGGATTGGAAAGTGTCAGTCAGAAGCTATCATTGAATATTGAGGTCAATAAGTGTAGGTAGATTAAATTAAAATTAGGCATGTTCTCATGAGTAGCTGAGTTCAATAATTCAGTGAAAGTCCCAGTGGCATTTGCTTGGCTGTTTTGCTCTTGACTTTCTAATCCGGGTACATTCGGTATCTGGATGATCTCATGACTAATATGCAGATTAATTGGTTGTCCATGCACGGTAGATGAATAGTATCACAAACTTTCCATATCTTCATCATCCGTTATAAAAGTTGTTGTAGATCTTATTGTCGTACCAATAGCAATATTTTCCCTCATTGTGATTTGTAACTGAACAGTAGCCGTATAAAATTCTCGAATTGCACATATTTTATTGACTAAACCGAGGAAATTAACTCGATTTCTAACAACTAATACTTTACGACATGGACCATTAAAAAAATCACCGTATTCTGTACGTATAATATCACAGTTCCAATATAACCGTAATCTAATAGGCTGTTCTAATGACATTGTACCTATATAAAATTAGAAGTATTTGTCTATTAAATAATTAAAGAAATATAAAAAAAGCTATCATACTATATCGATCATCATTATAAAGAAATATATGCCAAGTATAATTATTTATTTAAATTTATTAAAATAATTAATTAATTAAAATATTAATAAAAAACGACAAGTATTAATTAATTAAAATATTAACTAAAATAATTAAAAATAATTAAATAAAAAAGTCTAGTATTAATTAAATTAATTAAGTCTTCATAATTAATTAAATTATCAAAATATTTAAAATATGAAAATATTCAAAATATAACAACATTTTAATTATATATCAATTTGTAAAATATTTAAAATAATATAATATTTTAAAAATGTATAAAGTCTAAAAAATATTTAAGTATAATTAATTATCTAAACTTACTAAAATAAATAATTAATTAAAATACCAATTAAAAATGTCAAGTATTAATTAATTAAAATGTAAAGTATAATTAATTAAAATATTAACCAAAATAATTTTAAATGATTAATTAAAAATATCTCGTATTAATTAAATTAATTACGTAGTTTTTATTAATTAAATTACCAAAAAAAATTAAAATATGTAAATATTCAAAATATAACAACATTTTAATTATCTATCAATTTATAAAATATTTAAAATAATATAATATTTTAAAAAAGTGTAAATTCTAAAAAATATTTAAGTATAATTAATTATCTAAACTTACTAAAATAAATAATTAATTAAAATATCAATTAAAAATGTCAAGTATTACTTAATTCAAATGTAAAGTATAATTAATTAAAATATTAGCCAAAATAATTTAAAATAATGAATTAAAAATATCTCGTATTAATTAAATTAATTACGTAGTTTATAATTAATTAAATTACCAAAAAATATTTAAAATATGTAAATATTCAAAATATAACAACATTTTAATTATCTATCAATTTGTAAAATATTTAAAATAATATAATATTTTAAAAAAGGCTAAAGTCTAAAAAAATTAAGTATAATTAATTATCTAAAATTACTAAAATAATTAATTAATTAAAATATCAATTAAAATGTAAAATATAATTAATTAAAATATTAACCAAAATAATTAAAAATATCCCGTATTAATTAAATTAAAATATGTAAAGTATAATTAATTCATTAGTTTACATAATAAACTAATTATGTAAAGAAAGGCTAGTACAAAAAATCAAAGGTATAGAACACCAAAAATCTATCCACAACAATAACTATCACCAAAATTTTATTTACTATTCATGTCATATTATGCTATTTCACATAATTGATCATAAGATAATAGAATACAAATCAAAACAACATCTAATAAAATTTTTAATTCCACATAAATACAAGAAATAGTGTTATAAATTATTTAACATACTCTCAAATACATACGGTCTATAATTTAACAATAAATTATAATATTTTATTCAATTAAATTACAAATAAATATAGAATTGAAATAATTTATTGTTTAAAAAGAAAAACCTGGTATATGTGGAGAACACTGTCAGTAAATATGCGAATAATAATTCTGGCAGTAGCTCTCTTTGTCTAGAACAAATTCTGCAGAACACTTTATTCTAAAAATATACTTCTTCCGCAACAAACAAAATAATTTTTTTTGCCAAATAAATTAAGAAAAAAAATAGAAGAGGAGAATAGCAGTGCAATGAGAAGAAGGCAAGGAGATTTGCAAATAAATATGTTGCGCAATGCAAAGGAGGAAGAACGCAGAAATTGGAGAAAGAGGAAGAACAAATGCATTGCTTGAAGATTTCGGATGTATTTATGGGCAGTGTGCAAAGAAGTCCCGTGAATATTGGTCAAAGAATCTCTGACTCCAGCAAAGATTCTGTGCGGAAGACTACGCGACTGGCAGTCGATCAGTCTCTCACTGCATGATAGCTGGTCGCGTGGAGTGAAACCTCGTGATTGCCAGTCGTGCGGTCTATCAACACACGACAGTTGGTCGTGCGGTGGGGCAATCGCACGACTGACAGTCGCGTGGTGTGTTACTTTTTTACCGTCAGCTGACATGGCGACCCAGCTTTTTGACCGGTCAGCTGACATGGCGACCATGGGTAGTTTTTTCGTCCGTAGGGTACGGGTTGGAGTAGTTCGCTATTTCCAATCGCGATGTAGCAGCACACTTCTCACCCACCTATCGCGAGGAACCCTGGCCACAGGGGTACCCCCTCCACCCGTCCCCCTCGCGGTGCGTTGTTAGAATTTTGACCCGATTTGGTCAAAAGCCCTTCTGTTTCCTTTTGTTATTCAAGGGCCAGGAAGGAACATAGAAAAGACACAAATGTTGCCTTGTGAAAAGACACCATTACCCCTAATAACGAATAATGAACAGTGCCACACCAATTCGTTTCTCTCTCTCTCTCTCTATATATATATATATATATATTTGTCTAATAAAAATATTTTATTTGATCAATTTTCTTTTGTTAGTCAAAGATATTAACGAGAGAACTATGTGTGATAATTGAATGTATCATTTAAATCAAATAAATAAATAACTTATTTTACTTCCTTACCCTTTATCAATTAAATAGATTAGCAATAGGATCCCTATGTTAGTTGAACTCATATTTTATATTGTGTAAGGTAAACCCATATATAATGATTAATTGGATATCCATTGAATTTGTTGCATTTAAATAGATATATAATAGTATAAATAGACATCTAAAACTGTACTTGAGAAAAAACTTTTTTTAATCCAAATTAAAATTTTAATTTAAATAATTTTTATTTAATCATATACTCACAATACATTATATTTTTTTTCTCTCTTATTAATAATTAAGCCTTATATTTATTTTACATTTAATAATATTTTATTAAATTTTAATAAACTCATCTCAATCCAATTTTTATCTCAAGTATCAATAAACTTAATTTTAATAATCCATATGGATAATTTTGGATATCCATTAAATTCTCATCCAAATTGTCAATTTCAAGTTCAGTAGGAAAGGTGCAATTCCCTCCCGCTGCCCCCACCGCCACCCCCCCCAAAAAAAAAAAAAGCTCTAAATGTAATCAGTACTTTAAACTAAAAGGAGTACTAATATTTTTAATAGCTTCCTTAATTCGTTGTGCAAAAACCTTTTATGATTGACGAAACATCACCAAAAGTTGATTTTCATTTTAATATACTTCTCATTTTTTTTTAATTACAAATCAAGTATTCAAACCTAATTGATATCATCATACGTTAAAACTCATCCTTCGTTTATTTTTATTTTATTTTATTAGAGTGAAAATAAATTAAATAAAAAATTATATCTTATATTAAATCTATTATTATATTCATTACATTTATTTTTTTAACCATTAGAAAGTAAGAAGAAAATGACACAATTATTATTTTTATCTTTACTTTACATTCCAATCTCTCTAAAATTGAAGTGTAAGATTTGATAATATAAAAAAATGAATTATACCTCTCAAATTACTTTTTTCACCTAACTTACTTCATACGAAACATAATTTTTTTGTCATTTCAACCAAACATAGTATTGATTATTGTTACCACAAACAACTTCCATTTCGAAGCAATTTGAAATGTCATATCATCAAATAAGCACCTTTACATGTGAGATTTTGGAATTTCGAGGCATTAACTAAAATTTGTATAGTATTTAATATATTAATAATAATTTTATATATCGTACTATTTTTTAATACACTAATATCTTCAGAGTCATATATTTAGATCTCATTTCTAAATACATCAAATATTATGATGATACACCAATTAATATACAGTCCTCTACTTTAATATATGCTTAGTTATTTTTTGTACCACCTCTACTTTAATGTAATTGGAGAAGCCTAAATCGGAAGTGGTGAGCCTCTCTAACATTTTAGTTGACTAATGATGACTGGCTAACCAACCAAACACGCAACAAAAGGAAGTGACACCGACGAATTAAATATATCAGTCACTCTTAAATTTTTATAAATTTTTATTTTCATTCTTGAATTTTAAAATGTATAATTTTAACCCTCGAACTTTTACAATACTTAAAAAATAGCCCTTTCAACAATAAAAACTCAAGTACCATACAAAATCACCAGATTTTAGCTCTCATTCTCTCATTTTTTATTTCTAAAATATTATTCTTCAACTTTAATCTCGCTATTTTCTTTTCGAATTTCTTCATTTATCAACAACAATTTTAAGATTTAACTTCAAGCCTTTTATACGACTCAATAATCTTGAGATTGCTTTTTCGCACTTTTTCGAATCTAATCATACAATAAAAATAACATATTTTACCCTTTAATAAACAAAATTAAAACATAAAGATGAAGAAGAAAAAAATCGATTCAGTTTTTTACGAATAGTAATTTTCTTGGTATCTCTACAAAAAGTGAGAGACGCACAACTCGCAGTAGTCTTTTCCTATCATATATAGAAGTTGTTTTGTAAGAATTAGAAGGATGATACCATATTGTGAGAGTTGAGTGAATGAAAATACCTAAAAAATAGGTTATGTGAAAGTCATGGGATGAATTTCCATAAGTACTTAATAGTTTTAATTGATGGAAGAGCTATTTTTTAGATATTTTAAAAATTTGAGGGCTAAAATCATATATTTTAAAATTCGATGGTGAAAATCAAAATTTATGAAAGTTTAAGGGTTGCTAGCATATTTTGCCCTTCTATTTATGCCATGAAGTTAGAAGGGTGGGACAATTAAATATCTAATATTTAAATTTAGACAATTAAGTATCCACTTAACGAATTTTGTTAGTAACTCAAAGAAAATTAATGAAAAATTTTTACAAGTTCATGTAGTAACGTTAATTTTTTTACTATTAACACATTTATTTGTCAAAATCCTTAAAAATCCTTAAAATCTTACTTTATTACCAACTATCACACTCTCCCTCTTCTCTGTCAGTGTCTTCTTCTTCTCTTTTTTCTTTGTCTTTCACCTCGTCCTTCTTCCTTCTCTCAATTCGTACAATTATTCTTTTGGGAAAAAAAAATTGATTTGATTTTTTGAATGATTTTTCTTTTCTTTTTTTTTTTTTTTTGCAAAAAGAATGATTGAACGGATTGAAAAAAGGAAGAGAAAGAGGTGAAAGACAAAGAAAAAAGAGAAGAAGAAGAGAAAGTATGGTAGTTGGTAAGAAAGTAAAATCTTTAGAATATTTAGAGATTTTGACAAATAAATATGTCAATAGTAAAAAAATTAACATTAATATATGAGTTTACAAAATTTTTCTATCACTTTTTTATTAATTATCAATAAAATTTATTATGTGAATATTTAATTATCTAAATTTAAATATCGAACACTTAATTATCTCACACCTTTAACTTTACAGGATGGATGGAAAGTTTCTTCTATGTCAGAATCTCTATCAAAACGTTGCTTTGCTACATCATAAGTTTCACATTCAAATGTATTTTCACCTTTTTTTTTTAATAACTATATTAGCATAAAATTTCTTAAGGAAAAATCTTCATAATATAATTTCCTTGAAAAGTTTTACGAAATAGGATGACTAAAGCTCTAATTTCAACACCAATTTGTCAAATTTTCAAACAATACTTAAAGACAATTGATTACTGGATAATAACCCAATTTATTAAAAATACTTCTCATAAATTATGAATTTAATTCACATATCCTCTTTTATTTATAATTTAAAAAAAGAATATAAAGCAGTATGGATCCTCTTATGAAATGGAACAAGCGTCTTGAACTTAAAATGCCCACCCATAAAACATCTATATAGAACCCCCACCCCCACCCTCAAAAAAAAAAAGAGGAAAACCTGTTTATAAAGAAAATGGGCCCAGAGAAAAATAAATGAATAAAAAATGCTGAGACCGAATGATTGTTTCTAGTGCCATACTGGAGCAACTCAATTCATATTAGGCTTTATATGGGCTTCTTACTGAAGCCCAATATACTTATTGACCTGGAACGCTGAAAAACTTTCTCCGGTCCCAAGGGAGAGAAAGTGGGCTCAAGTGAAGGCGTGAGAAAGATTGGAGGTTTTGGAACTATGGTTGCCTACTGTTAACATTAGGGGTGTATTCGAATCGAATCAAATTGAGTTTTAAAATAATTGAGTCGAATTTTATTATTTTTATATCGGACTTGAATTCGATTCGAATGTCAAATCTTGATTCAAGCTCGATTTGTTTGAAATATTTTAAAGCTCGATTTCGATTCGAAGTTCAATTATAATAAATTCGAAAGTTTGAATTTGAGTTCAAACTGGAACTCGAATTTAAATAAATAATTTATAATATAATATATTATAAATTATATATATTATATATTAATTAACTAATTAATCGAATATGTTCGCAGCCTTCGAACTTAATATTTCAATATTTAAATTCAACTTGTTTAAAATTCAAATCTAAATATAAGGTGTATATTCGAGCTCGAACTCGATATTTTCAAATCTGAGCCGAGCTCATATCGAGTCGAACCTAAACATGTTTAATAAAATATTGATTCGTTTATATCCCTAGCTAGCAGTGTCGAATTGTTAAATTGATCTAATATGTTTATTAGTGAATATGAGAGTTTAAATATTGTGTAACAAGAAAATATATTGATCACAAACAATGGCACGTTTCTATATATATGTAAAGAAGGTGTGCCAAAGTTGCGGATAAAATATCTGGTGGGATAGAATGATACTATATAGTAATATTGGTTGAATGTAAATTAGTAGAAGTAAGTAAATGAGTCAGGCTATTTCCTATTCGAAGTACAAAGGAAACCTCGGGTGTTTCTTGTAATATGTCTCGAAGCCAAGGAATGAATGAATCAATACTTTTGAGATCATCCTTCTTTGATAGAAACTTGTTTGCAAAAGGTGAAACCCTCGTCCACAGAGCCCCTATATCTGATTCCAGAGATATGGAAAAATAATCATGATAACTTAGTGATTCTTAAGTAGGAGGTGATCGGTATCCACAAAGACTTTTACCGATATCCACAAAGACCCCCACAAGAAGGTAAAAATCCCATACTGCAACTGTCGAGAATCAAATCTTGTATTTTATTTACAAATTTGTTACCTAAAAAACAACTGAGTAGGGGCCGATAGAAACTTGTTAATAAGGACTTGACAATCATTTGTCATAATGATTTTAGTAAAACTACGTTCCAAATAGAATTTATCTCTTTAATAAAGGTTATCAGTTCAACATGACAGCAGTTGCCTTAAATATACCATGTGCCAGAAAACTGAGCCATTGTCATTTTGTACAATGGCTTCTCATAGGTGCATCTTCTTGGACCCAAGTTACATCAACATTGCATTTTTTTGTCTCCTTGGCAATGGTAGGCCCCATCTATTATCCTCTCTTGGAGATTCCAACCTTGTATTGCTTTGAACTCGAGGGGTTTTTGACCGATTTTAGTCAAAATCCGAATCAAAAACTAAATGGGGGTGGAATTGGCCGGGTGGACTGACAAGGGGTACCTCGTATTCACGGAATGCGAGGTTTCCCAGGATCTCAGATTCCCTAAATACGAGATATCCAGCCCCTTCTTCGGTTGTCTTTTTCCTCTTTTTGTTTACGGGACGGCATGCATGCAGAATGTCATGCAGTAAGAATGCTCTTTTTCAGTGATTCTTCATGGGTGTGAAGAAAATCAACATACCAAGTATATATATATATATATATATATGTATGTATGTATATATGCTCTTCGCGAGAAGAACAGCCTACCACCTCCATCCATCTTCCCACTTTCTGCAGAAAAATTTTTTCACCCCCATCTCTCACTTTTCCCTTCTCCCGTTAGCTGCCGCCAATCATCTGAACCAATTGTGCTACCGCTGGAAGAAGTCACTGCCGACGTCAGAAGAAGCCATTGCAGCCACCGGTGTTTGAGGTGAAGAAACGCCACTGCCTCCATTTGCCTCCATCTTCATCTTCTCTAGATGTTTATATCTTCATCTTCATCTCTCTCCCTCTGCCCTTTGCTTTTGTTTTGTTTTTTACGTTTCGGCTTTGTGGCTTTATGCTGCCTATTTATTTTTATTATACATTGTTTAATACGTTTCGGCTTTATTGCTTTATGCTGCCTACATTTCGGCGTTGTTGCTTTGCTTTGTTTTATTTTTATCTTCATCTGAACCAATTGTTTAGTTAGTTATTTTTGCTTTGTTTATTTATTCATTTATGTATTTATTTATTTTTACTAAAATTATTATTTATTACTTACTATTATAAATATTTATTAATAACATATTTATTGATCGATTTTGTTAAAGCTATTATTCATTATTAACATTATATATTATTACTATCATTTATTATTATTTAATTCCATTATTATTGTCTTATTAAAGTAAATGTTAATATGTTTGTGCTGATTAATTTGATATTGGTTCATATAATACTTCGAGATCGTGACATACTTTAATTTTTTAATAGAAAATTCCTACTCAATAGATCTAGACGCAATGTCATTAGAAGAACCTGTAAGACTACGGTTATATTGGGATTGTGAAATTATGCGCACGGCACATGGCGATTTTTTTAATGGTTCTTATCGCAAGGCATTAATTGTTAGAAATCGAATTAAGTTTGGTGGTCTAGTCAACAAAATATGTGCCATTCGAGGTCTAGACACGTCTACTGTGAAGTTGCAAATCACAATGAGGGAGGACACTATTACTAGTACTGGGACGAGGTTTACAACCGCTGTTATAACGGATGACGATGATATGAAAAATTTGTAGTTTTATGTATCTACCGTTAAGGGACAACCAATTGATCTACAAATTCACTATGAGATTGTCCAGATTTCAAATGCAACAACTACAGATCTTCCAGAGCATAACATCCCAACTCCTATTACTAAATCGTTCACTGCATTACTTAACTCAACTGCTCCTGCCAACATGCCTAACTTCAATTTAAATTTTCCAACCCCTGTAGCCAACAATCCTCCACATATCAGAAATGATACTTTCCAATCCTTTTTCAATACATTAATTTTGAATACCCAAGTCGTTGGACTTAGCAATCAATACTTTTCAGCTTCTACTGGATTTGTCATGCCTACTATCAGACCGAGCAGAGTTCGTCCGGTTGAGGATATTGATCTCTAAGTCCCGAGAGGATCAGTATGGAAGGGACCGTTAGAGCTTGCGCGCACCCCGACACATGTGCTTCTTACCTATAAAGATCAGTTAGATAAAATGCAACATGACCATGGAAGTCTTACTTCAACCAATTTGCTTTCAACTCTAATTTTAAATTCATTATTTATTATTATTACTGACAATTTACCTTTATACAGTTTATTTGGCAACATTATGATGAGCACATATTGGCTACCTTACCCCGTATTACACTCATGGATGACACATTTGGGCATCTATCACATCCCTAATTTGTTGAGAAATAATAGAAGTGTATCGTCCAGATAAAGTTATGCGACATTTTGAATTTGTGCAAACAATACCTGTTGCAATTGATACCGGTAACAATTTGCATGACCGTGACATGAGAACTACAGGTGTAGGGTAGCCCGAGATAAATTCAATACATCTCGCGAATTGGGTTAATAGGCATTCAACAGTTTTTCTTGGACAACATAGTTACGATTAGAATATAGTCTCACCTGACTATGCAACATGGTATTGATTCACACTAGCCGACTGATTGATAATCCGATTATAACGCAACATAATCCTTCGAGCTACCAATTGAGCGGTGAGGCGACAGAAGTATTGGTATGTAAATTTTCTTACACAATATTATAAAATATATAATTTACATTAAAATAATTTATTGACATTTCGAAATACATATATAGGCTGATTCGATGTATCGGATATTGTACCTTAACAATGAAGGCTATCAAATTGCGGATATTGCGAGTAGACAAGTGTTTGCATCAATAACGGATCTCACTACTCATTCATTGACTGCCATTGGTGAGGCAAGTCGATTGAACTATCCGCCCTATGAGCCAGCTAGACGAAGCTACACTGCTCAACCGATACCTCCGATCCTGCAAGAAGTCAATCGCGGAGTTTTTCCAGTGCGGAGAGGGGGTAGACGGGCACGTAGATGTGCTATACCTGATATTCCTATTCTGGATCACTACTCACCAGTACACGATTATGAACAAAGTGATCCTGCAGAAGTTGAAGACAGGCAAGTTGATTTTATTACTCCACAGCACCTAGTTTTCGTTACTAGATGCTTATTTTCAGTTGATGATTTTGATGCCGGCCCTTCTTTTGGATGGTCTCAGATACGGCACATACATTCTATAGATATTCCCGATCCATCTCACCATTACGAGTAAGGTACAATACAACTGGAAGAACCACCCGAAAAACAACAACAGCCTCAGAGACGAGTTCAACCTCCAAGCAACCGTCGAAAATTTCATTGTAGAATTAGCTTTCATCCTTTTTTTTAGATTATTTCATGCATAATAAATTTTATTATTTGTATCACGTTTTAGAATTCAATTTAGTTTGGCCATTTTTAAGACAAAATCGATAATAATAGAACTTTAAAGACAAATGTAATATAATTTTTTAAAATACTTTTTTTAAAATTTTAATATTTCACACATTATCCGAATTCAGTTAATTTATAAATTATTTGGATTATGAAATGTAAGGGGATTATGAAATATTTAGATAATTAATATTTAAATTTAAATATTATTTAAATAGTTGACACTATAATTTTAGTGTATTTAAATAGTTGAGAATTTATATTTTTATAATTTTCTTCAAAAATTAAATATTATAAATTAAACTTAAATTAAAAATATAAATTTATTTCAAAATCCAATACAAATAAATTAACTGTAGTAACAATAGAATACGTATATTACATGTTAATATCAAATTTAAATTAATAAATTTTAATTGTGTTTTATTTAAATTTATATAGGCCTTTATATATTTTGTGTTATTTAAAAGTATTAATTCCTTTGAAATACAAAGTTGGAAGTTTATAAAATGCTTACAATAGAAAAGAAAAAAGAGATATTTTTAGTATATTTAGATAGTTGAGAATTTAAATTTTTATAATTTTTTAACGAATAATTAAATATTATAAATTAAACTGTAAATAAAAATTTATTTCAAAATCTAATGTAAATAAAATTAACTGTAGTAAAAATACAGATATTACTTGTTATGATCAAATTTAAATTAATAAAATTTAATTATTAATTATTTAAATTTTTTTATTATATAGATCTTTATATATTTGTGTTATTTAAAAGTATTATTTTCTTTTATAATAGAGAAAAAATTACAAGAAAAAAAATGAACAGATGATTATAGTAGAGACTTTAAACTCAATAGAAAAGAAATGAGAGGAAGAAGTTACAAAAAATGATAAAATGCTTATAATATAGAAAAAAAAAAGACATTTTTAGTATATTTAGATAGTGAGAATTTAAAATTTTATTATTTTTTAATGAATAATTAAATATTATAAATTAAAATACAAATAAAAATTTATTTCAAAATATATACATATAAATAAAATTAATTATAGTAAAAATATGTATATTACTTGTAATGATTAAATTTAAATTATTATTTATTATTTAAAAATATTAATTTCTTTTACAATAAAAAAATCACAAAAAATATATTTTGTTGTGTAAAAAAGTAATAGAGAAAAAAAATTACAAAAAATAAATAAATAAAAGCACCTCGCATAAATCTTGCAAAACTGATTTGCGAGGTGCACTCACCTCGCAAATTAGAATTGCGAGGTATAGTAGCCTGATACAAAAAACAATGCCGAAGTGATTCAAACAGTGACTAAGTCATTCTCGCATTCGGTGAATGTGAGAACGCGGAAACCTCGCATGCGAGGTACCCTCTGTTGGCCTTTCCCTCTACTTTCACCCCTCATTTGGTTTTTTATTTGGATTTTACCCCAATTTGGTCAAAACCCCTAAACTCGAGCAGCTAACCACTTTGAGGTATCATGATGCAACTCCAACTATTCCTCAGAACAAATATGTCAATTATTTTAAATTTTAAAATTTATCTTTAAATTTTAAAATATATAATTTTAAATTTTAAATAATTGAAACACCTAAAAAATAACTCTTCCAATAATAAAAACTCAAATACAATACAAAGCTACTTAGATTTTAATCATCATTCCTTTATTTTATGCTTTCAAAATATTATTTTTCAATTTTAATATTTCTATCTTCTCTTCAAATTTCTTTATTTTATCAATAGCAATTTTAATATTTGAGTACATGCCTCTTATGCTCCTCAATAATCTTGAGATTACTCTTTCGTATATCTTCAAATCTAACGATATAACAAAAATCACATATTTCCCCCTTTAATAAATAAAATCGAAACATAAAGAAAAAGAAACCAAATTCAATTCTCAATAAATAGCAAAGAAACCCATATTCAATTCTCGACGGATAGCAATTTTCTTGATATCTCAACAGAAAGGAAAAATAAATATGAAAGGAGAAGTGAATTATATATATAAAAAAAAGATTTAAAAGAAAAAGTGAGAGATATGCAAGTCACAATAGTCTTTTTATGTCATATACATAAGTTACTTTGTAAGAATTAGAAGAAAATTTAGTATTACATTGTGAGGGTTATAAGTGAACGAAAATATCTATAAAATATGTCATGTGAGAGTCATGTAATGAACTTTTGTGAGCACTTAACAGTTTTAATTGACGGAATAATTATTTTTTTAAGTATTTTAAATATTCGAGAGTTAAAATAACACATTTTAAAATTTAATGGTAAAAATTCAATGGATGCTATGTCATGCCCCGAGTCCGGGGATGACCTAGTAGCACCCTAAAAATAGAGTAATGAACCCATACAAAACACAACGGATAACTTCTAAAATTGTTTAATCAATCCAAATTATAATCGAACCTCAAGATACAGATTCCTCAAATTCAAATCACAATATGATCCGAGAAACGTTCTCACTTTAACATTAACAAAATCTATCATCATTCTACTATCGAAAAGATGAAAATAAAATGGGAGGTTCAAAAACCTTCAAGTAACTATTACATCAAGTCTTTCTCAAACCACTCGTCTAACTCCTCTTCTTCTAACTAATGTCCTGCGAAATGGTAATCGAAAAAGGGTGAGCTCACTAGCTTAATAAGAAAATTATAACTTTTCTGAGATTGAGCATGTTACTAATACTTGTACTTCGCAAATCGTTAACAAAATTTAACATCATGCAAGGAAACCTCTTTATGGTGTGTTGGTTTGCACTCCAAGGACCAAGAAGGAACATTGAACAGTGCAAGGGGAACTCCCAAGGATCAAACAAAGTGCTCTTAGGCTTCAAATAGACATAAGGGTCTAAAAACAATGAGATTACGTTGTACAGGGGATAGCTAGCCCCGGGTCAAGCAGAAAAAGAAACTGGTGATTTCCAGTGTCGGGCCGACGACGGGTAGGTGTGATGAAGCCAATGTCAGGTCAAGTAGAAAAAGAAAACCTAGCGTTTTCCAGCGATGGGTGAGAGTGGTAGAGCCGGCGCCGGCTCTGCTTAGGAAAGGCGAAACTGTTTCGAAATTTAGAGCAAAACAGAGTGCAATTTGGCCAATTTTCAGGTTTTACAAGGTTCACAATACCCCAAACAGAAAATAGGAAAAGAGAACATAACCTACCACCATGCTTTAACAAAACATAATTGAACTTGCGCACACAAAAAACGTAATTGAATCATGCATATTACAGAATCTGAGACATGCTTGGGTGAAATGTTTCGGTTTACTGATATCAACTCCTAACTATTATATCCCATTAGGAGAAGGGTCTGAACTGGAACTAGGTACTGTATCCCTCTAGCAAGGGCCTTGTAATTGAAAATTAGGTATTACATCCCCCTAACCAGTGACCTTATAATAGAGATTAGGAATTCCCCTAAAACCAACTCAAGCATCAATCAATTCCATAACATAAACACAACTGAACAGAGTTTCACTTACACTATTCCATTCAATAAATCATCATACTCAAAACATTGCAAATACACCATGCTCAATCCATTTTTCATAACAAAATACTACTATTAGCAAAGCATTCACAATTTTACCAAAAATCATAGTACGTCAAAAGAACATAGAAAAGCCATAAGTCCCTTACTAGACAAATTCAAAGACCAAATTAAACCACAATCCACAATCAAAGTCTTTAACTGTCTACAAGAACCCAAAAATATAATCAATTGCCACATTTCTAACTAATCCTAAAATCAAACCCTTACGCCCAATTCTACAATAATCAAGCCCTATGCGCAAATTAACCCGTACCAAAACACGAATATCAAAAGACTTACTTAAATTTGAGACTTCCGGCACAATCTCTTCACTAGATTCTTCTCTCCTGCTGATTTCTCTTCTCTACAATGTTGCCTCTTGCTGAGAATTTTTATCTGCCAGAAACAACGTACGTTAAACCTCATACCATACTTATCTTCCTTATTAGACTAATAACTCTCTTACAAATCTAATTACAAAATAACCCTAATACTATCTCCCTATATTAAATTAACCCCTAAACACATGGGCTAAACCCACCAACACATTCATAAGAAGAAAAGCCCAATAAGGAGTTAGGTTGGGGGCTCACATGCTAGCATATTTTGCCCTATTCCTTGACTAAGCTATAGATATGATTAATGACCTTATCCGGGTTGAACTATTTAATTTCAAAAGAGCATAGTATTCTACACCGAGTAGATAAACCAGCAAGTAGTGGCAAAGATAGCAAGTGGAAATTCAAATCCTGCTAATAAAAATTTTGCTAGGCATTCTTTGAAGGAACAGCTGGTAGGGATGATCTTTAGGATGTCCTCAAGCCTTGAAGTTCCCTCCCATACATATTTTGACATACGACAATAGACTCCAAGGTTTCATCCTTTTTTTTTTTTTTTAATAAAGACTCCAAGGTAGCTCCACACAATACACAGTGCTTCAAGATTTCTAGAATATAAGCATGAACGGCTTCAGAGTGAGGCAGGATGTCCAAGCACGACTTTCATAAAAATTCCTTATCTTCAACTGAACTAGCAAGTGCTAGAGAGAGCACCAAAATTTATCCACCTTTGAGGAAGAGGAAGATAAAGAAACACTAGAACCTCTTCGCATAAAGATTATTACAACATTGTATCTAAATTTCACAGAGTAAATCCCACTACTCGTACAGTGCCAAATAATCCTATCACGCGGTCGGGTTGAATTAAGACAGATTTGTAATATGGTATCGACCTCATATGGGAGAAATAAAGCCTTGAGACGATCTTCCTTCCAATAGCCTAAGTCAAAGTAAAAAATATCATATACTCAATGTTCGGAGGTTTTCCCTTCACTAATATAATATAGACTAAAATCATGAAAAATAGGGACCCATTTGTTTTCTCATATTTTGATAGATAGCCCATTATCAGTGCACCTTCTAAGACCAACCCATAGTAGATATTACGCAGTTCAAAAATACTATGTCAGACATAAGAGGGATTGTTCCGCAGAGGGGCATGCATAAATGAAGCATGAAAAAAGTACGTGGCTTTTAGAACCTGAGCTAAGATGATACTTGGATATTGCAGTAGGTTCCTGCATTGTTTAGTCAACGGGATAGATTGAAACCTTCTAGGTCTCAAAAAACCAATGCCCCCTTAGGTTTTGGTTTGCAAAGGTTGCTCCAAGCTCTGTACCAAAGCTTTTTATTATTCATATTCCCTGTTAAAATATGGAGGTCATAGACAAAATATTTTTTTGAAATCGACCATGAAAGAGACAAGATATAAGGTAAATAAGAATGACTTGTATAATACTTTTTATCAGGATCTCTCTGTCAACTAGAGAGAAAAGTCTCTTTTTCCATCCATTTATCTTCTTACACACTTTATCTCTAACGAATTAGAAAACATCCACCTCTAATTACCCAATTATAAAGGGAAAATCTATATGTTTACCATCCACCAAGCCCTCCGAGATGCCTAAAATAGTTCTAGTCATATCCTTGACGTGAGAACCAATATCCTTACTAAAATAAATGGTTGATTTTTCTATATTAATAGATTGCCCGTAGAAAGCTTTATAATCCTGAAGGACACTCTTGCTTTGGAATAAGCTACTATGATCAGCTTACAAAAAAATTAAATAAAAAAAATCATCAGCAAAGAGGAGGTGAGCGAGAGCAAGCCCAAACGACCCAAATTGCATACCCTACAACATCTCTCTTCAGTTAAGCATAGAGGAAAATCCTTCTACATAGATGAGAGAGAAAAAAAGAGATAGTAGATCACCTTGTCGAATCCCTCTAAATGGAAGTACTTTGAAGGCGAGAGATCCATTATTAGAATTAAGTAATTCACAGATCTTACTCATTTCATAATTAAAATGACAAAAATGCCTGAAAAATTCATCGCAAGAAGCGCATCTTCCAAGTAGTCCTACTCTACTCGATTAAAGGCCTTACTCATATCGAGTTTTATGGCACAACAAAGTTCCCCCCCTAGATGAAGCTATTTGAAAGGATTGGAAGCCTTTAAAAGCTAAAATAATGTTATACATTATCAACGTATTCTTAATGAAGGCATTTTTACTCTAGTGGATTACTAGAGGAAGTGTAGCTTTTAACAATTGGCCAAAACATTACAAATGATCTTGTAGATGAAGTTGCACAGACTGATAGGCCTATATTCACTTATCTTTTTGGGAAATTTGGTCTTTAAGGATCAGCATCAAAGAAAGATATCGATGATAGATGAAACATTTGTACTTTTGTTTGAAAAATCCAAAGTCATGCGCGTGATCTTATCTTCAATGATGTGCCAATGTGATCCTATCTCCAATGATATGCCAATACTTGTATAAAACAGCAAGGTGCATGTTATTGAGACCTGGTGATTTTCTGCCATTTACTCCTATCAATGCCTGAACAAGCTCAGCCTCTGTAAAGTTTCGATTGAGTTTGCCAAATCCATCTCCCATCTTCCGCCCCAAAATATAAACACTCGTATGGTTTTTATCTATTTGAAAGTAATCAACCAATTATAATTGCATATTTTTGTAACATTTAGACGGGGAGGGACGGGGTGTGGGTGGGTGGGTCTCCGTAGGGTCGGCCATAGCTTTCCACCTCCTACGCCAATTTTTTGTTAAAGAAAAAGAGAAAATTCTTATATGCACGTGAGGTGTATGTGTATATGGATATGCATCTAATATTTTAAATTTTTATATTATGTATATTAAAAATTATATAATAAAAATTATATATAATTTTATTAATATACTATATAAATATCTAAAAACTCGATGAACAAAAGAATTTCAAAAAAAAGGATCATTCCTTACTTTTTGTTTGAGGCATTTGTGGTCCAAATGAAATTGGGCACTTTGATTGGCATATATTCTTCCCCAGGCATACGATGCCAAAAGGAGGGCACGGCACTTCCAATCAGGAATTAGAAACATTCATTAAAATAAATTAAAAATTAGTAATGAGAGACAGTTAAATCGGCGGTTCCTCCGAATGGGTCCACGGTACAGCCGTCCAATCTAATTTTCGGAAGACTTTCTGGGGGAGGTTCGCCTTCGGAACTCCCTCCTAAATTCAAAGGAGACTTCTAGGTGTGAATAAAGTTGAAAAATATTTGGGTACTGAATCATCGCATTAAATATTATATAATATATATTAAAAATTATATATTTTTATATAATATATTAATACATTAGCCTATAATAAATTCGATTTATCAAAAAATTTCTCAATAAAATTTACGTGGACTGTTATGAACTGTTTATGAATACATTAATTAATAAATTATATTATATAATTTTATAATTTTATTGTATAAAATATTTTATATATATATATATATTTTGCTCCGCGTCACGACAAGATTGTATATAAGAATTTCCGAATTTGCAGCTCCATCCCTATCTGTCAAACACAGCACTTTTCACTTCTCCAAAGTCCAAAGGCCCACTCTTTGATTCCTTTGACTCCCGCTCTGAAATCCCCATTTTACCCACAACCGTAAATCGCCTGGGTCGGAGGTTTGGCCCGATTGATAAGCAACTCAAATTTACATTCACAACGACTACTTCCTTTAAAAAAAAAAAAGAGATAATAATATCATTGACTACATTTGATCTATAGTAGGTTTTCTTTTTTATTTTTTTAATATACATCATACAACTTTTATTTAGTATTAACATGAACTATATGTTAAAAGCACTAAGTTATTCATTTTTAAAAAATTGAAAAATCAATTAATGTGGTAATTTAGTGAAGCATCATAATAAACATAATAAAGATATAAATGAAAATTTAATAAATATATTTTTATATTATAAAATGACAAATAATTATAAACAAGAAAAAAAAATCTAAAACAACATTTATTTAGAAATGAAAGTAATATAATCTCCATAGTAGAAAATTTTATATACAGTATTTTCTCTTTTGAAAAAATGAAGGAAGAAATGCTTTATTTAATCAAAACTTAGAAACAATTATTATGTCGTCAAATAATAATTCCTTATAAATAATAAGAATAAAAACTTTGAACAAAATAATAACTTAATTGATAAAAGTACTTATGAAGAAACGAGAGATTCAATTCCATCTAAATCCCTTCTTTTTTTTTTTTTTTACGGACATATGTAAAAGAAATAAAAATCACAGCCTTACGAACCAAAAGAAGGCCAAAGTATTTGTACGTCATTCGTCAACATCTTTGCTTTCAAAGGACATTTATATAAGATGATTGTGTAAGTAGATGTTTATTGTTACTCAATTTAAAATTATTTTAATTTAAAAAATTAAATTTAAATAATTTTTATTTATCAATAACTATTATATATTTATAATACATTATATTTTTTTTATCCCATTTAAACCCTATTTTAATCTCGTATATTTAATAATTTTTTATTATATTCAAATAAGTACAATTCAATTCAATTGTTGTCTAAGTAATGAAAATATTGTGTCTAAGGAATAGATTGGGAAAGCCAAAAGAGATAAACTTTCCTTATTTAGATGACCTTTTTAAAAAAGGTATATATGTATCCCAAAATTGTAGTAGGAGTGCTTCAAAAGTTGGCTAACTTGGTTATGTGTTCCTTGGCTATGTTCCCAGCCCTTATCACTCCTACTGTGTCCTTGGGCATGGCGCCATGACCTTGAACCTCAGGCGAAGTAGGGTTTTTAGTTTTTATTTTTTATTTTTTATTTTTTAATATTTTTAAATTTTTATTAAATTTACATATATGCTTTGGAGAATAAGAATGGAAGTTAATCACTGGTTTCATAAACTATACTTTAAGTACCTAATTATTGAATTATTAATTTAAAGATCATGCTTAACTAGTTAAATGATGTATTTTCTGGTCAAATAGTAAAGGAAGCCTTGAGACTTTTGAATGAAATTTTATGGAGGCAAGCTTTCTTATTAAGTTAATAAAGAAATTGTTGAAAGAAATCAAACTTTTAAATGTGAAATAGTAGAAGATAAAAAAGATTTTCTTTGTAAAAAAAAAAAAATCAACGTATTATTGAAATTAAAAAGGTTGATGAGAATCTTATTGTTGAAATTGAAAAAAAAAATCTAATTGGAATAAAGTTGAATTATTGGATGATTATAAGAAATTTAATTTATCTTATATTTTTTAGAGGAAGCTGATTTTTCTACCATTGTGGAAGAAAGCATGGAAGGATTCTGCTTGTTGTGATAGCCAATTTATTTGTGATTTAAGGATTCTTTTTTATAAGGTGGATGTTGATTATATTCTTGAAAACTACAAAGAAATTTTGAAATTGATTTGTATTTTAAGGATTCGTTTTTATAATATTATTGTGTGAAAATGATAGTTAATAACGTTATGTGTATTATTTATAGTAATATAATACGTATATATATTTACACGTAATTTTTTAACATATTAAACCATACTTATTTATTTTAGTTTAATTTTATTGAAAAATACTTAATAGTTTACTGATATTATTTAGAGTTAATTAAATCGTCTAGTTTGATTACTATACTCCAATATCATCCTATCCCTGTTAAATATATTTTAAAATTCTTCACAAAACAATTTTCCTCGGGGAAAAAAAAGAAGAAAAAAGCTATGGGTTGTTGTATCGGATCGGATGGATCCACTTTGTTAAACAATAATGACCCGCCTAATTTTGGAAAAACACAGGAGAGCCATTGTAATTCGCCATAACGTGAATATTTTCCAGTGGACCAGACAAAACACGAAATCCTTGAACCACGCCCTCCCTCTCGTTCCTCCATTCATAACCCCTCCCCCAGCCAGCCTTCTGCAAACTTCAAACGACAAGAACCTAGATCTCAATCTTCCCTCTGCACATCTCCAGAAAGTCCTTAACCAACCATAATCATCATGGCAGCAGCAGGGACGGCGCGTGAGGAGAACGTGTACATGGCCAAGCTGGCCGAGCAAGCCGAACGCTATGAAGAAATGGTGGAGTTCATGGAGAAAGTTTCTGGCTCTTTGGGAGAAAACGAGGAGCTAACTGTTGAAGAGCGTAATCTTCTCTCAGTTGCCTACAAGAATGTGATAGGGGCAAGGAGAGCCTCATGGAGAATCATTTCGTCAATAGAGCAAAAGGAAGAGTCAAGAGGCAATGAGGACCATGTCAACACTATCAAGGAGTACAGATCCAAGATTGAGGCTGAGCTCTCCTCTATTTGCGATGGGATCTTGAAGCTTCTTGATTCTAAGTTGATTCCATCTGCCTCTTCCGGGGACTCTAAGGTCTTCTATTTGAAGATGAAGGGAGATTATCATAGGTATCTTGCTGAGTTTAAGACCAGTGCAGAAAGGAAAGAGGCTGCCGAGAGTACCCTCACCGCCTACAAGGCTGCTCAGGTTTGTATCTATTCGTTTTCGTTCATTTGCAGATTTATTTTAGAAAGTTTTGCAGTTCTTTTTACATATGACAACGTCTTCTCAAATTTGTGGAATTTTGTGTATTAGATGGCATCGAATGCAGTTGGCATAATGTTAAGTTTGATTCTCTTTGCGTTCTTTTTTATTTTAATTTCTTCCTAAATATGGAGAATGGGATTTTATTTCAAGTAAAAACGAAACCTTTAATGGTTAATTTGGAAAAAGAAACGAGATTTGTTCATGGGCTTGTAGAACCTTGTTGTGTGGTGAAAGGATGAGTAAACAGTTCTCTTGCATCTAAGGCTCCTCAGTCACCGTTGTAAACCATGTAATTAGCTAGAGAAAAATGGTAACAGCTGCCCAGATCCTAAGTTTCCAAATTTTGCTTAAATTGTGTGCATAGAGGATGATAATAATAATATGAAATGTTGAAAATGCACAAGAAACTTTGAGAATTCTTTCACATCGTGGAGCCTTGTTGAGTTGGAATGTTGAATCGGAATGGATTACATTTATTAGTCATATAAATGAATCCATTTGATTTAGAGAAGATCTGTTGGAGCTAGAAATTATATTTGCTTATATGAATCCATTTTTCTTCAGAAAAGATCTGTTAGAGCTAGAGATGACATTGCATATTGCAAATGTCCGTATTTTTATTTCTCTGCTCTGATCTATAGCTAATAACCTTCTTAATTCCTTATGGATGATGTATGAGCCAGTTTTCCCTCCATTTCTCCCTTTACCCTAACAGTTACAATCAACTACATATGTAGATGAGATATGGTGTTTTTGTTGCTTCTCTTTTTGAATTTGCTGAAAGCACTTTCATTTTCATTCTCTTATTGATTCTTTTCTCCTACAGGATATTGCAAATGCAGAACTTGCCCCAACTCACCCAATCAGGCTTGGATTGGCTCTAAATTTCTCTGTCTTCTACTATGAGATTCTGAACTCACCTGACCGTGCTTGTAATCTTGCAAAGCAGGTGCGAGTTTCAGGATCCTTTACATACTTGAATGGTATGGCAGTATATGCATTGGTTGTTCAGTTGTTTGATGTTGTATTCTATCCTATCAATAACAGGCTTTTGATGAGGCAATTGCTGAGTTGGATACCCTAGGCGAAGAGTCATACAAGGACAGCACTTTGATAATGCAACTCCTTCGAGATAACCTCACTCTATGGACTTCTGACATGCAGGTATAATATCAGCTTACTGTTTCTCTTTTTGTATTTGTGATGGCTTTGCTGTTACCCAATGCTCTCTCTGAGATCAACTGTTTATTTGTTTTTACACAGATAGCTTTTGTCTCTGCTTACTTAGATAAATTGTGTATTGGTCTGCTAAGAATATATCATCTAGTGGAGCATTATTAAGGGTTTATAGGTTTGAGCAGTATCTGATGTGTAATGCAGGATGATGGTACTGATGAGATCAAGGAAGCTGCCAAGCAAGATGAACAACAGTGAGGATATTTGCCCTCTAATTGGCGGTCTTACTTCTCCTTTGGTGGTTTTTATTAGGAGAAGTAATTCATTCTGATTTTTCTGCCATATTTTCTTGCTGTTCTCTAGGTCTTCTGCCTTGTTACTGAACTAGCTTGAATATTAATGCTATGCGTCTAGTGTCACTCCAAATGTTTCATTACTGGCTTTTTAGAAGCTTAGTGTCCGTTTGCCACTTATAGGGGAGATACACATTCTGTTTGATAAATCAGCATCATATTTTTCATATTCCAGCTTGGGTATTCGATTCTTCTATTTTTCTTCAGTGAACCTGTAAAAATAAAGGAAAAAAAAATTGAAACGAATGGGAAAGGGCCTCAAAGCCCTCATACATCTCAGGAATTGGCTTTACAGAAGGTATTAAGTGTCACAAGTGAAGCTTGTGCCTCTTCTTGTTCTTTAGGTCCCATGAATCTGTATGCATCCACGATCTGTCATTATTAAGGTCCCATGTGAAGCAATTATCTCCTTCCGCAGTAGACTAGCTCGCCTTTGTTGCGATTACCTGTTGATGGTGGGAGTTAGTGCCCTGCATGACACAGCTAGAGTTTAATTGCCAACACAGTGTGAGATTGAGATGGGATTCTCTCTGTTATTGGGACCATAAGGTCCCTAAAGGACAATTCTGTGAGCTGGTCTTGGGCGTTTCTTGTTGAAATCGATTCAATGTGAACTCAAGTATTGTCCAATGGGTGATCTTCTTTTCTTCTGTCCTCTTAGTTTTGAATCCAATAGGTTATCTTCTTTTTTTTTTCTTCTCCACACCATTCCAGTCTTTGTAGTTGACCTCATTCCCCTTCTTTATCTTTCCATTTGCCTTAGATTCTATATTATGCCTAGAGGGAGCCTGTAGCGCCAATTATACCAAAGCGAGTCAAATTAATTCCCATCTACTTGTAGTAGAGTTGGCGTATCCAAATGTTTTAGTAGCCGTAGAGCCAATTATACCAAAACAAAAGGGTCACGGCGGCTGTCTCTGAGCTTTGACTGGAATCGGATTTATTTGGGCTTAAACCCAACCCAATATTCGCCATGACTTGTTTTTGGGGAAGCAAGATCGGGTTGTTACGAAAATTTTATCATGGATTCGACCTGCTTCTATTGTGAATTTGATTTATGTACACTGTACTGTACGTATATGTATTAAAAAATTATATTTTATATAATAAGAATTATATAAAATATAATTTTTTAATACTTACCATCTAAGTTCATGGTCTATGTATAAAAATTTCCCAGAGATTGCTATCCTCACAGATGCTTCGCAAGCTAAAAGACAGGCTTATTTGGGTATTTTTCCCTTACCCGATCTCTATGTTTTTTTTTTTTCATTGTTGACCAATTCTCCATTGTTCGCAGCTAGACTGACCCAACAATAATTTTAACTCGGAACTCATAGCCAACGCTTTAAAATATCAAGAAACTTCACTCTCTTTGGCCCAGGAGCAAGCCAAGAAATCTTTTAAACCATATTTAAAAATTAATTAGTTTATTTTAAACAGAGCTCCTACCAAGTTTATTTTAAACAAAGCTCTTTAACCTTTTGAAACACTGCTCCAACCAAATTGACCTCATTCACTAGACCCACCAGCAACACCTCACTAGACGCACAGTGGTGTTGCTCTCTGTTCACTATCATGTCTGATATAGACTGGATAATCAGAATAGTTCTGATATAGATAGATTGGATTCGCAGAATAGTTCAATGAAAATTAGTGGTGCTGCACTTTGTTTACTACCATTTCTGATATAGATTGGATATAGATTGGATAATCAGGGTAGTTCAACGAAGATCTGATACCACACATTGTAACATCAAACTTCTCCCATAATAGACGTGGAAGACGATGGAAAAGACATTGGTTCATTCGCGAGACAACAGGTCAAGTTTCACGCGCACACAAAATAGTAGTCAAAAGACTTGCTACTTACAAAGTATCCTGTACTCCTGTTAATAGCTTCGTTACCATAAAATTACTGCTAAATCCTCTGGTCAAAGATGTTGAAAGAGTCTAAAGGATGCATTCCATGAGTTAATAAGAATTGACCAAAAATAAAAAAAAAACATGAGAATGACAGAAAATTTAGTCCATGATTCTAGATTCTAGAATAGATGCAGATGCAAAGCAATACTTTTAACTTGGAATGTACAAGCAAAATAGCAACAAGACACTGATCACTCACCAATATGTTTGCTTAACATAACATGACTTGGAACCTTCATCTCTCAGCTCACGCCCTTTTTTTTTTTTTGGGTAGTTGGGTAGGCACTGACATAACTTTGATTTTTCACTGTAAACTGCCCCTTTCACTTACCAACTTGAAAAAAGACATACCACAAACAATACAACGGGACAGCAAAACAAATTACAAAATGGTTCGAAAAGATCCAGACAAGCAGCAGCATATGCTTGTTTATGATTTTTTGCATGAGTTTCAATGGCATGTGTACCCAAATACACAAACAACTATCCGGTGTATATAGATGTCATATATCAAAAAGGGTGATGCAACCACCTCAAACAATAATTGCCAAATCTTCCTCACCGTCTCCACTTAGCATAAGCATATACCATCACATTTGTTTCTTCCTATGCTACTTTAACGAAGAATCTTACAAATCAGCCAGATCTAAAAGAATAAGCTACATGAGAAAACATTTACCCAAAAACACGTCCTGTTCTCTCGTATGGTGGCATCTACTATTCCTTGCATGAATAGAAAGGCTGAATTTATCTTCTAAGCAAATACACCTGTAAGATTCACCCAAGCTTCTGATACAAATAACAGACCATCTACCGACAACACTCTAAATCTAAACCATGCATTTTCACAGGATTCTGACACAAGCATAAAATAACAAAAATAAAAACTAAGCTTTAGTCTCAAGAAACTTGCGGTAAACTACATGAACTAATATCATTCACATGAATCTTCTCCCTCCCCTACTACAAAAAACTACTGAAAGAACCACATGAGCACCTAAAACAAACAGCAGCCTGACCTAGCAATCCTAATAGTGCATGAAAACCATGAAGTTTGGTTTCAAAGTTATCCATGACCATTGGACCTTTACTCAGAAAGACAGCAGGCACACGTGAACACTTGAGCTGATACAACAAACCATCACAAAGACTCAAACTAAATAGTATCTCAAGATCAATTTGCACATTTATTTCTAAGAATGATTGCATTTCCAGAATTAGGCAGAAGCCACTTCATCCTGGTATCTGTCCTGTTTCAAGACCATAAGCAACTAAAGCAAAAATAATTGATAAACAATCCTTCGGTAATCAAGTCAACAACTTTTTGCATCATAACCACTCAAGCAGTCCAAATTCATTCAGCATCCATAAATCAAAGCAAAACCCAAAACCATATTCATGATATCTCTACAGAACGCAGAAGAGTGAATCAGCATTCAATCAATACATTCATCTATAAGTTTCTTCCTAACAGACATCTCATAATACCATTCTGCAGTACATGAAACAGATCCTATCAGTTAATACACCAGAGAAAATCCTATGAACTAAAAGCTCAATAAAAGGAGACAAGACGGGCATTTATACTTCTAAAAACCTGTTACTGTAGTTAAAGACAGATATCAAGATTACATTAATACAAGAGTTAAGAGACTTTGGACATGGTTGATCTGGGCTTCAGTGTCTAATATGTCTTCTGCTTTTTAATGATATCCAAGTTGTACTCAGATATCATCAAATCTGACCACTCAAAAGTGAAGATTCTATTCACCCTTAAACAACTTATACCTTCTCCCTGCACTGATTTACAATTGCCCAAAAAATATGCAAAGACAGTTAGACTATACTTGGAAAGAAACTCTTCCCAGTCCAAACCAAAACTCCAATTTAAAATAATATTAATTTAAATAATTTTCGTTTCCCAAAAATTGTCATATACTCACAACACATTATATTTTTTCTTTTATTAATAATGAGCCCCATATTTAATAATATTTTACTACCTCCATTTCACAATATAAATCATTTTAGACTTATGCATAGGAATTAAAGGTCCTAAATTCCAAATAATTTTAAAACTAAACTTCTAAAAATACCACTAATTAAGTCTCTGTCTATTTTTAGTAATTGAAAAGAGTTGGTCAAAATTATTGGAAAGAGAGAGATTGCAAGGAAGGGTAGAGCTGAAAAAAAATAATAAATTTTTATAAAACTTTATACAACGACCTATATTGTAAAAAAAAAAATTCAAGTCTAAAACGATTTATATTGTGAAACGGATAGTATTAAGTTTTAACAAACTCATCTAAATCCTATCATTATCCAAGTACAGCCTAAAGCAACATGCGTCAACAGTACATACTCTACAAAATTTTTTATCCAGGTTAAAGGTGCAAGATATTCCCATCATGAAAATATATATCCAACACCATACTGGAAGCTTTCTCCTATCTTGATGTTTGCCCAGGTTTGTTGACTATTAAAGCCCAACAACAAAGACATTTTCAATGCCTGCTATATTATAAAGTTGGCATTTTTCTCCATCATCCACAACTCTGGCCATGATTACATCAAAGACACCCAGACCAATTTCTTCAACATTCACTAATTTGTCCATACACCAATTTTTCTTCTTTTAGTTATACTGATACATCAGAAGTTCTAGAAAATGCAAAGACATTGACTAGATGAATACCATATAGCATAAAAATAATGACAATGTAGCACAGAAAATTAAACAGGAGGAACACATACAAATAAATGATGAATAACTTCCAAAATAGCACCAAGAACGGTAAAATCATTTGCAAAGATTCACGATAACAATTCCAGTAAAATACAAACGAAGCACAGTCTTAAACTATCCTTTGAGTCTTCACTACCTTTAACAATCATGTACAAAAAGCTCTAAATATAAGCCAGTGCCAGCAACTTCTTAGCACTAGTCCTTTTGACTATAATTCCCCATCATGTACAAGTTCAAAATACACATTTGCCCCTATGATTTTCCTTTTACCAAAATAACCAACATCAAGAAAATAAAAGAAATTCGATTCCCCAAAAGTTCTTACCCTTTTGCCAATCTCAGCACCGGAGTTCTTCAAATACCGTTCCACCTTGGACTCGGAACCGGAAGCGTAGGTGACAGCGGCAACTGAGGGAATCCTAATTGACCAGTCGGTGATAACAGTAAGCCTGGAGACAGCAGAGCATATGGAGACCTTGGCGATGGCATGCAGCCAAAGGGCAGAGGCGATGTGGGCAGAGTCGGGAACTGAGGAAGAGGCATTGAAGCCTGTGGTGGCGGAGGAATATTCTGTTGCTGCGGCGGAGCAGCTGGCGGTGGCTGAAAGTTGTTCCACCGGGGTGAGGCGACAGAAGACGAGATTGAGCTTTGAAGGAACCGCATGTAGGCAGAGATCGGCGACTCAGCAGCCGCATGCACAGCTGGAAATGGCGGAAGCGGAGACGAAGGTTGCCGTTGACCACCTAGGAACCCGGCATTTGTGGGGCCTCCTCCAGCGGGGTTTAGCATGTTAGGCTGAGGGTTGCTAATTTGAGCCATGGAAGGCGGACGATTGCTAATCTGCACCAGTGGAGGGGGCCGGATCCGCTGAAGTCGCGAGCTTGGCGGCTTTGGTGGCTGTATTGGAGGCGGTGTAGAGAAGCGCTCATGGGCTGGTGAGCCCGTCAGCCTCTGAACCACATCCCGGAAGTCATTTTTATTAATATTGTAAACCGGCGGTTGATGCTGCTGCGGCGGCTGTGATTGAGCAACGGGAGCCTGCTGCTGCAGCGGAGGCGGCGGTAGCGGATTCTGATGGTTTTGATTTTGATCATAAAGAGGGGGCTTTCTGACGGGTGGTTTGGAAATCTTATGAGAGATTTTGTTCAGATGTTTCAGATAATCTCTATTATTGGTGCTGGAGCTACTACTAGTTCCGCCTCCGCCTACGCCGCCGCCGCCGCTACTAGTAGTAGAGGTAACCGTAGAGTCACCTCCCGAGGAGTGACAGCTTTTTTCCATAAAGACACCCAAAACTCACGCAAAAAATCGAGTGAGACTGAGCCCTGTTCAACACCTTCTTCACCTTTACCTACCGGAACCAGCCCTTCTCTCTCTCTCTCTCTCTCTCGCTCAAGAAATGTGTTTGTGGCTATATATGTGCGTGCAGGTTCGGATATGGACTGAGTTGCATCTCTCTCTAATCTTTCATGGCTGTGGGGACGGCGACAACAGTGGAGGACTAAAGACAAATATGATACAGTATGAGAAGCGTTGCAAATGGTTATTACTACCGGAAAAGAATAGTCAAAGACATTAACATATTTACACAAAGACAATTACATTAATGAAGAACTTAAACGAGGTTCAATTCGTTCATTTTCAATAATTTATGCAAATTAAAAAATTATAATTTTAAAATTTATAAAATATCATTCAGTCTTATATAAAAAAATTTAAAAATTCGCACTTATTTGAAAGTGACTTCTTATATTTCAAAATAAATACTTATCAGATTTTTATTCTAAATTATCTATTATTTTATGTAATAAAAATATATTTTTTAATTTTTTATTTAATAGTATGTTTTATTATTTATTAATTTACTAAATTATAATATTAAATAATTTTACAATTCTTGATAAGAATAATTCAAAATTTTTCTTTTTTAAACTCTGTAAATATTAAAAAACAATTCTATGTAATAATGGTATTTGCATGATATGCGAAAAATGTTGTTTATTAATAATTTATATGAAATAATAATAAGACAAATAAAATTTTCAATTACTTTCTTTTTTATATGCGTCTTGAGAATTTAATAAATTTCTTTCTAAATATTTAAAACTCGAGTTTATTTCACACGGCAAGTAGATGTATGAAATTTCCAAAGAAGAGATAATTTGATTTGTGAAGAAATCATTTTGGTTGGAAAGAATGATTAGAAAAGAGTCTAAGGCAGAAGGAAACTTATCGATGGGGTGGCGGAAGTATTCGTTGAAGGGAATTCAAAGTTGATAGAGTGAGGGAGCGGATATTTAAAGGTGTAAAGGTGGAATATTGTGTTTGTGAAGTGTAGGCTTGAGAATTGAGATTAGCTTTATCTTTCAATCTTTTTTGTAGCTTAAAAGAAGAGAAGAGAGACAAAAATGGGACATAGGAATATGACCCGTTATATAAAGCCACACTTGTGATTGGTGGAATTCCATTTTTTTTCTCCCCTTTTTCTTTTATGAGATGATTGTGGGGGTGCTTTGTTCTGGATTTCTGGGTTACTGCTGCAATGTTCTTGTCTGCATAATAACAACTCATGAGTTAGCCTAAGCAGCAAGTGATGTGTCACTTTTAGGAAGATCATGAACACATGCAAGACTAAAGGTAAACAAAGCAAGTTGTTTCCAGGTATTCCTGAATATTTTTGAAGTCTTGCGATTAGATAATAATTGAATTGAAATAAATTTATTTAAATATATTATGTTAAGACGAATCTAAGTAGAATAAAAAAGAATATAATATGTTGAAAATATATAATAATTATTAAAAAATTCAAATAATTTTAGATTGAGATTAATTTTTCAATCCACTCACACCCAACTCAAGTTTTTGGAGTTTGAATCGAATTGGGATTTTTGTATTAACGAGGCATAGGCTGAACTTGAGTATATCCTGTCAAATACAACTTAAGCTCGTATTGGTATTATTGTTGTTTTCTCTACGGGTAGTAGTGTATTTAGTGGAATTGAGTTTGAACTCGAATTAGAATAGTTTAATTAATTTCATATATATATTCATTTTAAAAATTATATAATTTTTTTTTATTTTTATCATATTAAAATATTATTATTAATTTTACAAATTAAGAATAAATTTATTACTTATATTATTAATTTACTCATCATTTAATCATTTGACGTGTTAAATATGTGCATTCTCAATAAATATATAGAGAAGAATAATTAATGAATATTTACTTTTGTTAAGAGTATAATAATTATTTTTTATTAGAATTATATAAATTTTAATAATTTTTTAATTTCTGTGTCATGTCATGTCCTAAATTGATATAATTTTTAAGATGGGAAATATACTATAAGAATTGAGGGCAACAACATTGGAATCTATTCTAATCAATTCATAAATTATTCTTGTAGCTTTGTGGCCAATTTGAAGTTGATAATATATACTATTATCTCTATTTCATAATATAACTCGTTTTAAACTTGAAAAATTTTTTTACAATATAAATCGTTTTATAAAATTTTATTACTTTTTTTTAACTCTATCCTTCCCTCCATCTCTTTTAAATTATCTCCAATTACTAAAGCAGATAGACTTAAATTTAAAATTATCTAAAATTTATAAATTTTTAATTCTTATGGATAAATACTTATAGAGTAAAGTTAATAGTCAACAATGAGAATTTCCATACGTCAATTGAAATGGAAAATGAATGGCCGTGGTGGAACTTGAATCCTCAACTTGACTATTGAGGGTGTTGGAAGTTGTCTGATGTAGAGTTCATGGCAGCAGTACAATCAATTAATGCACAAACAACCGGAGACTGACTGCTCCTTGCAAATCTGACCTTCGTTTCATTCCCTTCTGAATGTGATTGCTCTGAAGCTTGTCTTTCATTCAATTCTGAAGAAGATTGTACTTGTTTAAGACCTAAGAGCGGCATGAGATGAGGCTTCTCTTAGGGGAATCCAATGCCACCATAGTTGGTGTGAAAACTTTAATAGTAATGTATTAAAGATAGTATCGGTGATAATTTCTACACCTTTTTTTTTTTTTTTTTTGGTACCGCTTATGATATCATTATATTTGTTGCTAAACTCTTCCTAAGATACCATTAAAGGCCATTTCAAAAGAAACAAATAAATAAATGCTCCAAAAGCCCTTTTGAGGAACCCAGGTTCCCATATAATTTCAATAATCATTCTTTTGTAGAATCTCTATAAAAGAAGGATTATGAATAGAGAGGACATTTTTTTTTACCTAAAACAAAGACTCGATTGATAGGGTAAGTGGTTTACCGTTTTAAAAGGAAATTGGAATGAGATCAGACTTAATTCCTCAACTCGACAATTGAGGTTGAATGCGGGCAAAATTTGTACAATTGCTAGCCAATCACGACCAGCCCGCGTCATTATAATTCTATATGTATTATTTGTGTAAGATATATTATTCTTATTATTATTATTATTATTATTATTATTATTATTATTATTATTATTATTATTATTATTATATATGTATTATAGTATATATAAAAAATAATATACATATATAATAAAAATATCTATATTTATTAAATTTTGATTATAAAAAATATTTATATTTTTAATGGTGTGTATATATGTATATTGGATTATATATATAATATTTGTATTAAAAATCTTAATAATATATAAATATATAATATAATTAATATGTAAGTCGATAAGTATGTATACATAACTAAGTAGAATATAAAATATTTATATTTTTATATGTATTATATATATAAAATATTCTTATGTTGTGTATATACATATATACAAAAAATATAAATTTATATAAGTAGTATATAAAAATATACTTATATTTATAAAAGTGTATATATTATATTTATATAATATATAATATTTGTGTGTACTTATTTATATAATTATATATAATTAATATATAAAGTATATAAATGTACATGTAATTTATTACAATCTATATTTTGTTATAGTTCATATCATATAGTTTTTAAAACGTTTATTTAATATTGTGAGTAACTTTGTATTGAAATTTTAATAGTAAATATATTTTGTTCATTTTTTAATAAGTTTTAATTTATATTTTAACTTTAGATCCAATTTGAAAATTTTTAACTCGGTTGGCTTGCTGGACCTTGCTCCCCTGTTGGACTAAGACCAGGGGTTGGAAGTAGATATGGCAACGGAATTGGAGACTAGAAATCCTGATGCTGTCTCTATATTTCTTTCGTATTTCTTTTCTCGACACGAAAAAAGGTGAAAATTCCCAGTCCCAATTCATCGGGGATAAAATAATCCCTAATTTTGACCTAACGGAGAATCGGGGATGGGGAGATTTCTAATCCACACCCCTCTCACAACGCATTGTCATTCCTAATTATGGACTTGCTCCATCAAAAATGTGTCAACACTTGAATTGGATATAGGCCTCCCCTCCTATAATGCTTAGACATAATTGTACTTATGTTTTTCAAAATATGAAATATGTATTATATACTATATAGATTTTTAATACACTAGCTTATAAAAATTGAGTTTATATAATTATTTACCCAATTATTATGTAATCCAAGAAGCATCTACTCATTGTGGCGTATCTTGGGGTAAACTCTTTTTAATCATTATCCAGTTTTAAAACTTAATTCCTATATATTTCCAACAAGCATTTACTCATTATGTCGCGAAATTTTTATATGATTTTAATTGCTGAAAATAATTTGTCATAATAACGTGACGTCGAGATAAATACAAGACTCTATTCTATCCTTTCCCTTATCTCTTTTTCCGGCCTCCATCTCCCCCCTCCCCTACCCTCCCCGCACCCCCTTCTATTAAAAAAAAATCTTTATAAATTATGGTTTAATTTTCTAAAAATTAATACTTGTAATATACATATACATATACATATACGACAAAAAAAAATCTAAGTAGTACTTGAATTATATGAAATTTTAAATTTTACACTTAAACTAAAAATAAGTTAAAAAATAATACTCATATTATTAAAATGTCCTAACCTTGCATTTCCGTCAAAATTTAACTGTTTACCTATTTTTTCCGTCGATTACGTGACCCTCACGTAAGGACATTTTTGTCTTTACATATTATTCCATGAGCACCAACTCTTTCCCTTTAATAAAACTAATGACACAATTTTCAAAATATTTGACACTGTAATTTGAAAATGCCCAGAAGTCGAAATCTTCTATTGTCCACT
Source organism: Voacanga thouarsii (assembly GCA_026120185.1). Taxonomy (NCBI): domain Eukaryota; kingdom Viridiplantae; phylum Streptophyta; class Magnoliopsida; order Gentianales; family Apocynaceae; genus Voacanga; species Voacanga thouarsii. Next base: position 1,606,683 of record JANUWF010002144.1, read on the forward strand.
TACCATTGTAAAAGGGTAAGCATCCTTAGAATCTCATTGACTGACAAAAATCTTATAAGAAGATTCACAACTTGTGATAATGAATAAGTAAATTTTGATATTTTTTCACTGCTGACAAGGCAAATATTTACCGATTTCATAGTTTATATGAAGGGTAAAAGCCTAAGATGTAAATTTTAGATGTAGATTGGTCCTAAAATGTATAGTAAATCTATATAAATCATTCTCGGTGTGTTGTGGTGAATTCGTCTGTTTTTTTATTTTTTTAATAGATAAAAATACCTTCAAAGGATGTCACGTAACAATATGTGATCGACAAAAAATGTAGTTAAACAGTTAAATTTGACAGAAGTACAAGATTGAGATATTTTAATAGTATGAATGTTACTTTTGGACCGATTTTTATATAGTTATATTATATAGGGTAAAAAATTCAAGTAGTATTTGAATTATCTGAAATTTTTATCGAGATATTCTTTTAATAAATAAAAATACCCTTAGAGGATGTCACGTAACAGTGTGTGATTAATAAAAAAAAGTAGTTAAACGGTCAAATTTAACAAAAATACAAGATTGAGAAATTTTAATAATATGAGTATTATTTTTTTACATTTTTTTATTTAAGTATAAAATATAAAATTTCAAATAATTCAAATACTTATTTAAATTTTTTACCCTATATAATATAACTATATCAAGGTCGGACGCGTAAAAAAATCAAACTTATTTAAATAAACAGGTCTCGAACGTTAGTTTGTGTTTTGCCAGTGGCTGATGAAACGATGATCAAATGGCCCTTTGTCAAGCGGAGAGTTGAAATTACAAATTAGACAGTGTAAAAATCCAGGCTATGATGGCGATCTATGCGTGCGAGAATGGGGCGGGTCATGTGGCAATCCGAATCGTGTTTTTTAATGTGTGGAGTGCGAACCCGTAATCGACGTGTAGTGTGTCGTTACGGTGGGGTCCAACATCGAAAGCAAAAACAAACGTGTGGATTACGCCTTGATTAGTAGGTCTTAAACAAGATTTTTGTTTCGGCCTTTGTCTGCATTATTGGATAAAGCACGATTTTTTTATGAGCTCAGCATTGAGACACAATGACGACTACGCGTCTGATTAGGGGCGATAATATTGAACACGATACGCCAACACGACACGAATACGATACGGTTATAGCGGGTTAGGATTGTGGTTTAGCGAATTTAGGTCTAAACAGGTCGACCCATTTAACTTTAAACGTGTACAGGTCATAAACGGGTTCAACCTGTTTTAACCCGTTTCAACCCGCGAACCCGTTTATTTTTTTTTAATATTTATATTAATACTTTTTGTAATACCCTACAAATTTTATTATAGAAAATTAGATAATTTAATTTTTTACATGAATTAATTGAATTAAATTTTATTATATGAATTAATTAAATTGTTTGTGTGTCTATTTTGTTTAATTATATGAGACATCTTAAAGAAAATAAATAATGTTAATGTGGTTATTTGCTTTATATATAGTAAATGAATCATTCTTAATTAATTATTATTTAGTGTCTATAATAATAATATTAGTACGAGTTGGTAAGCAATGACCTTACGCAAATCTAAAGGGGAAGGTTAGACCTTTAGGAAATAACGTATGTAATATGCCTACAGGCCGAATCGAATATAGAATGAAAAGAAGCTCGTGTGGTGCATTTACCAGAGGGTAAGGTTCACTCAGCATCGATTGACCAGTTCGTATACTATGCTATTTCTGACATTGGGACAAAGACAATTTGAATGACACCCTACAATGACAAGCCTTCCTTTCGTGCTCATTTTTTGCTCTCCATTTGCTTTTTAAAATTCCTGGCATGCTACGACAAAATTGTTATTCTAAATATCTAAAGAAAATAATTTCTTGAATAATCCAATTTTATTGCAAAATTACATTTGTTTAGATTTTTAAGATTAAATCTTATGAATTTATTAAGATATCTAAATATTTAGCAGGATGGTTTGTTATTTTATTGATTATTTATAACTTTACAGACTATTTTATTAGTTTTTTAATTTTATATAATTTGATTTGATTTTTTCAAATTTTTTGTGTAATGGTGCACAGATTGGCGGGTTTAGTAGGTATTCGGGTTGACGAATTTAGTAATTATCTATTTAATTTTTGTGTCTAATTGTGTCATGTCGTGTCAACCTGTTTTATAATTCGAACACGACACGAAAATAAATGGGTTGACACGACACGACACGTTTATTAATCAGGTCGTGTTCGGATTGACCTGTCAAGTGTAATTATCTCAAGTTGACACGGCCCGCCAACTCAAACACGACACGATTGCCACCCCTACGTCTGATGCATTTCGACGGGATATTTTTAAAATATATAGATATAAATTTAAATTTTATTCAAAAAATTTATAAATTTAAAGATTAAATATTGTAATTTATTTAAAACAAATAATAAAATTTTTAATATTTATTTATGTTATATTATTTTTCAGTCCAAACAATTTTAAAAAAGTCAAAACAAATGCACTCCTAAAGAAAAAAATGTTATTTATTCCTTTCGTTTTAAAAAGAATGTCAAAATTTTTTATTTTTATTATATTAAAATACTTATCAATTTTACAAATTAGGAATGTATTTATTACTTATATTTTTAATTTATTCCTTCTTCAATTATTCAATAAATATTTGACTTATTAAATATGTGTATTCTTAATCTTATTAATGAAGGTTTATTTTTATTTAAGGATATAATAGTTATTTTTTATTATAATTATATAAGTTTTAGCAATTCCTTAATTTGTGTGTCATTTACTAAATTGACATCTTTTTAGAATAGAGAGAATATTAAATAAAAACTTATTACGAGAGCCTCCCTCGTCTATATCAAGAGGTCTTCTGAAAGATAAAAATGACAGAACATTCAATTAAGAATCGAATTTGTGACCTCATAGAAGTACGGTTATCTATGAGTTCTTTCTTTATTATTGTCACATATATCCTAAGAGCAAAAAATATCATTTATTGATATATAATCATATTGTCTGTGCACTCTTTTTATTATTTTTTTCTCTCTCCACCTTTCCTATGCATTAGTAGTGAAAAAGTTAATAATTTATGGAAAAAAAACTAAGTATTAAAAAAAACAAAGTAGTTCTACGAAATTTTGAAAAGTTAAAACTTAAAATTCATACATAAAGTGGGTAATCCTAGAAATTTTCCACCATTGAACTTTGAAGGTGACAGATGCATAAAGAGAGTGGTGTTAAATGTATAAAGAGAATTTTGCAGGAAACAATGAAGATATGGTGACAGAGAATTGTTCACACTCTCTTCATGGTCTAAGCAAAAATTAAGCACCTCTTTGGAGAAGTACAAACACCAAACATCTTTTGAAAAAGCAAAAGACTGCTTCCATGTTTCTTTTTCTACATAGAAATATATGGAAAGTGAAAACAAGAGTAAAACACGGGGTTGCCTTAATGGTGAAAAACTTGATCAAGTCATAGAGGGATGAGATTTCCATTCAAAGTCTCTTTGAAAAAAAAAAAAAAAGGGGAATCTATTGGGGTCATATATACCTTAAGAAACAAATTTAGAATTATTCCACTAAAATGGGAGCAGAAGGTGAGATTCTGAGTATTAATACGACAACTACAAAATCTTCTGTATATTTCATTGATCTAATAAGGCAAAACACTAAACTCCCGTGTGATTTGCTGTTCCTTTGACCCATAACATTTTGCTTATCCAACGGAGGTTTCTAATTAAGAGAAGACATTATGAACAAGCTTAGATTATACTATAAAAATTAGATAAATAAAAAATATTTGTTTGTCAACCTAATATTAAACTCATATGAAGCTATAGATGGAAATATTTTTATGCATAGGTACTTAATGGTTCAATTAAACTAAGTGTATATTATCTTAGCCAATTTCTAGTAAGGATATGCCCTTCTATATATATATATATATATATATATCCAAATCAAAATCTTTATATAATAAATAATATTTTTTTCAGCAAAAAAAAATCATTATAAGTAGTTGAGTTACTACATTTTGGTGAGGTGCCACTCCATTTCTAGGGCATGTTTGGGAGGTAAGTTAAAGCTGGGTTGGGTGTAGTACCTCCGCCAATAAATTGGAAAGAGATCTCTATATTTAATATTAGATAATAATGAGTTAAACATTAGTTAAATTAGTAAATACGTGTTATATTTTTAATAATATATTAGAAAGTATTGTAAAATATATATTAAAAGATTTAAAATTCATGATATTTATTTAAAAGATGATTTATAATATTTTTTAAAAAAAAGAAGTACGTATTTCATCTTCATCAAAGAACTTTCCGAATTTCCAAATTTGCAAATCTAATCCAGAGATCATCCGCTAAACAATTACGCAATCTCAAATTGTCTACAATTTATCTAAAAATAATAACAAAAGGAATTATGGGAAACCCAAAAAATTATTAATATAAGTTAAAGTGAGTCAAAATTAGCAATGACGTCCCTGGGCCAGAGGCCCTGGGACCGGCACGGCCCGAGCCCTTGGCCTGTGAGCTTATTCCTCTTTTTTTCTTTTTTTTCCTACTAACATATTTTTTTAAAATTATAAAAAAGTCATGATGGGGGGTTGACTTAGACCTCTACCTATTTTATTAATTAATAAATTAAAGATTAAATAAAAGAGGGACTTGATGCCTAAACATCTTAAAAATATTACAATGATTAAAATTTAAAAATATAATAAATATTCTAAAAATAAAATTAAATACATAATATTACTTATCATAAATTCATAATTACAAAAATACTAAACTAATTACTTGATTCACCCCATTCATCGTCTGAGTCATCATCAATAATATACGAATTAGTCGTCATATCTTCGGCTGCAAACCAACTATTACAACACATTAACATCTCCAAAGTTTAAGGAGTAAATCAAGATCTTCTTTCATCTATTATTCGAGCGCTCTCACTGAAGATACTTTCCGATGGCATTGTAGAGACTGGTGGTGTCAAAAGATCATGTGCCATTTTAGATAAAATGGGGTATTGACTTACATGAGCCTTCCACCAGCCACAAATATCAAAATATTAATCTTCATTTTTTATCAAGGGCTGCATCTCATAAATTACCATTTCGTCGAAGGTGGTAGTCGATCTTTTTTGACGTTTCATAATACCCATGGATTAAATACTGATGAAATTGAAGAGGTAGATTTTTGCGAAGGTTGAAAGTGACTACTAGATAATGAAGCTTGCCTACTTAAACTAGGAGAACTAAAACAAGAAAACTCAAACCCATACAAATTATACATGTCAGATAAAGTTTTAGTTGTTTTATCTTTTATATCTTTTATCATACATTGTTTAAGTGTTTGTGATTCATCAAAATTTAATGTTTCATATAAATATTCAATAATACTATGAAAACCATACGTCTTTACTTTAGGATCCATACATAATACCATACAATATAAAATAAGAATATCTTCATAATATTTTTTATATTTTTCAAACATACTTCTCATAAAAAAATCATATTGGGGATGATACATATATTCACAAAAAATATGTGCTACCTTAACAAGTGTTGAAAGAATATGATGAGTAGTGGGATAATATGATCCCGATAAAAGTTCAGTAACTTCTTTAAAAGTAAATAAAAATGTTGAAAGTACAGTACAATTTTCAAAATGAGTTTTAGTTTGTAGAGGTTGAAAATTATTACTATTGCAAAATTCAAGAAGTTGGTTTTGAAAAGGTATAACACTTTCAAACATATCTAAAGTTGAGTTCCATCTAATTTTATAATCTAATCTAAATTTTTTAAAAGATACACCTTATTCTCGGCATAATACCTTAAAATTTTGTTGCCTAGTTGGGGAGGTTTTAATAAATAAAACAAAATTTCTAATTATATTAACAATATCATCAATATATTTATATCATTCTTTAACACACAAATTAAGTATATGACAAGCATACCTAGGATGAAATAAAATACCATCTAACATAATATTCATAGTATTTTTTTAAAATTGTTATGGCGGAATCATTATTTGAAATATTATCTAAAGAAATAGAAATAATTTTATTTAAAATCATATATTCACAACATATTTGAGTAATCATTCTAGCTATACTACTACCTACATGAGGATATTCAAATAATTTAAAACAAATAGTTCTTTTTTGTACTAACAAATCATGATCTATCCAATGACATGTAATGCACAAATAAGATTCATTAGTAATTGCAGTCCAACCATCACATGTAACAGAAAGTTGTTTAAGTAGGTTTTCTAACCAATCATTATGTGACCTTTTCATATGTCTAACTAATGTTCTCGTCCCTCCTCCCTTTTTATGTGCATATACCGCCCTTCAAATTTTATATATTACCATATCATTATCATTATCTTTTTCCAAAAAGATTCCAAACCATAGATGTTTTTGCTTTAGATTCATCAGGATTAATTGTTAGAGTTGGTTGTGATTGTGAAACACTAACACTAGGCCTATTAGGACTTTCATCTTCATTACCTATTTCATTATTTATTAAATTCAAAGTTGGATCTATATTAAAATCAAAATGTGCAGATGATTGGGATGAAGAAAAATGATGATATTGATTTGGATCCATTATTTCTTAAAAAAAAACAACAAGCAATCAAAATTCAAATAAAAGTTCAAAAAATAAAAATATTAACAAATAATAAAATAAGAGAATTGAAAAATATAAAAAATAAATTAACTTAAAAATTAAACAAATAACTAAAACAAATAAATAATTAATAAAGCCAAAATATAAGAATGTAAGATTAAGAAATACTAACTCTTTGATGACCAAGATTCAAGAATAACAATACTTTGTGGAGCTTTTTACATCTTGTATCCAGTATCCACTATTCCGCTACTCAACAATCTTCCAAAATATGAAGACTTTCTTAAATAATTAAAAAAATATAACACAAAAATAAATTATATTCTAATACTTTTTGTAGAGAAAATGGAGAATTGGAGAGAGTTTGAGAGAATTGGAGAGTGTTTCATGAGTTTTGGGTTGAATTAGGAAGTATTTATAGAGTTTTGGGGGTTAAAAAATAGAATATAACCGTTAAGGACCAAAATACAAAAAAAAAACATTTCAACCGTTAGGGGAGACTGAAAAAAAAAATACCCCCTGGCCTGGACCGGGCACAGAGGGTGGTTCGACTACACAGGCCGAGCCCAACACGCCGGCCCGACTGGTCGAACCAGTCCACTGGCCATTGCTAGTCAAAATAGATTTACGAAGATAAAAAATTATAGCCATTAAATTTTTTCAAATTACAATTTGGCCACCGTTTTATTTAGTTGTACAAAATTGCGTAACTCTAAATTGCTTATTTAGTATCCCTCAATTAGGGTGTACTTGACTAGTAATTTTTTAGAGATAAATTTATTTGAATTGAATTAAAAAAAATTATAACATATATGGAGTCCAAATAGGGTCAAAGCTAAAAAAAAATATGATATATATTGTGAGTATATAATAATTTTAAGAAAATAAAAATTATTTTTAATTAATTTGAAGTTTTGAATTGGATTGAATTCAATCCAAACACAACGTACGAGTACTGCAAAAGTAATGGGCCAAGGTTAGGATGTTGAGCAGTAAATAATAAAAGGTATTTTTCATTTTTACCCTTTAAAAGTTAAAATTTTTCTTCTTTTTTTTAATTTCTTTCAAAATACTCCTAAAAAAAACCTTAATTTTAGTTTTAATCATACATCCTTATTACTTTTTTAATGGTCAATTGTAAGTTATATGTAAGTAGGGATGTGTTTGAGTCCGAATCGAATTTTGAGATAATTGAATCTAACTTCATGTTTTTAGGTCAAGTTTGAACTCAAATATTGAATTTAATTTGATAAACATATGTTAAAGTTCAAATTCAATTATTTGAGAAATTCAAAAGTTTGAAATTAGACTCCAATTCAAATTATTTTAAAATAATTAAAAACATAATATTTTATATTAATATTTCATTAAATTATATAGAATAAATAAAAAATTAATTAATATAAAATATATAATCGAATATATTCACAAACTTTTCGATTGACTATTTATGTATTTAAACTCAACTAGACTAAAAATTCAAGTCTAATATTAGTATCAAATTCAAGTTTGAGCTCAAAATATCAAACTCAAGTCAAGCACTTATTAAGCTTAGTTTGACTTGAATACGCCGTTAGGTGTTAGTCAATTTTTATTATATAAAAATATGAGAGTCTAGTTTTAGTTTAAATATAAATAACTAATTTTATTATGTTTTGCTTTTGTTGCTTGTATTTAAACATTTGTCACTTAAGTTGGCTGATTGAATTAGTATTAGAATTTTCACATTGATGTCTTAGGTTCAAATCTCTTATAGGATATGAGCTCTGTGCGTACTTTTGAATCCTTTACTAATAATTAAAAAAAAAATTGTATTTAAATATTTTAAATTATTTTTAAGTGATAACACATTTTAGTTTATCATTTGAATCTTTATAATTTTAGATATTTCTAGTCAAGCCATTGACTAATGGTCAACTATATTTGATCGTTAGGTATGACTGAAACTTAAAAAAAAAAAAAATGGAGAGATATTGAAAGTTTTTAACAAGAGAGGTATAATTGCAAAAAACTTAACTTTTGAATGGTAAAATTGAAAATGACTTGATAGTAAATTTAAAGTTCACAAATTAGGAAAAAAGAAAAAAAATTAATACTAAAAATAATCGGTGTCTACATGAATGACAATTTACTAATTTAAATTGCTGGCTCGACCTTATTGAATACGGAATTCTTCAATGGAACGTAAAGGAAGTGGACTTCATCCTTCGACCCGTCAATCTCAGGTGAAGATTGAATCACCCACGGCCCACTTGATTCCAACTCTGTCCCTATTTGTTTTATATATCTAAGATATTATTATAAAAATATATTTATATTTATATCCTTATATATTATTTATATATATATATATGTTCATCAAAATTTATTTACTAGTTTTTCCTTTTTTTTTTAAGTTTTAAACATAGTTAAAAAAATTTAAGTCCAATAGGCCCTTCTCTTCTCCTGTTGGGCCAGGGTTGGTATCCCCACCTTTTCATGTAATGGAAAGGAGAAGATGGGGGAAGGCCCCCCAATTATCATTCGTATCTGAACATCATAGTTTTTTAATAGAAAATTTTTTTATATAAACTATATTCTTCTAAGACGCTGTGCCAAAAAACGAACCGACGCACACAGCGCATTCGATCCCCAGCACGAGCACGGCGCGCATCGCGGCACGGGCGCCGGGCACTGTCCGGCCCCCAAGCACGCACCAACACGAGGCACACCGCGCGTGCCCCATAGATCCGTGAACGAACGCTCGGAAGTCGAAACGACCATGCCCAAAATTGTACCGTCTTTAAAACTATTGATTCAAGTGAATCAAGTTTATATTAAAATTTTTGTTTTAAACAGGCTCACCAATATTGGTCTAGACTCAGCCGGCATAGCTAGCCCATTGTACGTAAAAGGTAGAGAGGAGGAGGATGCAATTATGGGCTATGAGTGTGGGCGACAACCCCAAGTAGATGAGGGACAACAAATTATGAGTGCGGGCTTCATTAATAGGGGAAAAGGCTCTACAACGGAGAGAGGCCAGTCTAGAAATTGCCCTTTTGAATCACATTCCAAAGTAGGACCATCGATTGGCGTATTTAGATTTGGATGCTTCTCATTTCAAAATTTTAATTTAATTTTAAATAAATTTTATTTATTAAAAATTATTATTTATTTTTTCTCTTTAGTCTCATTTGACACCCATTTTATCTTACACATATTTTATAATTTTTATTATATTCAAATAAATTTATCTCAAAATAATTACTATCTGGGTGCACTTAATTTAATTCTGATTGAATGTAATATAATTCCATCCTAAATATAATGCGTGAGATATAATCGGCTCAAGTTTAGATTTAAATATGCCCAATTTGATATAAGTTCGACTCTGTATAAAATTGTATTGTTATGATAAAATTTATATAAATTTATACGTATTTGGTAGTATTAGTGATAGAGAAATTTGGAATATATGTTGGATTCTTAAGAGGATCTATTTTAAATTGAAGTTAAAAATGTCGTTGTGTAATTGCAATTTCTTGTGATTTGTAATGGTAGAAAATATTCAAAATAAGTACACTTTATAATTAATTCGAGCCAACTCAAACTGAGACTAAACTCACATTTTGCATTTAAATCAAGCTCAAGTTCAACATTTGAGAGTTAATCTGTACGTAAATAAATGATTTATATCGTTTAGTTAAAAAGAAAATATGAAGGAGAAGTAAATTAACTCTTTTCATCCACGTTAGCAAAACAACCCATCTAAATTCGGACGCATGAGAATATAAATCATAATTTATTTCTTTTCTATTATATACAAACAAAATAGAAATAAGTTATATTTACTTTCCTTAATAGAAGTAAAAAGTTTCCCTCACCATATCCTTCCCTCTCCCCTTGTGTCTTTGTAAACCAAACATAACGTAAAGTACCGGATAATAAGCTTCGACTAGAAAATATTTTCCTCCAAAGACATTGAAATTCAAAATTTTGATCCATTTTCGAACTTCAAATCATTTTCACTATAGATTTACCCAACAATCCTAGCAAATGGTCCTTGACAGCCAGTGGTTTTATTTATTTATTATTATTATTGTTTTGGGGGTTGGGGGTGGCTCTTTTTGAAGTAGCCAGCTAATGAAATTTGGAAGGAATATAGACGGTGCATGTAATAGGAATGTGGGACGGTTTCTGGTTATTGGACAGAACGGCAATGGTGCAATTGAGCTTTGCCTTCTGATATAACTGCGGAACATAATGAGCTTGTTGCAATTTTTGCATGGGGTTAAAATAGCTTCTGAAGCTGGCTTTACAACTATAGAAGTTGAACTCATTGGCTGCTGTCCAAATACAAGTGTATTTGCATTGACATCTAATTTAAATTAAAACTTTAATTTAATTAAATTTTTTAAATACTATCATTTACTTATTATATTCTTTTATTAACACTATATCGATCCGGCATACTTTTTTTATTTTTATTTAATTCAAATAATTTTTTTCATAAGAGTTGCAATCTAAATATACTCGTGGAAGTGAAAGAGGGGGATTTTTCTGTCCTTGGTAACATCATTAAGGATATCAAATATTTACTCCTTTATTTCTTGTCTAATTCTTTTTATTTTATCAAATAGGAATAATAAGGATAGAACTAGATCCTTGAACTTGGGAGGGTAAAATCACAGGAGGATGGAAGGTAAAATTTATATAAAATAAAAACCTCAAAATGTTTAAAAAGAAAATAAGTTTGTTTTGAAAATTTGAATGGGGAGGGCGAACACTAACTTGACCTCCTCTTATATCAGGAAAGAGGATACTCCTATACTCATCTATTAGTAAGGTTTTGATTACAATAATAGAATTAATAGAAGTTTTGATTACAATAATAGAATTAACGGTTATTTTAATCCCATAATCATATATTTCTCTACCCATACCAGCAAACCTTCTTGGTTAATAATATATCTTTCTTATGCCTTCAACAAAATAGTATATACCACTTGTTTTAACTCAAGGAAAAAAAAAAATCTCTTTTATTCTGTATTCTTCTTTTTTAATTGTTTCTTTTCTTGTTCTCCTTCCCTTCTTTCTCTTCACACAACAAAAACGAGATATCGATAAAGTTTTTGTTGCTAATTGATTATGAAGAGACATTTACTTGTATCTGTAAGTTGGAATAATCCCTTTTCTAATTCAATTTAAAATAATATTAATTTAAATAATTTTTATTTTTCAAGAACAATTATATACTTATAATATATCATATTTTTTTCTCTAATTAATAATTAAATTTCATATTTAATAATATTTTATTAAATTTTAACAAACTCATTTTAATACCATTCTTATCTAGGTACGGTTTTAATATTTGCACAAATAAATCCAAAATAAGACACTAACAAAAAATACGTTCCTAACTAGTTCTTTTTTTTGTCAAATAAGATTATTCATTTATAAAAAATAACGAAAAACAAGTTATACAGATTGTGTACATCCCGTTAACAAAGAAAAATGACACTCTGGTGGATATACTATAAGAAAAAAAAAACACACACAAAAAATACTTTTAAACTTTCCAATCACCATCCTCAATAACAAAAGTATAATAAATTCAAACCCATCTAAATTCGTGAGTAGCAACTTAGAAGACTTTGGAGATAGCAGGGACCTTGAAGGTCTGGGGAAGAGATGAGAAATGGATGTTAAGTTTAAACACACGTTAGGTATAGAAAGAATACTATGAAAGTAGTAAATGAAGAGAAAATCTATATCAATAAGTGTTGGATCGTGACCAAAAGAAAAAACGAAAGAAGAAGATTATTTTAATTTAGAAACAAGATAAAAAGTGAGATTACTAAAAAACAAGAAAAGAAAAAAGCTTTCACCAAGATCTATCTCCGGCTTGGCCAAAGGAACGCGAAGAAAGAAAATGAATAGTGCAGAGAGAAAGAAGAGAGAATGAGTAACTAACACTATTCCTAACTGGATACAAAAGAGACATTTGGCGCTGGAATAACCCACAGGATTCTCACATAAAACACTTGGTAGGCCCACTGTGGGGCCTGGGGAGGGAGACCAAATTTGGCCGGATATTGAATGTTAGGAACAACGTCAATTGAATTATTCAAAGTTTCTTAAGTTACAAACTTTTCTAATAAGAAAATTGATTCATTGCGGCCTCCATAATTTCCATAAATGCCTCAACTTATTTGGACAGTAAATGATAATTTAGAATAGTGTGTAAATTTTCTCTAAATATGAATATTGCTTGTTTGGGATTGTCAACTTCAAGTAACTGTATTTATATTTAGTAATATTATTTTAACGGAGTCCGTACTTGCGTTGATTGTTTAGTTAGTTTGATTTGTTCACTAATAAACATAAAAAGCCCAAACATGAATTATGAAAGATGTCTTGATCAATATCATTAGCACCTTTCTTTTATTCAACAACAAATGAATATTTCACCATATATATATATATATATATATATATATATATATATGTATACTTTATTTCTTTTCTTGACCTTTAACCAAAAGTCTTCTAAATTTACTTTAAAAAATAAATTTAAATATTCAAAATTTTAACTTTATAAATTATGTCTTTGATATATTCTTTTTTTTTTCCCACTAATTGACTGTCAGTTGATTGTGTATTTAGACTTTGTTGTCACTTTCATGGTGTCCATCATAATGGACAACCATAAGCCCAACATTCTCTAAAGAATTGTGGTTGATGAGGTACTTTGTAAAGTGGCATATGATTAGCTAGTATTTCTTTTAATCACCATTTTAGATTTTTTTTCTCATTATTTTAATAATTGATATTATGTTTATTATTTATTCTTCAAGTTTAGGTGATGGTATATCTAGCAAATTTTAGGAGGTGGAATTTCATTATCCTAGATATACTAAACAATTACAGTGATAGAATTTTGAACAAAGAATTTCCTTTTTGGTATGCGTGGCTTTACTTAACAATCATTGCAATATGTTATTTCCTCCATTTTTGAATAATTATCACTTTTGGAATGATTATATATATTAAAAAAAATTCTAATATATATAGAGTTCTAAGAGAAAATGATTGACTTATTCTAATTAAAAATTGTAGGGTTAATTTAAAAATTGAAAACTAATTATTATTATAGTTTAATAGAATAAAAATGATAATAATTGAAAAAATAATAGATATATTCTTAATTTTATAAAAAAATAATTGTAGAATTTTTTTAATAAGTGATTAGTATTTAAGAATGAAGAAATATTGTATTATTTTTTGTTTATTATTTTAGAAAGATAATTATTTCTTTTTTGTAAGATATATAATTACATATAATTTTTGTTAATGCAATTTCGACAAACATGGAAATTTTAATACCTTAATACCTTCGGTTAATGTATTCGCCTTCCTCGGGAATAAGGCGGGAAAATGGGTCATAGCATAAATCTAAATGGGAATTATGATCTGGGATGCGGACTGGCTGGGTATAAACCCAAACAAGTCGAGATTAAGTTGCTCCTATATTTTTATTTTAGTCTAATTCCTTAAGAGAATTAATCCTATTGAGTTGGTTTTATCCTTAAACTTTTTTTTTACATGATTGGTCATTATTCTTTATTTTTAACTTTTTAGATTCTCAATAAATGTTCGTACGAATTATTTGGTCATTCCGACTCAATTTTGGCAAGTCATCTAGTTAATTCCAACGTTGACTATTTAAGGAAGGGAAAATTTATCATTTTACTGTATACTCACATAAAAAAATAAAATAAATTAATAACTTTAGTCCCTAAACTTTTTCGTTTTGACATGATTGATCCCTATTTTTTTTTTAACTTTATAAGTTCTATATCTTTTTTCTTTTGATATATTAGGTCATTCCGGCCACTTTTTAAGTTAAAATATTAAAATACTTAATTACTTAAGTGCATTTAATAATGATTTTTGTTGTCACTTTCATTGATTAAGACGTACCAAAATCTTGTTATAAATTTTAAATGAATTGAAAGTTATTTAAGTTTAAAATCTGAATAAGTTAAATACTCATCTAATTATTAATATTCTTTTATATTTAATCTAAATTATAATAAAATATAATGTAGAAATGAATTATAATTAATTCAAATTTCATATTCAAACTTCAAATTTCAGAATTCAATTTTTAAAATTTATTACTTAAATATTCAAATTTTAATTTATTTGTAGTAAAGTTTGAATATCAAACTTTAAATACTTAAATATTGATTTTTTAAAAATATTTTATTAATTATAATTTATTTTTACATTATATTTTGTTATAATATAAATTAAATACAAAAAGAATAATAATTAGACAACATATAATATATTTAAATTTCAAACTTAAATCATTTTTATTTCACTTAAAATTTATAATACGATTAGTACATGTTAATCAATTAAGTAATAATAAGAATTTATTATCAAAATCATTAAGTTAAATGAAAGTTATTAAAGTTTGAATTATATCTAATTATTGTTATTATTTTATATTTAATTTAAAATTTTAAAAATATAATGTAAAAATGAATTATAATTAATTTACTTTTCAAATTCTATCTTTTAATTTCAAATTCAAAAATTACCTTAATAGTATACTTAGATTAAATTTATAATATAATTTTATAAATAACACATATAAGTATGAGTTTAAATTTTATAAAAAAATTTATGGAGTTAAAAAGCAACATTGTGACATACTTAATCACTTAAAATTAATTAATTAATTACTCATTTTATTAAGTGTGTTTGATAAAAAATAATATTAAGTATTTAATTAATTAAAGTGAGTTTGATAATAGATTTTTATTATCACTTAATTGGTCGGAAGGACCTAATGTGTCAAAAAATAAAAGATAGAGGACTTATAAAGTTAAAAAAATAGAGACCAATGATATTAAAACAAAAAAGTTCAAAAATAAACTTACTAATTCATCTTATTTTTTTAAGTGTATGTACAGTAAAAATAACAACTTTGCCTTTCCTTAAATAATCAATGCCTGAGTTAACTAGTTAACTTATCAGAATTGGATCGGGAGGATCAAATAGTTTATATGAAAATTTATAAAGGATTTAAAAAGTTAAAAATAAAGAATAAGGTCCAATAATAACAAAATAAAAATATTCAGGAGAAAACCGCCAATTTGCCTCCTTTTTTTGTCTTTTGTCGTATAAGATGCTGTTGGGCTGCCCAGAACCTTCACCTAACGAAAAAAGAGTGGTATTCTACGTCACAATTTTGATACTTAAAATATTGCAACACGGACAGCCCGAATTCTGCAGGCTGCAGCTAATTTAGACTGCAAACCATTTTTCCAAACACCACATCACAAACAACAGCTTTCTCTCTAGGGAAAATTAGGGGTGGCTGCTGGCGAAAGCAACATTAGTGGACCTGAAGTTTGTCTACTTATTGTTAATTGTGGCAGATGAAAATGAAACCAAAGGAAAATCAAGAAAGCTTGGAAAACTCAGTCATGGAGTTCAAATGCCAATCGGATACTGTCGGAAAACCCATAATATGCAAAGGTCTTTTAGCTTTTAGCTTAATCCCATAGGGTTGCATCTCATTTGAGAGAAACCTCTGTCATTTGATAATATGATCATTTGCTGATTTCCGTTTTTTCGGTTTCTTGCTGCTTTTTTGATGTTTCAGCTGCAGTAGCAAGAAAAGCTGGAGAGTCACTGGTTATAGAAGAGATTGAAGTAGCCCCTCCTAAGGCATGGGAGGTTCGGATCAAGATTCTTTGCACATCCCTTTGCCACAGTGATGTTACCCTCTGGAAAATGGAAGTAAGTTCGCTCACTTGAAAAGCATAAATGCCCAAATTCCTGTTTGAACAAGGATGGATTCTGAAGCTTTTTTTTTCTCAAAAATGATAGGGTCCTATCTCATTTTTCCCAAGAATATTCGGTCATGAAGCAGCAGGGTAATTACTCGAGACTCCAGTACTGCAATTTTTCCTTACAAGACTTCTCTAGTTTGCTTCTATTATCCAATGAGAACGGCTGTCCGAACTCGGAATAAACAGACCTTTTACTAGTAAAAAAAGAAAAACGCAGTAGTAGGACAAGATCGACAAGTCTATTCTAATACGCAATGCTTTTGTCTTGATTTTGCAGAGTTGTTGAGAGCGTGGGAGAGCATGTGAAGGAAGTGAAAGCAGGGGACACAGTGATACCAATATTCCAGAGGAACTGTGAAGAATGCAGAGATTGCAAATCACAAAAAGGAAACGCTTGTTCAAGATTTCCTGTCGAATTCTTTGGTGGGATGCCAAGGGATGGGAGCAGCAGGTTTACAGATATGAATGGACAGAGTCTGCACCATTTTCTGTCTGTGTCTAGCTTCGCCGAGTACACAGTGGTGGATATCACCCATGTTGTGAAGATTAGCCCAGAGATTCCCATTGATAAGGCCTGTTTGCTGAGTTGTGGGGTTACAACCGGTGAGTCGTTTGACGTGACTCTGATTGTATAAACAATTTCTTTGCATATTCATATCTGCCCCTGATGATTTTCATGTCGCAAAAATTTGGTCTTTACCTTTATCCGATTGTGCAAATGCCAAGTTTCCACACGAATGTTTCACGTGTCTTTGCGTCAACCAAACTACTTGGAGTTGATCAACCAAGTTACCTCGATTGAATACGGAGATGTTAGGAAGAACTAGGTTCGATTCAAGATTTGTTATTTGTTATCAGAAAAGGGTTATTTAGGACGGGTTTAATAGATTAGTAAATGATGTAGACTTTAGCAGGGCTTTAACCCGGTACTTTCTCAAAGGAAAAAGGAAAGGAATGGTAATTCTTGAAGCAATTTATATGCCTCTCTTTGGAGCTCTCATCAATCTGAAAGAGCAGTTTCTTCCATTTTGTCGATCAGGATTTGGTGCAGCTTGCAAGTTCGCACAGGTCGAAGAGGGTTCTACTGTTGCAATTTTTGGACTCGGAGCTGTTGGACTTGCGGTAATATAATTTGTTTATATATCCAGAGTCATTTTGTTTGAGTAAGCATGATTATACCTGTTTATAAATCCATAAATATATTTAATAAGTACATAAAAATTTAGCAGAGATTAGTTACAAAAAAAAAAAAAAAACTTAAAAAATTTCGTATCTAAATAATTTGGAGAATGACGTATATATTTTACTGAATTTGTCATTAATTACAAAATACTTATTATATATTTTTTGAGAATTCATATCGTTTCTTTTGAGATTGAGGAAGAATTCTATATATATATATAAAAGTCGAAGAAGAAGTTTACCATTACGATACGTGGAAGCATCATAAGGTGACACGTGACTAAATAATTTTTTAAAAAATAAAAATTATATTTGAATTTATTTAAAATCTTAATTAATTAAATTAACTAATAAAATATATATGTATTTAATATTAATACATTGAAATATGTAATTTTTGAATATTATCTAAATTAATATATTAAAATGTATAATTCTTTAAATACTATTTATACATATATATTTAATATTAATACATTGAAATGTGTGATTATTTGAATACTATCTAAATTTATTTTAAAATCTTAACTAATTAAATAATTAATTAAACTAATTAATATTAATATATTAAATCTTAATAACATAACAACTCGTGCAATGCACGAGTTACCAAGCTAGTATATATTAAAGCTAGTGTTACTTGTAGTCAGAACAAAAAATAATAGCTACTTGCAAGGTACTAAAAGATGCCAATGCAAACTAGTAATAATTAGCTGAGAATTAATATTGGAACCCCACTTTCCTCTTCTTCTCTGCCTGTTGCAAATCAAGGTCATGCATTCTTGGGGCCGAGGCTTTATCGTCTACATATATACCTTAACCCAAAACTGGAAAAATAAGAGGACGTCTTTATAGTCTACATATGAGGAATTCTTACATGGACCGTGAACTCGTGGACCAACTGTATTGATAAGTTGTACCGTATAATTTATGTTACACGCAATACAACTCATCAATACAGTTGATCCATACTAAAATTTTCTGTCTACATAGTCTACATCCCAAAAATGAGTTGTACTTTGTACTAATAAACAGGTTGCTGAAGGGGCAAAATACTGCCGAGCTTCAAAGATTATAGGGGTTGATGTGAACCCCGACAAGTTTGACATAGGTAAATTTCAATATTTCTACTTTTTGCTGTCTATTGCCTTCCTTTTTTTTTTTTTTTTGTTTCGTATTTTTGTGAGTCACTTATACATAATTACAAAAGGAAAACACCAAAAAATGAAACATGAATCTGAATAAATGTGTATTTTTTGAAGGAAAGAAGTTTGGAGTCACAGATTTTATTAATCCAGCCTCTTGTGGGGAAAAGTCAGTGAGCCAGGTTGGTGTTCTGTTTTCTACCAAACCATTGTCTTTATGCATATTCTACTAACAACAATAGGTCATTGGCATTTATAATAAGCAGTGAATTGGTTAGTTTCCATTTTAATGACTTGTTAAGACTTATCTCATGTAATTGTGCATCCCATGTGTATAATACCCACATGTAATCTGCAAGAGACTCTAAAAGACATTTTCTTATCTTTTTAAGTCTCGATTTTAAAGCTTAAATTTTTTCTATTTAATGAGTACTATTATGTGCCATTCTCAGTGGCAGGTTGATAAAAAATGTCTTTTTCGCATGTTTTTGTTTCTTGAACTTCATAACTTATCAGGTAATCAAGGAGATGACCGACGGAGGAGCCGATTATGCCTTCGAATGCATCGGATTGGCATCTTTGATGCGCGATGCTTTTGATAGTTCTCGACAGGTCTGAGTTGTAAACTTCTTTCTTTCAGAGAGTCATCTGCCTAAAGTTGAATTATCTAGTTAGGCTTATGGTGATGTTAAGCAAGAGAAAGCTTGTCTTCATAACGTTCTTGTGACTGGAAATCTATTGGGTTGGCAATGTAGGGTGGTGGAAAGACGGTGGTGCTCGGGGTGGAGATGCATGGCTCGCCTCTGTGCATCAACTCGTATGACATCCTCAAGGGAAAAATGGTCATGGGATGTTTCTTTGGAGGAGTCAAACCAAAATCAGGCATTTCAAGTTTCGTCCAAAAATATTTAGATCATGTAAGTTAATAAAGTTGTCCATTTCTTTTAATAGATCGGGGATGTTTAACAAAAAGTGCATTTTATTCATTAAGTTATTGCCTTGGGAAATTGTCTATTATTTCTAATCTTTTCAACCAAAAATTTTCATGTGAATTTTGAGTTTTTGATTGTATAATGTTCAGGTTTTCTTGAACAATAAACAAAAAAAAAAGAAAGAAAATGGCATGCTAATTTAATCCATTTGTTTACTTTGCAGGAGTTAAGTTTGGACAAGTTTATTACACACGAAATTAATTTCGAGGACATTAACAAAGCATTTGACCTTCTCCTTCAAGGAAAGAGCCTTCGTTGCATCATATGGGTAGACGCTGAAACAAAAATAAATTCTTGATAGGCTAAGAAACAAGATCGTGTATCATTGATTAGAGGAATGGTTTTTAATGTATTTCATCGCCAATAATTGATTCATCTTTTTCTCAATTTTGATTCTCTTTTATTTAATTATTTTTAGAATAAAAATTATTATCAACAAATTAACAAAACATACTCTAGTTTTAAAAAAATTGGAATTTACAGGCATAATTCATTTAAATGTTGGAATAGTAAATTGATAAATCATTTTATCCCATGAATTAAATATTTTTTAATAATAATTAATAGATATAAATTGATATTGCATGATATAATCAAGATTTGTATATTTGTTTTAATATTCATCTGTGTTCAATGACTATTACTTAACAATTGAAGAAATTAATAGTAAAAAATTCAACATCTCTAACATTAGATGTCTATAACATAAAGGGAGGCGATAATGCCAGAGCTACTCCCTTCCTACCAAAGCAAATTTGTCTAAAATGATATTGCTGTCTTTATGGTTGAAGAAGAAACCTATAACATCATGTTTAGAGTGACAAAAATAGAGAGAGAGGGGGGGGGGGGGGGGTAGGAGAGGAGAGGAACAGAGAATTTAAATTTTAAATATTTGGATTAATTTTTTATAAAGGCAAGGAAAGGAAAGGAATGAGAGTGAAATGAAAGGATTAAGTTAAATATAAAATTTTCAACTCATTTCTGTCCAAAGGTGGGTAAAAGTAGAGGGAAAATAAATTTTATTTAATAAATATTTAATAAACAGACTAAAATATTTCTGATAAATAAAATATTTAATATTATTATATCAAATTAATAAACTAAAATATATACCCAAATGAAATTCTTTTCTTTCTTTCCCTACTCCAAATACTATATATATTTAATCTTCCCTTCATTTTCCCCTTGTATTTAACCAAACACCATAAATAATAATTAGTTTCATATCCTCTCTTTCACTTTCCTTTCTATTATAATTCTCTACTCTCATTTTCTTTATTTTCTTTCAACCCAAATAGGCCCTAAAAGAAATATTTTTATTATTTATTATTTATATGAGAGAACCTGCACAAATCCTTCTTTTCTCACCCTCCACTTCTCTCTTGCATATGGCATTTTCTCCTTCTCTGTTCTTCGTCATCTCCTTCTCTAGGATTTTTCCTATTCATTAACCCTGCATAATTCCTCTTCATCTCTCTCATCCCGTTCTCATCTCTTTCTTTCTTGTTTTTTTTTCCCTTCTGACTCCCTTCCTACTACTGGAAAATCATGGACATATATCCCTCATTAAGGAAACGATGATTTTTTCTAATTCTGATTCTCTGAAGCAACTTTCAGCTTCTTTGAACCCTTTATCTTCTTGGGTATGTACTGGACACGGTGGACACTCTGCTGGGGGAATGTGCAGAGTAATTCTTTGCTGGACTTCATGGCTGAGAATGAGAGAATGAAATTAAAGAGATTCTTGACAGAGATGTGAATGTTTTGGGAGAGATTTATGAAGTCCTAAAAATATTTGTGAAGATGTTCTTTTTTTTTTTCCATTCTAGTTCTAGTACTTTATTGAAAACACACACAAAGTGTTCTATCTATGAGGATCTCCAGTTTCTTAAGGACAGGAGAGTAGTCACCTCTCCCATTACCATTGGTGTGCATGCCTTCAAAAATGGAGCAAGTCATATATTTGGGATTTTTGGAGAGAAATTTGGAAGTGCGGAAGAAGTATTGGTCATATTTTGTTTCTTCCCAAGGCGAACACATGAAGTGAAAAACAAGTTATGGAAAGGCTAATACAAGCAGAGGTTATATATATTCCCAAATTAAATGGTCCTGTATAAACTGAGAACAAATGAAATATTTGGGATAAAACGTTAAGAAGGCAATGACTGTCATTCCACTACCGTTGGAGAGAGCTCTAGAAGAACCAACAACTTGCAGCCAACAACTTGAAGATCTTGAAGATTTTTAGATGATTCAATCTTGAAGATTTTAGATGATTCAACAACTATTGGAGAATTATCAACTTGCATGCAGCATCTAGAAGCTGCTTCCACTACCTCAAGAACAGCTTGCAAGCAAAAATCAAGCAAATTGTGAAGAAAAATATAGAGTTTTAGCCACTTGCAAAGAGCCCTGTAGAAGCATCAGAGACGAAGAACCGATTTTGCTTGTCCATTATTACATGCCTATAAATAGATGGCTCCTAATGCTTTGTAATCCATGCAATGAAGTAAGGTGTATGAGACTGAGCAAAGTGTGTACGAGTGTTAGGGAGAGAACAAAGCAGACATGTGGTGTGTGTATGAAGAGTACTAGAGCACTAACTGGTCATGTCCTGTGAGAAAAGTTTGTGTTGTGATTTTGTGAGTCTTGTAATAGCTCCCTAATATATTAATAAAATTAATGTAAGTTCTTTTGGTCCTCTTCTTTATTTTTCAACATTTAGTATCAGAGTCAAGTTTGTCATTAAGCGGGTCACGATTGAGTCAAAGAATAATGAGGGACCGTATTCAAATTGGTCAATTGGTAATGTGGCACGTCGAGACTCTACTAATGCACAGTCAAGGATTGTGAAATTAGTTGGGCAGGGACCAAACTTACTTGGATAAGGTACAGGGCATTACTAAGTCACGATGGTAGATTTCTTCAATGCAAACAATATTGAAAAGCTAACACAGGACAACTACAACGCTTAGAGTATATGTTTGAAATCTTACTTGAGAGGACAAGGTTTGTGGGAGCTCATAGATGAAAGCCAAACAACACCACCACCAAGGAAAAAAAAATAGGAGGATACGACAAATGAGATATGAATGCTAGTAAGACTTTATCCATTTTAGCCTTAACAATTGAGAATCAATTTTTAAACCCGACTAAAAATGCAAATACACCAAATGAAGTTTGGGACATTCTGGTGGAAAGATTTTTCAAGACTAATAAAACTAAGGTGCGGTGGCTTGAAACTAAGCTATTGGAAATCTTATAGGGTAACATCACGGTGAGTTAGTAATTTGTCAAAGTGAAATCTTTAAGTGAAAAAATTTCAAAATTAGATCCTATTCGTTCTATTGATGAGACAAGCATAAGTAGAATCATAATTTGGGGGTTATGGTAAGAATACACCCTAATCAAAGTAGCAATGCGAGGATGACTTGAACCACTAGTACTCATTGTGTTGGAAAGTGTGTTGGCAAATGAAGAAGCATTAATATGACTATCCTATGAAGCATCAACAAATAAGAAAGAGAATGCTGTTTATAGGAAAAAAAGAGCATTCGGAGGACAGAAAGAAAACTAATTGAAGAAGATAAAAATAGAGAAAGACGTGGCTTCTGGCAAAAAGGGCGTCTGGAAAAAAGTATGCATCAAGTGGGAGCTCTACTACAGCAAAATGATAACAATATGAGAAGTCGACAAAAAAATAACAAGTGTTACAATTGCGAAAAGAAAGGCCACTTTGCTCGAGATTGCTAGCACAAACAAGCTAAAGGAAATGCTGCACATCTACTCAAACTCAAGAAAATGAAGATGAATAGGATTTTCAAGCATCCTTGTGAGAAGAAGAAGAGAAACTGACAAGCTCAGCTTAAGAAATGGAAGAAGATTAGGAACTAGTTGTAGTAAGTGATAAACTTATTAACTATAAAATTAATTGGATAGTCAATTTGGGATGCTCTAACCACATGATAAGAGATAAAGAAAAATTTTATACTATAGATAAATATAGAAGCAAACATGTTGTGGTAGTTGCCTACAATTCCAAGATACCAATTACACATATTGATAAAGATCTAGTAGTACCACGCTTAAACTCTATAGAGGTGGAATTAGATAATATGCTGCACGTGTTAGGGATAAAAAAAACCTGTTATCAATATCATAGGTAACTTCAATAGGGACCTATGCCATATTCAGTCTAGATGATGTAAATGTGTATCACAAATTAAAGCTAGAAGAAGAACTAATTATGCAAGGATGAAGATTATAGTCTATCTATATAATATCATTGAGACGACAGACATAGATAAGACTAAAAGGAACGAGTAGCATTGTCATATGGGCTGACTGACACAGTTTCGGGCTGTGCCGGGCCGGGCTCGAGGATCGGCCTGTGGGTTCTGTAGGCCGGTCCCAGAATGATGCGGGTCGGTCCGTGCCTTGGGCCCTTGCCCAGGCTTAGGTCTTCCTTTCTTCTTCTTTATTATTTTTTTCCCACTTAGTTTGATTACAAATTTTAATGTTCAATTGTTTTGTAATTTTTTATTATTACTTAAATAACACGATTGTTTAAAATCATAAAAAAAATCACCTTGAAGTGATAGGAGATTTGGTTTGGACCCCTACCAGTTTTATTAATTAATAAAATAAAAATTACATAAGAAGGGGACTTATGCCTAAACCTCTTAAAAATATTACAATGATTAAAATTTTAAAATAGAATAAATATTCTAAAAATAATATGAAAACAATTACATTATATTACTTATCCTTAATTCCTAATTATTCGAATACTAAACTAACTATTTGGCTCACCATATTCATCATCAGAGTCATCATCAATAATCCACGAATTGATTGCCCTATCTTCGACTGCGAGCCAATTACTGTAACACATTAATAACTCCAAAGTATGAGAAACCAATCGAGATATTCTTTTATCAATTGTTCGAGTGTTCTCATTAAAGACGTTTTCGATGGCACAATGGAGATAGGTGATGTCAAAAGATCATGTGTCATTTTAGAATTTTGAGGTAAATTGGAGGGAATTTATAGAGTTTTGGGGGTTAGAAGGGAGATATAGCCGTTAGAGGTCCAAAAGTAAAAAAACAAAAAGTTTTTGAATCGTTGAGAGGGCAATTTGCAAAAAATAAAAAATAAAATTGGAGAGTCGTTGGTGCAACGACTCTCCAATGTAGGCCGGCCCGTGGTGGGCTAGGGATTTTAATCTATGGCTCGGATTGACTCTCTATATAATGGCCAATTCAATTCACGGGCCAAGCTCGACTCAGCCTGGCGAGCTGAACCAGTCCACTTACCAATGCTAGGAACGAGACACCAGATTTATAGCATGCTCGATTGGGACACGTGAACTATACCTGATTAAAGGTGATGATGATGAAGTCTATGCTTAAGGGTCTACTATCGTTAGAGGTTTGAGACAATATCATTTGTGCTGACTGCTAGTATGGTACAACATATCAATTACCATATGACGAGTCGAAGTTTAGAGCCAAGGCACCTTTGGAGTTAGTTCACTCAGTTATCTTTGGCATACTAAAATAGCCATCGGTAAGTGGTTCTCGATGAATGATAGCCTTTATCAATGACTATTCTCAATATGTTTTGGTAGATTTCATAAAAGAAAAGTCAGAAGCATTAATGAAGTTTAAGGCATGTAAGGAGAAAATAGAAAGTGAAATTGGCTATGAAATAAGATGTTTTCGCACAAATAATGGAAGAGAATACACTTAAGAGGAATTCACAAAGTGCTTGAAACAAAATAAGATTTGATCGCAGTTGACATGTCTAAACACTCTATAGTAGAATGGAATTACAAAAAGGAAAAATCAACACCTTGCAAAGATTTGTAGAAGTATGCCACATACCAAGAATGTTCAAGTATGATTTTAGACTAAATGCATGAAGATGGCAGTATATATCACCAATCACCTACCATAAGAAAAACTCGACATGATCTCACCTTACGAAAAACTGTTAAAAAAAAGCATATTCTATCTCACTTCTGAGTATTCAAGTGTGTATACTACATATTGGTTCCCAATCATTTGAGAAGCAAGTTAGAGAAGAAGATAATTCGTTATATCTTTGTTGGATACGATTCCAGACGGAAGGGATAGATTTCTTGTAATCTTGATACATTTAGATGCTATACATCTAAAAATGTTGTATTTGATAAAGCGTCATCTTAGTGGTTATCTCAGGCTGAGAAGCTACCACAATCAGAAGAAATTTTAGAAGAATCAGCGAAAAGGCTGAAAAAACAAGGAGAAGATTCTTTCACCTTTGAAACAATTGAAGAGGATGGCAAAGAATCACCATCGAAAGAGTCATCATCAAGTAAATTGAAGAGTTCATGGCAAATTGGAGTACACAAAATTATAGAAGAACATAGGCCTAGCCAATATGAAAAGATGGATGAAGAAGAGGAATCCTATCTACAATTGTGGAGGTCCACTTGGTAACAGAAACTTAATCCGAAATATGCAAATGCAGGCCTTAATAGAGAATACTATAAGAGAGCTAGAGATGTATGAAGATGTATCTAAAAACAAGGAATGGAGAAAGGCAATAGGAGAAGAAATACAAGCAATCAAGTAGAACAAGACTGGGTACCTAGTGCCAAGGCCAAAGAATATACAACCCATCTTTTGCAAATAGATACACAATTAAAAATCAGATCAGATGGATCGATTGATAGATATAAAGCTCGATTGGTGGTTCAAATATTCTCACAAAAGTATATATTTGATTATGACGAGACGTTCAATCCAGTAGTAAAGATCACCGCAGTTCATGTATTACTTGCCTTAGCTGCAAGTAAGTCATGGAAGTTATTGCAAATGGATGTAAATAATGCATTCCTTCATGGTGAGTTCGATCAGTTATATACATGCAACAACCCAGAGGATTCAAGAACAAAACACGCCCATAATACATGTGTAAGCTTGATAAAGGATTCTATGGACTGAAATAGGTACCATGAACATAGCATGGAAAAATTACAGAATTCTTGAAATGGAATAGATATCTGATGACACCAGTTGATTCAAATTTATTTGTCAAAGTTTGAGAAGGGAAGCTAGCCATAATACTTGTGTACGTGGATGATCAAATCATTATTGGAGATGATCAAGAAGAGATTGAATAAATTAAACAAATCTCTCAATTTGCTTCCAAATAAAGAAGTTTGGAGAATTAAAACACTTTCTTGGCTTGTAGATTGAATAAGTGAATAATGAGATATTTTTATACTAATAGAAGAATATGCAGGATCTTTTATAAAAATATGGCATGCTTGATTGCAAATCAACTTCAACTCCAATAGAGATAAATGTTCGATTATGTTCAATTGAAGGCAAAGAACTTGAAGATGGGATGATATGTCAATAGTTAGTAGATAGTTTAATCTACTTAACACTAACGAGGTCAGATATTTCATATGTAATAGTAGTCTAAGTTGATTCATACAAATGCCGAAGAATCCACATTTTGACGCAGTAAAAAGGATATTGAGGTATGTAAAATGTACTATAAATTATGACTTGCTATACAAAAAGACAGATACATTTCAAGTGTTAGGATATTGCGATGTTGACTATGCTAGTGATTACGATACATGGGGATCAATTACTAGATATGCTTTTAATCTCGGATCATGAGCTGTCTCACGATGCAGTAAAAGAGAACCAATTGTATCACTGTCTAGTACGAAGATAAAATATTGTGCTGCAGTAATGGCAGCTTAAAAATGCTTGTGGCTATTACAATTCTTGGAAGATCTTCATCAGACAGTGGATAAAGCAATATCATTATATTGTGACAATCAATTAGTAATACGTTTAGCAAAGAATCTAATATTCCATACAAGAACAAAACACGTGGAGGTTCGTTATCACTTTGTGTGAGAAAAAGTATTATGTAGTCAAATTGAAATGAAGCATATAAAGATCGAATAACAAATTGTAGATATTTTCACCAAAAGTCTCAAAAGAGTAAAACTTGAAGAATTTCGAAGGTAACTTGGTATGATTTCACGAGAAGAAATAAGAAAGCAATCATTGAGGGGGAGTATTAAGAAGACAATACTAGCTTTCCACCGCCATTGGAGAAAGCTCTATAAGAACCAACAACTTGAAGAGCAAGAAGTGTTAGAATATATATCATCTAGACTAATTTTATCTAATGTATTTATCGTATTTATTAATAAAAAATTTATTTTCAAAATTTGTTTGTGAGTTTACATTTTATTTGTGCACGATTTGCATTTGGAAAGGACTTATTGTATTTAAGTAAGTGATTCATGTGAATGGTGATCTTTTACAGTAATGTATGAATCACGGGTTACTTAACACATAAATGTTCGTTCTTAACCAATTGATGAGAATGAGAATATCATCATGTATAGGTTATATACGTTGATATACTATAGTTGAGATTCTTTCGTAGAGTCGATATACTTGTATATTAGGTATATGTAACTAATTAGTTAAAATAGACTTATACAAGATAGCTTTTACGTTATATTGCCCATTGTGAACTGTTTAAATGATCTAATTATCCAGGGTCCAGAGAAACGTGACTTGGATGTTTACTTTAGGGTAGTTCCATTGGAAAGTGAAAACATTCCAGGAGTTGTAGATCATTGGATTAGAGGTTTAATGATGGTAGATGTCTATTAAAGAGGTGTTAGTACACTCCTCATCTCTAAATGCACGACGATGCGTAGAGGGGTATTTTAGTCATTTCAACTGTAGGTCAAAAACTTTACTAATGCAGTATTATCCTTTGGATCAATATTTTCTTATGGTGATATTAATAAATATTTAAAATGTAAAATATAACTATTTATATAGTAAAGGTATTTTGGTCATTTTAGAAGCTAAAGCGATATGTCTTTTGGTCCCCATAATAGCCCTTAAGTCCTAACAGATTTAGGTTAAGGAATTGAGTGTGATAATTATGGATTTTATTTTATTTTATTTAAGTAGTCTAATTTATTATTAGATTAGAATAAAATAAAATATCCGAGAGAGAGTATATATTTTATCTAATTTAATTGATTAATTAATTATTCAGGGGCCCAATGCCCAAATTGAATCATTAGAAAATTAATCTACATATAAACTAGATAAAATGCATGAAACTTTATATTGGTCTATTTGAGCTTGTTAATTATTTATTGGGCTGTTTAATAATGTTCAAAAAATAAATAATTGAGATTTATTATTTATGAGATGTTTAAACCCAAGAGTAAATAATTTTATCTAACCCAATAAATAAGACCAAGGTAAAATAAAATTTTAAAAAAATAATTATTAAATTAATTAATTAAAATAAAAATAAAAACAACAAGGGATGCGTGAAGGATAACAGATAGCATGTCTACTTTCTGTTTTCATGTTGTTAGTTTCTCTCTCTCGGTGATGGATTGGAATTGATAAAAATAAAATGAAAAGGAAATGAAGGGGGGTGCTCTTCATGGTTCACTTTTCATAGAAAACCAATTCAGTCACAAAAGCCTTCAAAGGCTAAGTTAAACCCACTTCTTTAAGCTTTCACCAACAGTGGAAATGGCACAATTTCGGAAGTTCAAATTTTTCGCGTAAATGAGACGAAATTGACGTTTACAAGTGATAGATTGGAATTGATAAAAATAAAGTGAAAAGGAAATGAAGGGGAGTGCTTTTCATGGTTCACTTTTCACAAAAAACCAATTCAGTCACAGAAGCCTTCAATGGCTAAGCTAAACTCACTTCTTTAAACTTTTACCGGCAGTGGAAAGGGTACCATTTCAGAAGTTTAAAAGCTTTGCATGAATGAGATGAAGTCGACGTTTACAAGGATGTGATCCAATAGTTCAAGCATCCTTATACAAATATCTTCTACAATGCCAAAAGTGTCATTCAAACAAAGAAGTAAATTTTTCGTTTTGTAAGCATGCTTTCGGTTTGATAATTTTTGCCATTTTCGACCTTCAATTGGTATTAAAGCCATGGTTTGGCAAATGTAGGAAGCATACTAGGTTTAACTAAAATAAGAAAATATTTATTTTGGATGAAATCTGTGATCCTTTGCGTTTCTGGTATGGGTAGTTCATGCTCTATACGTCTTGCGACTGAGACATAGGAACCTTTGTAATTAATTTTTGTGACTTTCATAGTATTCGTATAAGTATATAATTAAAGGCATAAGCGTTTGTGATTGTTTTAGATGATTTCTGATGAAATCTATGTAAAAAATGAAGCTCAGTAGCATCTGAAATGCAGAGGAAACACTGGAGAAAATGAACACTATAGCAGCCAAGCCGAGTCGTTTTTGAGCCACTAGCCTTGGTCTGTGAGAAGAGCTGCCGAGCCGTGGCTTGGAGCCGCAGCTCAGCAAGGCTCGCGAGGAAAGCTTCCTCGCTGAAGCTTGCTGCTTCCTCATGCCGCGCAAGGAAGCAATTCTCCAATTTGATTGTCGCGGTCATCAATTTTGACCATGGCAGTGGAGCGGGTTGCGGGTTGGGTCACGGGCACCCGCCCTAATTGTGGCCCATAGGTTTTTTCATGGGCCATGATCCAGTGTGGCGGGTGCACTGGATCCGATATAAAAAAATATTTATTATTATTTTTTTAGTTTTTGGTCTCATACTATGTAAAGTTATTTTTATTACAATAGTTAATATTCTTTGAATATTTTGAATGAAAAATAATAGTAAAGAAAATTTAAGATTAAATAAGACAATTAAATAATTAATGTATTTAATTCTATTATTTGGACACTTAGGTTAAAAGAATAGAAAAGTATAAAAACGTTTATAGTTTTCTAGTATGCTTATTTCTTTTTGTAACTTATACACACGTTTTCTCAAAGACTAAAATCTTTGGGAATTTTTGACAAAGAAAAATATTTTTCTTAAATCACATGGTTAATTTTAATTTGAACAAAAATTAATTCTTAGTTATTTTCTCAAAAGATTTTATTTTGGATTTAGACATTTTTGTGAATTAAAATAGAAAACTATTTTGATTTAATTTTAACAAGAAAAATTATTTTTGTCAAATTAAACTTGAGATCAAAATCTCTCGAAATTTTTATTAGAAAATTTTGAAATTATTAAGTTTATTAACTTAAATAAAATTAATCTATGGAAAAATTTCTGAAAGGGTATAAACCTTGACATAGAAATTTTTATGGGTTTAAAAATTTTATTTTTGAGTTAAAACAAAATTTAATTGAAATTTTCAAAAGATATTTTCCAAGTAAATTCTTATTTTAAAATACTAAGTGGGAGAAGGATTTTAATGGTCTCACGGCTTCCATCACGATCTTCATTAGAGATCGTAGGTCCTCTTGTGTCACATTGGGAGTGAATCCGTATAGAATGGGGATACCACAAGGATCTAAAACTAATGGATAGATGTAATTAATAACTCGGGATACGTGCTATGATCGGCCAGCCCACGTTGGAGGTTATAGTGCGAGGAATGTTCATAGAAAATGAGAAGAAACAGTCATCCCACAATGAAATTATCTTCTAGATCATTACCTAGAAGGAAAATTAATTTGTGGTGGTTAATACACTTAGCTTATGAAACTGTTATTCTTCCCAAGAAGCTATATCATTTTTTCTAAGAGCCAAATTAATCATATTAAAGATAATAGTGATAAGATTAACTATTATCGAATTTAATATAAGGACAAAGTCACAAATTATTTTGTTTTTCACAAATTGAATTTTTTGTTATTTTTTATTTTTCAGAAATGATTGGTGGAAGTTCTTTTAGTCATTTGGCCGTTATTTTCGTGAGAATAAGCTAACAGGTCCAAATTATGTGGATTGAAAAAGGAACTTGGACATAATACTCACTGTTGAGGAGTATAAATATGTTCTCTTTGACACCTGCCCTGTTATTGGGGCGGATTCCATCGCTGAGGAGCGAGAGGTTGAGAAAGTATGGAAGAAGGCCAACGAGGCGACTCGATGCTACATGTTCGCCTCTATGTCTAATGTACTCCAATCTAAACATGAGTACATGGTCACTGCGTACGACATTAGCTAATCACTAGCCACAATGTTCGCAGATAAAAGTTGGTCTGCAAGGCATGAGGCTCTTAAGACGATCATCAACACTAAGATGGCTGAGAGAGCATCAATCAGAGAGAATATGTTCAAAATGATTGCTACTTTTGAGGAAACAGAAGTCTTAGGGGCTATAATTGATCTCGAGATTCAAGTGGATATAGTTCTCAAATCTTTTCTGAGCTCTTTTATTCAGTTCAAGTTAAATTAAGATATGAATAAGTTAAACATGAGTTTAACCGAATTAATAAAAGAGCTCCAGATGGTAGAGAAGGTCATGAAGCCACAGTTCAAGGCTATGATTACTAGGACTTTTTCTTCCAGAATTGGGACCAAGCCCAAAAAGTTCAAGAAGAAGAAGGGAAATGCACCGGTCCAGCCCAAGAACCAACCCAACAAGCCCAAAGGTAAATTCTTCAAGTGCGAGCAAAAGGAATACTGGAAAAATGAATGTCCAGAATTTCAGGTTAAGAAAAATCCTACAGGTATTATTTTCTATCTAGAGTCAATTTTAATGGTTAGATCAGCTTCTACCTGAATTGTTGATTCTGGTGCCACTGATTATATCTATAACTCCTTGCAGAGGTTTAAGATGATAAGAATACTCCAGAAGGACAAGCATAGACTACGAGTAGAAAATGGAGTACGAGTATGCACCCTTACAGTGGGAGAGGTAGATCTTGTTTTTTATTGTAGTAAAGTAATTATATTAAAGGATATTTTATATGTACTCGATTTTAGATAGAATTTGATTTCAATTGCAAAGCTAATAAATTATGGATATTCTATTTCTTTTCATTCTGGTATTACTATCAATAAAAATGGAGAAGTTTTATGTATATGGCACATGTATGAAAATTTATTCTTTTTAAATCCTACAAACAATCAAATAAATAACGCTCAATCGGAACCTTTAAGTAAGAAGAAAAAGACTCATGCCAATGACTCATATTTTTGGCATCTAAGGTTGAGTTATATTAACTCAACCAGGATTCAGAGGTTAATCTATGATGGGCCCTTGGGCTCATTGAGATTGAAAAGTTGGCCTCAGTGTGAATCATGCCTTATGAAAAAAATGACCAAAAGGTCATTCACTTAAAAGGTTGATAGAGTTAAGAAGATATTGTGCCTTATTCATACTAATGTGTGTGGTCCTTTGTCTACATAAGTTAGATGGGGTTTTGAGTATTTCATCACTTTCACGAATGATTGTACAATGTTTAGTTATATTTACCTAATGAGGTGCAAGTCTGACTTTTTTGATAAGTTCAAAGAGTTTAAGGCTGAAGTAGAGCATCAGACAGATAAATTAATCAAAACTTTACGATCGGATTGTGGTGGAGAGTACCTCCTCGGTGAGTTCAAGGATTACATGGTACATCATGTGATAATATCCTAACTCTCTGCGCGGGGTACACCCCAGAAAAATGGTGTAGCTGAGAGAAAGAATAGAATATTAATGGAAATGGTCCGAAGCATGGTGTCTCATGCTACTCTTTCGGTCTTTTTTTGGGGATATGCCTTAGAAACAACGACATACATTCTGAACTTGGTACCTTCCAAGTCAGTACCTAGGACACCCTATGAGATGTGGATTGGACGTAAGCCAAGTCTAAATTATCTCAGGATATGGGACTGTTCAACATATGTATTGATAAAATGAGACAAGTTAAAACCAAGATTAGAATTATGCTACTTTGTTGGGTATCCAAAAGGGACAAAATGAGGTTATTTTTATCATCCTAGGGAGCAGAAAGTACTGGTAAGTACTAATGCTAGATACTTGGAGGATGATCAAAGTACTTCCACTAAAGGTCCAATAAGGTTAGAACTTGAGGAGAAGTTATCTTCGAAATCAACTTCTTCAAACTCGATTATAGAACAAGAAAAGGCACAGCCTCAAGAACCTGTACAAACGGAGCTTCGTCGTAGTGGGAAGGTATCTATAGTTCCAAAAAGATGGACATGAAAGGCTTTCGAGCTGAGTTCTGACCATCAGGAATAAGATTCTACTAGATACGAGGAGGCTATTGCTGATGCCAATGCAAATCTATGGTATGAAGTAATGAAAGTCGAGATTGAGTCTATATACTTCAATCAGGTTTGGGATCTTGTAGCTTCACCTGAAAGGATAAAACCCATTGGATATAAGTGGCTATATAAGAGGAAGAGGGGAGCGGATGGGAAGATGGAAACCTTCAAAATTAGGCTTGTGGTGAAATGGTATACTCAGAAAGAGGGAATCGATTATGATGAAACTTTTTCCCCGATAACCATGCTTAAGTCCATTCATATCCTCCTTATCATTGCATGTCATTTCGACTATGAGATATGGCAAATGGATGTCAAGATGACAATTCTTAATGATCAACTTAACAAAAATATCTATATGTCCCAATTGGAAGGTTTTATTGCTAAAGGTCAGGAACATATGGTTTGCAAGTTTAAGAAGTCCATTTATAGATTTAAGCATGCATCTAGAACATGGAACATTCGTTTTAATGAGATTATAAAGTCTTACGGTTTCATTCAAAACGAAGATGAACCATGCGTGTAGAGAAAATGAGAAGGCATAAGTGTGATTTTTCTTGTCCTATATATGGATGACATTCTACTAATTGGGAATGATATAGGAACATTGTCATCTACTAAGTTTTGACTGTCTAATCAATTTAGTATGAAGAACTTGGAAAAATCCAGTTACATTTTCAGGATTAAGCTTCTTAGAAATAGAAAGTAGAAAATGTTAGGATTATCCCAAACGACATACATTGATAAGATGCTGACTAAGTTTGGTATGGAC
The DNA here is from genome assembly GCA_026120185.1 of Voacanga thouarsii. Lineage (NCBI taxonomy): Eukaryota > Viridiplantae > Streptophyta > Magnoliopsida > Gentianales > Apocynaceae > Voacanga > Voacanga thouarsii. The sequence continues at coordinate 1,641,427 of JANUWF010002144.1, forward strand.
TCATGTGATGCAAAGGAGCTCTAATTCCTTGCAGACATGGGTTGTCTTTTTGTTCTAAGTACTATCTTAAGTCTTAAAAAAAAAAAGATAGAATGAATAGAATTCTCTATGCTTTCATTGTGGAAAGTCTCATGTACGCCATGCTGTGCATGAGGCCAGATATCTGCTTTGCCGTAAGCTTAGTTAGAAGATATCAATCAAACTCTAGGTAGGTTCATTGATAAGTTATAAAGTATATTCTCAAGTATTTCAATGGTATGAAAGATTATATACTGGTTTATAGGGCTGACGACTTGGTTCCTACTAGATACACAGACTCAGATTTTAGGCGATAAAGATGAGAGAAAATCCACTAGTGGATATGTCTTCACCTTGTCTGGAGGAGCTGTTTCATATAGGAGTATTAAGCACTATTGTATTGCTGACTCAACCATAAAAGCTAAGTATATGGCAGCTTCGGAACCATCCAATAAAGCAGTCTGGTTCCGTAAATTTCTTTCAGAACTTAGAGTTGTGTCACATATGGATAAACCGATTGTGGTGTATTATGACAACTCTGGAGTAGTCTCGCAATCCAAAGAACTCAGGAACCATAAGAACGGGAAGCATATCCAGAGGAAGTACTACCTGATCCGAGATTTTATTCAGAGACGAGAAATCGTGGTGGAGCAGATAGCCTCGGAGAACAACCTAACAGATCCCTTCACCAAGCTTTTAGCTAAGAGAGTCTTCAAGAGATAATTAGACACCATAGGGGTGGACATCTACGAGCTTTCTTAGTCTTAGAGTGCAAGTGGGAGATTGTTAGAATATATGCCATCTAGACTAATTTTATCTGATATATTTATTAAATTTATTAATAAAAAAATTTATTCTCAAAATTTATTTGTGAGTTTACATTTTATTTGTGCATAATTTTCGTTTGGAAAGGACCCATTGTGTTTAAGTAAGTGATCTATGTGAATTGTGGTCTTTCACAGTAAGGTATAGATTACGGGTTACTTAACATATAAATTTTTGTTCCTAATCGATTGATGAGAATGTGAATCTCATCGTGTATAAGTTATTATGTTATGAATTCTAAATAGGAAACGACTTACATTTAACCATTGAGTAGTCCACTCACTTCATAACATGAACATATTTCGAATACATAGAACATGATCTATAATAGTAGTTTCTTAAAGTACTATTTAGAAGAAACTCAAACTTTACTGCTACATCGTGGACTAATATTCTACCGCTTGAGTATGAAATGATGGTCTGACGAAGTTAGAAGCATATACTTTGATATACTGTAATTAAGGTTCTTTCGTAGAACCGATATACTTATATATTGGGTATGTGTGACTAATTAGTTAAGACAGACTTGTACAAGATAACTTCTGCACTATATCGCCCCTTGTGACTGTTCAAATAATCTAATTATCCAGAGCCTGGGGAACATGATTTGGATGTTTACTTTAGGGTAGCTCCCTTAGAAAGTGAAAATATTTCAGGAGTCGTGGATCATTGGATTAGAGATCTAAGGATGATAGATGTCTATTAGAGAGGTATTAGTACACTCATCCTCTCTAAATGTATGGTGATGCGTAGAGGGGTATTTTAGTCATTACACCTGTAGGTCAAAGACTTTGCAAACTCAGCATTATCCTTTAGGTCAATATTTTCTTATGATGATATTAGAAAATATTTAAAATACATAATATAGCTATTTATATAGTAGGGGTATTTTAATCATTTTAGAAACCAAAGCGATGTGTCTTTTGGTCCCTGGAATAGCCCTTAAGTCCATTAGTTCATCATTCATTTTGACAGCTTGGAATGCAGCAATTGCTTCTACCCCATATATATCAAAGGATATCTCTATTCTAATCCTTACTTTAACTCTTACCTTTTGGTCAATCCTAGTTAAGCATGTATAAACAACCTTTCTATTTATAAAAGTTGTATCAAAATTAATTTTAAGCCATCCTTTAGGTGGAGGCAATGTTTTCAGAACCGGACCGGTCATCGAATCGGAAAATTTACTGGTTCATGGTTTAATGGTCCAATTGTAATTAGACTGTAATTGAACCGTAATTAAACCGATAATATTATAATTTAAAAATTAAAAATATATTTATTTTAAAAATAAAATTAATCAATAATATAAAGTAATTTAAGTGCATAAAGACATAAACATTCAAATACATGATTAAAAATAACTAACAATCTAACATATAATAAAATTAAAAGTAGTAGTCATTCTTAATTTATTACAAATACAATTTCAAATCCATATTAAGTTATTACTTAAAAAGGTACAAATCTTCAAATTCCTGGCCAACTTTCATGATCAAAATCCTCGTTGTTGGATGCCCCACTTGTGCTTGCAACTTCAACATCAATATCAAATAGTTGTGACTCAAATGTAAATTGATCCATTCTTGAAAGATCAATATCATCACCAATATCTTCCTACACAAAATCATCACCATCATTGTCATCTACAAACAATTTAAGTCGATATACAAGAGTAAAAAATATAATACTAGTATATTATAAGTAATTTTGATCAATATTAGGGGAAAAAAAAGAAAGACTAACCTTCTCTTCCACGACGACGTTGCCTTTGTAACCTTGGTTCCTCAAGCTATTCATATAATATTTGCTCTACTTCTTCAACAATGTTACTTGAAGGCTCATCCTCCACATCCTCAAGAATCCAATAGTCAATAGTATCTATACTTTCATAATCAATTGGATCAAAACTCTTTTCCTTAGACAACAACCTATTATCATATCATAAGTTATATGTTATACTTGTATCAAACAAACATTCAAAAGAATAACTCAATATTTTCAAAAAAGAAATTTACCTATTTTTCAACTTCAAGTTGTAATGCACAAAGATAAAGTCACTAAGTCTTTGATATTCCAATCTATTTCTCTTTTTAGTGTGTATACTTTCAAACACACTCCAATTTCTTTCACATCCAGATGAACTACTTGTTTGCCCTAAAATACGAATTGCCAACTTCCTTAAATTTGGTGCTCCATAACCAAACATTTTCCACCACTCATCTATGAAAAAGAAATAAAATTAATAATTAAATTAATAATAATGAAACAAAATGATATAATAACAATTTAATAACTAACATAAAAAATAAAAGTGAAAGAAATAATATTACCTGGTGGAAAAGTTTTGTATGTCTCTTTTGCAGCATCAGAACCAAAACTATTTAATTGGTCTCTAAATGGAATATTCTCTTGTAGTATTTTACTCCAACCCTCCTTGGTCTTTTTAGTAACAACCTCAATAAGACCATCTATGACATAAGGTTTATCACAAAAGTTTTTTCGGTCATATTGAAAGGTATGGTTCAACCAATATGCAGCAGCATGTATACTTTTCTTCAAATGCTTACCCCATCTTCTTTTAATGATATCAGTATACACCTTGTAATACCTTTTCCTTTGATTGAATAGCATTTTGATTGCCTTATGTGCCCTATGCATGCCATCAAATACATAACCTAAAGATGGCTTTTTATCACCATCCACAATACGCAACAAATACATCAAAGACTCTACTACTTTAACAATAACATGGCAATCATTCTAAAACTTGTTATCCAAAATGATTGCAATCACTACCTTTGTCTTATTTTCTCTATAAAGCTTAGAATCACAAAACTCCTTACAAGTCACCAAAGCCCTCAAGTCATGCATATGCTGATAGACATTATTAAGAGCAATAAAAGTGGTAGCAAACTAGTAGCACCTGGACGAATGATTTCAGTCCAATCTTTTCTTTTTCTCAACCAACTCAACCAAAAACCATGATTATACACAAATTTAGTAATTGTAGAACCCTTCTCAGCAAGAATTTGTATATGACTCAATTTACTAACATCCTGCAACACTAGATTCAAGTAATGAGCTGCACATGAAGACCAACTGATTGATAGATAAGCATTATTAACCAATTTTCTAGTAGCCACATAATTTGCCCCATTGTTAGTCACCATATGAACAACATTAGCTGGACCAACTCATTCAATAACTTCTTTAAATAACTCAAACAAAGTTTGTGCATTTTTCACAACATCAGAGGCATCAACATGATTTTAAGAAAACAGTTCCACGAGGACAGTAAACCAGAAAGTTAATCAATGTGTTTTGTCTATTATCAGTCCAACCATTACCCATTATAGTGCAACCAAGTTTTTTCCACTCCTTTTTCATAGAATCAACAAATAACTGCACTTCATTTCTTGCATCATTCAACAAATGATGATAAGAGGGAACTTTAAACCCTGGCCCTATAGCACATGCAACATCAAACATCCGTTGGAAGTAGATAGAATTCACAGCATTAATGGGCAAACAAGCATCATAGAAACATTTTGCAACTTCCATATGTGATATATGTACCGCCTCTTTATTTGCAAGAACACTTTTTAAAGTTGGTTGAGAGCCAGAAGTTGTTCTTGGTGCAAAATAATCATTTATCTGTCCTAAATTCCTTCCTTTTCCTTTTTGAGATGCATTAAGTTTCAAGTGGTCACGAGTTCTTGTATCATTTGGATGAGGTATTTCTTGAACATCTTCATCACTTTCAAAGTTTGTTACACTAGGTCCATAAGAATTTTCAGAATTAAAGTTTTGTTGAGTTTCTCTCTTTTTTTTAACAATGTCATCAAGAGAATTTTCCATTTGAAATTTCACATCATGTGGAACACGTGGGCAAGGCCTAACTTGTCCTTTTTTCCAGCTAAATGTTGTTTCATTCTATATATTCCACCACCTTTCCCAATAAAACCACAATACAAACAAGTCAAAAATATTTTTCCCTCAATGACCTTTTGAGTTACATGATTCCAAGTAATGTCAGACTTACTCCTCCCACATGAACTGTCATCTGATGGAGCAGATGATTGAGGAGTTGAACTACTTTTTGAAGAATCCATTTCCATTAATTCAATCCTGCAAAAGAAACAAAACTCAGCTATTTGATGCACTTGGTTTTGAATATCACTGTTATGCATATTTCAAAAACTTCAGCTATTCAATGAAAATAGAGTTTTTGAATAGCTGAGTTTTAGAGCCACTTAGATGAGAAAGATAGATAAAATGGAATGACAGTAAAAGGAAAGAAAGGGAAAAAAATAAATAGGGTGAAAATGGTATAGAGAAAAATGAAAGGTGAGTAGATGGGAAAGAAAAAGGAAAAGCAAACACAAATAACTTATAGTATCAGTGTAATTCGAATCCTAAACTTCAAGAATTACTAAATAGTGTTCTAATGTCAGATGTTTGAATCACTATGATGCTTCCTCTTGAATCCTTCATGATTAAAAACAGAATTTGAGTTGATCAAAATGAATACTTATACAATTTCTTTTTCTACAAACGACAAATTTAGTAGGTATAACAACAAAGTTAAATAGAACCAAAGAAGCTTCCTCTCCTCTTTTGACTAACTGTCATTTGGACAGTGTAAGAAACTCCAGCTTTGTTCTTCTTCTTGTCTCCTCAGTAATTTGTATTTATAGGTTCCATAGTATTGAAACACTTCATGAGCTCTTCAAGCCATAAGATGCAATTGAACTGTATCTAGAAAGGAAGTAAAATGCTATGCAACAATTGCAACATTGTTTACATTTGATCCTCCTCCTTTTGATTTCCTTTTGTGTTTCCGCTGTGTCTACTTTTTCTTGAGCCTAATGGAATTTTCCATTTCACCCGTTCACGTGTATCACCATTCAAGTTGGAATTTTAGTAGAAAGCGACCTTTTTATTTTAAGATCTTAAAAGGATACGAGCTCCTGTCTTTACTCACCAAGATTCCAGTCTCCAGATACCAAACAAGAAAGAAACAGAAAAAGCATAATAAAAGAGAAACAGTACTATGCATTTTCAATCAACAAGACAGTAAAGACAGCTAATGAATCAATCATTTGGGGCACATTTTCCAGATGCTGGCTAGTGGTTGGTACTGGTACCCATTGCGCAGCATCACTGTCTCCAATGGCCTTGCTACCACATTGTGTAGTAATCAATGTCGGTTGGTGAAAATGTTGACACAGATCAAATATTCTTAGAAGTTAGAACAATGCACGCAGCAATAGAAGTCAAGCAGAAATTTCCATTCATAGCTCAAGAAGACGCAAGCAGCAACAGAAGTCAGAAGCCTTTGCGATAAACTTGCCGTTCATAGAAATTTCACAGAATCACAGTTCACAAATAAACTCACAAAAAGCTTGCAAAACATACCTCTTGTCTCCTTATTTGGGACGACGGTGCAGAGGCAGTGCCGATTTGGGATGTCGGACGGAGCTGTGTCAGTGTGGAGGAAAGCAAAAATGGAAACCAAAAGAAGAAGAATACAAGAACAAGAAGAAACAGATTTTGAAATTGGCTGATTTGGGGATGATTATATATTTTTTTTTAACTCAAAAGCCTCAAAATTTATTGAATTGCATAAGCATGCTCCAAATTTGATTTAATTGCAAAATCTGAACCCCCATTTTTTTTTGAAGAGACTGCCCGGTTTACATTCGAACCGGTCGGTTCACGATTCAACTAGCCGGTCCAATCTGGCTTGCACAATCTAACGCGGTTTTTGAAATTTTCAACTTGTATCATCTAACCGAACCGGTTCAACGATCGGTTTGCGGTCCGATTGGTCGGATCGACCGATCTGGTTCGGTTCCGAAAAGTTTGGTTAGAGATCATTTTTGTTGTCCCAAATTATAAGTCGTTTGGGACTTTTCAATAAGGTTTTAAATATTTTTTTAACATTTTTGTCCTTATTTATTATTCTCTTTCCCTCTTTCTCTCTCCTCTCTTTTCTTGTTTTCAAGACATTTAAATAAAGGTGTTTTATGAAGAAAAAACATAACGTCACATTGTTTTTAAAAATCTTAATATGTGTGAAATTAAGTCAAACAACTTATATTATAGGACGAAAGGAATAGTAATTTTCTTTTAGTTTGTTATCATTTGATTATCCAATAGCTAATAGCTTATTCTTTATTTTCCCACATTTCTTGAGTTTTGATTGTTTTCTTGAAGGGCCTGAATGCTCATTAATTGGACATGACCCAGTGGCAGACTTAGGTCATCTTAAAGTTGCTAAAAATGGGGCTAATCTTACCTTCAATAAATACTCTTGGAATAAAAGTTTTTTTTTTTTTTTACCATTTGCATTTTCCCCATGTCAATGATGGAGCTAAAAATTGACCACCATTGTAGTTATCTGCAAGCCTTAGATAAAAAAATGTGTTTAACAAAGCAAATATTTTACATAATGGGAGGTGAATGTAAAATTTTCAGAACAAAGAACAAAATCGTTATGTAATGCTGCTGAGGAAATAATTCTCTAATATTCAATAATGGATTTGGGAAATTAAATTTTATCCTAGTTCTTTCTCTTGACAAAGTATCAGGTGAGAATTTTTTGCGGTAATTTTCTTCTTGCTGGCTGCTCTTTTTATATAAGATCAACTATTTATATTTTTATTTTAAATTAAATGGTCCCAAAATGAATATTTAAAATTTTAGAATGAATATATTTTTATTTAAATGTTTTTATTTAAATATTTAAATAAACTCATGTTGTAGGACTTTCACTAACCACTCATCTTATTACTATCTTTACTAGGTTGGAGCACGTACGTTGTACGAGATAGTTTTAATAATTTTATCAATTTTCTTACATTTAAAAATAATTTACATAAGAAGATAACTCTAATATTTAAAAAATCAAAAAATTCTAGTAATTCTGATTAAAAAAAAACCAATTCATATTATCATTATATTTATAAAAAAAAACTTCAAATTTTTGGAAGGATGAAATGTAGTTTAATTCCTCTTGCATTTATTTCTCTGTTTCTTTCCAATAAACATTAGCATTAGTATGAAAGGTAATGGATTTTGTCCCTCTGTCAGCTAAGGTGATTTTTTTAATATCGATTCTTGTGATTGCAAGGAACATTTTATGCCTATTTGCTTATTGTTGCGATGCAGCTCCAGCTAGTGGTCATGTCTTTCTTTCTTTATTTTCTTTAGTTTAAGCACTCATTCTTAGTATTGTTTTGCACTCATCTTTAGTGTTGTTATGCTATGATATTCTGTTGCCTATATGTGGACAAACATGTATTCTAGATCCATCATACCTTCTGTCAGGTTAGAGCTTGATTACAATTACAATAACATTTTGCACCTCCATGTTGAAATTTATTCCTCATATTTGCTACTTTGCACGGTTGATTTTTCAACTGCTTCTTGTTGTTGGTACAAAGTTGGAGCATGTGATTACCCAACTGGCTCAGGAGGTTGCTGAGAAACATGTGGCTATAGAAGGTGAATTGGTGGCACAACCTTTTGATGATCATTTTTTGTTCTACAAGCCCTGGATTGTTCTATTCTTGATACATTTTATTCTCTTCCAAAATGCTTTTGAGATTGCATTTTTCTTTTGGATATGGATAAGCGGATTTTTGAACTTAAGAATTGTGTACATAGTATTGCTTTTCAATTGTTTTTGCAACTTAAATGCTTTTAGTGTACTGTAGGTTCAATATAGCTTTGACTCCTGCATAATGGGCCAATTTTGTTACATCGTACCTAGACTAATCATAGGGTAAAGTTATCATTTCTCTTCCCACATTTCTAACCCTTGGGAGTTATCCTTCCCAAGTTTTGTTGTGGTTGCTTTGTGGCATTTACCTTATTTGTGATGATTAAAATGAGGCCCTTAATGAACTTATTTACCTTTTCCAGGGTATTCATTCAGGTACTCTGCAGTTATAGTACTTTGCCTCTCTATGCCATCGTTACGCAGGTGAGCTCTACTCCAACTTCTATGATCTACGCCATGTTATCTGCTGATAATTTACCATAATATTCACACTCATTCAACCTCTCTCTAAAATTGAAGATGGGAGCCTATTTAAAAAAATCAATATTTGATGAGCACGTCTAAGCTGGCCTTGTTGGTAGGGCTCAGAAGGTGAAAAATAAGAAAGGATTGAAGGGTGTAATCACATGATCCAAATAGGGGAGTTCAATTGATGGCTCTACCAATGCTGTTTAGATGGGAGACATGGGACGCAAGGAATCTGCTCATTCTGATGTCTCCTAGAAAAAAGAAATTTTGGAGCATTTTGAGAGATTTATGCATAGAAATTTTGGTCATATTAGTATACTATCTAGTGATATACTGATGTGTTGAGAACTGATATTCAAACCCTAAACTTAGTAGAAATATTTCTATGTATCAAGATTCAAGAACCAATATGTTTTGTGCTGATTAGTATCTGAACAATGATTATTTAAATTTTAAATGAAGTTAAACTGCACTTTTGGCCTTTGTTCCCCGTTTTGATTTCATATGAAACAAATAAACATATATTACATCCGTGCTCTTGTCATTACAGGAACAGTAATCTTGATTGCCAAATTGATCATCCTCCATTAGCACTGGACAGGAGTCCATGCCCATCAAGCTTGGAGCTTTCGACGTCAGTTCCTATCAAATATGAAAGGAAACTTTAAGCCAGAATCAAGTTCTTGCAAACAAATAAGGAAAAAAGAGAGAAAAGACATCAACCTTCATAATATCAAGGCCTCCTTGCCTAGATGTTCAAGGCCTTTTTGATTTTTCAGCCAGTAGGGGTAAACCGCCTGTATATCGCTTTTTTTTATGCTTGAATCAACCAACTGGATCTATTCGATCTTCTGTGGCGAGTGCTGCTTCTTTGACCTGTGTTTCTTACTCCCTTGCCCATGGGTCAATTGCTCTTGTTTTTTGCACTCTTAGAGAGGAGAGGGGGATACCGCAAATCAACTCTACTATAGGCTATTCAGCTAACCTTTTAGAAAGATGTCTTCTTAAATAAGAGAAGCAGCCTTAGAAATCTGAATTCATTGAATTCAGGTAACTCTGATTAGTTGATTTAGATAACTCTGATTAGTTCTATCTTATCTAAATTTAGATAACTCTAATATTAAAAAAAATCCTCAAAATTTCTTTACCAGGAAAAAAACCTCTAAAAAAATCTTAAATTCAATGTGCCAAGTGTAGAGTGTCATATGTCATAACAGGAGGCTTTTACAGCTCCTATTATATATATGAGGGGCAAAATGGTAATTTAACAAGATTGCCTGCTCTTCTAAAATCATTTTTTGTTTATCTCAAGTAAGGGTGGCAATCGTGTCGTGTTCGAGTTGGCGGGTCGTGTCAACTTGAGATAATTACACTCGACAAGCCAATCCGAACACGACTCATTTAATAAACGTGTCGTGTCGTGTCAACCCGTTTATTCTCGTGTCGTGTTATAAAACGGGTTGATACGATTAAATACAAAAATTAAATCGATAATTATTAAATCAGTCAATCTGAATACTTACTAAACCAACCAATCTGTGCACCATTACACAAAAAATTTTACAAAATTAAATCAAATTATATAAAATTAAAAAAACTAATTAAACAACCCATAAAGTCATAAAAACCCAATAAAATAACAAACTATCCCACTCAATATTTAGAGATCTTAATAAATTCATAAGATTTGATTTTAAAAATCTGAACAAATGTAGTTTTGCAATAAAATTGGATTGTTCAAAAAATTATTTTCTCTAACTAAAAGTCATTGTAATAATATTATTATTATAAATACTAAATAATAATTAATTAAGAATGATTCATTTACTATATATCAAGCAAATAGCTGCATTAATATCATTTATTTTTCTTAAGAGGTCTCATATAATTAAACAAAATAGACACACAAACAATACAATTAATTCATATAATAAAATTTAATTCAATTAATTCATGTAAAAAATTAAATTATCTAATTTTTTATAGTAAAATTTGTAGGGTATTACAAAAAGTATTAAATATAAATATTAAAAAAAAGTTAAACGGGTTCGCGGGTTGAAACGGGTTGAACCCGTTTATGAGTTGCACACATTTAAAGTTAAACAGGTCAACCTGTTTCGACTCAAACCCGCGAAACCTCAATCTTAACCCGCTATAACTGTATCGTTTTCGTATCGTACTGGCGTATTGTGTTCAATATTGCCGCCTCTAATCTCAAGTGTTATGCAACCACTAAAGCCCAACTCAATGAGCTCATCACCTTGTGGCGATACAAATCCAATTAAGGTGAAATGAGTCCATATATTATAACTAGCCCCACGGCCCAGTGACTGGTTCAAACGTGGCTGCCTTTCAGTGGCCGCAGTCTCCAACCATCCCTCTAACGTCACTGAGCGGTATACGGTGACTGTGTGCTTTCGACCTTCTAGTAAAACCTAAGCTAAAGCACTGCCGCAATCTTCTTTCCCGTCTACTCGGCCGTCCTTTTGTCGCTGCCTCAGGAATCCGATGGCGGACGTTGATACTGCCAAAACGCCCTCTCTTGCCGAGGTACAAGTCATATTACTTCGTATCTTCAAATTGATGATGTTTTCTTGTAAGATTGATTTCCATTTTTTTTTCTTTTTTTTAAGGATTGGAGTTTTTTGGTTTTCAAGATTTTGTGGTTTTGGGGGCTTACTTGATGGGATTTCGATATTTCTGACCAGCATTTTGGCGGGTGAGAAATAGTTGTTTAGGTAAGTTTCGGAAGCCTGCCTCGAAAAGGTCGTTGTCTTGGTTTCCGCTTTTCTGGGGATGGATGGTTGCGGAGGCATTTGGCAGTAAAAAGTTGTTACTTTTGTTAAAACTTGAAAGCATGGAATGGTGTTAGGATGGGAAGTATAATGAATCTGAACAGAGTTAAACGGGGGCAGGAAAAAAATGGGAGAGTACGACAGGTTGCATTTGGGTTGATTGATTTGGACTCAAGAAGGATGTTAAATACTACGGTATTCAAATTGTTGAACCTTGTTTTGCATATCTTAAAGTCGTAATTTTTGGATGACAATAGATTCTAAGTCAAAAATCTATCTGTTTGGACCAATGCTCCTAAATGAATGAAGCATTTCAATGTAACACAAGCTTACCCTGGAATGCAAATGTATTTAGGATCCACAGAATACTTTATTGAAGCCGGATTTAAAAAATTTTGGGTTCAGATGCATCAGTTTCTGGGGACTATTATCATATTTCTGCTTTCAGATTCAACGAAACAAATTTCCTACAATTTCAACTTCTTCATTTCTATCTGCCACAGTAGACTTGTAAAATTTCTCTATCAGAGTATCACACAGACTTTAGTTTCTCCACATTCTGTTACAATGATTACAAGCTAGGTTCACTATTGATGCAATTTATTTGAGATTGTTCTTCTAGTTGCTTGGTGCCACAGATTAACTCTGCTAAATTTATTTTTTATGTTAGATATCCTAGAGAAATATAGTGGAGGCACAAAATATAGTGTAGATTGCAATAGGTAGGGCTAGAGTTTCTGGATAAACTAGGTCTAGAAATGGAGTGAAGCTTGAGATGTGACTCAGCAAGCAAGGTGACTAAACTCCTTTGATGTTTATTACCATATTTCTATTACTTTTTATGTTGAACCCCTTCTGCCATTACACAACTTCACTGACATGCACAATTGTAAAGGCTGTTGAAAAGTGGAATAATTGAGGAAAAGTGTAGGGGTCAATTTTTCCTCCTAGATTGTTGAGTTAAGATGTATATGAAATAGAAATGACTGGTAAGGCACCTTGGACCACTGTTGCTATTCTTCCCAAGTGAGAGTTGTAAGTGAAGTTGAGCTTGAGGAGGCGGAGAATACAATGTTGACTCGAGCAATATTTAGAAAACTAAGATTGAAGGAGAAATCTGTGGCAAGAGACTAAGTGATGTAGGACAACCATTAGGTAGTCGAAGTAATTACTGGAAACTAGAACAGCCAAGTTAGGTGCTGAAAATTCAGTAGTAAGGCAAAGAAACTGAACACAAACGCATAGCAACACACTAAGAGAAGAAGGAGAAACCTTAGGTGTCACACCAAGGATCGTAAGGCGTCACACGTTAGGATTGATTGCATTTCACAACCAGAAATTACAGAAACACACTGTATACTCTTATTAATGGAATAAAGAAAGCATACATAGGTAATAGAGAACTTCTCTATTTATAGACCCAAAATTCTAGATTAACTAGGACTAGACTCCTTAGGAAACCAATCAGTTTAGGAATCCTACTAAACAGAAATTTAAACTTTAGGAAACTTCTCCAAACCCATTAGTTACCAAAATACTCTAAATTCTAAAAATCATAAAATAATAATCTAAGGAAAGACCTATTACTAAAAGAAAGACTTATTATTATTCTAGCTCCCATATGAGCTGTCCATCATCTAAGGAATGCCAAATTAAGGTTTGGTCTTCAGAATAAACTTTTCCCCTCCTCTTGTAAACCTTAACTGGTTGCTGCCACTTGTCTCTATCACTAAGATGGCTTTGGGTTAGGATTCTAACAAGAAGGTGCAAGTCATGTGACTACATATCTAACTGCAGTAGTCACCGCTTATCTGATTTTCTGTCAATTTGTAAAGCTGTTTAGTCTATTTTTGTAACGGTATCACTGAACAAGTTTCTGATATGTTTTGATGTTTACTGGTTGCCTCTCCCTGAGATGCATTTCTGTGATGTGGTTGTTATTTATTATGTGTGTGTGCCATTCAAACACTTGATAGTCATTGCGAAAATTAAGTAAATAAAGATAATTGCCATATGGAATGGATAATTGTAAGTTGTTGATATGGAATGTTCAAGCTTCAGTTGCACTTCTAATGCAGCGTAAGAAACTTGAAATGTGCCTGGTTCTTTAGCAAGTTTAGATTCCAATTTTCTCTATCAATTACAACCTCTTGAGGTTCTCTCATTTCTCTTGAATTTTTTTTCCCTCCCTCCTAGTTCCAGAAAGCACAAATCTCAACAGTACTTACTTAGAATTGTTCTTTTAGAGCATGGTGCAGTTGTTTTTTTTAAACAGTAGTTTGACGATCTATGTATTGTTACAAAGAGGACTAAAAGCTACAAAGAGGACTACAGCTTCTTTAACTAAAAACAAGTGGGGAGTGAATTACAGATTTCCCTAGTAAATTTAGCACCGTGGACTTTGCAAGATTTGCATACAGACATCAGAGAGGAAAATCCTGTGAAATTTTGATACTGTTAATCACTCCTTTCGTCCCACTAAAATTGACAGTGGTTGACCTGACATGAGATTTTATGCAAAAGTAAAAGTTCGAATATAATAATAATAGAGTATAATGTAGTATAATAAAAGTAGAAGATATGTGGGCTCCACAATACTTTATATCAAATATAAGTATATAAAAATAATATATGTGGGGTATATTGATTATTTTATAATAAATTATATAGTAAAAGCTTTCCTTTTAAGGAAAGTATCAAATTTTTTGGAACAGTCCAAAATAGTAAGTAGGTCAATTTTGTTGGGACGAATGGAGTATAATTTTTGCTAGAAATTTGTGCTTTCAACTCAAATTCTTCCTTAGTATTCTTAGTTGGAGATTTCATTTCCTGTGCGTTTTAATCTCTGAAAAAATGGCCAGTGTCATCTGAAGTGTGGCTCTGAAATAAGCCATCTAGTACATCCAAGTTTAGGAAAATTCTATACAACATTTTTTATTTTCATCCAGTGTAAATTGCTTAATCCCTTTGTGTTTAGGTTCTGTATCCTTTAGCTCTCTTGAAGTCATTACATAATATGCAATGTAATGCCATTGACCAATAAGTGAAGCTGAAATTTTACAAATTTAATAATTTTTCTTCATGAAATGCTACACTTCCTTGATGTTATGACTATTATCAGTTTACTCACTCGCTTTGATTTTATTCTAAGACACCTTCATTCCTAGTTGCACTTTAGTAACATTTACATGTGAATGGGTTGTGTGTCTAATTCAATTATTTTGAAGCAACCATTACAAAAAAATGTTGCCCAACTCTTCTCTAATTAATAAAGTTTAATGTGTATTTTTAATGACACTAGCATAACACATAAATAAGAAGGATGGCTAGAGAAATGTTGGTGTATTTGTCTCGTCTCGGTTATTGAGCATGTAAGTTTTGGAGAAGGAAAAATTTTGCCAACAATCACAGTAATAGTAACAGAAGTGTATGGCATTCCATGCTACATCATTCATTGTTGTGGGATATAACTTTAGGAGGTTAACCAAGGCTGGCCCTACATCTTAAGGGTACTGGGTGTAATTAAATCCATTTTCAGTGTTGTCCTGCTCATCAAACTTTGTTGCTTGAGTAGATTCCATTCTTCAATGTGTTTTTATATATTTTTTTTCTTTTTAGAATCAATATTCACTTCCATTTATTTACTAAGCCATGATAGTCATACTCTGAATGTATTGTTGATAAACTCTTCAACTGGCATTAACTGAATGGAGACTCTTTGCTATGTGTCAATATCCTTTCACTTTGCTGCTAGCATTTTGGGCCACCAAACCCCGCAACTGATGAGAAGGCCCTACAAAGTAAAGGGAATTATCACTGGGCTAGGTTAGGTCTAGCAACCTGATGGCACGTCATTGAACCTTGTGTGCTTTATATGGTAAACCTTATTCTTGGGTTAAAGGGTTGCCTAATTGCCTGGTTTTCAAGTTCTTATATCAAATGTTAGACTATGTTAGACTTGGATTCAATACTTACTAATCTGCTTAGCCATACAGCATCCACCATTTGAATCAATTGAGTTTCATTGCTTGTTCTTGATGTTATAAAAAAACTGCTTCTCTGATGACTCCTTTCTCTTGCAGGATTATTTACTGAAGGGGAAAGAAGTAACGCAGGAAACAGCCGTAAAACATGTGGAAGAAGCTCCAGTAAGTGCTGCGGCTGAGGAAGTTGTTCCCCAAAAATCTGAGGATACTCCTGCTGCTGTTGAGAGTAGTGAAGTTCCTGCTGGAACTGTTGAAGCAAGCACTGAAGCCTCAGATGCTCCTGAGAAAGAAAACACTGAAACTGCTCCCGCTGCAGAACCTGCCAGTGAAGAAGGTACCGGAAGTGCTGAAAATGAGACTTCAGGCGATGAAGAAGCTGCCGAAGAGACTTCTGAGATTAAGGTTGGATGACTGGTTCATTGATCTTGATCCAGGCTATTGGTTTATTCATCTGCTAAATTATCATTGCATTTCTGTTATGGTTTGTTTTCAGCTTGAGACTGCACCTGCAGACTTCCGTTTCCCAACTACAAATCAAACCAGGCACTGCTTTACTCGATATGTTGAGTATCATAAGTAAGATAGTCCTGTAATTTTTCTGCAATTTTTTCCTATGTTTTAGCTTATCTATACCAGAATGAACATTGGTCGCTGAAGCTCAGGTTCTTTGTTCATTGATTTCCTCAGGTGTATTGCTGCTAGGGGTGATGATGCTCCTGAGTGTCAGAAGTTTGCAAAATATTATCGTGCGCTTTGCCCAGGCGAATGGGTATGTTCTTTTGCTTTCACGACATTGCATATACAGAGAAATTAGGATTTGCAGCTCTAAATTCAAGTGGCATGACAGTCTGATCCTGCTATTTCCAGGGAAAGAGTTTATTTATAAAAGAAATAAAGGGGTTAATTGTCAAGAAGAGATCAAAATCTTGAATTGGCTTCACTTTTTGTTAACAATCTAATACACACACACACACACACATGACATGCCGCTTCACTGCCAGGTCCTATGAATGTCTAGATTGTAACTCTTCTGCACTGTTTCTGGAATGCTTAACAAGTATGTTATGCTGCATTGTTATGGCTGCAGATTGATAGATGGAATGAGCAACGGGAGAATGGTACCTTCCCTGGTCCATTGTAGATGATGGTTTTAGCCCATTGAAGATGGTTGAACAGTTAAAAGCCTATGGTTTCGCCGTATGCATAAAGAGACTCCAGTCTAAAACAACTGAGAAAATAAAAATTTTGGCTTGTTTGTTCGGATTAGTTCAAGCCCAAAACTTATTACTGCTCCGACTACCAATTTATCACTTATCCCTTTTTGAGTAGGTCTTTTCTATTACTTCTCCATGCGTGAAAAATGTGTATCGGCAATGAATATTATTGAGTAGACCCAGTTTTATACGCTTCCTGCGGAAGTGATTCTTCTATATATCAAACAATAAGGTTACATTTCAAAGCACTTCATATCTGGCGTCCCATGTGTGCAAAAATGGTTGCATAATCCTTTTGGAAATCAAATTTGTTCTTCCACGACACTGCATGAAGCTTAACAGTGTGTTCTGGTTTTAAATTCTAGCATCGCGTTTTCTAAGTTTCCGGTAATTCAATCAAGCAATCAAAGCAGATTCTGATGTATGTTCTGCTAGTATGTTTTACAAGCAAACTGTAGAGCAGATTCCGATGTAAGTTCTACAAGGAAACTCCATCATAGCTCCAGATCTCTTAATCAATATTGCTACTTGTTACGCTGCCAAGGAAGGAATATATAGAGGACCAAGCATTTGCCTTGAACAGTTCGACCAACACTAGGTACCAATGTTAATACCCGCAGAAGTGGGGTGTACTCCAAGCACATGAAACCGATTCAAACCAATCGCATCCTATTACTCCTTATTTTCCATGAGGAAACTACATTGCAATAATAAAAGCTTCTATAAATGTAAGAAGGAAAAACACTCGAATAAGCGGAGCACTAGTCACTACCACAACAACAAACTACTAGTCCTAGACGGTATAGAAAAGCTTCCTAAACAATTTCTCAAGCTCTCTCTCCCCTAATTCTTCTGGCGAGCTGAATGTCCTTGGGCATGATGGTGACACGCTTGGCATGAATTGCACACAGATTTGTATCCTCAAACAGCCCAACAAGGTATGCCTCAGCTGCCTCCTGCAATGCCAGGACTGCATGACTCTGGAAACGCAGATCAGTCTTGAAGTCCTGCGCAATTTCACGGACAAGCCTCTGGAATGGGAGTTTCCTGATCAACAGCTCAGTACTCTTCTGATACTTGCGAATTTCACTGCCCAATAAATAGAAATAAAAATGAGTGCAAATACATTAACAACACCATATAAATTCAATTTTGTACACAATTTGATAGAAAGAAGGGATTGAGAACGAACCGGAGAGCCACAGTTCCAGGTCGGTATCTATGAGGCTTCTTCACCCCTCCAGTAGTTGGGGCGGACTTACGTGCAGCCTTTGGCAGTACAATAACCAAAAAAATAATCAATACCTTCCATTAGGGAAGAAAAGAAAGCATAATCTGGAATCCCAACCAAAACAAGAAAATAGACAGAAAAGGGGAAAAGGGCAATTGAGAAGAAAAAAATGAAAACCTTGGTAGCAAGCTGCTTCCTTGGAGCCTTTCCTCCGGTTGACTTACGGGCGGTTTGCTTCGTACGGGCCATCTTGATTCCTAAACAAATCCCAGACAGAATAACGAAATAAGCTATTGGAAAATCAATGACGAAGAAAGGAAAACAAAATTCAATTCAGCAAGTTCCAAACAAAAATTAGGGTTTTATTAACAGGAATTTCAAGCGAAACATACAATTCGAAATCATTGCTAAAATAATTTGGAAGGAGAAAGAGAACGAATTAAAACGTAGAACAGAATGAAAAGCAAGAGAGAAAAAGTAAATTACCTCAAATTACTCGAACAGCGACGAGAAGCAAGAATGCGATTTTCTCAATTCTGAGATAGAAATTGGGGAAAGAGTGAGAGATTTGTGGATAATGGCGGACAATTTATACTTCTGGGGGCAGCTCAAAAGCCGCAAACGCGGCGGTTTAGAAGAGCTCTGCGGGTGTTTTGTTTGAAGCTGAATCTGACGGTTGGGAGTTATTCCGTATCGTTAAAAAAGAGGACAAATGCACGGCTTAGATGCTGTTTATAAAGTGTGCTAAGCCGGATCGTGAACCGTTTTTTACTGGCCTCTCATTGGTTAGAATCTCTCTTCGGGCTATGCCCCACATATTATTTTGCTTTGGAAAGCTTTTATATCTAACTAGATTAACTTACTTATTCTCTCCGGCTTAAAAGAAATATCAAATTTTTTATTTTTATTATATTAAAACACTTATCAATTTTATAAATTAAAAATATATTTATTATATATATTCTTAATTTATTCCTCATTCAACTATCCAATAAATATTTGACTTATTAAATATATGTATTTTCAATCTAATTAATGAAAGTTTACTTTTATTCAGTAGTATAATAGTCATTTTCTATTATAATTATATAAAATTTTAGTAATTTCTTAATTTGTGTACCATTTGCTAGATTGACATCCTTACGAAATGGGTATTATTTTAGACTATTCTTAAAAATTAATATTTTTAAAAAAATATATATTATATAATTTATTATAAAATAATTAATATATCTTACATATATTATTTTTATATACTTATTTTTGATATACAATATTATCAAATTTATATATTTTTTACTTTTATTATACTATATTATATTCTATTATTATTATATTTTAACTTTTACTTTTACATAAAATCTCATGTTAAGTCAACCATGGACAATTTTAATGAGATGGAAGGAGTAAGACTTTTCTATTCAAACGATAATAGGTTGATTATAATTAAAATGCAAAAGTCATTAATTAATTAATCAGTTATTAGAGCTTTGGGATAAGTACGGAATTAGAATGAAGTTGAAGGACAAAGTATATGTAAAGATATGTAAAATGATAATATTATATTTTTTAAAAAAATTATAAAAAGTAAAGTAAATTTCAAAAGATTTTTTTAAAAAAAATTAAGACAACTAAAATTTTTAAAAATTTTAGAGAATGGATGTCACTTGTCTCCTGTCCCAATGCACTTGTCTCTATCTCTAGTTGGAAAATGTAGGGTTTTTGACCGAATTGGGTCAAAACCCAAATTAAAAACCAAATGAGGGGCGAAATAGGAGGGGATGATTGACCGGGGCTACCTCGCATTCACGTGCCCAAGATCTCGCATTCCTTGAATGCGAGATATCCAGCCCCGACAAATTCTGTGCAATTCTGTGCAAAGCTGTCCATTTCGCATTTCTGATTTGCGAGGTCCTTGTCAGAAATGCGAAATGTCGTGTCGTCTTCTTCTTTTCGCAGGCTTTTTTCCCCTTCTCCGGCTGTCTTCTTCCTCCTTTTGTTCATAGGATGGCATGCATGCAGTAAGCATGCTCTTTTTAGTGATTCTTCACGAGTGTGAAGAAAACCAACAACCTTTCCATTGATATATATGTATGCCCTTCGCGAGAAGAACAATCTACCACCTCCATCCATCTTCCCACTTTCTGCAGAAATTTTTTTTACCTCCATCTCCCACTTTCCCCTTCTCTCGTTAGCTGCCACCAATCATCTGAACCAATTGTGCTGCCGCCGGAAGAATTGTCGACGTTGGAAGAAGCCATTGACACCGTTGGTGTTTGAGGTGAAGAAACGCCACTGCCTCCATTTGCCTCCATCTTCATCTTCTCCAGGTGTTTATATCTTCATCTTCATCTCTCTCCCTCTGCCCTTTGCTTTTGTTTTGTTTTTTACGTTTCGGCTTTGTTGCTTGATGCTGCCTATTTATTTTTATTATACATTGTTTTATACGTTTTGGCTTTGTTGGTTTGCTTTGTTTTATTTTTATCTTCATTTGAACCAATTGTTGCTTTATTTATTTATTTATGTATTTATTTATTTATATTATTATTAAGATTATTATACATTGTTTATTAATTTTATTGCTAAAATTATTATTTATTATTTATTATTGTAAATATTTATTAATAACAATTTATTGGTCGATATTGTTAAAACTATTATTCATTATTAACATTATATATTATTATATATTATTGCTATCATTTATTATTTATTAATACCATTATTATTGTCTTATTAAAGTAATTTATTATTTATTGTGTTATTTATTTGTTTCATTAATTAATTAATTATCTATTTATTTAAATATTTAATTATCTAAATAGTTAGTTATTTATTTATTTTTACTATTATTAAGATTATTATGCATTATTTATTAATTTTATTGCTAAAATTATTATTTATTATTTACTATTATAAATATTATAAATATTTATTAATAACATATTTATTGATCGATATTGTTAAAACTATTATTCATTATTAACATTATATATTATTATATATTATTTCTATCATTTATTATTTATTAATATCATTATTATTGTCTTATTAAAGTAATTTATTATTTATTGTGTTATTTATTTGTTTAATTATTATTAATTATTTATTTGTCTATTTATTTAAATATTTAATTACTTAAGTAGTTATTTATATATTTATATATTTATATTATTATTATTATTATTATTATTATTATTATTATTATTATACATTGTTTATTAACTTTATTGTTAAAATTATTATTTATTACTTACTATTATAAATATTATAAATATTTACTAATAACATATTTATTGGTCAATTTTGTTAAAGCTATTATTCATTATTAACATTATATATTATTATATATTATTGCTATCATTTATTATTTATCAATACCATTATTATTGTCTTATTAAAGTAATTAATTATTTATTGTGTTATTTATTTGTTTAATTACATTTATTTATTTATTTGTCTATTTATTTAAATATTTAATTACATAAATAGTTATTTATTTATCTATCTATTTATTTATATATTTATTTATTTTATTATTATTAAGATTATTATACATTGTTTATTAACTTTATTGTTAAAATTATTATTTATTACTTACTATTATAAATATTATAAATATTTATTAAAAACATATTTATTGGTCGATATTGTTAAAACTGTTATTCATTATTAACATTATATAATATTATATATTATTTCTATCATTTATTATTTATTAATACCATTATTATTGTCTTATTAAAGTAATTAATTATTTATTGTATTATTTATTTATTTAATTATCATATATATATTTATTTGTCTATTTATTTAAATATTTAATTACTTAAATAGTTATTTATTTATCTATTTATTTATTTTTATTATTATTAAGATTATTATACATTGTTTATTAACTTTATTGCTAAAATTATTATTTATTACTTACTATTATAAATATTATAAATATTTACTATTAACATATTTATTGGTCGATTTTGTTAAAGCTATTATTCATTATTAACATTATATATTATTATATATTATTGCTATCATTTATTATTTATTAATACCATTATTATTGTCTTATTAAAGTAATTAATTATTTATTGTGTTATTTATTTGTTTAATTATCATTTATTTATTTAAATATTTAATTACTTAAATAGTTATTTATTTATGTATTTATTTATTTTTATTATTATTAAGATTATTATACATTGTTTATTAACTTTATTGCTAAAATTATTATTTATTACTTACTATTATAAATATTTTAAATATTTACTAATAACATATTTATTGGTCGATTTTGTTAACGCTACTATTCATTATTAACATTATATATTATTACTATCATTTATTATTTATTAATACCATTATTATTGTCTTATTAAAGTAATTAATTATTTATTGTGTTATTTATTTATTTAATTATCATTTATATATTTATTTGTCTATTTATTTAAATATTTAATTACATAAATAGTTATTTATTTATTTATCTATTTATTTATTTTTATTAGTATTAAGATTATTACACATTATTTATTAACTTTATTGCTAAAATTATTATTTATTACTTACTATTATAAATATTTATTAATAACATATTTATTGGTCGATTTTGTTAAAGCTATTATTCATTATTAACATTATATATTATTATATATTATTGCTATCATTTATTATTTATTAATACCATTATTATTGTCTTATTAAAGTAACTGTTAATATATTTTGTGCTGATTAATTTGATATTGGTTTATATAATACTTCAAGATCGTGACATACTTTAATTTTTGAATAGAAAATTCCTACTCAATAGATCTAGATGCAATGTCATTAGAAGAACCTGTAAGACTACGGTTATATTGTGATTGTGAAATTATGCGCACGGTACATGACGATTTTTTTAATGGTTCATATCGCAAGGCATTAATTGTTAAAAATAGAGTTAGTTTTGGTGGTCTAGTCAACAAAATATGTGCCATTCGAGGTATGGACACGTCTACTGTGAAGTTGCAAATCACAATGAGGGAGAACACTATTATTGGTATTGGGACGAGATCTACAACCGTTGCTATAACGGATGACAATGATATGAAAAATTTGTGGTATTATGCATCTACCATAAAGGGACAACCAATTGATCTGCATGTTCACCATGAGATCGTCCAGATTCCGAATGCAACAGTTACAGATCTTCCAGAGCATAACATCCCAATTCCTATCACTGAATCGTTCATTGAATTACTTAACTCAACTGTTCCTGTCAACATGCCTAACTTCGATTTAAATTTTTCAATCCCTGTAGCCAACGATCCTCCACGTATCAGAAATGATACTTTCCGATCCCTTTTCAATACATCAATTTTGGCTACCCAAGTCGTTGGACCTAGCAATAAATACTTTTCAGCTTCTACTGGGTTTGTCATGCCTCAACTTCATGACCACATTCAATCTCTCCAAGCACAGACGGGCCAACAATTATTTTCAACGGCTGAAATTGGTGTTCCATTAGATATAACCCCAGTTGATGATTGGGTAGTTTGAGAGCGTAATTGAGTCGGTACTCCGGAAGCGACTGTGGACGGGTTAGGACTTACGTTAGACGTTGATGGGCCTACCGCAGATGAGTCACTAGACGAGGGTGGGGGGGGGGGGATGGCAATGACAACGAAGATATTCCCGATCCTTTTGTATTGCAACAACCTACTAATAGATTATCTGAACCGATCCGCTTGTACGATCCACCGTATTTAATATATTTTGACCGGTTAGATACTTCGTAAGAGTTGGAAAACGAAGCTGGTGGATTGGTGCCGAGTATGGGGATGGATTTATGGTCGGAATCCAATAATGACTTAAGAGTGGGCATGTAGTTTAGGGATAAGAATGAGTTGCTTTGGGCTATTCGATCGTGGTCTATTAGAATGGGTCGCGAGTTTACTGTGGTAGAAAGTAAGAGTTCATATTGGGTTGCCGAGTGTAAAAATTGAACTCCAGAGCATCCATGTTATTGGCGTATCCGTGCATGAAAAAAGAAAGATTGTGACTTGTGACAAATTAGTCGATGGCATGGAGATCATATTTGTCTAGTCCGAACAGTTGACGGAAACTACCAAAACATGAGTGCGAAATTCATGGTGAGACACATCTTGCATTTAATTCATGATAATCCAGAGATTAAAGTCAGTGAAATAAATAATCATATTCATAACACATTACACTTCACCCCGTCATACAGGAAAGGATGGAACGCACGCAGGAATGCTATTGAGAAGATCTATGGGGATTGGCCATCTTCATTCGTACAACTACCATGATATATGCAAGCCTTACAAGATGCGAATCCTGGTACCGTCATGGCATGACACTTCTTGCTTATGGATAGTAATGGGGCCAAAACTTTTGGATATGTTTTTTGGGCGTTCGAACTCTATATTGATTCATTTATTCACATGAAACTGGTAATCAGTGTTGACGGGACATTTTTTAGGGGTATATATAGGGAAAAACTTTTAACAGCGGTTGGTCAAGTTGCCAATAACCATATATTGTCTCTTGCATTTGTAGTCATTGACGAAGAAACTAATGACAGTTGATGATGATTTTTGACCTTGCTAAGAGAACATGTGTTAAAAGATCCAAAAGTTTGTTTAATATCTGACAGACACATTGTAATTGTGAATGCAATTCATCGATTACCCCTTTGACAAGAGCCAATGGTAGTACATAAATTTTGTCTTAGGCATATTCGGAGTAACTTCAATTCAAAATTCAAAATGCATGAGTTGAAGAAGTTGATGTACGCACCCGGGGATCAAAGCAAAAAGCGAAAATTTTTAAGATTATGGAAGAAATTAATTTGCTAAACCCCCAAGCAAAAGCATGGTTGGATTTAATTTTGAAAAAGTAATGGACGCTTACTTATGACGGTGGGTATCGGTGTGGTAACATGACAACCAATTTGGCGGAATCTTTCAACAGTGTCGTAAAAGACATACGTGCCCTACCTATCAAAGTGATTGTGGAGGTTTCATTCAAAAAAATAATCAAATATTTCAATGACCATAGACATGAGGCTAATCATGGGTGATATCACCTTCCTTCTAAGATATAGGACAAATTTGTAAAGAATGAGACGAAAGAAAGAACACACCGTGTACTGACTTTTAATCGAGATCGTGGAATTTTTAATATTGTGTCACCGCATCGTGAGCATGGGAAGGAAAATAACTCGTACGAGGTTAATATTGGGGCCAGGAAGTGTAGTTGTTGCAAATGGGAAATTTATGGAATACCTTATTCGCACGCGTTTATAGCATGTCAACAATTGGAGTTGAATCTTGGAGATTTAGTGTCATCAGAAAATATGACACTTTTTTATAGAATGACTTATACAGCACAGTTCAGGCCCATTCCACACGAGAATTATTGGCGTAATTTTGACTTTAGCTTGGCCCCATTTGCTCACCATTTCAAGAATCGTCATAGGGGTAGATTGCGGACGTTGTGTATTCGGAATGAGATGGACGAACGTAATCCCGATTCACCACCTCGTTGTAGCACCTGTCATCGCAGCGGACACAATAGGAGAAATTGCACTTACGGTGCTGTACAATGAATGCGATGTCTATTTAAGTTTTATATTTAGATAGCTAAATTTGTTTAGATACATTACTTATTTGTAACCTTAATTTTTAATATTTATTATATATCGTGATTTAAATTATTTATCTTTACTTTTGTGTTTTTTTTTTGTATTTAATTTGATGTTGGCTATATATCTTACTTTTGTGTGTTATTTTTAATTTTCCTAAATTCGTTCTATTAATTATGATAGAATGTATGAGCCTACTTCACACGGAGTGGTTTCAGATCCTATTATACCGGACGTATTGAGATTGTAACACAAACATAGATCGTCACATATTTGGGTAGGACAGTTATACAACAATGTTTTAAATGCAAAGCGGAATGATAACATATTTTGGGAAGCTCAACCATTTGATCATCATATTGAGTAGCTCATGGATATTTTCGATTTTGGTGGACTACGTCATTTATATTATATGAGGATCGACCATTCACTGATAACAACATTAGTGGAAAGATGGTGTCAGGAGACTCATATGTTTCACTTTACAGTTGGAGAGGCTACTATCACCCTACAGGGCATAGAGGTTCTCTTTGGATTACGTGTAGACGGTGATCCTATCTGTACTAATTATTTCGTACATTCATCTGTAGAGTTGATTGACATATGCGACGAGCGTCTGGGATTTTGATCGACTCTGATGGAACTTGACGGATATAGATTGAAGATTATTTCACTCAAGAGAGTATTGAGTCAGTCACTACCTGTAGATGCGACTCCAGAGATGATAAGGTAGCATACACGGTGCTGTATTATGCAGCTCATCGGAAGCTTTCTATTCTCGGACAAGTATGGCAACAGAGTACATCTGCGCTTTCTAAAACACATTCGTGATTTAGAGGTATCTGACACCCTTAGTTGGAGAAGTGCAACATTGGCTCATCTGTACCGTTGTCTGTACAGCGTTACGCCCTACAGAGTGCACACCATTAGTGGCCCATTATTGTTGGTTCAGGTATGAAATGCACATTTTTAAAAAATCTTATTAGTATTATAAATTAATAATAAATATAGTATTTTTTTAAGAATTGATTGTTCGTGTTGAAATAGTTGTGGGCTTGAGAGCGTATCCCTACTATCAGACTGAGCATAATTCATCCGATTAAGGATGTTGATCCCTAAGCCCCGAGAGGATTAGCATGGGAGGGACCATTAGAGCTTGCACGTACCCCGATACATGTACTTTTTATCTATAGGGATCAGTTAGATAGAATGCAACATGACCATGTAAGTCTTACTCCAACTAATTTGCTTTCAACTCTAATTTTAAATTTGTTATTTATTATTGATATTGATAATTTACCTTTATATAGTTTATCTGGCAGCCTTATGATGAGCACATATTGGCTACGTTACCCCCGTATTGCACTCATGGATGACACATTTGGGCATCTATCACATCCCTAATTTGTTGGGAAACAATAGAAGTGCATCGTCTAGATAGAGTTATGCGACAGTTTGGATTTGTGCGGACAATACCTGCTGCAATTGACATCGGTGACAATTTGCATGCCCGTGACATGAGAACTACCAGTGCAGAGTTGTCCGAGATAGATTCAATACATCTCGCGAATTGGGTTAATAGGCATTCAATAGTTCTTCTTGAACAACATAGTTACAGTCAGAATATAGTCTCGCCTAACTATGCAGCATGGTATTGGACTCACACTAGGCAATTGATTGGTAATCCAATTATAATGCAACATAATCTTTCGGACTACCAATTGAGCGGTGGAGCGATAGAAGTATTGGTATGTAAATTTTCTTACATAATATTATAAAATATATAATTTATACTCAAATAATATATTAACATTTCGAAATACATATATAGGCTGATTCGATACATAAGATATTGTATCTTATCAATGAAGGCTATCAAAATGCGGATGGTGCGAGTAAACAAGTCTTTGCATCAATAACGAATCTCGCTACGCGTTCATTGATTGCCACTGGTGAGGCAAGACGTTTGAACCACCCGCCCTATGAGCCAGCTAGACAAAGCTACACTGCTCAATCGATACCTTTGATATCGCAAGAAGTCAATCGCGTAGTTCTCCCGATGCGGAGAAGTGGTAGACGAGCACGCAGACGTGCTGTACCTGATATTCTTATGCAGGATCACTACTCACCAGTACACGATTATGAATAAGGTGATCCTGCAGAAGTTGAAGATAGGTAAGTTGATTTTATTATTCCACAGCACCTAATCTTCGATACTAAATACTTATTTTCAGCTGATGAATTTGATGCTGACACTTTTTCTGGACGGTCTCAGATACGACACAGACATTCTATAGATATTCTTGGTCCATCTCACCCGTTACAAGCAAGGTACAATACAATTGGAAGAACCGCCCGAAAAACAACAACAATAGCCTCAAAGACGAGTTCAACCTCCAAGGAACTGTCGAGAATTTCATTGTGGGATTAGCTTTCATTATTTTTTTTTAGATTATTTCATGTGTAATAAATTTTATGATTTGTATCACGTTTTAGAGTTCAATTTAGTTTGGCCATTTTTAAGACAAAATTAATAATAATAGAACTTTAAAGACAAATATTGAGATTGTAATTTTTTTAAATGATTTTTTTAGAATTTTAATATTTCACACATTATTCGAATTCAGTTAATTTATAAATTATTTGGATTATGAAATGTAAGGGGATTATGAAATTTAGATAATTGATATTTAAATTTAAATATTATTTAAATAGTTGACACTATAATTTTAGTATATTTAGATAGTTGAGAATTTATATTTTTATAATTTTGTTCAATAATTAAATATTATAAATTAAGCTTAAATTAAAAATACAAATTTATTTCAAAATCCAATACAAATAAAATTAATTGTAGTAACAATAGAATACGTATATTACATGTTAATATCAAATTTAAATTAATAAAAATTAATTATTAATTATTTAAATTTATTTATATAGGTCTTTATATATTTTGTGTTATTTTAAAAGTATTATTTCCTTTTACAATAGAGAAAAAAATTACAAAAAAATAAAATAAAATGAACGGATGATTATAGTAGAGACTTTAAATTCAATAGAAAAGAAATGAGAGGAAGAAGTCACAAAAAAAATGATAAAATGCTTTCAATATAAAAAAAAAAAAAAAAGAAGAAGACATTTTTAGTATATTTAGATAGTTGAGAATTTAAAATTTTATAATTTTTAATGAATAATTAAATATTATAAATTAAAATACAAATAAAACTTTATTTCAAAATATGTACATATAAATAAAATTAATTATAGTAAAAATATTTATTACTTGTAATGATTCAATTTAAATTATTAATTATTATTTAAAAATATTAATTTCTTTTGCAATAGAAAAAAAAGAAATTCCAAAAAAAAATTAAACATATTTTGTTGTGTAAAATAGTAATAGAAAAAAATTACAAAAAAATAAATAAATTCACCTTGCAAATTAAATAATAAAATTTTGAGGTGCAATTTAAATTTTAACGAATATCTGTATTTATTTATTTTAAAATAAATAAAATTTTATTTATATTTTTATAATTTTTTAACGAATAATTAAATATTATAAATTAAACTGTAAATAAAATTTTATTTCAAAATATAATACAAATAAAATTAACTGTAGTAAAAATACAAATATTACTTGTTATGATCAAATTTAAATTAATAAAATTTAATTATTAATTATTTAAATCTATTTATATAGGTCTTTATATATTTTATGTTATTTAAAAATATTATTTCCTTTTATAATAGAGAAAAAAATTACAAAAAAAATAAAATGAACGGATGATTATAATAGAGACTTTAAATTCAATAGAAAAGAAATGAGAGGAAGAAGTCACAAAAAATGATAAAATGCTTCCAATATAAAATAAAAAAAAGAAGAAGACATTTTTAGTATATTTAGATAGTTGAGAATTTAAAATTTTTTAATTTTTTAATAAATAATTATATATTATATATTAAACTATAAATAAAAATTCATTTCAAAATATGTACATATAAATAAATTTAATTATAGTCAAAATATGTATATTATTTGTAATGATTAAATTCAAATTTAAATTATTAATTATTATTTAAAAATATTAATTTCTTTTAAAAAAAAGAAATTGCAAAAAAATTAAACATATTTGGCTGTATAAAAAGTAATAGAGAAAAAAAATTATAAAAAAATAATAATAAAGCACCTCGCAAATCAAGATTGCGAGATTCATCAAACCTCACAAATCAGATTTGCGAGGTGCTCTAATCTCGCAAATTCAATTTGCGAGGTACAAATGACTTTCTATGCTCAGTTGGAAATGACTATCTCCCATTCAAGGAATGCGAGATGCCGGAGAACCTTGCATTCCGTGAATGGGAGGTACCCCAGTCAATCGATATTTTTAATTTCGCCCCTCGTTTGATTTCTGATTTGGATTTTAACCGGTCAAAAACTCGAAATTGTAAGACTCTAAAATGTTGATAATATATCAAATGTTTTACTACCATTTAAAATATAATTCTCCAGAGTTGAGAGGTCTTCTTGAGCTGAATTTAAACTTAATTAATTACCATGGCCGGGCAAAATCTGTCTCCACCTAAAACTTTGGCAAACATAAATCTATAGCTGATTGGAATCCCTTGTGGATAATAGTAATCAATCAATTATGCATGCTTCACATGCAAGACTTTGATGCATATTCTTTTCTTGGGAAAAGCTTTTCCCCACTTTTTCTTTTTCTTTTTTTTAAATTATAGTTCGTAATATGCAATTAGGGTTGTTTCAAGCGAGGCCCAACAGTACGTAGAAAGAATATCTAACCCCTATTTATAGGAAATTTTTATGGTAAATTAGGTTTACGGGAGATCATTATTTTAATAAATTATATTACATATATTGTAAATTGTACAATACAACCTATGAAGAGATAGACTCGATAAACTTTCAAATTTTTGCTATTTATAGAGGCCAATAGAAGAAAACCATTGTCAATGGAGCGGAAGATTACAGTGGAAATATGAGTTGAAGAAGAAAAAGATGCACAGCACAGACGGTAAGACCACAGAGAATTCCATTATTGCTAAAAAATATAACACTACACTGATCAAACAAACTACGTCGTACAGCATGAAATAGCAAATCCACACACTACCAACGTTCCCAAAGCTTCTACTAAAACGCGAGATATCCATCCATGGCAGAAGGAAAGGACAAATGCAGCAAACTAGGGCTAGATGTAATAAAGACTTAACAAACTAGAACATACTGCTGCAGAACTATGTAGAAGAAGTCTTCTTAGATCTCGAGCTCTCTTTAATTTCCACGGATCACTTAAGATCTTTCTCCCCTGATTCTTAGGGCAAGCCGAACATCCTTGGACATGATAGTGACCCGCCTAGCATGAATTGCAATCAGATTCACATCCTCAAATAACCCAACAAGGTATGCCTCAGCCGCTTCCTGTAATGCCAGTATTGCGTGGCTCTGGAAACGCAAATCGGTCATGTAGTTCTGTGCAATTTCACGGACAAGCCTCTGAAATGGCAGTCTCCTGATCAACAGCTCAGTACTCTTCTGATACTTGCGAATTTCACTGCATAGAGACAACAAAAATTTGATGCTATATATATAGGAAAGCAAAAGACATGGTAATAACGGCATATCTCAAATGGATTCAAGTTGAGTTCTCAAATTTGTCAACCGTAGAGCGACGGTTCCAGGCCTATAGCGGTGAGGCTTCTTCACTCCGCCAGCACGGGGAATTCCCTTCCTAGCAGCCTATTAGTGTACAAAGGAGATCAGCCAGTTTGATGAATATATAACTTGTAAAGGAGAAAGAAAATCAAGAAAAATGGTGAATACTTTGACAGCGAGCTCCTTCCTTGGGGCTTTGCCACCAGTAGACTTGCGAGCAGTTTGCTTAGTACGAGCCATCTTCAGTTCTGTACAAATCAAAAGAAGAAACAGAAATGAACTCAGAAATCAAAATCCATACGGATCAATAACCCAAAGAAACGACCGATTGAAAATTTACCATATCTTGTACTTGCAGAGCAAGAAACAAAAGGAAGAAGAAAGCCAGAGAGAGAATCACCAGATGATGAGAATGTCGCTAGAGAGCAGAAATATCTGGAATGCAGAGACTTGAGAGTTGGGAGAGAATGGCATGGGAAAGATTTGCAGGCCTGTCTGGTAGTTATAGAGGAAGCGGTTAGTGGTGCATGGGCGTGTGTGATGGCTTAGGTGCTGAGGCGGTTAAATCTCATGCACTTACTGTGTTTTTATGGTGGAGTGTGAATCGACGGTTGATGTTTGTTATTTTGTGCTCTTGGGGGTAAATTTTACGGCTGTGATGCGACTTAAATTGTATAAATTCAGATTGAAAATACTCAATGCTGGCTTGTCATTGGTTAAAAATGTTTATGCTGTGGGATTTTTTTAGGCAAAGAATGCCCAAATAAATTAAATATGGAGCATTTCTTTATTTTTTAGATTTTTTTTTAAGAAAATGAATCTTCTATTTGAAAATTGTTCACTGATTAATTATGCACACATTGAAAATTTCCAATAATAAATTTATTGTTCAACAGAAATCCAAATTTTGAAAGGGAAAAAATAAAGAAAAAGTGAAATAAAGTGGTGAAAAAAATTATGGAAAATCAATTGTAGACATCTATAGAAATTTTCAAAATTTAAAGAAGCAGTTTTATATTTTTACAAAATATACATTAATTACACGCGTTTATTTATTTTTATTAATTTATAAAAAAAGATGTGTTGAAACATATTTATTCATTAAAAAATGTGAAAATTATGATTATTCATAGGTCATGAAGGATATGAAATTTTTATGAATAAAATGTTTATTCATGAAGAATTAACATCATGGTCTTTCTTGACCTATTATGACATTCATAAAAAATCAATAGTTACTCTTTTATATATATATATATATATATGAGATAAATTGAACGCATTGAGATCCAACGGTTCAAAATCACTGAAAGGCTGTTACAACAATATATGGGATTGGCATTGATAACCCGATATAAAAGGCTACCAGCTATAATAAAATTACCAGCCAAAAGTCACAAAATTCGAAATTTCAAGTTAGTCCATGCCAAATATGTCATATTTTTCTTACATAGGAAGTGACAATTAAATGTTGAGGTTGAGATTGCTTTCTCGTTTCAATTATTAAATAAAAAATAAATTAAGTGAAAAACAATCAATTGTTACTATTGAATCCAGCAAACCTGTTTTCTCTTGTAAAGTAACTATCAATTTTAGAGATTTTTTTAAAAAAAATTATTTGTCATATTATTAAATTAAGAATATATTTATGATTCTTTTCCTAATGATTCTTTATTATTTATTATTTCGCTAAATCATAATATTAATTGATTTATAAATTTTAAAATAATTTACTCTTTTACTTTAAAAACTCTTTATATATTAAAACTTTCTTAATATGTGTAATTTGTGTAAAAGTAATAATTATATTGGGATAGAGAAGATATTATAACAGATTTCTTTGTTGGAGAAAAATAATATAAAATCCAACTTAATTAAGGAGTCAAATGACTTTAATAGCATTTCCACTTATGGTAATATATGCGACAATGGACAAAAAAAGTGACGAAAGGTAATTTGCTCTATTATTGTCATTATGAGTTATGACATTCAAGTGGCCAAACCTTGGGGAGTGGGGATTAATATGTAGTTTGACCTAATCTCAAATTAAATTAAAATAGAGATATTTTTTTTAGGTGGCGTTTTTGGTTTATAAATTTTTTTTTAATTTAACACTTTTTAATTTTTATTTTTAAATTTTTAAAATGAATTATTTAATACCTTTGTCTATCTATCAAGGATTAAAGTTAGTTAACGTTTATTTTAAAGGGTATTTTTGAAAGAAAAAATTTTATGACTTGCTAAATAAAAAAAGTTTAAGGAGGAAAAAAGGAAAAGGGAAAAATGGGCATAGATAGATAAAGTGATGCCTCTGGCTCCAAGGAGAGACAAACGTCACAGCAGTCTTCTTCTTCCACCAGCGAAAAGAATGGGACTCCATTGCTGTTTGACTAAAACCACTTTCCATACCCTAAAAATGGCTGCCATGCCTTGCTCCTCCTCACTCTCCTTCTTCTCTCCACTCCCCAAAACCATCCCTTTTCTCCGTCGCCCGCTCTCTTTCTTTGTCAGAGCTCTCTCTACTGCCGCAGCCCAAGCCACCGCCACCACCGCTCCCACTGCAGTTGGTGCTATTCCAGAAGATAGTAACAAATGTTGTTTCGCTAGTCTTACTTGTTTTCTAGGCGTTGTTTCGAAATTCTTTTGAAATTTATGTGAAACTAAAGTTTGTTATGTTGTTTTAGTATTGAAGCCTCAGTGGAAAGCCTCCATAGATTTCAAGTGGATAAGGGACAATAAAGAGGCAGTGGCGCTGAATATAAAGAATAGGAACTCAAATGCTAATTTGGAACTTGTTCTTGAGCTCTATGAGAAATTATTGAATGTTCAGAAGGTTAGGGTCATGATATTTTTACCGTTCAAGTTGAATTTTTTGAGCTCTGTATTTATTCTGAAATTAATTTTTAATATAAGCTTTAATTCTGTGATGCATTGTCTTTTCAATTAGGTATAATTCAAATAGCTTAATATGTTTGGTTCAATCTCTGTTTGCTTTGTGGATTGAGAAAAAACATTAGCAGCTGATTCGTTGTATGGGTATTAAATTCGTATCCTTTAAGTTGATGCTTGGTGTCAATGGCTTTATTCTTTTGCTTTGGAAATGGACACCCGGAACTTCTAGAAGATTTTATTTAGGAAAGAACCCCAAACTGTTTTCTTTTTGGTTTCCTCTGGCTTATATTTTCTGACCATCGCTATAAAGCAAGGGTGGGGGAGGAAGACCACTTAGTGAGTTCTAATTTAGAATGTGAAGTTTACTGAGTTACTTGATTCTTTGAGAATCCACTTCCATACTCTATCCTAGTTGCCTTTACTCCTATGTGATCACGTATTAAATGTGATCATCTCCTTTTCCAGAGAAAGCCCTTTACTACTATTGCCTCATATTTTCTTTTCATGACTCTATTTGTTGGGTGTTGTGGGAGTGAGATATCTGCATTTTTGTTATGATATCTTTCTTTTTGGATATTTCAAAGAGCTGCTACGCTGTTGTGTGTTTCAGTTTATTTATGGGATTGGATAAGGAAATAGTATCAAAGTGAGAGATGTTTGAGAAAAAGTGCAACTAGCTGGTTTCTTCTCAATTTTAGCTAATGTTATGACAGATAGCAGGAAGTTGAAAGGCTTCGAGCTGAGAGAAATGTAGTTGCAAACAAGATGAAAGGAAAATTAGAGCCTTCTGAGCGTCAGATACTCATCGAAGAAGGTTTGTGTTGCATGTCCTCCTTTAAGCTCCAGTTGCCACCTTATGTTAAGTTATGACTTATGTGAAGGACTTTTTTCCCAGGAAAGAATTTGAAAGAAGGACTAGTTACATTAGAAGAAGATTTGCTGAAACTCACTGATGAGCTTCAACAGGAAGCACAATGCATACCAAACATGACGCATCCGGATGTTCCAATTGGAGGAGAAGATAGTTCTACCTTGAGAAAAATGGTACAGTCTCTCATCTTTGTCATTCTAAATATTAGATGACCTTGTTTTTTCTTACCTGTTACTGTCTCAGATACTTCACTCTCCTTATCTTCTGGTAGGTTGGTAAACCTTGTCAATTTGACTTCCCTCTAAAAGACCATGTTCAACTTGGAAAAGATCTAAATTTGTTCGATTTTGATGCTGCTGCAGAGGTATTCATTCTAATCTAAGGTACTTAATCATTCCATTGCTGTTCATTTGCATTTCAGATCCTTCCAGTTGTCATCCCTGCTGGGGTTTTAGATGGTTGATAAGGTCACTGCTGGTTTTATGCATCAATCCTACTGCCTTTTGTCTCTGGATACTTTATTGAACTTGCAGAAGCTTCTACTTCCTAATGCGGTAAAGATACTTAAGGGGGAAAAGGGTTTCTGCAGATTTTGCATCTTCCATGTTGTGTCTTTGCATGTTGATTTAGGTGCTTCTTTATCCTTATATTTTCTTTCTTGTGGTGTTTGGATCTAGCAAAGTGTCTTTTTGGGCTAAACTAAGACTAATCTTGGAATTTGGAGGGCTAATGAGAATTTTATCAAGAAAAGGAGCCGCACAATTTGGTTTTGTTAGGAGGAGTGGTGGAGGGAGGGGGACCACCTCTGCCCTTTTTAGGGCTCCAATACTGGTGGAACAATTCTAATGGATCATAATTCTTCTCAGTGGGTTGATTAGACAGAAAAGGCTTTCCATTTAAAGGTCATTGTTTCTGATGGCTTTGCATATCGTGGTTAGGAACTCAATCTTTAGCATTGTCCTAGAGCACGGTGGATGTCCCAGTTATTTTTGTATGTTTAAATGAGATATGCTTAGTTTCCATTGCTTTCTTAAATTACAAGACAGTTGGCTACTATTTTCACGAGCAACTCAAACACCTTGATTCAAGTGTCTTGTATTCTACTTAGTAATAGAAGCAAGATTTTGAACTTGGTTGTGGTGCATTTTAGTTTATATGTTGCATTTTTGTGAGCAACTCAAACACCTTGATTCAAGTGTCTTGTATTCTGCTTGGTAGTTGAAGCAAGATTTTCAACTTAGTTGTGGTGCTTTTTAGTTTATATGTTGCTGTGCTTTGTTATTCTTATAGGTGAGTGGCTCAAAATTCTATTATCTGAAGAATGAAGCTGTTATGCTAGAAATGGGCCTTGTAAACTGGGCAGTCTCGGAAGTCATGAAAAAAGGCTTTACACCTCTCACAACTCCAGAAATTGTGAGGTCCTCGGTGGTAGAAAAATGTGGCTTTCAACCGCGTGGAACAAACACTCAGGTTTGTGTACTGTTATTTTAGGTTTTGTCCAATCTTGGAATTGCCACTGATATATTTAACTGCTGTTATATCAAGTCTTGCAACTTGGTGGTTTATCAAATTAGCAGCTGTTGAATGAGCTGTGTAGAACTGTTGAAAATTTTGAACAATACCACTTGCAAATTCTATGCTTTCATGGATCAAAGGTGACATGATTTTGTTGCGTTACCTCATTTTCAGTTGAGTAACAGGACAGCGTTACTTGTCAGCACTGATGTATTTCCCTCTAAATTTGAGCTTGCTATTAAGCAGCACTTTGGAAGTAATCAAATAATCCCATCTTGTAGATATTTGATATGAGAGTTAAAATCATCATGTTTCCTCTGTTGTTGGGTTATATAGAATTAAGACCAGTCATGAATATAAGAAGTTATCAGGCAACCTCACCTATCTGAGTAAAGAGAGTGATTAAAACGACTCTGGTTCATGTAGACTAGGCCTTCCATTCTTATGCATGTGTATGTCTTTGTTGTTTGTTAAACAGGAAAGATTAAGTTCAGGAAATTTGTTTATTAGTTTACTTATATTTTACACAAATGCTTTTCAGGTTTACTCAATTGAGGGAAGTGATCAATGCCTTATTGGCACGGCAGAAATTCCAGTGGGTGGAATTCACATGGACTCGATTCTCCCTGAATCATCTTTGCCTTTGAAGTATGTAGCGTTCTCCCATTGTTTTCGCACCGAGGCTGGTGCTGCTGGCGCTGCAACTAGGTATTTAGCAAATTTAGCATTTCCTGTAGATTAGTATACTCTTTGATTCTAATTTAATGATAGTATTGTGTTTCCATTAAGTGAAGGAATTTATTTCTTTTCTTGCATCAAATGTATTTGTGGGTTACAACGTTGGAACAGGGGTCTATATCGAGTTCATCAATTCAGCAAGGTGGAGATGTTCATCTTGTGCCGGCCAGAGGAAAGTGCTTCCTTCCATGAAGAACTCATTGAGATCGAAGAGGACCTTTTCTCATCACTAGGACTTCATTTTAGGTGCGGATCAAATTTTACTTTCTGTTTTTTTACTAGACTAGCGTGCCTCATTGTGGATTTCTTAATAATAATTTCGTTGTTTGGGAGTTTGACTATATTTACATTTCAGAACTCTGGATATGGCATCAGAGGACCTGGGTGCACCAGCTTATCGTAAATTTGATGTAGAAGCATGGATGCCTGGGTTGGAACGCTATGGTGAGGTGTGTCTCACAAAATTTTGCCCCCTACCCTACTACGGTTTCTGCATCTTTAATTGTAACTTAGTATCCACATGTCATGGTAAACAAAATGTGCATTGGAATCAATATATTTTCTAGTGTGTGCTCCTAGTGCAAAATTTTCATGCCATCAACATCAGATCTGAAAATTGTAGATCCGCCAATTTTCTGACTTTTCTGCGATAGTCCAAGCTCCATCTGATAGCTAACCAGCTTCCAGTTTTTGTTTGACTAATACAGTAATAGGTAGTAGTCCCAGTTAATTGGATGACTTTAGGAACAGATATCGCTCTTGTTCCTTATTTCCATCATTTTATTCTGAATTTCACAATTGTCTGACTAATGTGATGCGCTTGGCTCAAACAGATATCAAGTGCATCAAATTGCACTGATTACCAAAGCAGAAGGTTGGGGATTCGATATCGTCCAGAATCATCATTATCAAGTCCTAAAAAGGGCAAAGGCAGCTCGGCCCCTACACAGTTTGTGCATACCCTAAACGCAACAGCATGTGCAGTCCCGAGAATGATTGTTTGCTTGCTCGAAAATTATCAGCAAGAGGATGGCTCTGTAATTATACCTGAGGTACTAAGGCCCTTCATCGGCGGGCTCCAGATAATAGTCCCTAAATAGAAATAGAGAACCACGGCTGACGGGAATCACATCTCGCAGTTTGAGCACGAATTGGATTGAGATTACTATGTACCATAAACCTTTTCCTTTTTTTTTTTTGGGTCTTCATTCCTTCCAATTTTTGACGTTCATTCATTGTTCCTGCGATCTACTTATTTGGGATTTTCATCTAAGGGGACTCATTTTATTCCCAGTTCCACAAATGAGGTTGCTTTCTGTGCAGGGTTATTGCTCTAAATGTATCTTTTTAAAGTAAATATATTCAAGGTCTTTTACTCACCAAGCTTAGGTGGGCAATTTACGTAAGGTAGACAAGCGCACGAGACCCCCTTCCACGTTTGCAATTCTTCTCGTAGCTGGGAGAAGCTGAAGCTACTCGGCGGGTGCCAGACTTTTTAGTTTGACCAAGAAACACGCGTGGCTGGTCTGCTTGCGAGTCCAGACCATGCCAAGAAGTAGTCGGATTTGAGGAACAGAGAGGTTTGGTTGGATGTTGATGCTAGGATTTGATGGGTGAAATGGGAAGGAATTTTAATGTTGGAAGATGGTTATGAGGTATGGAATTAAGATTAAGGCTAAGGTTTGGGCAAAGTTGTTGCACTTAGCAAAAAGAGGCTAAGGTTTGGACAAGGTTGTTGAACCTAGCAAAACATAAATTACGATTCAGTGGGTTAATTTAGTTGCCCATGTGCGGCCTCAATAGACACGAGGGGTGTATGGGCCAAAGGTTGGTTTGTGGCCAACGAAGAACAGAGAATTTAAGTAGGAGGAGTCTTATTGGATATTAAATCTAATGTTTTATTTTGTAGGATTAGAGATAAAGGTCCTACCTGATCCGATAATAGAGATCGTTTGAAAATTTAGAGATAAATTTCACGTATATGAGACTAAGATAGAGTTAAATTTTTCGTTACTTGAAGATTATTCCAAGTTGCATAAATAGTCTAGGCATTATTATTCATCTCATTCTCCATATTGTTATTGAGAGTTTTCATAGAAAAATACATGAAAAATTGAGTTAGATTTCTTTATAAAAAAAATTCACGAAAAACTAAGTCGGATTTTGCAAGGAAGTTTAGTAGAGATTGAGTGATTGCTTGTAAGTTATAAAGTCATAAAGATTTGACACTTGTCTCTTGTATTGTTGTTTGTTCATTAATATTAGTTTAAGATTGGCAAAATCGATAATTGTTCTTCTATTCTTTTCTTCTCTACTTTCTTTACTTGCATTTTGGATTTGCACTTGTGTGTTAGTTAAGACTAAGGAACTTGATTTAATTAGGATCAAATTATTGTCGGCGTAAGGTTTTAAATCTAGATAACAGACTTTGCTCTGTGATAGAAGGATTGGCTTTATTTTAGTTAAATAATAATAAAATGAAAAAGAGTAAGTATTAGTTTGCAAGTTTTGAAAAAGAAAGAAAAGAAAAGAAAAGAAAAAATTAATAAGAGAAAGAAATTACTTATGTTAATTGGGAGCTTATAAGAGAAACGAAACAATTTTATTCTCTTTTGTTGAAAAGTTGGATATTTTATTAAAATTAATTTACGTATATATCCTTGAGCGTCTTATTTAATTATTTTTTACCCCTACTTATATTAACTTTAAAGAAATAGTTTTATTTTGTTTTGTTTAAGAATATATATATATATATATATATATGTATATATATATATATATATGTATATATATATTTATTATAAGAGTAATTTACAATTTACAAATATATTCTTAAACTTGTAATAGAAAACAAATATTGGAGGATTATTTAATTATTTTTACCCCTACTTGTATTGACTTTAGTCGATCCATCCATTTATAGAGAGAGTTTATCCATCCATTCCTCTCCACATACAGGGGTGGAAAAAATACAGAGACAAAGGGCTAGCAATATAATTGGAAAAAAAAAATTTCAACTCATTTGAAAAGAAATTCAATTTAAGTAATTCTTAATTTTTGAGAATTGTTTCTCGTTTCAAGAATTATTATTTATTTATAAAATATTATGTTCTCACCAGCCTCACATGACTCCATATATAAATTCAAATTCCTTCACAATTCAAACTAATTTTTCTCACATGACCTTATAAATTTTTTTAAAATTTAAATTCCTTCTCAATCCAAATTATTTTTTCTTGAACGAATCTATAAGAAGTAAAGTTGAGGGTTAAGTCCTTAGGGTTTGATACCTCAGCCCCATTAGGTTAATTAGCTTATGTTTGTATGACACATTAGTATTGGGGTTTGGTTTGTAGTTATGGTAGGATAGCTGGACCAAAGAAGTACTTAGGTTTTGTTCCTCAGGTTTCCTCGTAGGTGAGATGATTATGTATGGATTTGGGATTAAATGCTATAGGTTTGTGCAACAGATTTCATTCTAGAGGTTTATGCTTTGGGTGTGTTACTTGGGAATGTTTTTTAGGTTAGTAGTAGAAGATTATTTATGAGGCAGAACTATGGTATTTATAAGCAATTGTGGATTGTTGTCGTTTTTGGGATTTGTTGAGTTATTGAGGATGCTTTGGTTCAAGAGTTTTGATTGCCTCGGTTAAAGAGTCTAAT
The DNA here is from genome assembly GCA_026120185.1 of Voacanga thouarsii. NCBI lineage: Eukaryota > Viridiplantae > Streptophyta > Magnoliopsida > Gentianales > Apocynaceae > Voacanga > Voacanga thouarsii. Next base: position 1,682,544 of record JANUWF010002144.1, read on the forward strand.
TATATATACACATTGAAATTGTATTTGATTGTTTCGGTTAAAAAGCTAATTATGTATACACATTGAAATTACATAATTAGACTCGTGCAATTTCACATTGCAAACGTTGAATTTTCATCAAAGTAGATGGACCTCACTAGAGGGCACATGCAAGAGGAGTGAGTTCTGTCAAATTTAGACTCATCACGACCCACTAAAACCCAGGCCCCACCCCTAACCTCTAGTATCTTTGATCTTGCCTGGCTACAACTCTGCAATATACATCTTTTCCCATTTGCTGCATCTGCACGTGTTTTCACTCTCGAATCCTTGTGGCTAGAGTAACCCAGCACTTAGGGTTCCAATCCCATTCTTTTCAATCCTCATTCTCTCCCTTTCTCCCTCTCCCTCCACCCAAAAAAAATTTGCTTATCAAATAGGTGTTGGCATTTTTTCACTCTCTCTTCATGCCCATTCACTCTCTTCGTAGCAGGCTCACTCTCTCTCCATGTGGTTCTTGGGATTTGATGAGTTATTGAGGATGCTTTGGTTAAAGGGTTTTGATTGCTTTGGTTTTTGCATATTTTTTCTCCCCAAAATATTATTGGAATGTTTTTGTTTTGGTCTGGATCCTAAAAGTGTGATGTTTCGATTTCAACAAAATCTCTTCGTATATTGGAGGAGATATTTAGTAGCATGTGAAAGGTTTTCTAGAGGATGCCTATATATATTGTTCGAGGTTTCCAATTCTTAAGCATGTAGCTCAATGAATTTTGCAAGGACATAAGAAAATGAATAGGATTAAGATGGGTTTTGTCATGTTCAAAGACATTGGTCAGCAACATTAAAAGAATCGAATTCGATTTCATGCGGATAGGATGTGGGAAGCCTTTAATGCATAAAAAGGAGGAGAATTCATGAGCATAGAATTCCTTACTATTGACAAGCAGGTATGTTTTGATCATTTGAAACGGTTATACATATGATCATTAGTAGTAAAATTGCAGATGAGTTCCGTGGTGCAATTGAAGAATGGAAGTATTATGTACTAAAAATTTTGTGTTCTGAAATATAAAGCGAAGTACAAAATGTGTGATCAGGAGTTTTTTTATACAATTTCATGCTGGAACTAATTTGGAGGAAATGATTGATAAATTACTTAGAATTCATAAATTTATGTTCATTCCTTTTGAGCAACATGAGAGACATGCTGATCAAGGGGGATATTTAATTGGCAAGTGCTACTTTGTTTAAGTGTTGAATAGAACAAGAAAGGTTGCTTTGAATGGGTAAATCAATGATTCATCCTTGAGGATCCAACATTAAGTCTCGCATAGCTACTAATTGATGTACCCGAGATGCATTTTCTCTAACTTTCAGAAAAGACATTAAATAATTGGATTAAAAGGAGAATCTAGAAATAATGCGAAAAAACAATTCAATAGGACAGAGAGAGCATGCCCAAATAATCCAAAACCAAAGAATAAACCCTGAATCTAATATACAAACAATCCCCATCCCAAAACCTTTATTATTGTACCCAGAAGCTTCCTTTATTGAACTAGATCTGACAATAATTCAATAAATCAGTAAATAAATATGTCAAAGTAAAAATAAGGAAAGAAAGATAGTTGAAAGAAGATTTTCTTGATTTTGAATATCTAGAATCAGCTACACATGCTTTATCTTGAACCTCATATCTAATCTGACTAGGAACGAACAAGTCAAAGCCAAACAAATCCACAAATCAACAAAAAATTGTTCCTCCTAGATAGTAATTACAACTTTGAATGTGAGAAGAAATGAATAGAAGAGTAAAGAAAGAAAGGGAAAGAAAGAAACCCGTCCCTCGGGATGTCATCACCTCGAAAAGGCAATCTATGAAAATAGAGTTGTCATCACCTTGACAACAGCAAACAACTTCCCTTACAAAGCTTTCCAAAACTCTAATACTAATTTACACAAGACTATTCAAAAAAACAAACACGATAAAAAAAAAAAAACTCTATCAAGATAGAGTAGTCCATCTAAAAACCTATAAACCCAATATAAAATAATATAAAAAAGTTGTCCAAACCAATTTAGAAAATCATACAATACTTTTGAATATATAACAACCTAGTTGAGTGGCTTCTTTATAGAAATGGACTTGGAATTCCTCAAGTCAACCTACTAATGCTAATTGGAGTACAAGTTAGTCGAAATTTTGCAACGTTTTCCCCTTTTTCATCCCCTGTTCTGGCTTCACAAAAAATAAATAAATAAATAAAATTTAATCCACACCAATTTATTGTACTCTTTAAAAATGATATCAAACATATTATATCATATTTAAACGATTATATTGTCTTCTACATACCTCATATATATGTTTTTTAAACCTTATACAGTTCACTACGTCTTCAAAAAATCTCTAACAAAGAAAAAAAAAATATATGTAAAACAAACTCATAACATACCTTATATATATGATTTTTAAACCTTATATAGTTCATCACGTCTTCAAAAATCCTCTAACCAAAAAAAAAAAAATCAAAAATTCATGTAAAACAAACTCATAATTGAACATACACAAACATTAAATAAATTAATACCCGTGTAGTTACTATCTAAATAATAACCTATATATATCTGCATCCAAAATTCTCAAATGAGGGAAATGATTTCCAAATCCTCTCTCTTTTCTTCAAATCCCTCAATCCAAACCCACCCTAATAGATCCGACTGTAATACCACCAATAAACATTTCTCTTTCTTCAACCCTCACCCTCCCCTTCCTCCCCTTTCAGAACCAACATATGCCTCCTTGCTGTGCCTTCTACCCCGCCTTTTTGTACGTCTTCCCCTGGGAAATGTAAATCTGAAGGTATTAAATTATTAAGCACTGCAATTTGATTTCTCAATTAATTTTACGCAATCTTCTGTGGTTTCCAAAAACAGTTTGCTTGTTTAATAAACAAAGGGGAAGAGAGAGAGAGCAGAAAAGGAAAAAAAAAAAAAAAAATCCTCCGCCAACTCCTCGAACTCTCATGGATATCTTGGCATTTACTGATTGTTTCATCAGAAGAATATGTGATCTTACAACTTTAAAATAAACTCTACAACCAATGTGTGCTTGCAACAGATTTTTTACCATACAACATTTAATGCAAAACAGAAGGGGTATCTTACAGCTACTACATTTACAATTTGAGTTTGCTCAAGTCAACTTTTTGGACAGGATAGGTATACGCCTCATAGTTAATTTGTTGGCCCAAGGAACTCAGTTTTGTAAGAGTTGTGATCAAGTCAACCTGCAATGCATTCAGATCCTCCATGAAATCAGAAATCACAGTAATACAATTGCAGTAAGCATAACACCTTTAAAACAAGAGCATATCTTGGTACGGAATCCAGCCCAGCAATAAACCTCCTCGAAGACTCTCGTATCAATTCAATATATAGAGTTGTAATGGTATTGGAAAGCCTAATGGTCTTCCTCTTTGGTAGCATGAAAAAATCACAAAGGTGTCCTACGGTAAACAATGATATTTACAAAGAGTAAAATGAAAAAAGGAAAAACTTGGGTATTTACCTCATAGTCAGTTTGTGACACAGTTTCTCGGCTTCTTTGGTATTTCTGAACCCATGGAGCAACATCTGGATCAGCAGCTAGTAATGCCTCAGTTGCAGCCTGATCAGGACCCAAGAATGCAGACATAACGGCCAGCTGGGTAAAAAAGAATAGTAAATGTAAATTGACTGGTTGATCACTCCACTTTAAGATAAGTTCAACAATGGAAATATCATGCACAAGAAATTCACATTTAATGGAAAGAAAAGGGGAAAGGCTGTAGTCAAAAAATAAGCCGTCATAGAATTTGTGTTGTGAAAAAAAAATCTAAAGTTTGCTCATGGGCTTCTGCAAAATAACACGAAAATCAAAAGCATTACTTCAAGAAACCAATAACCTAAGTAAAAGTTTTTTATTTTTTTATTATCGGTGAAGGAGCAGTAGATGAGCTTCAAAGCTTCAGCAGGAAATTATTTTGCTAGCATGTGCCTTTCCCTGATACTGAAGCCAAGTTACACAGCTTTTATAGTGCATGTTTCATAGTTAATTATATGAATTTCTATAACAAGAATGCACCATTGTGAACGGCAGACATATGGACATTCATAAGATAATGATACCGACATGCCGTCCTTGAATTGTTTCAACAAGAAATTTTAATTACCTGGCGTGGACCAAGGCCAATAGCAGAGAATTTATCTTTCATCTCCTGGACACTAGCTTTTTCCCACAAAGGTACTCTGCCTTCTGGATCAGGCTCTTCAGCATCTGAACGCCCAAATTGCTTATTAAACAAACCCCACTGCAGGTAGGAAGGTTGTATAAATTTGAAGAAGAGGGTTAAATATTTGATACATCTATGTAATGAAAAGAAACTCATGATTGGCATGAGATCTTAATAATCAGATTGGAAGGCAACATTGTTGGGATAGTAGTTCCCTCATCATTTTAACCAGAAAAACAACACTGCAACCCATTTGTTTCTGAACGGTTATTTAAAATTAGTCTAAAATAACTCAAAGGTTAACTTAGTTATTTAAAATTTGTTTAAAATAACTCAAAATTTGATTTACATATAAATGAACCAATAAGTACTGAAATGAACACATAATTCAATACGTTCATTAAAGGCTTCATATCTTGCATTCTAATGACAAATGAACCAATTGGCAAAACAGGGTTTTCAACTTGCAAAACAGTTTTTACTATCTTGATGATCCTATAGTAGTGCATCAACTGCATCAGACAAGATTACTGTAATATCTGTGCCTTTATGCCAAGATATTATAACAGGCGAAGTGTTTCTTCTTGATTATTACATTTTATGTCTTAATAAAGCAGAAAGGACACACAATTGGGTGGCACCAATAAGCCAATTAGAGTCCATCTGTGGACTTGCTGAACCACTTTTGTATGAGGGTTTTTTGAGTTCAAATAGACTCTAGCCTGAACTTGACTCGAGGCCTTCTCAAGCTCAACCTAGAACCCCATCTCATTTCCTTTTTAATTATAATAAATGTATAGAAACAATAGAGAATGCCTAAGACTAAGCTTGTTAAGCTCGGCAAGCTCTAGAGCCGAGTGCTTCTCTGCTCGAATTTTCTTCGACTGAAGGAACAGCTAGAACTTGATTAGACTGAGACAAGACAATTCTTAGCTAAGAGAGCTCAATTTATTCACAAATAGCTATTTTCATTGAATAGAACCTACGTTTGTTTGATAACAGATTAAGTTTAGGCCACAAGCAGTATCTGATTCCTTCTACTTCCATCCCAAATAAAGAAAAAAGGAAGAGAATTTCATCGTCATTCACCTGATTGTTGAACTACTCCAATAAATAACATTTTTTTTACACATAAAAATGCTTGAAGAAATGTTTAACTTGTATCAATAAAAGATTAGCTCTCAGAATTGATAGTATGTCTGATCATATGCATTGTGAGATCATCTAAATAGGTAAGATGGGATAAATTGCTCTGAAATATCTCATCATAGGCGAAAGTATAGTTATTTCGGATGTTTGTGAGGTGTTTAGATGTTATAGTAACTCCAAGAGGTATCAGAACAGACAAAATAATCGAGAATCAATTCTTATCTCCAATATTAGTATGAGATTTCAACGTGGTTCATATGTAAAGGAGGAATTTTAATGGACTTCACTTTTGCCGTTTGATCTACAGATATAATTATCCTGTTGGACACAGAGCACATGAATGCATTCAGCATCACATCATATAATGTCGGATGAGGTTAGTAAACTAGACAAAGTCAATTTACGTAATTGGATAATGTGCAATCCAGTTTTACATAGAAGTGTTGGAGTTTTCTATCGTTATGAGTATGGGAGACCAACCTGTCCACTTGAGCCATATGCAGTGTATAACAAGTTGCCTTTTTCTTCATTCCCACCACATTTGCGTATGGCAGAATCCAGAAAGGTTTTCTTCACTGCACTTTGTGCTGCATTAAATACATGGAATTAGTCGGGAATATTCATGCAAAAGATGAAAGAGGGTTATTTACCCGTCTAATGTACATATGGGAAGGAACATTGTCAAGTAAATTGACAGCTCCTGGTTAGGGACACTTTGTGCTGCATTTAAAACTTGCAGGGGACAGCGAGTTAGAATAAATCATTCATCAGAGCACATTCTAGAATTCATCTATATAAGTGTACAAATGTGTTTCTTCAGATGCACAATACGCCACTTTCAAACAAAGAACTTGCATTCTTTTCATCAATATGCAGCAATTTGTCACCCAGGGTCTGTGAACATAGTTTCAAAAAAATGCAGCTCATGTATAATGGTGGGACTGCAGCAAGGAACTACTTAAACATGTTTAGCTAAGATGCCGTACCTGCATACTGGATAAGATCTGCATATGTAATGGGTCCACCCTTGGAGTATGAATCAATCTCCTTCTTCGCTTCCTCCAACAAATTCATGGCAGCAGCAAGCCTTTTATTTTCTGGTCTACTGATCTCTGAGCTTCAATCAAGGGAAAAATGGGAAAATGAATGGAAATACCAGACAAATATTTGAGAAATAAGTCGAACAAAGAAAAGTTTGACTTGTTAAGTAATTTCATACTGGAGTTAAAATTTGATTTTGTCGTTGACCATTCTATAGAGTGACCAAAATTCACAAGTTTCCCTATCCATATTCACACAAAATGATTCTAGAAGCAGATAATTTGATCTCCCTGTATAGAGTGAATGAAGCAAGCATTTGTCTTTGCATATATTAATAAAGCCATGTTACTGTAGTACAATGCCAAATAAGCAGAGGAGGTTCTCTTGCAAATGCTACATGCAGACAGGTTACTCAACATTGTAGCTTTCTTACTCCTGGAATACTAGTACCTTAAATGAATTGATCCATTTGGACCCCCCGATTTAGTTGCCTGCAGATGTAATCTTTGATGGATCAGTTTCTTACGTTTGTGCAAACTTCACAACATGAATTTACAAGATTCATCCCTGACCTTATCATATGTCATACAATCATTCAGAGCTAAAGTTAATATCGAGGGAACGACAGCTGGATTGCTCTGCAAATAAGACATAGGTTAATTAATAATATACTGCAAGCTGAAAAAATTGTCAGAAGTTCAAAATGAGTAAACTTTCCAAGAAGGAAATGATTTTTTACCTTTATGGCCACAAAAAGGGTTTCTTTGACTTTTGCTGAAATTCATTAAGGTCTTCAATTTCATCAAACATATAAGACAGGAAATGCCAAATCATAATTATAATGTAAAAAGTATTTTAATAGCTTACATTGAAACTCTGAACGCTGTCTGCGCTGTATTAGATCAGCAGCATGGGCCACTTCAACAAATGAGCAGGATCTTGTTATTAAGTCCTGTGAAGAATTACAACTGATAGAAACTCATCATCAAATCATTCTCTGTTACTAAAATATTAAATCTATCCATTGGGCCAAAGAAATCAGCTTTACTAAGGAAAGTTAAACAAACTCAAAGATTACTAATGTTAAGTTTGTTTGCTACTGGAATAAGGTGATTTCAAATAGCTGCATACAAAACCAGATACTTTAGAGTAATAAACATCAGTATCTTTTCAGGTGTAATTCTATAAAGTCCACCCAAAAGGAAAGAAGAAATTATTTAGGAACAATAAAAATTTAATAACATTTTCTAATAGGGGCATTAGCATTCTTAATAGCTACTTCTGAGAGGCAGAAAAGAGGAATCAATCAAGAATAACTGAAATATTGTATCAAATGAAGTTGAATATACAGTTAGACCTAAAAGCTGAAGCTTGTTCTAACAATAAGAAGAACCTGTTTGACAGTGTTCTTGATGAGCTCGGCACAGTCATTAGATGTATGGAAAAGACTTGAGCTGCCTAACTAAAGGAAATTGGACACAGTAAACAAAGAATTCGCGGGAGAAAGGCACTATGCCTCATGGCTTTCAGATTGGGGAGTTTTTAGGCTCCTGTTATTGCTGTTTATCAATGGAGTTTATCAATTTCTCTCACAAAAGAGTTAGTGAAGCACTTCATAGCTGAAGAAGTAGAAGTAACTTTGTTAAGTAGCAATCTAAGGACAATGATACACAGAATCCAGTGTTCTGCAGACATATTGAGCGTTAGTATATGAGATATGAATTGGCGAATAGAGCGAATAGCTTCATCTGACAATTTGTAATCATCACAAAGGGGTTTTGACACCTCCCCATTCTTCCTCAAAGAGTTAGTTAGTGAAAAGCAATAAATTTCATTCCATTGATGATGATATCTAGTTTGGCAACCAAAACTTCGACTTAATCAGCTAAAAAGGACTGCAGCCAACTTATTGAGATCTGAAGAATTCTATTGCAGTTCAGATAATTGTGTTGTACAAAGGTGACTCCTCAATCCAGTAGGAAAAGAAAAATTAGTTACTTCATCTTTCATTACAGTTATATCTATATCCAAGAAAAAGACGTACACCATTCAGCCTTCTGCCATTCCTTATCCTTCTATACTGTTTTTGTAGACTGCAGTTATGAGCATGCTTCTTCTAGTGACCATTCTATAAGAGATAAGAACAATATATTGCCAATATTCAGCAAAACAGATAGAAATATCAAAGTCACCAATAAGTTTTATCAGAACTTGGGATTTGGACAGGCTGACTTCCCTATGGTTCTTGTAGCCTATGACTAAAGTAACAACTTATGGTATTTGCAAGTCACAGCAAAGGACAGCTTACTATCAATTAAAAAAAAAAAAAAAGAAGCCAAATATTTATTCTAGTTTCACAACAATTTGAAAATTTGAAGCTTGAGATCAGCACATATCTGTTAACAGGAACATACAAACACTAGCAAGTAACTGCCTAGTCTGGCTTCCACCCAGATGGACTAAAGAAATCTCAAAGAATCAAATTAATCCATGTAATCCACTGAATTTGATTGGAAACCAAAAAAAAACCCACCAAATTCCACATCAAAGCACTCATTTGAGACAATTTCTCATTCAAATATACCCTGCATTGGAGATTCCAGTGAGCTTATGTTTTAAGTCCTATAATTACTAGAAACTCATGATAGTCTCGGAAGATCCTTTCTTCTCACACATTACTAATTGATGAGAAGAAAAAAGAATCAAACTTTAGAAAAGCAAAGATCAGAGTTAGCAAGTTTAAAGAAACAAAATCTCACCATGCCAATTGTAGCTCCAAGGCATTGGAGAACGTTGCGTCGACCAAAACTATTCTCGCGCTCATTATCAATCTGGATCTTGCAACAGATTATGCCCTGATATTTGACCAAGAAAATGGTAATACTAGAGCATTTCCCAACCATATTATTTACTCCGACATTGAAACACAAGAAAAAGCACGAAGAAAACACAAGAACAACAGTATAACATAAAGGGCCCATCATCAAATCAAGAAAATATCAAAATGTATATAAAGTAAATTTGACAGATACGCATTTAAACGAATTACAGGCAAACCAAAAATTGGTTCATAGTAAAGGAAATGCAGACACGAATACACTTACGGGATTGGTGGCATGTCTACGGGCAGTAGAACCTGTAAAGGGGGGTAGTGGAAGCAGAGAGGGGACTGTGGAGATGAAGGAGACCATCCCCAGTTCCTGAAGTTTTAGTTTCTGTAATTGTCTCTGCGTGTTGGGTGTTTCTCCCCGACGATTTCAGAGAGAGGGAGAGAGGGGGATTTCCAAAGGATACATGAATGGGCCAATAACGGGTCTACGTGTGTGAGCCAGCGGACTTGCCACGTGTTTCTCTTATCGAGTTATCTTATCCTCCAAAATTCCTCATTATTCCCTCCAACGGTTTCATCATTAGTGTTATGCATGGAAATTGATTAATTAAATAATTTTTCTGTTTTTAAAAATTAAATATTTATCTTTTTTATTCTGGAAAATATGTTTTATTTTAGAAATTTGTTTTTTCCCTCCAAAATTCAGTTATGAGAATTTCCTAAACCTTCAATCCTTTGTTTAATTATTATTGGACAACCATCAGTCGTCTATAATTGAGTACATGGTCTATCGTGCCCAAAAAAATAAAAAAATAAAAAAAGATAATGTTAATCACTATATAAAATATTTCAATTAACTTAATCAAACCTAATAAATAATAGAAGCTACACACAAGAAATAATTAAAAATCTTGATTTAATTTTAAAAATTAGGAAATTTAGTTAATGGTTGTTATCTTCTCTTGAAGAACAAATGTTATTTGCTATTGTTATTTTTGTTCATATATAACCATAATATATAATTCTAATTTCAGTTGTATTGATCAAAGCACAACCATATATTGTGTTTATAGTGCTGTGGAAACTAAATCATGTTGTCTAACTAGGGGAAAAAAAACCTAAGAGATAATTAGGGATATATCTTGTTACCTAACTGGTGATTATTCACTGATTTGTATTTTGTTTGCCTAATTAGTAACTAGTACTTAGATTTATTTAATTTGTCCACTAAATTAGTATATAATCATAAAACTATACTAAAACCATGCAACTTGAATCCAACTATTTGAAATTTTAATTATTTAATTTAATTTAAAAAATTTCAAATTAAAATTATTAATTTAGCTTGAAAAATACACAAATTGAACTGTAAACACCCCCAAATACCCTTCGCAACCCTCAAGACACATTTGGATGGTCTATTCAAATTTTCTCACGCAGAGTATATTAGTCAGATCTCAAAAAATAGCAAAAGTGGTTAAGTGTGTAAATTATACTCTACTTTCTTTTTCTGAAGAAATTATATTTCAATTTCAAAACTCATGAATCTTTAATATTTGGTAAATATTACTTCAAAACGTAACTAAATTGGCCAAGATAGATAATACTATAGCCCAGCGTTGTAGTACCACGCTATTTTCTAATTGATTTCATGTTCTGGTTCCAAAAACCCCCTTCACTAACAAGTGATTTTTTTTTAAAAAAAAAATAATAAACCTAAAAACCAACTTTCAAATGTAAAGGTCGATGGATATTTTTGTCATTATATTTTCTCAAATAACTAAAATAAGATTCAGTGTGACATTGACGATCCAACTCCGAACGAGCTCTTATACAACTCTTATACAAGCCTGTTAATGCGGCTGCAAGGCATCAAAAGAATTACCGATCTTGAAAAAAATGTCATGTGTCACTTTCCAAGAAACTCGATTCATGGTAGCACTGTGGACTAGGATCACTTAACAATTTTTTCTGTTAGTTCCAACCACTTCTCTCCTCTTATGTCTATCTATTAGCATTTAGTTTATCATTGATTTAGTGTAGCATAAGGATGCGTTTTTGATGATATTCTTTCTCCTATTAGGTTTTGACTTGAATTCCAAGTACCATGGGATAGCTAGATTGACTCCAAGTTCCAGCTTCCAAGTGTTATGGGATAGCTAGATTGACACCGATTAACGTTGCAACTCTAACATACTCAAATACTTCCGTAGAGAATAGCCTAAGGGTAGAATAAGAGTGGTTACCTAGTAAATCAGTTTAAGCATAGGACAAAGGTGATAGAAATGTAAAAGACTTACTTAGAGAATTTAGTAAATCAGTTAAGTGTAGAACGAGAATGATTGAAATGTAGAAATATAGTGGTTAATGTGTATTAATGTCTTTCAAAGAAACCTAATGCTTTGGGAGAGAGAATTTGGAAACATATATTCACAACTTGATGAATAACAAAATGAGAGTGTTTAACCTATTTATAGACAAGTATTGGCCCCTAAGTGTTTTAGAATTCTCCAAACTCCTACTAGAACTTTCAATCTCTGGAATTCTTCACAAGATTCCATAATCTTCTAGAAAATTTTACAAAGTTCTACTAGAACACTTAGTCTCTAAAATTCTACACAATATTCTATACAAGGTTCTATAAAATTCTATAACCTTTTAGAGAATTTTAAACATATAAGAGTGTCCTAGAAACTTTCGAAATATTCAACAAAGTCATTCGCCTTTGACAGGTCAAAATCTTCAATTGTCTAGCAAGACCGGCCATGTCCCGTTTGGTTTGTGCTCGCCTATGTGTCCTACTAATTCATCATCTAGTGGTGAACCTTTCATGTCATTAATGTCCAGTCGACCATTAGCTCTGTGCCAGCTGTATCACAAGTCACTTGCCAAATTTCTAATTAACTAATGAACCCGAAGGCATTCTTTCTATGAAAGGCCTTTTTCTACAACGCCATTTTCTACAACTGTTCTTTCGTAATTTTAACTAGAAAAAAAAAGGCGTGGCAACCTATTTGTTTTTGAATAGTTATTTCAAAGGTTGACTTAGTTTCTCTAATATATATATATATATATATATATATATATATATATATATATGTATATATATAAATCGCAATGGAATCTTCTTGTAGTAGCACGTGGTTAAATTGTATAATAACATGTTGAATTCCATTGAAAGTTATCCGAATCTGTTTGTCTTTCTATTAAATACATCTCATAGCCATTAAGTTACAAACGTTGAATGTTGAGGAGAATTTAGTGTATTTGATGTAGAAGAAATTCGCTATTTAAATCATTTGGAAGAGAATTTACTGTATCTGGTGCAAAAGAAATCCTCAAGGCTCTTTAAATCATTCAATTATTGATTTCTAATTAATTGAAAAGTTTTTGAAACCATTGTATTTACGTGAGTTTTGTTTTTTTTAAGAAAAATATGCAGCATTGTGTAATTCGCTATCAATTCATATAAGATTTTCATGACTATATTGAGGAATGAAAGTTCTACATAATAAAGAATTTCTTCCTACAAACTGCCAAACTAAGTTACAAGATATAAAGTGAAGAGTTTCAAATCATTTGAATTCATTGGAAATGAACAAAGCCATTTAGATTGTTTCAAGAGGAACAAAGAAGGCAAAGTATCAATAGTATGTCAATTAACTTAAATCAAATGATTAATATAAAAAATTATGTTATCACAAATATTTAAAAATAAATAAATAATGATTGGCGTAAAAATTTTAAAATTATATGCTATTATATAGAATATAGTTAAAATTACATAAAAATAATAAACAATTTATTCCGAGCAACACTTGGACCTTATACCTACTTAGTTTAAAATGACTTGATAAAGTTGATGCAAGTGTGACTGTGACAACGGATTTTGACAAAGTGAACATGTGGTTTAGTTTAACTAGACGATGGTATTGGTATCTTGGCATAAGTTTGATGCGGAGGAAAATTGAAGAAGAATTTAGAAATTTATTAATTGAAGATCTCTAACATATCTTGAAAAGATCTTACGGACAAATCGTGTAAAGATTTTGTTCCAAGCTGGATGAAGTCATGAAGGAAAGGAACTGTAGGTGAATAAGGAAATGTGTGAAGAATTTGTGTGTTAGCAGTTTCCTAATCCAAGTAAACCACATGCCTCTAAAATAATCTAAACCATGTTCAACAAGTGATGATTTTTAGTTTAGCTTCCCTAAGGACATGATCATTGATATATGATTCCTTTTTATTGCAAGAAAGCCTGAAATTCATGTGATATATATTCTCCACTATTATCAAATCGTAACAACTTAATACAAGTTGAGAATTGTGTCTAAATATAAGCTTGAAAGGTTTGGACAGCAGTAAAAACCTCATCAATTAAGGTCACAAAAAACTTATACTATGCATGTGAAATAATAGGAGCAATACCCCAAATATCAAAGTGTATATGCTCAAAACATGTAGTAGCATGACTACTATAAGCAGGGAAATGTAAGGTTTTACTTTTCCCTTATTTGCAAGAAGAGCAATCAAGAGAAAAGTTATGAGTAAAACCCTTATCTTTGCAACCAAGAAAACCACGCTTCATTAAATTAGATGAAATTACATTATTTGGATGACCCAATCATTTATGCCAAACTGCTATCTTGTTTTCAACAATAACAAAAGAAAAAAGACAAAGCTCTAGGAATAATAAATTGCAACAAAAATAATCTTTCCATTTTAGACCCCCTCGTGATCACTTCCCCCAACACTTAATCCTATACAAGACAAACAGTACGAGAGAAATGTACATCTCGGTTACTATCTACCATTTAACAAACAAAAATTAAATTAATAGATAGCACCAGAGAAACAAATACATGACAAAAGGAAGGTCAATATTACAAATGGCTGTAATTGGAAGATTACTACTATTAGCAATCTGAATATTTTATGTACTATTATACTCCCATAGATTACATAATAAATTAGATGAGCTAGTCATATGATTGGATGCTCCAGAATTAACAATCAAAGGAGGAGAAATAAAATTACCTTGACCTTGAAGTCCAAGGGCACTGAATGCAGTGAAAATCATTTGTCGTACCATTTCTAGAGTAAAGTAAGTTGGTTGGTGCTAGTGGTTGTGAATGTAGAACCATAATTTGATGGTTGGAAACAATAGCTTGAAAAGCTTCTACTCTCCGATTTGTTAGATGTATAGTACATTATTTGATAATATGTCCATTCTACTTATAGTAACTGCAAAATTTCTTACCACAATTGCGTTCAATATGCCCATACTTCGTCTAGCTATAGCATTGCATAGGACCTTTTGCTCAATTCCTCCCTTGAGCAGCAGAAGCAATATTGACAATCTTAGATGTCTCCTTAGACCCATGTATTATAGATTGTGTAGTCATTCTTTGTTTTTCACGCAATATTTCACCTAAACAGACATTCAAATAAGGAATTGGATTTCTATTCAGCAATCTAGCTCGAACAATATCAAATTCTAGTCTTAGTTTTATAAAAAACTGATCTCGTTTACTATTTTCATGAATTACTGGAAGATTGGTTAAGGCCTCTTTAGACACCTTAGAATAGATAACACTAGAATATTCAATTCATACATTAATAAAACCAGAATAATATTACTCAATAGAGAGATTCCTTGACTAAAATTACTGATATTGAGTTTGAGTTGAAAGCATCTTACGGTATTATTTTGATGATATATGCACTATAGATAATCCCGTTGTCAAATGAGTATAAATTGTTCACCATATGACCTTCAACATATGCAAAAATCCAAGAAATAATTCGAGTATCCTTTGTCTTCCATTGGTAAAATTCTTTTATCATTTGCAGGAGCAGGAGAAGTCTTGTCACTATGACTCCAAAGCTCCTTCCTTTTCAAAAACGTTTGAGAACATTAATGACTGCATGCAACTTTCTTCACCGCCATTTGAGAAGAATCCAGCACTGCAATTTGCAGCTCAAATTTCAGCAGCAAAATCTTCACAGCTATATAGAAGAATCTGGAATTGCAAATTGCTAACCTCCACCGGCACAGTCTTTGACTGCGCATCGGTAGAGTCTTAACGTATCACGATCACAAACGGACTACTTTAAATACGGTCCCTGACCGTTCTTTGACTTGATTTTTGAGCTTTGATGAATCTCGCTAACCTGCCTCTGATACCAAATGTTGAGAATAGAGAAGAAGATCCAAAAGAAAGATACCAAACAAACAAGAAAGATACAAAAACTTACTATGCACAATTACTCACAACTTTTCAACACCACACTCAATCTTTTTATATTCCTCACACCACACACACACCGAGCACTCACTAATGAGTACACCACTTAATTAAGCACACACCACACTACCTTACTTACTCTACTCTCATTTACAAGAAATTTGTCATATTTATAGATGACAAAACCGACTTTAGTAAGTCAGTTCTTCATGGCTGCCCAAAAAAATCTGTGCAAGTTGGTGAAGATTTTTGTGTAGATTTTTTGTGCAAGTGGATTCTAGAATGGCGGTGGAGGTTGGCAATTTGCAATTCCAGATTCTTCTCTATAGTTGTGAAGATTTTGTTGCTGAAATTTGAGGTGCAAATTGTAGCTCTAGATTCTTCTCAAATGGCGGTAAAGAAAGCTGCATGCAGTCATTGATGTTCTCAATACTCCCCTTCAATGACTGCTTTCGTATTACTTTTCGCGAGATCATACCGAGTTGCCTTCGAAATTCTTCAAGCTTTACTCTATTGAGACCTTTGGTGAAAATATCATCAATTTGTTCTTTAGTCTTCACGTGTTTTATTTCAATTTATCCGCATAGTACTTTTTCTCGTACAAAATAATAATGAACCTCCGCATATTTTGTTCTTGCATGAAATACTGGATTCTCTGCTAATCGTATTGCTGATTGATTATCACAATATAATTGAACTGCTTTATTCACAGGCTGATGAAGATTTTCCAAGAGTTGTAGTAGCCACGAACATTCTTGAGCTGCCATTGCTGCAGCACGATATTCTGCTTCTATCCTAGATAGTGACACTGTTGGTTGTCTCTTACTACACCATGAGACAACTCCTGATCCAAGGCTAAAAACATATCCAATAGTTGATTGTCGTGCGTCATAATCACCAGCGTAGTCGCATCACAATATCCTATCATTTGAGATGTATTTGTCTTTTTATATAGCAAATCATAGCCTATAGTACTTTTAACATATCTTAGTATTCTTTTTACTGCATCAAGATGTTGCTTCTTTGGTGTTTGCATGAATCGGCTTACTAGTCCAACTGCATATGAAATATCTGGCCTCGTTAGTGTTAGGTAGATTAAACTACCCATTAACTGTCAGTACATCTTTCCGTCTTTAAGTTCTTTGCCTTCAATTGAGCATAGTCAAACATTTACCTCTATTGGAGTAGAGATTGGTTTGCAGTCAAGCATGCTGTATTTTTGTAGAAGATCATACGCATACTTTTGTTGACATAAAAATAGCCCGTTATTCACTTGTTCTATCTCTAAACTAAGAAAGTGTTTCAATTCTCCAAACTCCTTCATCTGGAAGCGAATTGAGAGATTTACTAATTTGATCAATCTCTTCTTTATCATCTCCAGTAATGATCAAATCATCCACGTACACAAGTATTATGGCTAGCTTCCTTTCTTGAGCTTTAACGAACAAACTTGAATCCGCTGGTGCCATTGAATATCCATTCTAAATCAAGAATTCTACGATTTTCCTATACCATGCTCGTGGTGCTTGTTTCAATCCATAAAGTGCTTTATTAAATTTACACACGTACTCTGGATGTGTCTTGTTCTCAAATCCTTGCGGTTGTTCTATGTATATGTCTCGATCAAGTTCTTTATGAAGGAATGCAGTCTTTACATCTATTTACCATAACTTTCATGGCTTGCTAGCAGCTAGGGCAAGTAATACTCGAACTGTAGTGATATTTGCTACTAGATTGAACATCTCGTCATAGTCTAACCCGTACTTTTGTGAGAAATCTCGTGCCACAAGTCATGTCTTGTATCTGTCAATCGATTCATCTGGTCGAGTTTTTAATTTGTACACCCATTTGCAAAAGATGGGTTGTATATTCCTCAGTTTTGGCACTAATCTCCACGTCTCATTTTGCTTTAATACTAGTATTTTTTTTCTTCTATCGCCTTTCTCCATTCCTTATGTTTAGATGCCTCTTCATACGTTTCTGGCTCTCTTGCAGTATCCTCGATTAAGGTTGCGTTTGCATATTTTGGATTGGGTATTCGTTGTTGAGTAGACCTTCGAAGTTATGGTTGTGCCTCTTCTTCTTTGTCCATTTCTTCATATTGATTGGACCTTTGATCTTCTGTAATTTGGTGTACTCTTGTCTACCATGGACTTCTCAATTTTCTTGATGGTGACTCATTTGTTTAGTTATTTTGGTCCTCTTCAATTTTCTCAACATTTGGTATAAGAGCCAGGTTCGTGAGATTCATCAAAGCTTCAAAATTGAGTCAAAGAATGGTCAGGGACCGTGCTCAAAGTAGTCCGTTTGTAATCATGATACGTTGAGACTCTGTCGGTGCATAGTCAAGGACTGTGAAATTAGTTGGTCAAGGACCAGACTTACTTGGATAAGGTGCCGAGCATCACCAAGTCAAGATGGCAGATTTCGTCAATGCGAACGATATTGAAAAACTTACAGAGGACAACTACAATGATTGGAGCATGTGTTTAAAATTCTATTTGAGAGGACAAGGCTTATGGGAGCTTATAGATGGAAGCCAAATAACGCCACCACCACTGAAAAATATTGGAGAATACAACAAATGGGACAAGAATGCTGATAAGGCCTTATCCATTTTAGCCTTAACCGTTGAAAAATAATTTTTAGATTTCATTAAAAACGCAAAGACGCCAAAAGAAGTTTGGGATATTCTGGCAGAAAGATTTTTCAAGACTAATGAAGCTAAGGTGCAAAGGCTTGAAAACGAGTTATTGGGAATCTCACAAAGTAATATGACGGTGAGTCAACATTTTGCCAAAGTGAGATCTTTAAGTGAAAAAATTTCAAAATTAGATCCCATTCGCCCTATTGACGAGACCATCATGAGGAGAATTATAATTCGAGGGTTACGACGAGAATACATCCCCATTATAACAGCAACACGGGGATGGCTTGAGCCATCGACACTCAATGTGTTGGAAAGCATGCTAGCAAATGAAGAAGTCTTAATGAGACCATCCTACAGAGGATCAACTAATGAGGAAGAGAAGACTCTTTATGGTAGACGAAGAATATATGGAGGATAGAAAAATGCTAGAATACCAATAGAAGGAGACAAAAATAAAGAGAGACATGGTCTTTGGCAGAAAGGGCGTCCGGAGAAAAATACGCATCAAAGGGGAGCACCACCACAGCAAAATAACAACATGAGGAGCCAGCCAAGAAATAACGAGTGTTACAACTATGGAAAGAAAGGTCACTTCGTTCGAGATTGCTGACATAGACAAGCCAAAGGAAATGCTGCCACATCTTCACATACTCAAGAAAGTGAAGATGAATGGGACTTTCATGCACCCTGCGCGATTGAAGAGGATGAGACACTGTCGAGCACAGTTTAAGAAAAAGAAGAAGATCTGGCACTTGTCGTGGTAAGTAACAAACTTATCAATTATAAAAATTATTGGATAGTAAATTCGGGATGCTCTAATCATATGACAGAAGATAAAGAAAAACTCTGCAACATGGAGAAATATAAAAATGGACGTGTCGTGGTAATTACTAATAACTCTAAATTGCCAATAACACATATTAGCAAAACTCTAGTAGTACCACGATTCAACTTTACAGAAGTAGAGTTAGATAATGTGTTGCACGTGCCAGGTATGAAAAAGAATTTGCTATTAGGATCACAACTAGCCTCAGCAGGGAACTACGTCATATTTGGCCCAAACGACGTGAAGGTGTATTGTCAATTAAAACTCGAAGGAGAACCAATTATAGAAGGACGAAGATTAGAGTCTATCTATGTAATGTCTGCAGAGACAGTATATGTAGATAAGACTAAAAAGAATGAGACACCATGTCACACCCCGGACCCGAGAGCTGACATGGAAGTATCCCGAAATGGAATACCGAACAAGGAATCAGAACAGACATTACCAAAAATAGACTTAATTGTCATAACTGAAATTGCCAAAACTCATAATTATTCGGTTACAATGCAAAACGATTTAACTAATCTCTTGGAATAACTCCAGACGTACTAAAACTCCAATGTCATAAAGTAGACCATAAATGAGAACGTTATATGAACTCGTCAAATTAGTTACTCTAGGTCCTCCTCAAACCACTCGTCTAATTCCTCCTCGTTCAACTGAAAACCTGAAATGATAAGTAAGGTGTGAGCTCACTAGCTCAATAAGAATCATGACTTAACCGGGATTAAGCAAGTTACATAGATATAGTTTTGCAAATCATTGAACTTTAAAATAGTGGTAGCAGTGGACTTAGTTAGGGTAACACATGGTTGTGGTTCAGGCTTAAATATTTCTCACTTATAGCACACACTAAGGAATAATACAACAAACAAAGGTAACTTTGATCAAACTGAAGAGATTCAGAATTAGGAAGTCAACCGGCGCCCATTAGGAAGAGTAAACAGCGCATGTTGGAACAAAACAGAAGGGGTTTGATTCTGAGATGAACCGGTGCCTATTTAGGTATATCAACCGGCTCCTGTTGAAGCTAAAAACGGAAGGGTCAATTTTCTGAGGACCAATCGGCGCCTGTTGAACATAGGAACCGGCGCCTGTTTAGCTGAAGAACCAGCGTTGATTCTTCACGGGAAAATTTTCGAAATGCGTCTGTTTCAACCGGCGCCTGTTGGACTGAATAACAAGCGCCTGTTTAAACTAAATCTGCCAAAAAATGGAGCACAATACACGAAAAGCAGAGACCAAAGAAAGGACATAAAACCAGAACAAATCAGAGGCCAAAATGCACAAAGAAACAAAACAAGGCTCACCATTCAAAATCACTCCAATAATGAACAACACAACCATTACCCTACTATTTTTCCATAACAGTTCACTACACCATTTCCAACTTTTCAAATCATGTGAACAGACCCAGAATTCATGACACATGTTTGGGGAGAAGCTTTTGCTAACTGATATCAGTCTCCTAACTATTTTATCTCGTAAAGAGGAGAGCCAGTACACAGAATTGGGCAAGGTATTGTATCCCCCAAGCCTAGGGCCAGTATACAAAACATAAGGGATCATCCCTACCAAGACCAAACCCCAAACAAATAACAGAACAGAACAAAACAGAATTTCAGCAACCAAAATTCAGTACAGAACAAGAACAGTAAAGTACATATCATATAGTCTTACTTGAGCATAAACAAATCAACATCACAACAAATTATTCCCATGCTCAATTCAATTGAATACCAACATAATTTTCAAATTGAAAAAAAAAAAAACATACGATCATAAAGCCAAACCATCAATTGAAAATCAACGCAGTTAAGTCAGAATCCTTACCCGGAATTCTACTCACAGATTACCCTTATCACCACCAACCTCTTCCACACCTACAATCCCAATCAATCCCCATCAGAACATCATTCACCCTATTCCCCCCCCCCAAATCAGAACAGTAAAATCAAGAACCCTAGACATCAATTAAACCTCAATAAAAGCTTAAGGGGAACGCGGATTACCTAAATTCGAAGCCTCGAGCTATTCCCCTTCCTTTGTCTCCTCCTCTTGGCCTTTCTCCTCTCTCTAAACTGTCTCTGACAGTTGAACAACGATGTGAATATCAGAACCACGTTCTGGTAGAACGTTTAATCAGTCAGAGAGTTACAAAATTGCTATCAAGTCCTCCTAATATTCCTCCCATTAATTAAGTCCCTAACTATAAGGGCTAAGCCCATGGCTAATTAACACAACGAAACGAAAGGCCCAGTAGAGTCTCTGGACCATGGGCTCACACACTAGATTTGTGGCATGCAAGATTAGGACATGTAAGCTACACCAGACTAAAGGTAATGATGAAGAAGTCAATGCTGAAGGGTTTACCACAATTGGAGGTTTGAGATAATATAGTTTGTGCTGGTTACCAGTATGGTAAAGCACATCAACTACAATACGAAGAGTCGAAGTTCAGAGCCAAGGTGCCTTTAGAACTAGTCCACTCAGATGTCTTTGGCCTAGTAAAGCATCTATCGGTAAGTGGTTATCGATACATGATAACTTTTATCGATGACTATTCTAGATATGTTTGGATTGATTTCTTGAAAGAAAAGTCTGAAGTCTTAACAAAGTTTAAGGCATTCAAGAAGAAAGCAGAAAGTGAAACTGGCTATGAAATAAAGTGTCTTCGGACAGATAATGGTGGAGAATATACTTCAGAGGTATTTACAGAATTCCTGAAACAAAACAAGATTCGACGACAATTGACATGTCCGAACACTCCACAACAGAATGGAGTTGCAGAAAGAAAGAATCGACACTAAGCAGAGACTTGTAGAAGCATGTTGCATGCCAAGAATGTTCAACTACAGTTTAGGGTTGAATGCATAAAGACAGCAATATATATCAAAAATCGCTTATCACAAGTGAAGCTTGGTATGATCTCACCTTATGAAAAATTATGGAAGAAGAAGCCTATTGTAGCTCATTTTTTAGTTTTCGGGTGTGTATGCTATGTATTGGTACCTGATCATTTAAGAAGTAAGTTCGAAAAGAAGGCAATTCGTTGCATCTTTGTCGGATATGATTCCAGACGAAAGGGATGGATTTGTTGTAATCTTAACATAGGTAGATGCTATACATCTAGAAATGTTGTATTTGATGAAGCATTATTTTGGTGGTCATCTCAAGCCGAGAAACTTTCACAATCTAAAGAAATTTTAGAAGAGTCAGCGAAAAAGTTAGAAGAACAAGAAGAAGATCATTTGCCTTCTGAAACAACTAAAGAGGGTGAGAAAGAATCATCATCAAAGGAGTCACCATCAAGCAAATTGAGAAGTCCGTGGCAGACAGGAGTACACCAAATTATAGAAGATCAAAGGTCTAGTCAATATGAAGAAATGGACGAAGAAGAGGAGGCGCAACCACAACTTCAAAGGTCTACTCGACAACGAAGACCCAATCCAAAATATGCAAATGCAGCCTTAATTGAGGATACTGCAAAAGAGCCAGACACGTACGAAGAGGCATCCAAACATAAGGAATGGAGAAAGGCGATGGAAGAAGAAATACTAACATTAAAACAAAATGAAACGTGGAAATTAGTGCCAAGATTGAGAAATATACAACCCATCTCTTGCAAATGGGTGTACAAATTAAAAACTCGACCAGATGGATCGATTCACAAATACAAGGCACAACTTGTGGCACGAGGTTTCTCACAAAAGTACGGGTTAGACTATGATGAAGCGTTCAGTCCAATAGGAAAAATAACTACAGTTCGAATATTACTTGCCCTAGCTGGATGTAAAGAATGCATTCCTTCATAGAGAACTTGATCGAGACATATACACGGAACAACTGCAAGGATTTGAGAACAAGATACATTCAGAGTATTTGTGTAAACTTAATAAAGCACTTTATGGATTGAAACAAGCACCACGAGCATAGTATGGAAAAATCACAGAATTCTTGATTCAGAATGGATATTCAATGGCACCAGCGGATTCAAGTTTATTTGTTAAAGCTCGAGAAATGAAGCTAGCTATAATACTTGTGTACGTGGATGATTTGATCATTACTGAAGATGATAAAGAAGAGATTGATCAAATTAGGTCAAATCTCTCAATTCACTTCCAGATGAAGGAGTTTGGAGAATTAAAACACTTTTTTTGTTTAGAGATAGAACAGGCGAATGACGGGCTATTTATATGTCAACAAAAGTATGCACAGGATCTTCTACAAAAATATGGTATGCTTGATTGCAAACAAACCTCTACTTCAATAGAGGTAAATGTTCGATTATGCTCAACTGAAGGCAAGGAACTTGAAGATGAAACGATGTATCGACAGTTAGTGGGTAGTTTAATCTACATAACACTAATAAGGTCAGATATTTCATATGTAGTTGGAGTTGTAAGCTGATTCATGCAAACACCAAAGAAGCCACATCTTGATGTAGTAAAAAGAATACTAAGATATGTTAAAGGCACTATAGACTATGGCTTACTATATAAAAAGATAGATACATCTCAAATGATAGGATATTGTGATGCCGACTACGCTGGTGATTACGACATACGACGACCAATTACTTGATATGCTTTTAGCCTTGGATCTGGAGTTGTCTCATGGTGCAGTAAGAGACAACCAACAGTGTCATTGTCTAGCACTGAGACAGAATATCGTGTTGCAGCAATAGTAGTTCAAGAATGTTCGTGCCTACTACAACTATTGGAAGATCTTCATCAGCCAGTAGATAAGGTAGTTCAATTATATTGTGACAATCAATTAGCAATACACTTAGCAGAGAATCCAGTATTTCATGCAAGAATAAAACATGTTGAGGTTCATTACCACTTTGTGCGAGAAAAAGTATTGTGTGGTCAAATTGAAATGAAACACATGAAAATTGAAGAACAAATTGCTGATATTTTCACAAAAGGTCTTAATGGAGTAAAGCTTGAAGAATTTCGAAGGCAACTCGGTATGATCTCACGAGAAGCAATACGAAAGCCGTCATACTCTCTCTTTTCTCTCTCACTGTCTTCTTCTTCTCTTTTTTCTTTGTCTGACAAAGAAAAAAGAGAAGAAGAAGACCGTGTGAGAGACAAGAGAGAATATAGTAGTTGGTAAGAAAGTGAGTTACTAAGGATATTTAAAGATTTTAACAAATAAATATGTCAATGATAAAAAAAATTAACGTTAATATATGAGCTTGCAAAATTTTTCAACAATTTTTTGTTAATTACCAACAAAATTCATTAAGTGAATACTTAATTGTTCAAATTTAAATATCGAACACTTAATTATCCTACCCTCCTAACTTTAAGGGGTTGGATGGTTTCACCCTATTAGTTTCTTAGGCTTGTGCAAATATCATAACATAAATTAACGGGATTCATTCTTGACCTTACCATATGTCCTATATTCATTCAAAGCTAAAGTTTATATGGAACAATATCTGGATTGCACTGGAAATAAGACACAAATTAATTAATGATGTACTACAAGTTGAAAATTTTGTCACAAGTTCAAAATTACTAAACTTTCCATGAAAGTGCAAATTTTTTTACCTTTAGATACCGTTTGATTCGCATACGAGGAAGTGATGTTACAGAATATAAATTTTAAGAAAATAAATTCATAAAATATGAATCTAGATACATTATATTCTTCTATTTAGAAGGTTAAAAATATTAAAGGAAAGTAACATAAAGTATTTTTAAATACTTTAGAATAAAGTATTATATATGTAAAAAAGTTTAAAATTATTTTTAAATATTTCTTGTATTATTGTACAATTTAACTATATATTTTTTCTTTTAAATGGTTATAATAAATAAAAATCATATAAATATTATTTTCACATATTTAAATATAAGTTTTGTTGTATTCCATATTCTAATTTCTTAAAGGGTTCAAATTCTAATGATGGACAAAAAAATTTGGTTTTGTTTAATTAAAGTATCCATAGAAAATTTAATAAATTTTCTTCTTATGTAATTATTCAATCATGACAAAAATTTTAAATTAAAAATTTACAATTATTTTAAAATTTGTAGTCTTCTAAATTTTTGAAAAAATATATATTATAATTGAAAATATAAAAATTTTTAATACACTACTAGATTGGGAGAGGTATGAGAGGAGAAAGAATTAATAAGGAAGAATGTGAGAGAAAAAGTAAATGATGTAGATAGTAATAAAATTTCATAAAATTCATCTATCTAATTCTTAAAATTTAGGACTTGAAATACTTTCGTTCTTCATAATTTTTTCTGCCGTTACAATCCTTAATGAAATTATAACCTGTCAAATATTCTCACTTCTCTTTTTCAAGGTAAACTCTGGTAAAAAAAAAGTCATTTCAATTACACATTATCAATTAATATACTTATTTTATCCTTAAAAGAAAAATGACGTGTAATTTGATTGACTTTTTTTTTTTTTGGTTGAAATTTACACCAGAAAAAAAAGTTAGGAACTACCTGACATATTATAATTTCATTAAGGACTATAACTATAGAAAATTTTATTAAGGATGAAAATATTATAAGTCTTAAACTTACGAAATAAATTAATTTTCCTAAATATTCTTATTTATCTTTAGTTTTTATCTTTTATTATTAGAATTCTTAAGAAAGAAATTACAATAACATATCTCAATAAGGATTAATTTTTTTTAATATTATGTATTTATTTTTTCAAATTTGAAGAATCAGATTCCTTCTAAAATTATAAATAATGAATCAAATATTATATATATATATATATATATATATATATATATATATATATATATATATATATAATTACCTTCCCATTCCCCTTTCCTAACAATCAAATGCGGCAGAAAAGGTTTCTTCAACTTTTGCTGAAATTCATTAAGGTCTTCGATTTCATCAAACATAGAAGACAGAAAACATCAAATCATAATTATCATGGAACAAGAATTTTAATAGCTTACATTGAAATTCTGAATGCTATCTGCACTGTATTAGATCAGCATCATGGGCCACTTAAGCAAATGAGCAGGATCTTGTTATTAAGTCCTGTGACGATTTACAACTTATACAGAATCATCATCAAGTCATTCTCACTTACAAAATCATCAAATTTATCCATTGGAACAAAGAAATCATCTTTAGCGAGGAACACAAAGATCGCTAATGTTAAGTTTGTTCGCTATATTAGTACTGAAATAAGGCGATTTCAAATAGCTGCATACAAAAACCAGAGATCTTAGCAAGTGTGATTCTTGGAAGTCCACCCAAAAGGAAAGAAAGAAAATATTTAGCAACAATAAAAATTGAATAACATTTTTTAATAGGGCACTAACATTCTTAATCACTCCTTGTGAATGGCAGTAAAGAGGAATCAATCAAGAATAACTGAAAATATGGTATCAAATTAAGTTGAATATACTGTCAGATTGAAAAGCTCAAGCTTGTTCTAATAATAAGAACAACCTGTCTGACTGTGTTCTTCTTGAGCTCGGCACAGTCATAAGATGTATGGAAAAGACTTGAGCTGCCTAAGTAAAGGAAATTGGACACAGTAAACAAAGAATTCTCAGGAGAAAGGCATTATACCTCATGATTATCAGAGTATTTCTTGCCCAATTTGGGGAGTTTTTAGGGTCCTGTTATTGCCGTTTTTCAATGTCCCTCAGAAAAGAGTTAGTGAAGCACTTAATAGGTGGAGAACTGGAGAGGCAGAGGTAACTTTATTAAGTAGCAATCTAAGGACTATGATAAACAGATTCCAGTGTTCTGCAGAATAATTGAGCATTAGTATAGGAGATGTGAAATTGGCAAATAGAGCAATTACTATTTGTAAACATCACAAAGGGGTTTTCGCACCACTCTATTCTTCCTCAAAGAGTTAGTTAGTGCAAAGTGATAAATTTCCTTTCATTGGTGATGATATCTAGTTTGGTGACCAAAACTTCAACTTCCAGCTTCCTGAGATCTGATTTTTTTTTTTCCAGTTCAGATAATTGCATTGTACAAAGGAGACTCCTCAATCCAGCAGAAAAAGAAAAATTAGTTACTTCATCTTTCATTATAGTTGTATCTATATCCAATAAAAACACGTACACCCTTCAGCCTTCTGCCATTCCTTATCCTTCTATACTGTTATTGTAGACTGGGTTTATGAGCATGCTTGTTCTAGTAACCATTCTATAAGAGATAAGAACATTATATTGCCAATATTCAGAAAAACAGATAGAAATATCAGGGTCACCAATAAGTTTTATCAGAGCTCGGGATTTGGACGGGCTGACTTCAGCATGCCAAGTCAGCTCCCAGCTCAGCTTCACATTTGGCTGCCAAGTCAACTTCCAGATCAGTTAAAGATGCTGATATTTCATTTGATCCTGGATGAAGTTTTGGCGGCAAAGTCAAATTTCCAGAAAGCTATTTTTCTGCTGTTTCTTGAAATCTAGATAGATTTTTGTTTTCTTTGCCAGCTGTTAATTATTGAATATAACCAAAGTTCATTGTTTAGTTTCAGATCCGGATGGTTGTATATGAACTTGTGTTGATTCATTTGGAAGATATCAGAGAGAAGAAAAGTTTTTTTTCTGCTGTCGTGCTCTCAAGTTTTAGTTTCTTCATTATCTCTTCAATTTTGAGAGTTTGCTTTTCAATTTCAACCAGACTTCCACATGTCTCTTGTAGCCTATGACTCTAAAGTAACAACATATGGTAGAAAACTCTTGCGAGTCACAAGCAAAGGACAGCTTACTATTTATTCTCAAAAAAAAAAAAGGGAGTTTCCCAACAATTTGAAACTTTAAAGCTTGAGATCAGCACATTTCCGCTAATAGGAACATATAAACACTAGAGTAACTGCCTAGTCTAGCTTCCACCCAGATGGACTCTCAAAGTATCAAATTAGTCCATGCAAGCCACTGAATTTGATTGGAAACAAAAAATTCCTCCATATTTCCCATCGAAGTATTCATTTGAGACAATTTCTCTTTCAAATATAAATTGCATTGGAGATTCCAGTGAGTTTATTCTTTATGTCGAATAATTACTAGATACTCTTTATAGCATGCGAAGCTCTTTCTTCTCACATACGACTAATTAATGAGAAGAAAAATGAATCGAAGCAAAAATCAGAGTTAGCAAGTTAAAAGAAACAAACTCGAACTTTAGAGGCAAAGATTGGAGGCATTGGAGAACATTGCTCAGATCAAAACTATTCTCGTGGTCATTATCAATTTGGATACTGCAGCACATTATCCCCTGATATTTGACCCACAAAATGGGGATACTAGAGCATTTCCCAACCATATTATTTACTCCCACGTTGAAACAGAAGAAAAAGATGGAAGAAAACACACGAAAAAACCGCAATAAATGGAGACACATGCAATGGTACATAAAAGTAAATTTGACAGAAACGCATTTAAACAAATTACAGCCAAACCAACAATTGGTTCATAGAAAAGGAAAACACGAATATACTTACGGCATTGGTGGAATGTCTAGATGTAGGGAAAGCAGAGAGGGGACTGTGGAGATGAAGCAAACCATCCCTTTCCGCTTCTGTGAGCCTCTGAGCTAGTGGAATGTGCAAGCTTGTTCTTCCTATGGTGTCGTCCTACTTCCTACCGGCATTTTGCATTGGGAGAAATAAAATGAAAGGATAGGAGAAGAGTAGGACAGAAAGAAAAAGAAATAAGAGAAGATGATACAAATAATTATTTATAATATTTAATTAGATATAAAAAAAAAAAGAAAAATGTTAGATATAGTATAAGAAATTATATCGATTGGGTTTATATTTTTATTTATTAATTTGATATAATAATATTAAATATTTTAATCTGTTTATTAAATATTTATTAAATAAAATTTCCTCTCCCTCTATTTCTGGCCGTCTTTGGATGAAAAAGAGATTAAAACTCTTATAATAAAAATCTAATCCTTCCATTTCTTTCCCATTCTTTTTTTTTTTATCAAAAATTAATACAAATACTTAAAACTCAAACTTAAGATTGTCAATTAATCGAGTATATCTAAACCCGACTCCGAATCCATACCGAACCCGTTGGGTTTAGTATCTCTATTTTGTTACCCGATCCTGACACAAATTCGTTTATCCGTTTAGTTTATATAATTGGGTCCGAATATAAAACTAAAATACCTGTATCTATTTATCCTATTATTCAATTAATGTAATATATTATATTATATATGTTATTGTTATTGCATTTCTATTATTTTTCTTCTTTATTTAATTAGAGATATTGTTGTGTTGGTGGAGAATGGGAAAGGTGAAGACAATTTTTTGGATGAATTGAGGATATTTCATTTTGAATTGTAATGTAATAGTTATGAACTTGTGGATATTTGACATTATTGTCGTGAACTGTTATCTAATGTTTGATCTCTAATTTATATATGTTGTATGAGATTATTATTTATAAACTTGGACAAGCTTTTTAATTATTGTAAACTTGAAAATTTAAGAATTCGGGATTCTGATTATTATTCATATATAATGTAAGTTTGGCTTTAGTATTTTACACGAGTATATTTATACTCGTCCCAAATCTAATACCCACATATTCGAGTATGAGATTCTTTATACTATACCCGACGGGTATTTGAGTAGGGTCTAGTACATGTATTGTTAATCGGGTCTGAGGCTGGTACAAGATGAACCGAGCCCGATCGACCTGTTTACACCCCTACTCAAACTCTTTTTTTCCTCCTTTCTCCTCTCCCTCCATTTTTTTTCAATATAACCGGACTGTAAAATTTCTTATTCATCCAAGAGCTATTCAACCAAAAAAAAGAAAGAAGAGGTAGTGGCTTTTTCTCTCCTAAATAATAAAATTATAAGCTCCACAAATCTCTTTGCTTAAAAACTATTACTTTTCTATTTAATAAATTTGTTGATATTTTTATTTTAAGATATTTAAAATAAATATTTATCTTTCTATAATAAAATATTATTCTTCTATACATTAATAAGAATTACTACGTGTCACTATTATACAAAAGCCAAGTATTAAAAAATTCGTAAAATCAAGACATGAAATGCATCAAAAAATTTGCACGGCCTATAAATAATGTTGTATAGCAAAAAATGAGAAGGTGTAATGTGATTAATATTGGTTCATAAAAGTTATAAAATTTACTAATAATTTTGTAATTTATGTTTTACTATATTTTTGTCTGCTCATAGTCCAAAAGATACTCGTCTCAATACATTTAAATAAATAAAAGTTGTTATGCGATTTTCAAAGGTAAATCTTCAAGTAAATACTTCGAAATTCTATCTATCTGTTTGGGGTGCAATTCCATATCTCAAAACAATATTTGTGCTTTAAATGTTTCTTTTTTTCGAATTAATAAACAAAACAACTTGAGGGTTTAGTCTAGAAATGTAATTTTACTACGATTGGAAAAAGCTTGGTAATTTTAACTTTTTACAAATACTAAATTCAGTTATTATTTCTAAGAATAGCTATTAAATATTAATTAAATTAAATTTATTTTTTTCATTTTCTAAGTACATTTTTATATTGTAACAGTTTTTCTGTTTTTTAATAAAAGTATTTTAACATTAAATTTCAATATTTTCTCTCTTATATTTTATTGTTATACTAATATAAATAAAATAAATAAACAAATACGTACCGAGATTTAGAAAAATTATAAAACTAATTAATCAATATTATTTCATGTAAATAAATATAATGTATTTTTTGGATATTATATAGTTCAAAATTATGTTTAAAATAAAACTGATAAACATATAATAATCAAATTTTAATTCTTAGATTTATAATCATGATTAATAAAAATACGATTCGTAAAATTACATTAACGGCATGTTCCGGATCCGTCATACTGTAATCAAGCCAACAAACCAATAGTTTTGATAAGATATATGTAAGTGAAGTCAAATGTGGATTTTTTGTACTAACTTTGCTTTATAATCCGGCGGGCATGCATATGTTTTTTTAATCCCAAAAATCATCACGGTCGTCTATTAAAATTTAACTTTCTCAAGCATAAAAAACAATGATAGTTTTAATAAAAATTCTATTATAAGTTTTAAGTGATTTGAAATTTAAATTATTATTTTTTATATTTTAATTTAAATTATAATAAAATATATTATAAAAATAAATTATAATTAATTCAGATTTTATATTCAAACTTCAAATTTTAAAATTTTAATTTTTAGAATTCAATACTTGAATATTTAGATTTCAATCGTCAAATTTTAATTTTATCAAATGAGCCCGTAGACAACCAAAGAAAAATATTCTGACTTTCTAATTCCACCAGTCATAATAACTTTTTTTTTTTTTTTGGTCCCAACCAAAATTGGATAACTTCCTATTCCTAATATTAACCGAAGTAGGACAAGATATTTCCCAATTCAATCCTACATAGGAAAGGCTTTTTTTTTATGCAATCCAAACTAAAACGGAAACTATATCGATCATATAAGTATAAACGATGCAATCAGTAAAACATTCACAAATCAATCTGTAAATTCACCTTGAAGCAATTTCTCTGATCCAATCGATGAAGTCGTCTGTCACTTCCAGAGATGTGCCAAAATTCAACTCTCCTTTGAAAGGTGTGGATAAGAAGGGGACATTCAATCTCGCGAAAAGCCCAGCAACGCCAATTGTTTCTAGCAAAAGTTGCTGTTTAATTGTTGATCCTCTAAAGGCTCAACGTGCAGCAATGCTAAAGACACGTTTTGCAGCCATAATCATGAAAGCTAATCCTCAGAAGAGTGTAAATTTAGAAAGATTGGCACGAGAAGACAAAATGAAGATTGAGGCGCAAGAAAGACAAGTACGGATGAAACAAAAAAGAAGGATTGAAAAAGAAAGAAAAGCAGCTAGAGAGGTTCTCCAAAACTTGGAAAGAAGTGTTTATTTTGAAGATAATTTTACGGTTATGAGGGAGTTTGAGAAATTTATCAATGCTCCTCTCCGGCCATTCTACTGATATGTAAAGATGAGAAGGTTGAAAGATGCATCGTCTAGACTTGGTATCGACATGAGTTACCATTTTTTTGTCTTTATTCCGTGTAATAGTATGAATTAGAATTGTTATGCATTGTAATCCAAGTCTTCCGTTGTCAGCAAACAATTTGTTTAAACTTCTGTGAAATCTTTTTAATTTGATTAAAATAATTGGTTTTTCCATATTGCACAGTACTGTGCCGTTGAGGCCTTCGGCAGTCAATCATAGCATTCAGTAGTATTCACACGGCTGCTTCCGCCTCTCAGGGAAATAGCTACTGTTAGATTGATAGCAGTGAAGAAGGGTTTTGTTCTCTCCTTTCTCTTCTTTTTCCATTTTTCAAATAGCGGCGAAAGGGTCTTCTGGGAAAAGGAATTACACAATCCGGTTGGAATAATTGGCAGTATGGATCGTCTGAAGTGATTTCCGGTGAAATTGATTCAGTATTGTCACCGGAGATATACTGCACTGGGTAGTAGGCGATGGATCAGTACTTTGTAGATTAGCCTGAGCAATTACGAACGTCTTCTCCGTCATTTGCTTTCGTTCTCTGCCCTAGTCTTTTAATGGTTATGTTTTTCAATGTTTTTCTATTAAGAAAAAAAATAGTACTCACAGGGCCCAATATCCCTAACAATAGTGTTCTGAAATGTCGACCACCTCTCAACTTATTTCAAATTAATTTCACAATATTGCAGTTTTTCTGAACTTTACTAATTAATTTTTAATGAAGAAACCTTCGAAGTGTCTACTTCTTACGTGTCCAATTTGCAGCAAGTGAAATCAGTCAACTCATTGATCTTCTTCAGTGACTCATTCTTTATTCAAGCTACCTAACTTAAAATTTTCCCTTATGAAACATCTAATTTACCTAATTAATATTGGTATTTTTAAATAGACAAATTGGTGAATTTAATTCTGATTTTTTTTATTTTGGTGGTCTTTATTCTTTTTTTTTTAATTTTATTTTGGTGCGCAAAAGCCAGATGAACTCATAAGTCTTGATTTCATAATCTTAGATGAGAAGGTAGGTGAAATTGCATTCTTCCCATTTCATGTCTATGGTTGATGAAAAAATGATCAACTCTGATATATACGATTTTTTTTAAAAAGTAATTTTGCAAAATAATATGAGATACTGTGTGATTAGGAGCAAATTTGTTGCAGATTTTGTTGATGCTATGGACGGAGGTAAGTTTTATGTTATGAAGAATTTTATGGTGCAAAATCCTAGACCTAATTACAAGGTTCTTGGTGAGGAGCCTCAAATAATTGTAGATGGTAGCACATACATAGAAGAAGCCATAAACCCTCTTCTAGACATTCCCAGACACTATTTTAAATTTAGTAGTTTTGAAGAGATCCAATCTCGACCAGGAGACATCAGCCAGTTAGTTGGTAACCTCTTCATATGCACCTTCTGATACCATTTTACATGTCTGATGTCTAAGTAAAATTTGATGCTGCTACTCAAACGGATTCAAGTGAAATTTTTTATGCTATTGTCAAATCTTCTAGATGTAATTGGGATGATCACTGGGGTATCTCAGGTAGAAGAAAGAATGCGTCTGGGACATACAGTTGAACTACAGACTACAACCATCAAGGATCATGAGTAAGTATAGTTATTTAAAAAAAAAAAACACATGGCTCTCTCCTAATGTCAACGGTATGCTATTCTTGGCATTAGTGGCAGGCACTTGCAGGTGACTTTGTGGGGTTCGCTGACGAAGATACTAGAACATGGACAGATCATAGCAAGCCAAGATGCAGAGATTGGTGTTTTTACATCCATGATAATTAAAAATGACTAGGGAATTGCTGCTACAAAAATTTACCTGAATTTTGACACCATAGATGTTGATAAATTCAAAGCACTGTAAGAATTCCTGCACGCTAGCATATGACAAGATCTTTTTAAAGTTATAATTTAACATATCTATATGCTAAATGTATGGTGATATTACATGATCTTTGTAAGGTGCGAGGACAAAAACATTGTTCAGCATCCCAACTAGATAAATATAGTATCGACTATGCTCAATAGGCAAACGTTTGATGCAGGGAAACGAACATTGGCAAAGTTAGCTGACTTGATTGCTACTTGCCATCAAATGGTAACAATAGAGATAGATAGTTGAGAAACATATTATCATCAACTTGACATTGGCATACTGAATGATTGGTTTTCAAACAACTGTAACATTCAGGTTGAAATTTAATTGAAATCTTACGGACCCTTATGTGTTCTATTCATGTAGGAAGAAACATATTATAGCATAGTAACAATGCTTCAAATCGATACCTACAATGGATGGAGATATAGTGTATGCAATCAATGTAGGAAGAAACTTTGCCCTCATGGAAAGAAACTTAATTGTGAATCATGCTCACGTTTATGTTACTCTCATTGGATTCTCATTTTCTTTTAGGGTAAGGTAATGTAAATGCCTAATAGAGATAAAATGAATGATTTTCAACTTTTACATTACCTTACTTCAATCACTCATTTTCTTATCCCAATCCATATTTACTTAAACCCAGAGTTAGGTCTAGCTAGAAGATCATAGAATATAAATAAGTTATAATTCCTTACTTATATTTCATCACAAGTTTCTCATTAATTCTTGGGAAACAAAATGGCACAATGTTTATTAAAACATCAATAAGATTAAGTCAAATTCTCAAGATATAATACATATCATACCAAATATATACATTCACCTAAGAATATCCAGTCAAAACAAAGTCGTTCCAAATTCAAATGCCAAAGAGAAAAAGAATAGCAATTTCATAAATGGTCGAAATATGCTAAAAATTGAAAATATTTAGCCTTAATTTCATCAATATTTCAAGGTAAAAAATTCACAAGGAAGAACCATAATAAAATCTTGCAAGGAATATCACTCATTGGCTAATAATTTAAAGTGGGCAATGTCCTCATTGGCTAATAATGTATGCAATAGGACTGAGAAGGATAAGGAAGAAAGAGTAAAATAATACTCCCTAAGTGAGTAGAAGCTCAAATTGATTATCAAGAGAAGAAAAGAAGATCATCATCCAAAAAGTAATATCTACAACCATCTAAAAAGAAAATAAAATACTGAATAAGTAAACTAAAACAAAAATAGGTTTGAAGTTACATAACAAAATAATATACTAAATGAAAAAAACAAAACAAAAAAAGAAATAAAAAATTCCTATCAAATAAAAAGAATAAGAAAAGATAAAATCAAATAAATAAAAGTAGTTAAGAATTGGAATTCTCTCAGGCATATAAAATTACAAAAGCTTTTTCCAAATCTCCAAGTTCTTCTCCAAAGTAAAGCTTCAACCGATTTCCATTGACTCTAAATTTCTCTAGATGAGATATTTCTAAGATACCATAAGGAAAGATTTTGTCTATCGTGAATGGTTCAAACCATCTTAATTTAAGCTTGTCAAGAAACAATCTTAACCTTGAATTGTTAAGCAATACTTGATCACCTTCTTTAAATTCCCTATTGGATAGGATGTGCTTGTCATGTCATTGTTTGATCTTTTCCTTGTACACTTTGTGATTCTTTTAGGCTTCATTTCTCCATTCATCAAACTCATTCAATTGGTGAGATCTCTTTTCACCTGCAGAATTAAGAACAAAATTTACAAGCTTGATTGCCGAAAATGCTTTGTGTTCACTTTTTACAGGTAAATGGCAAGCCCTTCCCGTAAGCCAATCTGTAGGGTGTAGTGCCTAAAGGTATTTTATAAGCAGTTCTGTAAGCCCAATGTGCATCATCTAATTTCTTACTCTAATCCTTTCTTGTGTGATTGACTATCTTTTCCAAAATCCTTTTGATCTCTCTATTAACCACTTCTATTTAGCCACTAGTTTAAGAATGATATAGAGTTGCAAGTTTAAGAGTAACACCTACACGATTCAACACTTTTTTCCAATTGGTTGTTACAAAAATATATTCCCCTATCACTGATCAGCACTTTAGAAACTCCAAATCTGGTAAAAAGCCTTTTAAGGAAATGAACAACCACCCTAGCTAGCATCAATAGTTGGTAAAGCTTGTGCCTCAACCTACTTTGACACATAATCAACAGCAACCAAGATATATTTACAGCTAAAAGAATTAGGAAAAGGTCATATGAAATCAATTCCCCAACAGTTAAATACCTCACATGCTTGCAAATTTGATAAAAGCATCTCATGTGTTCTAGAAATATTACCTGTTCTTTGTCATCTATCATAGTTTTTCACAAGCCTGTGTGCATCTTTGAAAATTGTAGGCCAATAGAATCCATATTCGAGCATTTTCCTTGCAGTTTCATTGGCTTAGTAATGACCCCAGCTGGTCCCTCATGACAGTGACGGAGAATATCTTGAGTTACTTTTTCATCAACACATCTTTTAATAATATGATCTACACAACAACGGATCCTTCTAAAAGTAATACTTCGCATATGAGATAAATTTCTTTCTCTATTGTGAAGTACATTTTTTTGGACTAATTTCTACAGCCAAATAGTTAGCAAAATTTGCAAACCATGGAGAAAGTGAAATTTTACTATTAATCCATAAAAACTACTCATCAGGGAAAGTATCATAAATCTCATCTTCTTCCAACGTTTCCAAATGAGGATTATCTAATTTGGATAAATAATCCGTTGTATGATTTTCAACTCCCTTTTTATCTCTAATCTTCAAATTGAATTCCTGCAAAAGTAGTACCTATCTTATCAATCTAAGCTTGGAATTCTCTTTAGCCAAAAGGTACTTCAACACGGAATGATCAGTGTATACAATCACTTTAGATAGAACAAGATAAGAGTGAAATTTATCAAAGATAAATACTATAGCAAGTAACTCATTTTTTGTGGTAGTATAGTTTTCTTGTACTTCCGTGAGAGTTTTGCTTGCATAGTATATGGGTTGAAAATTCTTCCCTTGCCTTTGT
This sequence comes from Voacanga thouarsii, assembly GCA_026120185.1. Lineage (NCBI taxonomy): Eukaryota > Viridiplantae > Streptophyta > Magnoliopsida > Gentianales > Apocynaceae > Voacanga > Voacanga thouarsii. The sequence goes on from JANUWF010002144.1 coordinate 1,719,494, forward strand.
CCAAGGACTATACCCACTGCAAAATCACTAGCATCATACATTAGTTCAAAGGATAAAGACCAATCAAGTGTGGCTAAAATGGGAGAATTAGTCAATTAAAATTTTAACTCATTGAAAGTTCGAGACATTTCTCATCAAAGTTAAATGGGGCATTTTTTTTCCAATAGAGAACTGAGAGGTTTGGATATCTTACAAATCCTTTATGAACCTTCTATAGAAACTTGCATATCTAAGAAAACTTCAAATAGCTTTAATAAAAGAAGGCGGAGAAAGTTTTTCAATGATCTTAATCTTTGTTCTATCATCTTCTAAACTAGTATTTGAGATCTTGTGCCCTAGAATAATACCCTCTTTTACCATAAAAATGGAACTGTTCCCAATTCAGCACAAGATTTGTTTCCTCACATCTGTGGAGTAATTGTTTCAAAATTTTCAAACACAATTCAAATAGATCCTCAAAAACATAGAAATTATCTATAACTACCTCAATTATGTCACCACATAGTCTCTTAAATGTGGCCATCATACACCTTTGAAATGTTCCTGGACCATTACAAAAACTAAAAGGCATACGTTGGTAGGCAAAAATCTCAAATGGGCAAGTAAAAGTTGTTTTCTCTTGGTCTTCAAGAGCTATGGGAATCTGAAAGTAACCAGAAAATCTATCAAGGAAATAGTATTATAGATACCTAGCCAACCTCTCTAACATTTGATTAATAAAGGGCAGTGCGAAGTGATCTTCTCTTGTGGCTTTATTAAGTTTTCTATAATCAATGCTCATTAACTAGGTTTTGCTACCTTTTTCCTAGCTGAAATTCGGCAGCCTTGTGCAAGCACAAACTGTCCGAAAATTTCAGCACTTCTAGGTGCAATCCAACTCTCCAAACCCTAGCTCAAAACATCCAGAACAGTCCTCATAAATTCAAATTACCTTAGCTGCACAAAACCAGATTTTTATCTCCAAAAAACTACAGATTTTCAGCCAACCTTGCACAGGAATTTCGGCTAGCTTGCACTGTTACACAAACCGAAATTCTGCACACAAAAACACACCAAAATCCTCAGTTGATCAAGCCAATTTTCTGCGCCTAAAACTCTCATCTTTTCTCTGAAAATTGTGGCAAAACCATAGCTACAACAGACTAGAATTTCTCCTCTTATTGTTCAGCAATTTCGTACAGCAAAATCACTGCACACGCATAGAAATTTCAGCTCTTCAAACATTTTCAAACTCTTCTTTGTTTGGCCCAAAATTCTGAACACATTCAGCCCTTCCCTTGAGCAATATTTCGGCCAATACAAAGAAGCAAATTACAGAATATTTTCTCCCTTAAACCCTCCCAAAGTCGGCAGCAAGAAGGCACACCATAAGCTGCAATTTTCGCCTTTGCTGTCCAAGAAACCTAAAGCTATTAGGAATCTTTCTAAACACCACCATCTAACCATAAACCAATCTTCTCTAACTCTAAAGCATAGTAGCCGACTACCCTCTATATTCTACACGAAAAATTCCAGCAAGAACTCCACAGCAATTTTCGAAAATCTTAAGAGTAATACCTAGCGAAAACCGATCACCCTCTAAGGTAAGCAAAAACCATCTCAACCTCTTAATTCATTTCTTCCATCAATTCTTCTCATTTTCTTCCCTTGAATCACGCCACCTAAAGGCTGATTTCATCCCTTCTATTTATTTTCGGTCAAAAGGAAGGAAAGAAGGTAGCTTTTCTCTTCCAATCAAGTGAACTCGGGATGATCACCATAGGAGCATTGAGATCTTGTTAACCCGATTGTTGCAAGGTAAAAGAATACTTACCCTTGATGTCAAAATTAAGGTTTAATATAGTGGATGATGGATATGAGTTGTGATGGTCAAGTCGAGACCTTTTTGACATATTATTCATGTCTTTGATGGATATATGATCATAGTGTATGTACTTTGAGGATTAAATGATTTATTTGAAGTTAGATAATGGATCGTGATTTGTTATGGGAATAAATGAGTTTAATGCATGTTTGAATCGATTGAGACCCTAATCATGATATTATTTGATTCTAGATCAGGAGGGTATTTGAAGGAAGCAAGCTGTGATTTTGTCTTGTTTATTTGAGGCATATCAAGTAAGTCCTTGCATAAACTCTTTTGTTAAATGTTGTGATGGTAAGTCTTGCATAAACTCTTTTGTTAACTGTTATGATGGCAAGTCTATGTTGTAAAGCTTTGTGAAGTTATTGTGAGCTATGTTTGCTTGGGTTGTAAACGTGGGTATTTATTCTTTAAACGGTCTTGTCAAACTAACGATTTTATCAAGAAAACTATTCTTTTCCTAAATTTCTAGAAAAACTCTTTTAGAGAAAAATCACGTTGTACAAAGCCAAGATTTGGAAATATTGTGAATCAGAAATTGACGGATATGTTCGTTGAGTACTCAATAAGGGTAGGCTAACAATACTAGTCTTGGAGAGCTTGAGTAAGTCTTCTGGCAATAGGCCATCTCCAGAAGATAAGCTCTACTTGAAAAGGCGACAGTATTGGTTGGTCAGGCCGGTTCGAGCTAGCACTTGTATCTGAAAGGTATTGTTTATTTTCCTGGCATGGATACTCGGATAGTTTTGTTAGGTGTAGAGAAGGAGGAGTATCTCACCCGGTGAGCTGTACACTCACCTTGATCAGAACGCTCAACGTGTGGTAATCTGATCCTGTCTCGGTACACAAAGTGTGGTGCCTTGACCTGTCTTGGTGAACAAAGTGTGGCACCTTGACCATTTGTAGAACAAAGTGTGGTGACATGACTGTTGACTCGAGTGGATAATTTGTTTTGTATAAAGCGTGATTATGAGAAAACCCACTCCTTGCGAAAAGAGATTATTTATGACTTGTCAAATGTTTCTACAAATGTTTTACACTATACATACACGTACTGTTTAAAACACCATGTGCACACACAGGACTTACTGAGATTTAATCTCACACTATTTTATATCATGTTTTCAGGAGATAGATTGTGCTGAGCCAGCGAGGCATGTGATAGTTGAAGTTTTTGTTCTTTTTGTTTCATTGTGCTCTAGGAGACAATTGTTGTTTAAGCTTCTGAACGATATTTGTTTTATTTTGTATTGCTCCAATTTGAGCCGGATGTAATAAGAGTTTTTCTTTATTTATCTAAGTTGATTCTTTTGAGGTCGCCTTTATATTTATACCTCGTTTTAAAGACCCCTTGTCCTACGGGACGGGCGACATCCCCGCCCTTTTAGGGTACGTAGTAGTGGGGTGTTACAATATGTAACACATGAAAAACCCTAGTTGAACAACACACAAAACAACAGCTTCCTCTCTTCTCTCTCTCGATTTGATCTTGATCAAAGAACCCTAGCCGCCATCTTTTTCCGCTAGCATAGGAAATTTTTGTGCTTGAGTGTATCCTCTATGTGGATCACTATTAGAGATAATCACATACTGTGATTATAGTGATTAGACGTTCAACTCACGTGGAGGTTGATCACGAGGATTGTTGGATCGCGCCCCGATTTGAAAAAGAAATTTTGTTCTTCGGACGATTACCCAACGGTAAAAAGTTGCTACCTTTATTGTCTTTATGTCGTGTTTTCCACACATAGACGGGTCCTAGGATAGTATCTCATTTTATTTTTCGCTGCGCCGTATACAATACGAGCCCGAGATAACCCAACATATATTTCTTTTTCATGGCTATATTAAGTGCAATAATATTTTTTCATAGCCATAGTTCTTTTTTTTCCCCCCTTTGGATTCTATACAAATATATTAATATCGTCATGTTATTATGCATCATACGTGGGCTTCTGATAATAAACTATTGTCGCAAAATACAAAATGGTTACCCAATCATGTTTATATAGACTTCCAATATAGACTCAATACATAGGAAAGAACTAGACTCTAAGAATGGTCTTGATGTTCATTAGATTTACCAAAAAGGAATCACCTCTCAAATACTCTCAAATGAAACTTTTTTATTTCTATCAATATCTAAAGTTAATTTAAAATGTTATAATGTCATATATATATGTATCTAAATCTAACTAAGGTAAAATGAAATCTCAGCCATTGATGCATTTAAAAGGTCTAAGATATCTCTATTACATAATAAAAGTCATGAAATTTCAATTGGGAACAAAACAGAACAACAAATAGAAAAATTAAGCAAAACTGGGCATTGCCCGAAGTGGGCCGGCGTAGGTTTAGACAGGGAAGCCGACGTCAGTTGTGATTTGAAAAAAATTAGTTAACAGGCCGAGTCGGTGTTGGTTTAGCTTGTTGGGCCGACGTCAGTTCGCCACTGTTCTGAAACAGCCAGCTCATTTTCTTGTCTGTAACCTTCTTTTGTGCTCCTTTGGTCTTCCATACAATTGTTAGTCATGCATTAATCCTCTTAGCCCTCATTTGATCTTCCACTGCTTGGCAACCCTCTTCATCCTTGGCTTAAAATCTTGAAGGGTCTTTCAATCTTCTTTGTGGCACCCACTTCTTGACAATCTTCATAACCATTGGCTTGGTGGCTTGTGTTGCTTGAATCCTCCATTAAAAACCTTTATAATTTGACCTTTTTCTTGATATTATGGAATGTGGTTTGAATCTCCTTCTCCCTTCTTTAGCTTTAGCATGATGCTTGGGTAGATTCCTATCAAGTAATACACGCAAAAATAGATAGAAGACCTAAAAAAGTTTTTTTTTTTTAAAAAAAAGGGACCAATCATGTCAAGGAAAAAAAGTTTATGAACTAAACATAATAATTTGCTATAAAAAATTAATAACAATCCTTCTCATCAATTTTTCTCTTGATTTAAATAGTCAGTTCCATAGTTCGCTTTCATTCTCTAAGTAGTTTGGTGTAATAGGCCATTAACCTTAAATAGAATGAGGGAAAATGGTTTGAGCAATGATTTTTGGACTGGACCAGACTGGCCGGTCCGACCGTGGACCAGTCCTCCAACCGGTCTGATCTGGTCATTCAAACCGGTTCTCTCAAAAATCGTGGTCCTCCAACCGGTTCGGTCTGGTCATTCAAATTGATTCTCTAAAAAACCGGTGGTTTTTGAGAGAACCGTGTTGGACCGACCGGTCCAACATTAAACCGGTTCTTTAAAAAAAATTGGGACAAATTTTATAATCTTTGGAGGATAAATTAAATTATATAATTCAATAAACTACTTTAATATGTTAGATTATTAGTTATAAACTAAAAATGACTATTTTTAATCATGAATTTGAATATTTATGTTTTTATAGACTTAAATTACACTATATTATTGATCAATTTTCTTTCAAAAATAATTATATTTTTAATTTTTAAATTATAATATTACCGATTCCATTATATTTCAATTACGGTCTAAATACGATTTGATTATTAAACCGTGAACCAGTAACTTTTTCGGTTCGATGACCGGTTCGGTTCTAAAAATATTGGGTTTGAATATAGTTAGGTTTGTTGTTCTATAAATTGAACTATTAAATTGTTCTATTAAATTATAAAATTGTGTTGGGCTTCTTCTCCCTTTGCTATCTTAAAGATCCATCAATTTATATTTATTAATAATTGAGAGTTTATTTCGCCCAATTGGATCTTCACTCATTGTTTTTCAATGAAAGCAAATGAAAAGGAAAAGTAAGAACAAAATCAATAGTCGGAGACATAAGGTAAAAAAAGAGATCAACTGCAAAGCTATCTATTTTTGCATTCATATTCTTGATTCAATACATGTAATCATAGGAAAGAAAAACTCTTCTAAAAGGCCTTCCAAACATATTTTGTTTTCCTTCATGCAACCACATCTGTATTTTCAAAAAAAAAATAATAAAAAAATTAATAAGAATGAAAGAACAAAGAAGGTAAAATTCAACTCATTAAAAGGTGCAAAAGAATGTTTCTTTGTTAAAAGTAAGAAAAAAACACTTAAAAAAAAAAGATAAATTGTTATGTTTAGTCTCTGAACTTTATTTCTTGACATGGTTCGTCCCTCTTTTTTTTTTTTTTTCTAACTTTTAAATATTCTATCTTTTTTAACATGTATCATTTAGTCCTTCCGATCAAATTTACCCTTCTTTAGTCAATGTCGGACTAGTTGATTGAATGTTACCTAATCTGAAAATGGTCAGAATGATCAAGTAATACACGTGAAAAAAAATAAAAAAACTTAAAAAGTAAAAAACAAGACTAACCAAGCAAAAAGGAAAAAAAAATCAGTGACTAAATATAATAATTTGCCATCAATCCCATGCATATTTGGAGAATACATCAACCTCCCGGGGAGGATCTTCAAAAATCAAAAGCGACCAATATATTGACCCATTTTGTTGTCTTGGATTTAGCCTTTACACCAACCACTACAAATTTGTCAGGGTAGCTCCTAAAAGTGAGGGAACTGTTTCGACGACAGCGAAATCATGTAGCGAAATTTTCACAGTCGGAGTAGATGTCAATTGGAGATATCTTCAAGAAGATGCTTGTCCATATTATTTCCAAGACTACGAGCCACACGGGCTTGTGTTTAATGGAGCAATTCACTGGAAAATCGAAGACAAACATTCTTCCAGCAATTTCTATGAAATTTGTGCCTTTAATGTAGGCAAAGAAAAGTTCAGGTCGATTGATATTTTCATATGTCGAACTGTGACAGTTCACTTGCGTGGGCAAAATCTTGCCCACGCCTAATCTAAGTATCTAAAGTACTAATAGAACGCTCGTATGTTTTCAAATGTGTTTAGGAAATCGAATGAACTTAAGCATTTTTTACCATCTTCCATAGTTAAGCCGAGTATGCCTAGGAATATTCGAGGCCTTGCCAAGAATGTCCTAGACATGTTTAAGGACTTCCGAGCTTCACTAGCCGAAGGCCTAAGTCAAAGGGTGAAAGATGACGTAGAACGACCTAAGACCTAGCCAACCTGTCGTGCCCGATGCCAGCACCCAACGCCTAGCCGAGGCGTCCGAGACCAACTAAAGGTGCCAGAGTCGTGCACCAACCCAGCGTGCTATGCCCATACCATTCGCCCAGTGACGAGCCGGTGTCGTGGCCAATGACCAGCTGATGACAAGCCAACGATCAGAACCGTCGACCCCTCCATTTTTTTGTGTAAATATTTAAATAGACATTTGTTATATTTTTGTAAATTTCGTAAGGTCTTTGAAAGCCATGCATGTAAATTTTCATAATTAGATTCTTTGTAATTAAGTTTATAGAAAATCAGCAAACTTTTCCCATCTCTTCAGAAAAATGGTATCTATTACTGAAATTTGAGAAAAGTTTATCACGTCTATTATAATGGGAGAAGAAAAACAAGATCAGATAAAAGCAAACGAAATCGGTTGTAAACATGGGTGTTTTCCTTCATCAATACTTATTGTAAATATTTTGAACTCACTTTCAATTCAATGAAATGACTAGTGCCGATTAACTTTTGTTTTAGTACTGTTTTTTGTTGTTTTCATATTGTTTATTGCTATTTTTAATCATTTTCATTGTGATCTGTTACGAAATCACTCAAACTCACGTGTCCGAAAGAATTTGGAAGAGGCCAATATAACATTGACTCGAACCTAACCAAATCACAAATATTACAATTAATTGATTGTGGAAAAAACGACCTGTGACAATATCTCAGTTCGCTATGGGGTATTTGGCAGTATTTCGGTATCACCTATCTATAATTGATGTTGCTGCTCTGAAAACGGACAGCTGATCATATGGATGCTGAAAGAATATGGAATTGCAGAATATTGGTTCCCAGCATACTCACATCTCAGAAGATTAGCTTCTAAAGTTTAGGACTTCCAGCCTTTGCCGTCATTGCCCTTATCCGGTTAACATGCGGGAAAGATGGAGAGATCATACTGGTTTCTTACAATCCAAGTAAAAACAAATAGAAGAACGTTAAAGTTGATGGTGTATGGGATTCTTACGTTGAGGTTGCTTTCTCTGCTAGCCTTGTTTCCCTCAAGAATATTCTGGTGCTGGTCGGAGGAGAAGAATCTACCATAGTACAAAATCTCCGTCAAGGATTATTGGAGCGAAATAATTCATAGTACAACATCTTGAGATCCTTTATTTCCTAATTATTCACTGTTAATCAGCGTTTTTATGGTGGGGATTCACAGTATTCCAATCAAGCAAACTCCAAATGTAAAGCACTTTGACCCAAAAGCAATTACAGCAATTCCAAACTGACCATTTATTCTGACTATTCATCAAAGGACTCTGATAGCAAACCAAATTTGAGACTCGAAAAGTGATTACCAAAAAGTCTAATATTTCAACTGCAAATATCGTGCATCTTCTAATGGATTGCGCCAATGGTGTTCTTCCATAAATTTGAGTTCCAGAATTCAGCAACCCATTACCAGATATATATATCACTCGTTCCTTCAGCGTCATGTGATATAGAATTCTCCAGTAACAGCAAACTGGACCAGAAAATTTGGGTTTGAGAATACACGAATTGGCAGCCTCAAGTTACCCACAATTCATTTGCAACAGTTACAAAAACATGGGAAAAGGTCACACCCACACCAACCCCCACCCCCCCCAAAAAAAAAAAGAAAAAAAAAACACCACCCCAAAAAAATTGTGGAAAGCCAATATTTTCATGCAGAAATTGGATCAAAATGGACCTACGAGCTGACAAACACTCAGCCAAAAAGAATCACGACCATCAACAGGTTTGCATAATTTGGCTGTACTAGTTGCTAGTTGTGCACCCCAAACCCGAAAATTTGTAGTTGCAACAGTAACATCACTTTGCCAGTAAATAAACTTCACACTTTGGCTCCAAATGTGCACCAACAAATAATTAAGAAGGTATCCCTGGGCAGTTTGATGTTGCCATGCTCATAAAACTAAGATGCTGTAAAAAATCCACTAGTCTGGTATCTGCTTAGCTATTTTTATAAATAATTGTTGTAAGAAATTCAATGCCCAATCTGACTGGCATATGTAACATGCGGGGGTACATCAAATTCTACTTCTAAAATGGGCACCCCCATATATCAGTCATCTTCTACTGTTCCTAACTTGAAAATTTAGGTTGCCATGAAAAGTGTTCTGAACACAAAGCTCTTGATGTAGTACCCCTTTCCTTTGTCAGCTTCTGGGCTGTGTGTACATCCATATGCATATAGTAAGCTAATGATTCACAGCAACAAATCTATCATTTCCTATGCAAAAATTCTAACCTCCTACTTCTAGATTCACAATTTCAAATACAGTGATAGTCCTACAAATATATGCAAGCTAACAAGATGAATTCTTTACAAATCATTGTACGATTTTAGAAGCACATTAATTATGGCTACAATTTACAACTAGTTGCCCAACAATGGCTAGCCTTAACAACTTTCACTTCGAGGTAACCTGGGTTTTTGTGAAAAATAACTATTCTTACAAGTGATAAGTTCAAATGTCTGTCTAATGTCAAAAAAGGCGAAGTTTATTCACTTCGTCATCATCCCATGTGTAACAATATGCAGAACCTATTAGAAATGCAAAACCATTCATATGACAACTAGTAATGAAGCTCTCAATTCATGAAATAAAGCATAACTAGGCCTTAAACTGGGACTCCCTGATTATCATAATTCACTTTCAAGCTGCCTCACCTAAGAGTATGAGTAGCAGGGGTGGTCAGGCACTGTATATTGGTCAGACAAACTCATTCTGTGGCTCCATGTCCATGGCTCTACCTCCAGTATACCTAGGAAAACTTCATGAAGAAGGATCAGAAAGATTATTTCCTCCTAAGCATTCTGATTTTCTACTGTCCAAAAATTATGAAATGTCTTGCCATTCACCAACCCAAGGCATGACTCCATAATCCTTGGTCTCAGCAACTTGGAATAGAAATGCAGCAGAACATAAAGCACATGTGTAAACCTCTGACCCTGTTGGAGACCTCCTCATCCAAGCCCAAAACACCCCTTGAATAAGAATATAAATCTTCTTTCTGGCCCTTCTCACTGCCAAGGACTTTAGCTAACCACCCAAGCATAAAACTTGATGCATCGACTTTTCTTTTGTGGGAATTTGAGATGTTTTGATCAGTAATGACACTGTAGGGTGTACACTTATATGCATATAATGAGCTGATGATGCAGTGAAACAAATTTATCATTACTATGAAACAATTCCAAGCTCCTCGTTTTTTGGATTCATATTGTCAAATATAGTGCTTTCCAACAAAAATATGCAAACTAATAACATGTATTCTAAAAACAAATTCAAGGAATAATATAACTGGTAAATCACACAGCAACGGCAGCCTTGCCAAGGTCGAACTTTCATTTCTTTTTTATTGCACTGCTAAGAATCCGGCTTTTTTATTTAGAAAATAAATAATAGCACCAATAAGTTCATTGCCAGAGTAGATGAGTCTGATATTTCAAGAAAGACCAAGTTTATTCACTTCATCATCGTTGTCCCATAAGACTGAAGCATGGTCCATTGGAAAAGCAAAACACAAGTCACTTACCTATACAAACAAAAGCTTTCAATTCGAGCAATAAAACTTGACCAGGCCTTTCTCATCGTCATCATCCACTCTCAACATTACCCAAGCGTAAGAGTAAAGGGTTAACAGGGCAGATCTGACATTGCATCTCGGTCAGGCTAGCTGAGGTTCCGGCCCCGTGGATCTACCCTCTAAAATACCATACGCCTCTGAAATCATTTTCAGCATCTGTGCCTTCACGTGAGCATCCTGATTTCCTGCCTTCCGTGAACTATCAGATAATTTGCCATTCACAAAAGACTCGCCCCCATAATCCTTGGTCTCAGTGTCGACATAGCTATCGGGCATAACAAAAAGCACACCAGAAGCACCTTTGAGCTTCTCGGCAGTCTCCTCGTCAATCTCACATCCGAATCCAAAATACTCATCTAACGAGACACTATAAATCTTCTTTCTGGCCTCTTCCTCACTGCCGAGGACTTTAGCTAGGGTTTTAAGATAGTCATCAATCACCTTTTCCTTCGCCGCACCTTCCCCGCCAGGCTCAGAGATTACAACAATCCAATGCTTGAAATCAACGCCAAGAGATTGCAGGGACTTCTCAGAAATGCGGTCGCGTAAGCTCGAATAGGTCAAATAGGCAGATTGGTTGACTCTGCATTGTAAACCATTGAGCAGGATCGCCCCCGGAACAACGACTCGGAAGGATTTCGGTAACGAGGTGGAGCGGCTGAACCAAGGAAGCGGTGGGCGTGTCGATGCCGCAGAAGAGAAAGGGCGTTTGGAGAGCATAGAAGCGGAGGTGCAACGGATCGCAAAGTTTGATCGGACCACTCTAGCTGCCATGGCGTCCTCGCCGGTTGATAACGGCGGAGTGAAGAGATCAGGGATTTTTGGAAAGAGTAGGGTAGTCCCGGTGATTTTACTTGAGTTGGTTGGACTGAGAAGTGTGGCAAATTCTAAATAAATTAGAAATTTTAACATAGATTTGATCCACCTATATTAACTATTTAAAAAAAGCTGTACTAAATACAATACAAATTATAAATAATTCTTTAAAATTATTGATCGACAGGAACTTGATCCGTATAAAAATTTTACTAATAAATGGATTCTAAAATATGTTAAATTTTAGAAAACTTTACACAAAATAAACCTAAATAATTATGAAACTTTACACAAGAAATTATGTAAATAGCTCTGTAAAACCTAAATTTCAAAAAACAAGGCAAGCCGTCTCCCAAACATACATAATCAGGAAACTTTACACAAGAAACTTTATCAAACCTAAAATAATAAACCTCAATTAGCCTTCACCTGTGCTAATTCTCGAAATGTCAAACCTTTTGTTGATTCTATACAGAGATTTATTTACTTTATTAACCCCAAATTATTTGTAATTAAGGTTTAATTTGTTGTTGTTATTATATTAAAAAAGAAGAATAAAAAATGTTCATGGGGCACCTCATGTATAAAAAAAGTCTATTAAAATAAGTGAAATTTTGCTAGTCAAATATTTAGTTTTTGTTAAAAAATCATAATTAAATATGTTATAGCCAGGAACCTAGGTCATGTTAAATTTTATTTCCATAAAACATAACATAAATCTACCAAATGTAAATTTTTTTCCCTCCTAAAAATGGAATAGAAGGAAGATTTCAATCTATTGGTAGAAAGGTATCCGAATAGTAAAGTAAAGTAAGAAAGCTTTCGATGATAACCTTTCCATTCAGGACAGGTTCACCTGTCTACCAATAGAGCCATATCCTCTTTCTATTCCATTATTAGGATGGGAAAAAAATTTCATTTGGTAGATTTATTTTTTATGGAAATAAAATTTAACATAGCATGACCTAAATTCCTAACTATAAAATATTTAATTATGATTTTTTAACCAAAGCTAAATAGTTGACTAGTCAAATTCAATTTATTTTAATAGACTTTTTTTGTAAAGACTAATACATGATATACTAATGAATATTTTTTATTCTTCTTTTCTTATAAGGTAAATAAATCTCTGTACCTATGGCAAAACATAAGGCAACAAAAGGTTTAACATTTTGGAGAATTAGCACAGGTGAAGGCTAATATAAGTTTATTAGTTTAGGTTTGATAGTGTTTCTTGGGTAAAGTTTCCTAATTATATTTGGTAGACAGCTTGTCTTTGTTTTTTGGAATTTAGGTTTACCAGAGTTATTAGGTTAGAACTTTGTGTAAAGGGTGGGACTGGTATTGATATTTATGAAAGACGGCTTGTCTTGTTTCCTAATTATGTAACACAAAATAACTCTATTATTTATTTATCTTATTTGAGTTGATAGAGTTTTTTTGGGAGACGGCTCATCTAAATAAAAGGTTCTCCAAAGGGATTCCAGTATATGCTAACATTTTTTTTTTTTTTTTGGTAGTGGTGGGGGCGTAGGGCTAACTTTTGAAATGAACATGCAAAACCACGTACCAAATTTGGGACATCCACTCGGAGGGACGCCTCGTGATAGCAAGACGCAAGATCCCCTGCGACCTCGTGTCTCGGACACGCGAGGACCAAGCTCCGCCCTTCCCACCTCCAATTCCAAATCCCGGTACTGGACTGATATGTACGCTGCAGAGGTGATTTATCATGTTAGGATGTTGAATTACAAGTGCACAACTTCAAATCCAGATGAAGCTATGCTTTTTATGTGCCATTTTATGTAGGACTTGCGGTTGGGAAATACTTATGGTTCAATTATACGGCAAAAGATCGCAATCGCCATAGTGAAACGGTACTAAACTGGCTCAAGGATCAACCATATTGGAAGAAAACAAAGGGTTCAGATCATTTCATCATGCTTGGTCCATTAACATGGGATTTAGTTGCACTAGAATAGCATAATAACCGATCTAAGCAGTAATATTATACTTTTGCTAGATATACCTGATATTCTTCCCATATGCTAGCAATCTCTTCCACATAGTATTCCACACCAGACCAACTTCGTAATTGCTTGACTGCTCTAGTAGCTGTTGCCAGTTCTTCAGGAAGCTTATTGATAATTTTTACATCATTGGCCAAAGAGTAAATAAAATGATCTTCATCAAAATCATCGGAGCAATTCTTGTAGTTCAAAAATAGTGGAACCAAATGTCAATATAACTGCAACATACAATGTTACAATAGGGACAAATAGAATAAAGAATGTAGGGGGTGTGTGGCAGGGGAAACATTACTGGAGACCAGAACGCATTTTTTCCTGGCCCTAATTATCTAAAACCAAGCAAAGGTTGTACCTCGTGTCATGCCAAAAAGAGTGTTTATCAAGCTCTGGAATCACAAGAGCTGCAATTATAATACGTGCAACAGCAACCATGTCGCAGATCTGCAAAAAACCAATCATATTCTTCAAGTCTCAATCTGATTACCAAAAGAAAATATTCATGATTTAAAATAAAGGGCCCTATATAAATCAAAAAAGAATTCCTTATGATTGTTATGCCATCAGATAAGAAAGAAACAAAATGGATGGACCATCCCATATACACATCACTGTTTGGAGTCTTCTTTTTAACAAACAACTGAAATCGGCAGATTCAGTTTTTGATAAAATACACTTCAGAACATATGTAGTTAGCATTCTGAAGACATATATGTCACAAAAGATCTGTATTTAACATTCTATTTCAAATGGCACCAATAAAATTAAAAGGTAAGGCTACCAGGGTCCAGTTTGAACAGACATACGTATCAACAGTGTTTCCTGCATTAAAATAGTATGCAAATGGAAAGTCACCCAATTATCGATAAAGGATCATAAAAAGTTACTAGCTAATTCTAGGTAGTCAGATTTCCAATTATCAAGTGCTTCAATTGAATGCTGATAGAAATCATTTCATTATTTTAAAAGTGCTGCCCAAGTCACAAGCAGTATTCTGTGTCTCTGGATAAGGAACATGTAAATGATTGTCTGCCAAAACTGTTGTTATTAGCTTAGACCATTTTCCCTTACCTAACAACATATATGATATTTTATCCTCCCCTAACTACCATATCTGGAAGCTTATTAGACGAGATGAAATTCACATCATGATTCTGAGAAGATTGACAAGATTTGAAAGTACAGCCAATTGATTTCAGGCATAGATTTGTAAATGGTGATGCCCTTATCTCCTCTCTGCTTCGAAATGTCCCGAGTTCACTCAAGGGAGAGGAACTATGGAACTTTACGACTTTGGAAAGCATGTTTTTTGAGGAACCAAAATTAAGCAAAAATTTGAAAAGAAAATTATGGTTGTGTAGATGCAACACATAACTAGTTTATATATCCAATTCCAATCGAAAACTAATACAAAGCAAGCTAAACAAAGAAACAGCACAATCCAATCAATGCATATTCCTTTTTGCACAAAAGCCACATTGAATGCAAAGGGAAAAAGAAAAGAAAAAAAAATAGACATCTGACGGTACACCAAACTCACCTACTTATAGGTTCTGTAAATTGATACCTCAAATCTTTTGAATCCAGACACGGGATCTTTCAATCAACGTCAACTTTGAATGGCGCATATTCATCCTAGGACATGACTCCATCATTATAAGATATACTAGAAAAAATGAAACAAGAACCAACAAATGAAATTAAAGAAAGATCACATAAACCATACCAGCACAAGATCCACAACAAGCCAAGAAAAAAACAAAAAAGGATGGTAAGACCATTAACTTTATAAAGTTACAAAATTGGGGGAAAAATTAGAAAACAACACAGCATGCAAACAAAGGAAAGTTATCAGAACCTGAACCACAGTAAAACCAGAAACTGAAGAAGAAAAGTTGTTGCTTGACCTTACCCACTGGTGGAGGGAAGAAACACAGTGAATAGATGGAGCTGCTTCCACAATTCAAAAACTACTTTAAGCATCTTTCTTCCAGAAGTAACTCTATTACAACCAGATGCCTACTTCATATCCAACAACAATCAGGTCTTCCTAATTCCCCCTTTCACTCATTTTGACCCCAAGGAGTGAAAAGTTTTTGCTCGATTTTACCCACAGGTGAAAAGATGAAGTTGCTTCTAGAATTCATAAAACTGAGCCTCCTTTTCCAGAAGTAACTACATAAGATTCAGATGCCAACTTCATATCCAACTACAACCAGGTATCTTTCTAATTCCCCTTTCACTCATTTTGACTCTCAGCCATGAAACATCCAACCACCTATCTGCTGCTGCATAGATGTCAGACAACAAAACATAATTACCACCATGGAGAGGCTCAAGCTCAAAAAGTCTTTCTGCAATTTCTTCACCTAGTTCAATATCCCCATGTTGCTTACAAGCCCTCAGAAGTGCACCCCAAGCACCAGCATGAGGCTCCACGGGCATTGATTTCAGGATCTCATAAGCATTTTCAAGCTTTCCTGCTCGACCAAGAAGATCAATTAAGCATGCATACTGATCTGGAGAAGGATCAAGAGAGTATTTCTTAGACATAATGTCAAAAAAATGACAACCCTCCTTAAGAAGGCCAGCTCGACTGTAAGCTGTAAGAATAACCGTGAATGCTACATTATCAGGCACAAGCCCTTCACTAAGCATCCTATCAAACAACACAACAGCCTTTTGACCGTGTCCATGGATGGAAAGGCCATGTATCATTGAGCAGTATGAAAACACATTACGTTTAGTCATCTGCTCAAATAATGTTGTTGCTCTTTCCAAGTTGCCGCACTTGGCATTCATGTCAATAAGAGCCACAGCAATGTGATCTTGATTAAGATCAAAAGTGCTTCTTCTCATGTAAGAATCAATCCATTTTGCCGATTCCAGACAGCCTAATTGAGAACAAGCAGACATCAAACTCACCATTACATGTGCATCTGGTTTAATCTTTGCAGACAGCATGTCATCGAATATCTTTAAAGCCTCATTAGGCTGCCCATTTTGTGAATAACCTGATATTAATGCAGACCATGAAACAATATCTTTCTCCTCCATCTGCTCAAATAACATCCTTGCAGATGCCGTGTCACCAGCCTTAGCATACCCATCAATCATAGTGGTATACGATTCTGCAGTTTTCCAATTCTCCGGCATCTCAGCAAACAATTCCCTAGAACTTTTCAAATCACCAACCTTGACAAACCCACTGATCATGGCATTCCAGGAAACTGAATTCCTATTAGGAATTTCATCAAACAATTTCTTAGCCTCATAAACATCTCCAATATCCCAATACCCCACTAACAAAGCTGTCCACGATACCACATTGTCCACACATGTCTCACGCATTTCATCAAACACCTTACGAGCACACTTAATTTCCTTGCACTTCCCATAAAAATCCACCAAACTGGAACCAACATAAACATCAATACCAGTCCCACACTTCACTACCAGCCCATGAAGAGTCATTCCTTCCTTCAAAGCTAAGTCCTTGGCACAAGCCTTGATCAATGGAGGAAAGGTACAATGATCGGGCACAACATTTAAACTCATGTTCATTCTTCGAAAAACCCAAATAGAATTTACCAAAGAAGAGTGTTTAGAGTAACCGTTAATAATGGCATTCCAAAGATAAACATTGGGTTGAACAACCCGTTCGAAAACATTGGTGGGGTACCAAAGATTGGAAGTTAGAGCAGTGCAGTGGGAGATAAAATTTGTAATCAATTTGTGGTCTTGCTCTAAGCCTTTCTGGATGATTTGGGCATGGACTTGTTCAAGATATGGAAGAGTTCTGCAAGTTTCTAAGAGATTCTTCAGCAATGGCGGTGGTCTAGATAAAGCTGATGAAAAAGACGACATTGACGATAACACTTGGAAATTTTCCGATCAAGCTCATACTAACAGGGAAAGTTTTGGTAGTCACTGGCTGATGAAACTCATATGAATGGCGATTGCTAGAGTGGAGCAGTTTCTGTTACGCCAAATTCGTATTTTGGATTTTGCTTCACCGGTAATTACAAGCATGGTTCCAAGGAAATGGAGAGAAATGACAAAAACAGCAGCCTATTCACCCAAAACAAAAAGCCCAATAGCGGAGGACCAACTATGTATAGATGAAAAGATTACAGAAGTGTAAGTAAATAGTAAGAATTTAAAAAATTAGATTTAGATAAAGTTTAATAAAAACTATTAAATATGTGAAATTTATCAAGGATTTAAAGATAGAGTATAATGTGTTCTGGGTAACAGTTTTTAAAAAATAAAAATATATAAAATAATAATATATTTAAATTAAATTAAATTTTAATTGAAAATAAAATTAAAAAATTTCAATTAACCTTAACTATATAATATAAAATAACATTTTTACAAAAATTACATTATACTAATATAGCTATTAAATTAAAAAAGATTCAAAATATTAATATACACCTACATGTGGTTTAATCTTTGTAATAACACCCCAATTCTTCAAAGATGGGTTCTGGTTCAGATATCCAATTTCATGTTTGAGTTGAAGCCTGAAGGCAAATGCATTAAGTATTACATTGGATAACCAATCCTCATCCCCTCCCTCGAGGTCATACATGTTAATTGCTACAATCATTTTTTTAAATATTTTCTTCATATAACCCTTTACTAGATAATATGTCTACGTATAATGTACTCTATTCGTTTTAAATTATCAGTCCATTTTTTAATGTAATCTTTGTCCTAAATTATTTATTTCTTTAAAAAATTAAATTTTAATATTTTAAATTTATTCATATTTAATAATATTCTATTTCCCAAATATATTAAAATATATTATCTCCGTCCTAAAAAGAATATAAAAATTTTTTATTTTTATTATACTAAAATATTTATCAATTTTATAAATTAATAATATATTTATTACGTATATTTTTAATTTACCCCTCCTTCAACTACTTAATAAATATTTGACTCATTAAATATGTGTATTCCCAATCCAATTAATAAAGGTTTACTTTTATTTAAAGATACTCCATCCATCCACAAATAATTGGCCTAATTTTCTTTTTGATTTGTCCAAAAATAACTGTCCACTTTCTAAATATAAGTTGTATTTAATTATTTTTTTTAATTTTATCCTTAACACAATTTTCTATTAATTAATTAATATTACAATTACCTATATTAAAATTATTTTAACCAACAATAAAATTACGTTATCCTATAAAATTAGTCAAAAGTATAATTTAATGAGGTGATATTGGTGAAAAGAAGAGGGAGACATGTAATTATTTGAGTGATGTAATTAAAGAAGTGGTGGGATTTAAATTAATGAAGTGAGAAAGATAATAAAAAATACTCCAAAGGGTATAGTGGACATTTTAATCATTTTTATTATAAAATTTCACAATTCCTTAATATGCGTAATTTTTACAACTTGACCAATTATTTGTGGACGAATGGAATATAATAGTCTATTTTCTATTATAGTTATATAAGTTTTAACAATTCTTTAATTTGTGTGTCATTTGCTAGATTGACATCCTTTTTAGGACGGAGAAGTAGTCAAAGACTCATTTTACGAGTTCTGTTGTTCATACTCATTTCGTTAATTCTCAAGAAACATCAATAGCAATTTAGAGAGAAAATTAAATACTCAACAATATTTTGACTCATTTTCTAGTAATAATTTAATACTTAGAAAAGAGAAGTACTCCATTCGTCCTAAAAAACATGTCAATCTAACAATGGCACAAATTAAGAAATTGTTAAAATTTACATAATTATAATAAAAAATGACTATTATATCTCTGAATAAAAGTAAATCTTCATTAATTAATTGATAATACACACATATTTAATGAGTCAAACATTTATTGAATAATTGAATGAGAGATAAATTAGAAATATAAGTAATAAATGCATTCCTATTTTGTAAAATTGACAAGTATTTTGATACAACAAAAATATAAATTTTTGACATCATTTTTATGACGAAGGGAGTAATTTAGAGTTATATCAAAGTTTAAAATTTATGTACTTTTTAATATAAAGAGAGATACTTATCATTGAATTTTAATGATAAAAATGAAAGAGAATGTTTAATTAATTAAAAATTTTATTTTTCTTAATTTTTGCGTAATCGGTTAAAGTAGACATATAATTTGGGACAAAAAGAGTACTTTTTGTAATTAAAATAATTAAGGAACTACTAAAAAAATGGTTAATTAATTACCCTTTGGGCAAAAAAATACCTATAATTTGGAATGAATAAAAAAGAAAAAAGAAACTAGGTCTATTTTTGTAAGATAAGAGAAGTATTATTTTTTAATTAAATATAAAAAATATATATATGTTTGTCTAAGTTGGACGCAGTTATGAAATCAATATTCAAATAGACTTCCATTAAAAAAAAAAAAATCAAATAGACTGGTTTAGGAGGGACTTCCTAAATGAGATTTAATGTTGATTGAACTTATTATGTAAGTACACCCAACAAAACTAAGAAAGCTTTCAAGAATAACCTTTATATTCGGAATGCCTTCTACCTGTAGATTGAAATCCTCGTTCTATTCCATTATTAGGAGGGAAAAAAATTTACATTTGGTAGATTTTTTTTTTTTTTTATGAAAATAAAATTTAACATAGCATGACCTAAACTCCTGGTTATAAAATATTTAGTTTTGATTTTTTTAACCAAAACTAAATATTTAGAATTTTTTTTTAAAAGACAAATACATGGTATACCAATGAATATTTTTTATTTTTTTTATAAGGTAAATAAATCTCTATACCTAAGCATAAATGTTATTCTCTAATGATATCGGCAATTAACAAAATTAAATTTAAAAGAGATTAGCACTTTTTAATACTTTTATTAGTTTTTTACAAGGCAAAGCTTGTTTAGTCCATGAACTTGAAGCCAACCTGCCCCACGCACCCACCAAAATAACTTCTTTTTTTTTACTTGATAGACAAGGAACATGGATAGGGAGCTAAATTGACTTCAAATGAATGATTTCCTTTTCTTGTTATCAAATTTCTTGTTTTGATACATCAAAAGATCACAAATTCTTGAAAACCAACACAATTTTGTATTCACTATTTCTCCAATGAATGCTGTTTACACTCTCTCCCTGCTTCATGAATATGATTCTACCTCCAAACGATATTTGGATCACCAAACTGCGTGGCTAATCCATCCCATCTCTTTCTACAATACCTTCTTCATCTTGTCTATCCAGTGCACTTGTCTCACACCAGGGTCTCTCTTCCACCCGGTATATGCACATTCTGGAATCTTATGCTTTCTTGATGGCAGCGGAAACTGCTTGATCTTCATTGAATAACTACACCAGGTAGGGGCATCCGCCGGTCTCCAAAGGTACACATGATGCAGAAGAAGGAAGATCAGCTGTACTCGTTACCTCATCACAATAGAACTGTCTGTAGGTGGTGATTCTTTCCGACATAAACAATCTGGCAACGGGTTCACATAAAATGCCTCCTCTGAACGAAATCTTTCCGTTCCTTTTGTTCCTGCAATGGGGCCTTTTCTCTTCCTTGGGGACCCTTGCCTGAAGAATCAGCATTTACCAAAAGATAGAAAAGACAATGATTTAATATTAATAATATGAAATTGAAATCATCAGAATCTTTTGTACGGCTACATCTGTGGTAAAAGCAATGTAATGCTCAAATCCTTAAAGGAAGTGCAGACCAGACATCCTTACCAGCACCAGATTGTCATGGATATCGAGATCAAACAAATCATGATGGGCGGGGTTAATTTCAGAGGAGGTAGTTAAGCCATCAGTATTACACAAGAAAGTGAGAGAAGGAACGTTCAAGAGCAAGTTCTTCAAGTGATAAGAACAATCAAGTATCAAATTAAACCCCCAGGACTTTTATGCACCCTAAGATGGTTTAATGTTCAGAAAGGATCTTTTAATGAGGTAACTCTGAGAAGCAAGACTAAAAGATGATGACAGATTGCTCTCGGGGAAAATGTCATATTGATGCCCCCAAGAGTCTGAGCAGCAGACTGTTACCAACTAGTATGTATTGGAGAAAGAAATAACCCACATACCGACGTTTATGTAGCTCAATGACTCGATTTGCCAGATTTTTGCCTTCTTTCATTGTTCCCAACTCAATTTTGTCAAAAAGACGGACAAGGGCTTTCCTGATAAATCAGAATGATAAACACAATAATTTTGGTGCTGCTGGGAATGACATGAAGGTGATCAAATCTAAGTTAAATAGCATACCTATCAGGTGAAATAGTTTTTCTATGACCTAGAAAACGACGATGACCCTCAACTGCCCTCGCCATGTTCCCCGAGTATGAAGGAATAAATATGTTGCTCTCAACCGATACAATATAGTCCAGCGCAGCCATTTGGGAAGCATGATTTTTAAAAGGTTCCAGCTCCTCTACTGATGCCAACTTTTCCTGAAAAACACTCGTAATATGTGAGCCACCTGCAGGAATCAGCATGCAGAGCATCTACACTCCAGATATGGAATCTTGCACATAAAGAATTATTCTAAAAATTGATAATCTTATAAAGCAAATTTTAGACTACCAGAATTTTCTTCAGTGGCTTGGGATAAGTTTTCACATCGTGGACTATATACAAAGAACTGATATTTAATGTCCATACACAAGTTTCAATGAACTAGATAATATACATAATATATCTTGTTATCTTTCTATTTTGCTAATATTCTGTGTATTTTTACTATAAATAACGTTTGATTTAAATATACTTATACAAACTTTTGATTTTTGTCGGATACTGAGATAAGGCAGCCTTAGATACTCACATACTCAGTAATTGATCACCCCTACTGACTTTCCAGGTTATCTATTAACTATTCTTCCAGTTGCAGCTGATAATCTCAAGCAAACACCAACTCTACTAAAATGTTCAGCTCAATCAGTTATATCCTGCTAACTGAGGTATTCAATGTAGACTAAGCAAATCCTAAAAGCTAAAGAGATTCCAAAATTTTAGGCTAAGCCAACTCAACTCAAAAGTTCTACTCAGTTATATCCGTGTGTTATTTTGCCACTTTAAAGTAAACTATGTTGTAAGTACTTCAAAGAGAAGAAACGTGAGGGCATTTTGACCTGGTCAGTATTGAAACATCCCACTTGGCTGTTTGAATCCATGTAAGAAGAAATAATTTAATCAAGATCAAGACAAATTCTATTAACCAGATAAACCATGTCTATAAAAAAATTACTTCTATAATCCCTCCCACCGTCTATAAATAACCAAAAATAAATCCAGTGAGGAACAAGAGGAGCTTTATCCTATATAACTATCCAAGGAAATGTGTTTTGACTTAAAGTTACATCCTGGATCTTTCAAAAAGGAAGTAAACTAAATTGAAAGACAAGAATGATAAGGCTGGGTAAACTATAAAGAAGAAAAAGGACAGAAGAAAAATATGACACGCTTTAAATGCATTGAAAGAGCCATCAGATATATAGAATATGAAGAAATGCAATCAGTGTCAGTGTCAATCCGAACATGCTACAATCCTTATGAATTCTTCTAAGCCGTGCAATCAGTGTCAAGATGATCAGGCACATCAATGGAGATATTACTCCAAAAAAAGGAGGTGAAGTTTAAAATTATGGAGGTCCAGTCAAATTTCATTCATAAATGTTGATTGAATCTTTAATTACTTCAGGACTTCATTTGAGTATGCAGGTTGCTTCTTTATCAACAAACATTTCAGAACTCAAATAGGGCTAAGGCTGTCTTTGAACTTTACCCCGTGAAAACTGCTGTAAACCCAAAGACTTTGATTATGTTTTTAACTTGTTGTAAAACTTCGCAAACCTAAAGAGGATATTTGGTTCCATTTCTTTTCTGGACCTTAAGTCAGCACAAGCACTTGTCTCAACAGACAGAGGAAACCAACACCCTTGACCTGGTGGTAATGCACATACACACAAGTAAAATATCATCACAAAGGTCAGTACAATGTAAATCCACATTCGTACCTTGTTCATCAACAATGGATATCGTGTGTGCAAATCCACCATGTGCGCATCACCACCATATATCTCTCCAGCAGCAATATATATGGGCGTGTTTGATGGAAAACCAAGAGCCTTAAGAAAGATTCCAACTTCTTTTGGAGTCAAAGGACAGTAGCCTTTGGCTCTCTGCTCTACAGGATCAATTTCTTTTACTTTCCACCAGGAGGTATTTTCCCTACAAAACCAATGGTAAGTGAAAACCAAGAGGTTGGTATAAGGCAGAGTCTTTCAAAGATCAGATGCATATATAACAAACCATACCTAATTGTCTTTAGTTCTTCAGCTTCTTCAGTGGATAAATCATGTGTGCAACCACTAAAGGCAAGCATATCTTTTTCATATCGTAAATGTAGAGCAATGTAGGGGCCATAGGCTCTCATTCGATCCACCAGTAACTACAGAATATGAAACAACAAAAGGTGTTGACAAAGAAGAAAGCGAAGAGAAGCCAATAAAACTTAATCCAGCACTGAGCTTAAATTCTACCTTTCCCATTGCTTCAATACTAGGAGCAAAACGGAGGGCTTCGTAACAAGCGCGACAACGTAACTTCTGAATATATGGTGGCAGATTATTGTTTGCTAATCGAGAATCAGACTTTGCTGCTCGAATGACCTGAGCATTTCGTATTTTCATTTAGTTGCACCAGCATAGCATAATTACCGATCTAAGCAGCAATATTATACTTTTGCTAGATATACCTGATATTCTTCCCATATGCTAGCAATCTCTTCTTCATAGTATTCCACACCAGACCAACTTCGGAAGTGCTTAACTGCTCTAGTAGCTGTTGCAAGTTCTTCAGGAAGATTATTGATAATTTTTATATCATTGGCCAAAGAGTTAATAAAATGATCTTCGTCAAAAACATCGGAGAAATTACTGTAGTTCAAAAATAGTGGAACCAAATGTCAATATAACTGCAACATACAATGTTACAATAGGGACAAATAGAATAAAGAATGTAGGGGGGGTGCGGCAGGGGAAATATAACTGGAAACCAGATTACATTTTTTCCTGGCCCTAATTATCTAAAACCAAGCAAAGGTTGTACCTCGTGTCATGCCAAAAAGAGCGTTTATCAAGCTCTGGAATCACAAGAGTTGCATTTATAATACGTGCAACAGCAACCATGTCGCAGATCTGCAAAAAACCAATCATATTCTTCAAGTTTCAATCTGATTACCAAAAGAAAATCTTCGTGATTTAAAATAAAGGTACCTACATGAATAAAAAATGAATTCCTTATGATTGTTATGCCATCAGATATGAAAGAAACAAAATGGATGGTCCATCCCATATACACACCACTGTTTGGATTCTTCTTTTTAACAAACAATTGAAATCGGCAGATTCAGTTTTTGAAAAAAGACACTTCAGAACATATGTAGTTAGCATTCTGAAGACATACAAGTCACAAAAGATCTGTATTTAACATTCTATTTCAAATGGCACCAATGAAATTAAAAGGTAAGGCTACTAAAGTCCAGTTTGAACAGACACACTTATCAACAATGTTTCCTACATTAAAATAGTATGCAAATGGAAAGTCACCCAATTATCGACAAAGGTTCACAGAAAGTTACTAGCTAATTCTAGGTATTCAGATTTCCAATTATCAAGTTCTCCAATTGAATGCTGATAGAAATCATTTCACTGTTTTAAAGTGCTGCCCGAGTCACAAGCAGTATTCTGTGTCTCTGGATAAGGAACGTGTAAATGCTTGTCTGCCAAAACTGCTGTTATTAGCTTAGACCATTTTCCCTTACCTAACAAGGTATATGAAGCATGATATTTTCTCCTCCCCTAACTACCATATATGGAAGCTCATTAGACAAGACGAAATTTACATCATGATTCTGAGAAGTTTGACAAGATTTGAAAGCAGCGCCAAATGGACCAATGGGTAAAAGGGATGAGAGAAAAAGAGTAATATTTGTAAATAATGAAACAGAGATAAGTTCAAGGGTTTGTAGCAGCTTTGTCAGAGGGGGGGGGGAACTGAAAACAACTCCAAGTATGTCTAACATACATTTGTTTTATTTGCACAAATAAATGAAGTACTAATTTTAATTGCTTCCAATGCAGGAGTGCATTCAGAACACTAGAATCATAATACCAGACATTAACAATCCAAATGAAAAACAGATACATTTCGTGAAAAGACAGACATGCAAAAAACATTAAACAAGAATCAGATCAGAAGTTAATTAAAAAAGAAATAAGAATTCCGCTAGTTTCGGAGTACGAAAAGAATACAAACCCCAGCTCTCATTTGATTTAGCCCACCATTTGCATGAACCAACAAGTAACCTCGAGACTCTGGAGGAGCTGAAGATTAAAATGAAATGTTATCACCACTTAAAAAAACCAGGTAAACAAGTCGAAGTAAAAGGCAACTGTGTCCAACATGTGTAGAGTAAATGCAAACTGAAAAATAACTTACATGTGTAATTTTCACTTGGGGCAACACAAGGCTGATAGCCCCTATTTGGCAGTGGCTTCCATAACTTGTCCAAATCTGAAGGCCCGCTTGCACCATCCAACTGTCAAATCTAAAGGAGTGAAAACACGAAAGATGCATGACTACTCTGTATCAACTTATGCACCAACATCTACGACACTAGATACCAATACAGGTTCTAATTCAATCACTAAATCTTCAGTTTTTTTAATATGCAAAAATGTGTATTAGAAAATAAAATAACCAATTGAATAGCATAAATTAGGATAAGCACAGCACCTTGTGGGTAGTGTGAGAAGCCTTCTGTACATGGCGCGGTACAGATTCTTCTAGCCAGCCTTCTTCTGTTGTTAGACTTTGATATCCAATTTCATGTTGCTACAAAATTAAAGCATCCAGATCGGTACTTAATTCAAACCCCACTATCCAGGAGAAAATTCCAAGAAAGACAATGAAACAAGCCCAATGAAATTATCACTTTGATCCCAAATTAAAATTAACAAAACAATCACATACAATTTCCAACCCGCATACAAAATAATATCTCGCCGAAGATATGAACTTTTAGTTAATAAAACGCCACTAGAAACAATCTGGTAGAAAAAACCACCTCACAGGGAGGAAGAAGGGGCTCCCCAACACAAAGGAAAAGAAACCTTTTTGACAATGCAAGTGAAAAACCAAGAAAAAGACAAAAATTCACCTAGGCAGATCAATAAATCCAAATAACAGGAAGACAAGATCAATATGCAACTTGAAGGGAAGAATCATAACAGAAAATGCGACAAAACCCGGAAAAGGAATTGAAAAAATAGCAAGATTTATATAAAAGATTGAGGCTCCGTTCCCAATCCAAACAAAGGAGAAAAAAATATTCAAGCAAAAAGACCAGAGTGAGCATCCGTACCATGGTAGGCAACTTGGTGACTTCAGAGCGAGGGAAGACCACCTGAACGTGAGCGGACAGCAGAGCCATCAAGGCTATTGTCGCTATTGCGCAGGTAAGCACCTTCCTCAGCACCACCACCGTCTTCCACTTCCTCTTCTGCATCACTGACCGTATCTAAAACCCTCTAAACCCACATCTATTTAATCAACTAATGCCAGTATTTACACAAAAAAATATGTATAAAACTCTAACTCTGCTTATAATGAGAGAAAAGTAAGGAATCTGCTGATGATTTTGATGCTTTCTTGAATTGAGAGTTCTAATTTCTGCTGGGTTCTTGAAAATTTCTCTCCCTATGAAGCCAAGGCTTGTATGTTGGGTCGGTTATATAAGTAGACGGCATTTATATACAGTTCAATGACTGAGCAACCGGAGGGGACAATGGGACAAATGGAAAATAAGAAGGGAAGAGAGAAAATTTTCGCATGGGATCAAATGCCCAATGATAATATATTGGACGTCAAAATCGAATTATTATTTAGTGTGGATGGAAAATCAATTATTGATTTCTTGAATTAGACGGATTTTACAACTATTGGTAATTCTTCTCATTTTTCTTTGATTAAGGAGGAAGTCCTGAAGGCGAATCTCCCACTCGAGCGTCGAGGCTCCACGACTGGGTGAGTTGTAAATCGGGATGTGCACCAGCGGTAGGTACATGAGGGAGATGACCTACGAGCAGACGCCCAGATAAAAATCGAACCCGCGTTCTGTGGCCAGTCCCATTACATGACTCATCACCTAGGCCTTCTCATTTTTCTAAGCTTTACCTCAAACGTAGGGTGACTATTTCCACAATTCCACCCTATACTATTTATTTTCTCTATTTTTAGGTAAATTTTAAAAATTTAACTTTGACCCAGTAAAAATTTACCTCTACGTCACTTCTCACTGTCACTTTTTTTTGTCAATATTTTAATACTTTCTCAATTTAGCTAGAGCATTTATTAGAGTTGTTTAATTTTTTCTCTAGGGCCATTTGGGGGTACGAAAATTCAAGGAAATGCAACGATAAAATATATATTAATCTAAAAAAATTATTAAATATGTAGAGTTAGATATAATTTGAAGTAAGAGTCAATGATAAAATATGATGTATTGTGATAATATGACCGTTTTTAAAAAATAAAAATTATTTAAATTATTATTATTTTAAATTAAATAAAAGCTTTGGATTAGGGAGGATTTCTTCCCAATTACACCATTATAATTTTATAATTTGTAATTTGGATATTGATTAATCAAATTATAATTTTTTTGCTTCTTTATTCTTGTTCTGATTTTAGTCTTAATTCGTTATAATTTACCCAAAAAAATTGAAGAAAAAGATTTGATGTCTTGCTAGTAGGATAATCTTAAATTCATATTATTGAGAAAAAGTTAGCAAAAAAATAGTAAAAGTAAGACGTTCAATATGCCACATATGATGGAAAAGATTGAGTTCTTATCCAATTTAACAAAAATGGAAATAAGGTTGCTAACGGTTATATCCTATTATATATTTAGAAGAATCATAGGATGGAGACTTTGCTATAAAATTGGAGTGCTATGAGTATTATATATTTTATTTGAACAAAGCATTTAAAAAAAAAAAAGAAAGAGTTTTTAATCAATTTTGCTATTGACGTATAGGTATATGTCCGCTTACATTTACTGGAGAGTTGAAAAGAAGAAGTCAAAAAATAGAAATTATTTGTAGAAGGTTATATGTCATTGAAAAACATAAAAATAAAAATTTAAAAACTTCAATCTTATCAAGAATTGTCTATTAATAAATTAAATTATCAGCTTATTATAAAATGTAAATATGTATAATTTCATATTTTTAAGTGAGTATTACAATAAAATTTGCAACTTAATTAGTTTACCCCTTCCAGGAAATATATGGTACTAAGCAAGGTTGTTTCTTTCAATAAAACTAGTAAGCAAAATAAGTTACATAAATTCCATTAATCTATCTTTTTTTTTCTTTTATACTTTTATCTTTTAGTTTTTTAGTGCTAAAATAAATTACAAGCAAATAATATATTAATTATTTTGGTGGGTCGGTGGATTGCCATGTCATTTCCATTCTTGCTAAATTCTCTTGACTAGTAACAGTTCAAAGTATGTTTAAGTATAACTTAATTGGTTGTGACTCTTTTAATAATTTATATTGTGAATTAATAGTTACCGATTAAAATTTCTTTTCATTCGATTATTCTTATTATAGAAAGTAAGTCGAAATTGATATGAATATCCTGTAAGACTAGTCAATAGATTCCATAAATAATTAGACAAAACTTAAATACTTATTTTACTCGAACACCTGAATCATATATATTTCTTAAAAAAAAAAAAAGAAACCGTCCAAAGAAGGATAAAGATTGTAGTTCTTGCATAAGTTTTATTCAAATAAAATGGAAATTTTAGTGATGTAATGCTACACATTGCTTATGTCATATGGAAATGCAGGAAAAAAATATCCGCTAGTGCTTAATTTGACTTTCTTCTGTTAAAAATTAAAATATTTTTTTAATAAATAAGTGAACATTTTTTTTGGCTGCAAATCCCCAGTTCTTCTAAGTTGAATTAATAGTGGTCAACTGAAGTGTGTGGATCTCAAGATCAGCCGAGAGGCAGGATGCATATTTTGGTTGGTTGGAGTATATTTTTTTGGTTTAATTTATAAATCATATTAAACCCACAAAGGATTTACAACCCCCCCGCCCAGAAAAAAAAGTTATACCTATAGGACAATTGAAATATTAGAAAAAAATTTCAAATTCACCAAGTCTTTTTTTTTTTTCTTTTTACCTTTCCTATTCTAAAACTTGGTCTCAATTATTTGATAATAAATCGTATATTAAATTAATATTAACATATAATATATTATGTGATTCTAATTCAAAGTAAAAAGTAATTTTAATAGAAATTATCGAAAAGAAGAATGAGCTCAAAAGAGGGAATAAGTTTTAACATCAATTTTCTTCATTCAATGTGAGATCTCATCTCTTCATTTCTGATTCCAACCCACCAAAAAAAAGAAAAGAAAAAGGGGGAGAAGGTGATGGCTTTTGGAACCTATCATTTCCCTATAGAGTATGAGCAATATACGATTTGACTTTTGAGCTACAAAAGCTGTAAATGTTGCATGAGTCGAAGGGTTTTGAATTAAACTTTGCGCATTTGGGACACAGAATTTGCAGGTTTCCGTTGAAACTTAGACACGGTTTCTGATTCACGGGGCGATGTTTGGCCATAGAGACAGGCATACATCCAATATCCACGACCAAACTCTGCCCCTCCTTATATGCAAAGTCGAGCCAAAATGAGTAATCAACCATAACTCCATGTCTACTAAAAACCTTTTTGGAGAGATGCAAAAAGAATAATAAAAATAAAAATAATTTCCTCCCTTCTTGGACCCAAAATAAATAAATAAATAAGAGTTCTCAAACAGCATCGACTTTCATATATCTTTAACACATGCTTAGGAATATTTGTGACAGAGTCACGGATCACAAAAGTTTTAAGACATCAGAAGCCAACATTTTGAGAAAAAAAAAAAAGAACCCTTGTGCCTGGCTTTGGTTTTGTCCCTGGGGTGGGGTGGGGTGGCGTGGGGTGCGGGGGAGGGAAATGGTTTGCTACACGTGATTGGACCGAAAAGGTTTTTGCATTGTCAGTTGGATTGAAGCAAAAAAAAAAAAAAGATATAGAATGAATTGGAAGAAGAAAGAATAGCGTAAGGTCACAATAGATTGATTGTCATTA
The DNA here is from genome assembly GCA_026120185.1 of Voacanga thouarsii. NCBI lineage: Eukaryota > Viridiplantae > Streptophyta > Magnoliopsida > Gentianales > Apocynaceae > Voacanga > Voacanga thouarsii. Next base: position 1,750,100 of record JANUWF010002144.1, read on the forward strand.
CTCATAACAAGTTCCAAGCAGCAGCCACACAAAAGTGATTTTGAGTCATACCTCTCTTGACGTCTCACTTAGGTAAGGAATCCGTCTCCTCGACTACTCACCCGTAGCCTTCCATTAAATCTCTATCCAACTCTTTTTTTTTTTAATTTTTTTATAAGATAAGACACAGAGGATGTGGATGAAATTTAAATCTTATTTTTTAAATTTTTTAATAAATTAAAATTTTTTCTTTGCCGCTAGTCTTATATCTATGTAATTTTATGAAAGGTTACAATTAATTAAATTTTTTTTTAAGGTGGTAAGTTCATCACGACTTTTATAAAAGAGATAAAGCACCTTATACTTTGACACATACGTAGCAAACTTCAATAGATAGGTGGGTCATGTGTCATATTCTTTTTCAATTCTCCTTTTTTGCCTTTGTTGGGGGAGTGGGCAGTTCATTTCAAGAAAAGAACAATGCACATGCAAATATAATAGTACATATGCTATCTAACTATTTTTTATTTCTTTTTTTGTTATTAATAAATGTAGAAGGCCACAGATGGTCACAGAATATAAATAGAAGACATTTATAATGCAAAAGATCACAAAATATAATGAGTGATCCTAATTAATTAGGCTATCACATTACTGTTTCTGATATATTGATCTAAATCTTACGTATCAAACTATTAAATTATTTTCATGGCAAATGTGTATATAATTGTAATTGAAGGCAATGGTTTTTAGATAGGATGAATCGAACCGACTGCTCAGGCTATGAATCGATATTATTATTGGTTCGATTTATTACTTTGGACTGTTTTTTTCAAAACTGTTATAAATTATTTAAACTATGTGGAACTGGTGGGTTGGACCGATAAATCATTGAGCCGGTTAGTTCGATACTGGTCCTACCAGTCTATTTTAAAAAATAAATTAAGAGAGTAAAATTTAAAAGTGTGTTATTAATAACCTAAAAATGACTATTTTTAATTTTGTAGTTGTGAATTGTTTGTTTTATTGATAATTTATTATTTTATTATATTATATTAATTATGAATTTAAATATTTATAATTTTATGGGTTTAAATTATACTATATTATTAATAAACTTTGCTCTTTATAATAATTATATTTTTAATTTTAAAATTATAATATTACCAATTTAATTACGATTCAATTATGATATAATTACAATTAGATCATTAAATCGTAAACCGATAAATTTTCCCACTTGATATTCGGTTGGTTTCTGAAAACATTTATTGAAGGTACACAAAATTGCTGTTTGGCATATTAGACTTTGCAAAAGATATTTATTGTAATTTGGAAGAAATTCTTAGTGGACTTGTTTTAGTCTGTGTAAACCACAATTATTAAATATTGGTATTTTTTTAAAAATAAATACAACATGTAATACATATAATATAAGTGTCTGAAACATATGACTTAAAAGGCCTGGCTGAGAATTTTCATTAGTTTATAAGAAATTATAATTAATTAAACTTTACTAATATTCTTGGAAATTCTTTAAAGTAGAAGAGGTGTTATAGAGTTGTTTTATAAATTTGGTAGAGTTGCTCCTCCAAAAAAAAAAAAAAAAAAAAGGAATATAACTTAACTTTTGTTTTAACATTTAGACATGCTTGTATTCTAGATTTTTAACTTTATTATACATTCTACGATTAATTTGTTGCCAAAACTTGGTCACATAAATATATGAAAATGTTAAACATAAATAATTTATGTTGTAATCCTTTGACCTTAATATCTTTCTACAACATCCAAAACAGGCCTTTTTAACTTGTAAAATCAGATTCAGAAATGTAAAGTTGAGAAATACTAATAAACATTGTATGTAATTTGTCTATTTTTGTGTTCTTGCCAAATCTTTAGGGCTATCCCATATGGTTGCGGACCTCAACCAGGCTCTTTTTTTTTTGTTTTTCCTTTTCTTTTTTCTTTGCCTTTGCTGAATAGGAATTAAATGTTATTCTTACTCATAAAGATTTATACATATTTACGAATCTTAATATCTATATATTAAATGATTAAATTGTTCAATTAAAAAATTAAGTGGGTCGAAAAAAGAAAATTTTTTGTGAACAATGAATACGTACATCCATTTGGCTTTGTCAATGTAGTTTTGCTTGCGAATTGCGATGCTTTAGGCTTTTGCGTATGGTACAAGTTGGATCGATAGACATAGTCAACTTTTACCCTTTCCAGAAGTTGAAGAATGGCTCGAAGACATCTTGGAGAGCTTTCATCTGGAAAGACCTTGGTGGGGAAAAAAAACCATATTTTCTTTGCATTTTTCCAATTTTTAGTTTACTTTTTCATTGCACATAGGTCTTTTTTCTATTATCTAAAACGAAGTCGTGGAAGACTTTGATGGGAGAAAACCATTGACTTCAATATTTCGAGGTAAAATCACAGGAAGATTTTTTAAATGTTAATTTTATGCATATTGCTCAATAATTTCCAATAAAGCAATTGTTTTTCATAGGATTGAAAACGTCAACAAAATAACTTAAGAACACAATTGTAACAAAGGCTATCATAATGGCCAACCATTGTAGTTCAACTCATACTGGTATGTGTAAATGAGCGAAGATCGTACGAATTTGAATTCCGTGAAGAGATCTATCAATTAATTTTACTGGTTGTATGATTAGTCAGAATTTATTTAAATTAGTTTACATTCTTACCGACTAAGATCGCGATATGAGTTTTATCTAATACGCATTCAATGAGTAGCGACGACTAGCTTCCTCCTGTCTTATGAAAAATTTATTATGAAACAAGTCATATTCTAATAATATGTTTATAATTTTTCACCTTATATATGTTATCCTTGCAACTATCATTTCTGCGAACTTAGTAGGGACAGAACTATTACTTTAAATTTGTGGAAGCAAAATCATAAGAAAAATGTTATAATTTTTAAAAATTTTTGGGAGGCAAAAAATAATTTTATACAAACTTTTTTTCTAAAGAGAATTAATCAATTTTTGAAACTTTTCCATGCGATAGACAACAACCCCCACCTCCTAGGTTTACAACTGAAACTCGATATTGTATGAAAAAGTAAGTATTTATTAGTAATGAACATTTTAATATCTTATCTAATACCTTATCTATTACATCAATAATATGGTTGTATATAAAACAATGTTATTAATATAATAAATAATGTAATATAAGATCTTAAGTCATATTTATTACTTGCATTAATTAAGATGTAAGTATCCATGCTTTGTAACTCCAATGATATTAACTTAATAGTATTGTAAATGTCAATTCAGCCTCAAACCAAGTTGTTCTTTGGTTCGTTACCCCGAATGCCACTCAAGAAATGGAACCATCAAAATCAAGAAGTTTCAATTCCCACCTTGTCTAAATCTTCAAGTCTTTCCCTTGGAAGTCAATGTGTATTGACTGAGTCTTTTCTGAAGCAGTATGCAATCTTGTTTTTTCTAGTCTAGAAAACCCAATTTTCTTGGGTTCATAAGAGTGCTAGTTAGACCTGAATCAAATATAAATGGTGAATTGGTGATGTTGGCTTGGGTTGTTGGATTTGCAAGTGGAGAACAAGTTTGATGATATAAAAATTGGAGATGAAACAGCAGAGTGAGTCACTTCACACTTTGATTAGACAGTCTTGTTTGGAATCATTAGGGTTTAGTGTGTGGTTGTGGTAGTAAACCAAGAACCATATATTATTAAGATTTGAGGAGGCACCTAACTGGGAAAACGACTGCAAAGGAAGAGGAGGAAGGAGGAGAAGACTGGTGGACTTGCACTTAGCAAATAGGTGGTGGTGGTGGAACTAATTATGGTCACCGTTGGGCACTGAATGGGATATGGGTTGGTTCCGTTTTCACTACTGGTGATTCCGCCATAACTTAAGAATTGTCATGTTTGTCCCTCCTTGTACTTTATTTATTTATTTTTGCTAAGTAAAGTCTTCCATTCAAATAAAATAAATTACATAAAGATTAAAAGATCTAGAGTAATAAGGAAATTACTACACTACAAAGATCTTAAGTAAGTATAGTACAAGATATAGAAAATAAAAAATAAATATACAAAAATCAGCTCTTAATCTTCTGTATTGTCATTCTTAAACTTCAATGCAGAAACTTAAACTCACCTAGATTCGTAAACAGCAATTGAAAAGGTTCTAGACATATAGAAACCTTGAAAACCACATAAGAAAAAGATAAGACCTAGAAGGAGGGCCTAACTGAATGGGTTTCAAAGTTACTCCGAGTAAACGGAGTGGAGAGCTCTAATCCAAACAAATTGAGAAAGGATGTATGCCAAAGAGCTTTCGATCTTAATAAATAGGATTGTACAAGTTATTTGTGCAAGGAATTATTATTATACATGTATTATAATGAGCTATTACATTTGCTTCGTATATAATATTTGTTATATTTAAAAAAAATTAATTATCTATCATTTTATAATATTAACAAGTAATTTATTTTTTTCTAATTTTATCCTTTTCATTTATTAATCTAGTTATCCAATAATTGGTTTTCAATTTTGTACACTAGTTCTAGTATCTTCAATCTTTTAAATTTTTTATTTTTTACATTATCTTTAAAAAAATTAATCTATTTGGTCCTTAAAGTTTAGAGTTTGTAATGTTTTCATCATTAATATTTTTTCTACTATTATAGTCCTTAAGGAAATTACAATCTGCGTAATCTCCAATTCTTTTTTTATATAAATTTTGATTAAAAAAAATCTTTTTCATTATACGTGATTAATTGATATGTCTATTTTTCTCTTAAAAGAAAATTCACTTGTAATAAAAAAGATTTTTTTTAAGTTAAAATTTACACAAAAAAGAGAACTAAAAATCACTTAGCAGGTTATAGTTTCATTAAAGATTATAATGATAGGGAAAAAATTATTAAAGACAAAAATATTACAAACTCAAAATTTAGAGAACAAATAAGCTAACTCTCCTTACCTTTAATCTTTTCTATATAACTCTTCGCTTCTCTATGAATAGGGGGAAAAGGAGAAAAAACTAATTAATTGGCATTTCATTTTCATTAAATTAAGTGAAGAGTAAATTAATCTTTTTTAAATCTTATATTAGTAATTCCTTACTTTGTGTGAATTTCTCAAAAGTGACAAATATAAGAAAGAAAGGAGAATATATTACAAGAAAAATACTCCTCCCTGTTCCTTTTTGAGCTATTTTAGAAACTTTTCTTTGTTAGTTTTGTATATAGTTTTGAAAAATAAAAAGATTTATATTATTTTTTTTCAATTCTACCCAAACAATTTATTACTGTATTAAGTCATGCCATTAAGTAGTTTTCAATTTTAAGAAGAGTTTTTTGTCCTTTTAGAACTCTATAAATTTAAAAATTTTCTTAATTTGTGTAAAAACCTTAAATCACTTGTTAAAAAAAAAAAACAAAAACTAATGGAATATATCAACAACCACAAAAAGTTCCTCATTATATTATTTGCAATATTAGCAACACATAGTAGTAAAACTTTGAATCAAATGCAATATTTTTAGAATTGGATCGAATTGAGTCGAAAAATTTATTGATTAATGGTTTAATGGTTCAACTATAATTGGACCGATAATATTATAATTTAAAATTATAATTATTATAAAAAATAAAATTAATTAATAATATAGTATAATTCAAATTTATAAAGGTATAAATATTCAAATTCACAACTAATATAATGTACTAAAATGACAGATTACTAATAAAATAAATAATTCACAGCTACAAAATTAAAAGTAGTCATTCTTAATTTATTACTAACACATAATTTCAAAATTTACCTTATTAATTTATTTTTTAAAACAAACTGTACAGTTCAATTCAATAACAGTTCGATCGATTTAACGATTTATTGATTCAACTGATCGACTCAAAACAGTTCATATAATCTAGTACGATTTTTGAGAAAAACAACTTAAAGTAAAGGCGAACTAGTACGAGCACCGATTTACTGTCTGACTTGTCTAACTGATCGACCTGGTTCGATTCAAAAAATCTTAGGCAAATATTTAATTAATTTTAGTAGGAAGTCATCCAATACTTAAGCAATTTCTTAAGTAGTCAGATTTGAATTGAATACACCACATTGGAGATATATTTCTCACTAAAAATAATTAAATAAACATAAAAAATAGAGTTCATAGGACTAAATTAATTATTATAAATGTGTGAAGTTTTATTTTTATATAGAAAGTGTAACGTCGGTTGTAGCTCTTGGGAGCTGATTTGTTTCATATGGGTGGAATAAAGACATTCCCATGAACAAAGGGAAACCCCATGAATGTACTGGGCCTACTACCTATTCCAGACTGCTATTGGACGGTGTTGCAAGTGGACTCAGAAGAAGAAAGCCCATTAAGAAATGACTTACAATCTCAGTAACAACCTGAATGGATTTGAAATTATGAAAATGATTATTTTAAAAAATATATATAAATACTAAAAGATGTAAATCAAATGCAGGCCATATAAACTAGTATTTTTAATTAATTAAATTATTGTCTTATTATAGATTTATTGAATATTTTTCTCGTATTATGATATATTTTTATGTTCTTTATAACAAGAGCCGCTTGAATGAAGCTAAAAAAAAATCTAAAATCTTCTAAAAATTTATAAATTAGGGTTTCTCGTACTAGAAAATATCGATGAAATCTCAAACTACTTTGAGATTTTGTTTTACTTAATTGAGACAATTCATTTCAAGGGGAAAATATTTTTGAGACAATCCACGTGCAGAAGGAAAACGGAACAAAATGGTAAAATAATAATGGGCCTCTATAGCCTGCTAGAAAGCTCAATAAAGCCCGAGGCTGTTTTCAATTGTGCCCTGTAAAGGTTGCGATTTGGCAATAATACCCCTATTTTTGAAAACTCTCAATTTATCATTCAAAAGTTTATTTTTATTTTAATTTCAATCAATCAATGCATATATTACTTTTCTCATAGCCGATGGTGGGATGAACATTACTTTTTAGAGCTTGACTGAAATGTCTAAAAATATGAAAGTTTAAACGCTAAATTGAAATGTTTTGTAAGTTTTTTTAAAACAAAAAAACATTAGTAACTGCAAAAATCATCTCCCCCAATAATAATAATAATAATAATAATAATAATAATAATAATAATAATAATAATAATAATAATAATAATAATTCTTCTCTTCATAAAAGCCGTATAAAAAAGGAAATTCATAGAATGGAGAAAAAGATAAGCGTAGTTAAAAATGGAATTTAAAACTTCAAAATATTATAAGAAGAGGTTTATCAAACAAGCTTTATGTATCCTTTCCACCTTTATTCATAGTAGCATATGTTTTTTTTTTTAACTAAGTAAAAGATTTCATTAAATAAAATCGAATTGATTACATGCTGGGCTCAAGATATATATATATATATATATATTAAATACCGCACTTTATAAACTCTAATCTCCTATCTAGATTGAGATAAAGAAAAGAAAAGAGAAGGAGATGAGTATGACAGAACAGAAAGAGAATGAGAGGATATGAGACCAATAATTATTTATTATATTTGGTTAAACATGGAGGGAAGAGAAAGGAAATGTTAGATATAGCGTTTGGAGAAGGAAAAGAAATAAATGTATACCATTGGGGTTTTTATCTTCTAATTTGAGGTAATAACATTAAATATTTTATTTAGTAATGATATTTTACTCTATTTACTAAAGATTAATTAAATAAAATTTCATTTCTCTCCGTTTCCATTCACCTTTGGATGAAAAGTGGATTGAAACTTTTATATTAAATCTAATTCCTCCATTCTCCTCGCATTCATTTCTTTGACTTTATAAAATATTAATCCAAACTTCTAAAATTCCAATCATTCTTTTCCTCTCCTTTATATATAAGCATACATAATTTTTAAAATCATCCTGTTATTGCCGACGTTCAATTTCAATAATTGGAAAAGATTTAGTTTCATCTCTTACTGATATATGGCAATAGTCTGAACATATCGGTAGCCTCAACCATTCCAGAGGAGCCATAAGACTATTATGTTACTCTTAGGGCTGTTCAATATAATAAAAAATAGAACCAACCCAACTCAAATCGAATTTTGATTTTTTGGGTTGGGTTAAAAAAATTGCAAATCGATTATTCGATTCGGGTTTTAAAAATTTTATAACCCAAGTCAACCCAACCCGAACCCATATATATATATATATATATATATTAAATTTATTTTAGTTTTAAAATTAAAAATTTTTGAAAGAGAAACCCTACTACTATTATGCACGTGCACACAACCGTTCTTTTTTTCTTCCTAGTTTCTCCCAATCCAATTGTCTCTGCTGCTCCCCTTCCTCTTTCTTTCTTCCTAACTTCGCTTAGTACAAGTGAAACTGTGAGAGTTAGTAGCTTGGATTGGGACCTCTAGAACCGAGCTCAAAGAAGGGAGCTTTCTTCTCGCTACTCAACCTACTCTGAACAAAATACATTCGCAAACTAAAGGGCTTTCTTCTAATTATTGAAAAGCCCTTCACTTTTTCAAGTAGGTACATCTCAGATCTGAAGCACATTGCCCTTAAACTCACTTCAATTTAGTCTATCTGATTGTTCATGACTTTGCCTGGTTATTGTTGCACACACAATTTGTTGAAATATAGTGCAGATCTTGCTAAATTCCAAGGTTTTCTTTGTCCATCCTTTGTTGTTTCCTAGATGGTTTAGTACTTTCTTTTTTGTGCACATGTGTTTTCAATGTTTCCCAAGATGAATTCTGCGGTCTAAAGGTGTGAATTTCCCTCCCCGCCCTTCTCTTGTTCATGTATACATTTTTGTTTCCATTTTTCCCCCTCTTATCACCGACTTCTACTGTGAGGAGCAAATGGGAAGTTACTGCATTTTTATTTTAGTCCAAGTTATGATTTTTATGTTTGAATCTGTTAACTTGCATATTTATCTATAAGGATCATAGAAAGAGGCATCTCTTGTTTCTGGTTGATATGCAAGTTTTCACGTTACTCATTTTGTTCCTTTATCATGCATTAAATAATTCCTGTCTTTATATCATATATGGTCTTAATTAGCACACAAGAAGTGGTTTTTGAGTTGAGTTGTACTATGATCTCTAGACTTTTTCTTGAGTTCCCAACAGTATAATAATATACATAAACCATGTAGGCAATAGAGAATTCTTCTCATATAGACATATTTTTTTTCTATGGTTCCCTGTTTATTTGTGCATTTGAATGAGTCATTGAGTACTAAATTAGGTTTGTTATGGAAATAATTAATGCAGGGCTCAAAGAAGGGAGCTTTCTTCTCGCTACTCAACCTTTTGAAATTCTTTATCATAATTGTAATTATTGTTTTAATCTGGCAGATGGTAGATAAAGGTGAAGGCGAAACCTCCAAAAAACGAGAATAAGGAGAAACGAAATTGAAAGCGTCTCTTCCTCGAACTCGGCCTAAAAAAATGCCAAAGGTAAAATCGCTGCAATCCAAAGATGATTCTAATAAAATAAGTGAAATTTGAGATCACTTTACTAGGTCGGACTCTAATAATAAAAGGGCTGCCTGTAATTATTGTGGTAAAGACTATGTTGCATCTACTAAAGACTGTGGAACTAGTACTATGTGGAAACATTTGGAACGCTTTTACAAGAAGAGTCCTTTTTCGTCTGAGTAAGGCTAAACAACTTTGGACAAGTTTAAGATTGAAAAAACAAATATAGATGCTAATAATTCTTCCATGAAATCTAACAAACTCAATCCTAAAGAGCTTAGACAAGCATTGGCAAAAATGTGTATTATTGATGAGCTACCATTTAGAGTTGTAGAAGGGGAGGGATTTCGAAATTATTCTAATTCATTAGAACCAAAGTTTGTTGTACCTTCTCGCCTAACTGTTGCTAGAGATTGTATGACTTCGTATCATAGTGAGAAGAAATTGTTGAAAAAGACATTGAAATTATATCGAGTGTGCCTTACTACTAACACTTGGTCTTTTATTATAAATCTAAATTATATGTGTCTTACTACTAACTGGATCAGGAATGATTGGAAACTTCATAAGCGAATTATAGCTTTTTCTTAAGTTCCTAATCATAAAGGAGAAACAATTGGTAAAAGTGTTGAGGATAGCTTGTTAGAATGGGGCATTGATATAATTTTCACTATCACAATTGATAATGCTAGTTCTAATAATGGGGCAATTACATACTTGAAAAGAAGAACTAAGGATTGGAAAGAAACAATTTTAGCACATGATTACTTGCATGTAAGATGTTGTGCTTATATTATGAATCTTATTGTGAGGGATGGTTTAGAAGAGCAATATGAATCAATTGTAAAGATTAGAAATGCTGTGAGATATGTGTAGTCTTCTCCATCTAGACTTGAATCATTTAAAAAGTGTGTGGAGAAAGAAAAAATAGAAAGTAAAAGTCTTGTTTGCCTTAATGTGGAAACCAGATAGAATTCTACGTTCTTAATGTCGGAAGTTGTTGAAAATTTTGAAAAAGTATTTGAAAGGTTGGAAGAAGTTGATGTATTTTAGCTCTAATGAAAATAATGATGTGAATGATAAGGAAAATAGCAGAAAAAGAAAAGGAAAAGCATCAAAAAGTCTTGGACCTCCTAACTTTGTTGATTGGGAAACTGCTAGGTGCTTTGTGAGGTTTTTGGGACTTTTTTATAATGTCACAGTATAACTTTCTGGTTCATTGTATGTGACAACAAACTATTTTTTTCGTGAACTTATGGCTGTCCAGACTAGATTGGCTCAATTGGCTAAATTTGGAGAGGCATCCTTGAGATTAATGGCTTCATGTATGCAAACTAAATTTGATAAGTATTGGGGAAATCTTGACAATTTGAATATCTTGTTATTTGTTGGAATTGTTCTTGATCCTCGTTATAAAATGAAGTATGTGAAATTCTATTTCAATCAATTATATGGGGATAATAGTTTGAAGACTAAATCTTTGGTAGAAAAGGTGGAGACTAATTTAATTCAGTTATATGATCACTATACTTTTGGTAATTCATGTGAGGGTGTTAATGTTGGAACTGGTACACAAAATGAAGAACAAAGTGGATGTTCCATGGATGTTGATGATTTTAAGGTCACTTTTTAAGTATCTAGAATCTTAATTTGCAAAACATTTAGAAGAGGAATAAAGTGTGGAGACCAAATCAGAGATTACTAGATATTTGATGGATGCTTGTGAAACCAGTAGCACATCATTTGATATATTAGAGTGGTGAAAAATGAATTTTGAAAAGTATCTAGTCCTTTCTCAAATTGCAAGGGATGTGTTGGCTATACAAGTGTCTACAGTAGCTTATGAATCTACTTTTAGCACTAGTGGGCGTATTCTTGATCCATTTAGGAGTTCTCTATCTCCAAAAATGGTTGAAGCACTTTTATGTTGTCAAAATTGGTTGCAATCTAATCCATATTTTGTTGATCTTTGTGATGCTATGGATCAAGTGGAGAAATATGAAGCAATTGAGAAAAGTAATTCATTATTGATATAGTTTAATGTTATTGACTATTTTGTTATTTTAAAAAAATTGTAATAGCTGACTATATCTATTTATTGTAAAATTTTCAAACTCTTCATACGCTGAAGCAACTGGGGCATTTGGAGAAACAACTCTAATTGTTGGTGATTGAAATTTTGTCTTCCATGTCCAAGCTTGTATGATCTCAAATATATTTATTCTTTTCATTTAATCAAATTAATAATGGTTTGTGTTTATTTTTTATAACCTGATATTTTAATTCTTCTATCTTTGTCAAGCTGAACTTTTTCAAGTTGCTAGTCATCCACTTCTTGAAATATGGCGATGTCTATGAGTGAAAAGCTCAAAAGGAGTTGGTGGTGTATGGTTGTGCCTCAATTGTGGAATTTGCTGAAATTTTCCTACCATTCATAGGCTCTTAAATATTTTCCTTTTATTTTATGAATTTGAGAATTTTGGAATTTTATGTAAGGGTTTCTTATATTATGCTGGGATTTTCCTTCAGATATTTATTGTTTGTTGCTGGTTTTTAGTGATTAAAAATTCTGGTGATTTGTAAATAAGCTTTATATTTTTCTGCAGTGGCATATGTATATTGTTTAGTTGTTGGTATTGTTTGTGAAATTTATTTGTTATGAAATGTTTATGATTGAAGAAGCATTGCAAAAATGCAGTATAGCACAAAATTCTACTTCATTTCATCAAACCTACCATGAGCAGACGGCTCTTTCCTTTTATTGTCTTCCTGGAGTTAGCTGGAACTTATTATCATCTATCCTTGTTTTAGTTATATGCATCTTTGTACAATATTGCCGGAGCTTGGTGTGCCTATTTTTTTGTCTCTATTTTGTTGTAAACATTATTCATGTGTGTTCTCTCTTTTTATTTTCATGGTGGGTAATGAAGAGTAGTTTTTTGGTCATTCAGGTTTTCCAGGTCATATTTGAATTCATAACTTAGTTTGCATCAATCGATTATCAATCTACATTCATGTGTTTTGCTTCACTACATTCAAACTCTCTAGAAGTTCCTACTAACAGTTTTGTCTCTCAAGCTGCTATGCACTCTTATCTGAAATATCCCATTTCATTTGCTTGTAGTACAGGGGCGATGATGAAAATGTAGATATAGAAGGTATTGAAGAGGAGATGGACAAGAGAACCGAATTTTGTTGATGAAGCATTGTGCTCTTTCTTAGGCATTTTGAAAAGTAGTAAATTATGTACAAACTGAACCAACCCAAATTGACAGTTTAAAATTTTAAATAATTTGGTTTGTGTTAAAAAATAGTTAAAACCTAACCAACCCAACTTATGAACAACCCTAATTACTCCATTAAGCTCTTTGTTGTGTTGCACATAATTACCGGTCGATGGACATGAATTTTTTCTCTTTTTTTTTAAAATTATTAAACTAGTAATTAAACAGAATGTCAATATGTTGTCTATTTTCTTATAATATGATATATTTTCTTTAAAATTATTTCTTTTATTTAAATTTAAATACTCATATTTTTATTTTAAAATGAAAATTCTATTTTTATAAATTTCCACACCAACACCTCAGTATTAGAGGAATACAAACTCAATTCATTCATTAGTCTAACTGCTAACTTCTCTAATCAAATAAGATAAAACATATAACTTACATATTATCAAATATTCTTATAAATTTTTATATCAACTTAAGGTAAAGCAATCAAATTTAAATAATTTATTAAAATGATCAATCCTACTAAATTCCAAAGGGCCAATAATGATATTGATCTAGTTGATCCTTTTCTAAGCAATTCTCGTGGTAGGTGTTAGTACCAAATTAGATATTTTGCACACCATCAAATCAAATCATGCAACCTCAAATATAGAAAGAAGACTATACCTGTAATATCAAACCAAGATTTGATGCTCAATTAAGTGTGTTCACTGCCAAGAACTATAGGCTACATTGTATTGTCCCAAGTTCAATAGAGAGAATCTTAGCAAATATATTATTTACTTTAAAAATAGATTTTGCAAAACGCCATTGGTAGTAGATGTTGGTTAGGAGCCGCTGAGCTAAACCCTAAAACCTGTAAAAAAACAAGGAGGAAAAAAGCGAACTCGATTTCTCCAACACTTGGCCAAAAGTGCGCTTTCTCAGAGCACATTTTCTCGTGGGAACAAGAAAAAACAAAACAAAAGAAGGAGGCAACAGCAACGGCAACGGCAACTCCGCCACCTAAAAGACAGCCGTAAAGTAAAGAGGATACAGTTCAAGTAGACAACGCAAACCCCCGATGCCACGTAGCAAAAATATTATTATATGTAAATATTTTTCTTAAATCTAAACAATGACAATAATATAAAAATAAAATTACAGAAAGTTTTTTTAATTACAATTCGAACTCAAGTATGTATTTAAGTTTAAATTAATAAATGATAGCTAAATATTAATAAAATTTTAAAAAAATTGTTTACGCACTCATTACAACTCGATTTATAAGTTACTGTACCTTTTACTATTTGATAAAAATCATGTACAAGGCAGTTGTCCCAATTAGAATGTAATGGAAAACCTTGTATGAAACTCACGTGAAGTTTCGAGGAATTAATTAGATAAGAGAGAACTTTGCTGACTTGTTAAAAAGGTTTTTTTTTTTTTTTTCAATACCTTGATTCTTTTCCTTCAAGAAAATGATATAAAATATATCTCGAAAAGTACAATTGTACAAATAATACTCCACGAAACAACCATTCGATTTAATAAAGTCTTGTGTGAAGCTTCATGGAGAGAGGTCCATTCAACTGGTCAGCGTTCCCCAGCAGGCTCTTCACCAGCCTAGCGAGAGGCTACCTCTAGTCGTTATTCCACAAATATTTGTCCCCCTCAGTACGCCAGACAAACCTACAAACTACCATCCACGGTAAGAACAAAAGCCAAAGCTCTCTAAAAGGCCAGAAAATAGACGTATGTTTCACACTTGGATCGATGATTTCCTTTCTCAAGCAAATTTTTTTCTGTAGAATTCCGATTCATTTTCTTTTTTTTTTTTTACACTTATAAACTGGAATGAATGATATGCCAAGAATCTGTGTATTTGGGAGAGATCTGGGATGTAATCAAATCAAGAATATTCAAAATTCTCGAGGATTCTCAATTGTTGTAGAAATTTGGTGAGGAATATTTGAATTATTTGTCAACCAAGAGAAGACTAAACTCGGAAGAGTCTTATGGAAGAAATCAATTTCATTAGATCAATCCCAATATATGAATGGATGAAATGAACATATATAATTTACAAAATGAGAAACATACTTTCTTGTGTATTCTCAACCTTTGCTTCATCTAATTCTGCTCAATCCCAGTATATATATCTCGCAAACCAAAAGAATAAAAGAAGAGAAAATCTGAATCTAAAAATGGGTTTTTGATTACAGAGAGAAAGGAGAAACAAGATGAATGACTTTCCAGATCTCCATTAATGAGCTCTTGTTGCCAACATCTCTTTCATAGTTCTTGCGTGCATAAATCCTGCAGTTTCCTCAATTCTCTTGTCTCTTGGACGTAGCAATTTAGACCAAAAATTGCTCTTCTTCTTCCCATGGCGAGCCATGCCTTCTCTTTCTCTGATTCTTTGCGTTACTGCAGCCATTGATCTACTCTTGATAAGCTCAATATTTCTCCCAGCTTGTGAGAAATTCGAGAACCCTCTCCTGTCCGAGGCCATACGATCATAAACCGGCGACGAACAAGACGAAGAAGCACAGGAAGAGCATTGGGAAGGCGAAGAAGACACAGATGAAGAAGAACAAGCACTAGCAGCAACCCTCTTCTTACTACTACGTGAACTTTTTGATAATTGAGAGAGCTTTTCACTAAGACAAATGGAGCAAACCCCAGGCGATTGTTGATGTTTCGGGTGCTTCTTGCATATTGCATTTGGCTTTGAAGATCTAGCCATTTGTTGATTCTTCGGTCTCCAGAGTTCCATTGCTTTATTGGCCTTTGGAAATGAGGTATGTGCTGAGGTATTTATAAAGGTCTCCACAGTTGCATGAGAATTTCCGTGAGTCTTCATGCGAGGTTCATAGTGTGGTTCGTAAACTGGGACTTTTGACGGCATGCGATTTGAAAAGTCAGCCGAGGACTAGAAAATAAGAAAAATGCAGGGCCTGAGTGGGGTCTGGATATTACTTTGAGTCGGTGGATGACATTGGTTGTGTGCTAGGCGTGACGGGGAGCTGGCGCTTTTCAGCCGTTTCTACATTGGGCGGCGCTGGAGCACTCACACGACTCTTCCACGTTTTACAACTCCGAAAAATGAAACGAAAATAAATCTTTCCACGCAACTCGGTTGCTTCGTTTGCGGGGTTTGATGGTTTCCTCGTCTAAGTTTCAATATATTAAATTTAAAATTTTAAGTGGATTTTCTTTCTTTTTTTTTAAACTAGAAGTGGATTTTGTATTTTAAAATAATTTTTATATGGTGATATGAATAATTTAATTAGTTACAAGTAAATTTTTCTCTTTAGTATGCTTAACTATATTTTATTCGAACAAAATCAAATTAAAATAAGTTTTGTAACTTTATTTTGTTCATTAATAGCTAAAAAAAATAGTTACGTTATAAATTAAACTACATTGTGCAAGTATGGAAACTGGGCTACATGTCCTTAGAGATGGAACATACTTGTACAGAATTGATTTCTTTTTTTAAAAAGTTATTATATTAAAATTTTGTATTATATATATATATATATATATATATATATATTGTATATTATATTTTTTAAAAACTTATAAATTTAAAATATATGACTATTTGGGTTTTCAGATAAGAAAAAAAAAAACATTCTTTATTGTTGCTCGTAATATTTTCTTATGAAAGAAATCTCTAAATCGAGCAACATTTCAAACCTAAAATTCTCTATAACAGTTCTATTAAAAAAAAACTTTTATTCTGTTTTTAACTTTTTTAATGTTTAATTATCAAATAATAATTACCAACAATGTTAACTGATCCACTGCAAGGTTAGGAAAACTCATATGATTATTTCCTCATAGAAAAAAAAATTGTTCTTTTAATTTTTAAATTTTTTTTTATTTGTTGACAAAATCAATATCTTTAACCACCAAAAACCATACTTGTGGTTATGGTTGGAACCAATTGATTCCTCTAATTCAGTGGTATTACATGGGATTTGTTCAATATAGAAACCATACGGCGTAGCAACGGATAAAAATCAAGCCAGGTGTTCTAATGGGCTTATATTTGGGCCTAGTTGACATCCAAATTTTATTATGTACTTAAGTGGTGGCCCAGGGAATAAAGGGCCTGCAGTTTCACTGATTCCCCGGCCACCAAGGTTAAAGACCTAGCTTCCTTGGGTGAGCCCATATACAAAAGGCCCAACTTTCCCGAAAGCATCTAGCAGTACCGATGAATCTCTTGGAAGATACAAAATGATCAAGATTATTAATTCATTTTATATTCTGAAGGAGCCTTCTGTTTTTAACCGGAGTTAAAATAAATTTGGAGTGTAATGTATTTTGAATTATTTTTAATTTACTTTCTCTCATAAATATTTTGAAAAAGAAACAAAGAAACTTATGATTCAAGTAGCCACAAAAATAATAATAATAATAATAAAATAAATTCTTGACATGAAAGTACCACACTAGGTTGAGGTTGACGTCGAGCATTTATCAGTTGGTGGATTGAGAAGAGGAAAAACAACTTGCATTGTAGCAATAATATCAACCATAAGATATCTCTAACTAATCATTTATTATTATTATTATTATTATTATTATTATTATTATTATTATTATTATTATTATTAATTGTGCATAAGGGAAAAAATGATGCATTACTTAAGAACAAAATTATTTGTAATAATTATTATAAATAAGTTTTTCTTTTGGGTAAGGTAGTGGGGTAATAGAGACAAAATTCGAATATTAAATTTAAGAGAAGTAGAAATTCTAGTATAGATTAAGTTTATGTAGACCGCATATAATGGAGATTATATTTTATATCGTAAAAATTATACAATATAATTTCTCAATATATGTAATCTACGGGTCTATGATTCATGTAAGGATTTTTCTAAGAGAAGACAAAGCTATAAAGAAAAAAATAAAGGATAATATTACATTAAAAAAATGGAAATAGAGATAGAAAATAAATTTCACACATTTCTTTTAAAAATAATTTTTAAGAAAATTTTAGGACAAAAACCATCACCCTCCAATCTGTCCTTGTGGGGCAGTATAAGACTTTTGGCTTTTTATTATAGCCATAAGTTTTGCTAGCTAGGTTTGAAGATCCCTTTCCACCTACCACATGGGATTGATGGTCACTCTACAAGAAAACATGTTTATGAAGCACATTTCTAGTGAATTTTTTGAAGATGACAGAAGATGCACAACTTGGAGAGGCACATTTTAGGGGATAACTTTTGTTTGTTTTGTTGCATACTTGAATGATCCTCACTAAGGTGGTCACAACATATAAAAATAGCTAGAATAATAGTAGTACCTTGATTTTATTTTTTTTAAAATCAATGAATCCCTGTTATACTAATTAAATTATATTTATATTGTCTGTGTTTTTTATTATTAGTATTTGTTTTTTGAAGTTACATATCATATCTCATTTTTCCGAAAAATAAAAAGAAAAAGAAATTACTAGACTCATTTATTATAATTTAAAATTAATAGTAAATGTATGTTTTCATGATAATTGTAATAATTTTTAGCAACAGTTGAAAAGTTTCGCTTTCAATAATAAAGTTGAATTAGTTTCATGTTTCATTGTATGGTGTGAAACCGAATTCACGAGAGAAACTAAACATTCCCGCCAAAGTTCACATAAATTTTCCTCAAAGATGTTCAAGTGATCAAAGTGGTACCTGTGGACAAAATCCTGGTTTCTTGGAAAATTATTTTATGTAGCATAAAGGTTCAACTAAGATTAGGATCCTGTCAAAGCAAATTCTAAGGTTTTACACTGAATAATGATTGAACTATTCTATTTGTAGGCTCTTATTCTTTAAACCATATGGTAAAAACATGAAGCCAGATGGTCAGTTTTTCTGATCAGAGTACCAAAAGAGGGGTGTTTGATGAATTGGATTTGGGAACACATTGCAATTATCATCTGCAGTGAAAAAATTCTGCTCTTCCATCTTCACAAACTGCTGCTGATAAGCTCTCATCATCATTGCTCCTCCTGAGTCCATTGGTGGGGGATGATAAACTGGAGTTGACAAAGGGAAAGCAGAATGGTCCATCCCTTCAAATGCTGAACGAGAAGCTAATCTTGATATCACTGGTTGTGCATTGAGATAACTGTCCTCGTTCAAGATTCCACTAGAATCACTATCATCTGAAAAGCCTTCTTTGAAATCCCTTGCACGATTCGTCTCAGATAAATTTATGTTTGTGTAAACTTCATGATTCATGTAGCTTGGATCAATTTGAGCGGAACTGTGACAGTTCCCTTGTAAAATTCTTTGAGAACTTGGAGAAGATGATGCCTTATCAGCAGTCTCCTCACCAAGTTTCTCTTTTAGGCCTCTTAGCTGCAATAGAGAACATCAATGGATCAATATAATATAGACGTAAGTAATTGTCATTTTTTCTTTACATTCAAGATTGTTCACCGATGTAGCTAGGTTTACCTCTGCAACTAAACCTTCTTTCTCTTGTTCAGCTTTACTGTAATTGAGTTGAAGAGCTTCATAATTTTCCTTAAGAAGACGATAATCTCTTTCCAATTGCTTTGTCTTCCAACGGGCACGGCGGTTTTGGAACCAAATTGCAACTTGCCGTGGTTGGAGGCCTAATTCTTGTGCAAACTTAATCTTTCTCTCCGAGTCAAGCCTGTTATCAACTTCAAAAATTCTCTCCAGTGCCTGAACTTGATCAATGGTTAGCCGCCTTTTCTTCCCAATGCCACAGTTCATTTCTTCTATGCTGTCTTCATCCTCCGTGCCCTCCAGCATTCCCTGAAAATCTTTGCAGTGGACCAAAGTATCCTTTGCTTTCATCTCTGCGTTCAAAAAAATATGATATTCCTATCAGACAAGGAAGAAAATAAAAAGAAGAGATTGATGGGAACCCTACTTTGATGAAAAACAAAGCATTAAGGGCTCTTTTGTACAATGTTAAAGAGGAGATTTTGCAGAGGTACCTGAAGAATATGAGGAATTGAACTCGTTCATGGTTGAAATGAGTAACAATCTTCAACAGACAGAAACAAAAGATGAAATGACTCTGTTTTGCATAGAAATCAATAAATTAAAGATGTTTAGAAGGGAAAATGCATATAGTACAGAGTAGCAAAAGCTCAAGATGTTCTAGTGTCATCTTCTACTGTTTTCTTGGCTTGTTCTCCCAATACAAAAAGTTCTCTAATCAGAAGATGACCTCTAGACTAACATGGCAGGAGCTAGTTTTGTAGATAGCAGCAACATGGCCCAAATAAAACAAAAGTAGCCAAATCACTTGCTCTTCATGATTAACCAATCAACCCAATAAAACCGGGGGAAAGAAGAAGAAGAGAGAGAGAGAGAGAGAGAGAGAGAGAGAGATTTGGTATGATTCTTAAAGTCTAAGGATTGCACAGTAGTTAAAGTTAGCCAGCTTGCTCCTACCCAGCTATTTGCCTCCTTTTAAAAGATGAAAGAGTAATTTTGACATTCATTTTCTTCTCTTCTCCCATCGTTTCTTGAACTTTTTATTTACATTTCTAGAGACCTTTTTTTCTCTTTTTTCTTTCTTTTTTCTGCCTTGGATGTCTGGAGAAGAAAGTAAGGAGAATTTTTACTCTTTCACAAGTATAGATATAGACAGCTTCCAACACTTCTTGTCCCAAAAGAAAGAGCTTCCAACCCTTTGAATTACTTGATAGGCAATATGGTAAGTTAGAATTTGACTATCAAATCAAATAATATTTCGTATACGTCAAATTAAAAAAATAAAATCATGCATAAATATAAATAATTATATTTGTATTAAGTTAATTTTATTATTGACTGATGAGACTCTAAATTTAATAACGTAATTAATATAGATATTCTGTATTTTATTTTATTTAAAGCAAATAGTATATCTTTATATTGGATTGGTTTCATCTTCCAATTATTAGCTACAGGTCTTTGAAATTATACCATTGACCTTTGTACTTCATCAATGAGTTCACATTACTAATTGAACGCCTCCCTATCAAACTCAAACCCTATGGGAATTATATATTTATTTGACAAATTTTTTATAGAGTTGGTAAATTTCAGTGTCAAATTTAAAGGAAAAAAACAAAGGATAAAAGCTTCACCATAACTTTAACAGGACAACATGTGTAAAAAAATCTGAAGCATCTCAATGAACTGCAATTGCATAGCATTTTCCATAATGGATTTTATGGCTCTGTCTCATCTAATGGTCACTGATTTTTCCCATATGATTTCTTCATGCTCAGAAGAGATTGTAAGAGAAATGGAGAGAGAGAGCTGACACCAGCCTGTAACTACGCATGGCTCCTGCAAGAGCAAACTGAGCAGCAGAAATGCAAACTTGCCAAAGCCATCTGCCAAAACTTAACTTTTGCAACCAAACTCACATGGCTTGTTATAGAGAGCATACAAAATTTTCCACCTTTCATTGATACTGGTAGACTCCACATGGGGTGCTCCCCCCCCCCCCGGGCACCCATCCCAGCTCTCTGCACCCTTTTTTTTTTTTTCCTCCCTTTGTGCTTACGACATTAGCTTAGTTTCCATGGATGCCAGTTGGATATTCTCCATTACATTTGGCCAAAAACTTACCACATCTTCATGCTTTATGTCACGATCGTCCAAAAGCGGGATGGAATCTGTGAATTTTAAGAAGGAATATGTAGTAATGTTCTTCTTTTTTACACAATGCATCACGTGAACAGTGAATCTAGGCTTGAAAAGTCAATTTATTTGTTCTTGAGATGATTCTACGTTTTGGAAAATGATGCGTAGAGAATGGAAAAGAAGGATGAAGATGAATCTTTTCTACGTAGGCTCCATGTATACAAGTGTCGTGTTTGTTTTATTTCCTTATCCATCCTTTGGAAGCAAAATTTTTTCTTTTTCCTTTTTTTGTTGGGTTAAAAGTTTTTTAACTTTAAGAATTGAACCTTAAATTTCATAAAATAAATTAACTTACTTGGGTCAGTTTGTAAGTAAAAGTAATCTTAATCTTCACAAAATGATTAAATTTGCAGCCTCTTTCATTGTTTTTTGACTTTTTGATAAGAATAATTCGATTTTAGATTTAAAAAAATTAATAATCTTTAAAAAGAATTTATCATATAATATTGACGTATTTAAAAAATACGTCTTATATTGAATGAAGATATATTTGCAACAAGATCATTCCATAAATTCCTTCTAACATGAGACAACTAGTTCTTTTAAATCTAAAATCAAATTATTCTTATCAAAAACTTTTATTATTTTTAACTCTTAATAAATATATCTTTAAGTAATCTCTTGAAAGCCTCTTAACAAAGTACAAGCTACCACCTTTAAGTTTGGTCATATCTAATGGGGCATAACGCGCCATTACCCTCTTGGAAACCACGAAACCAAAATGGCCTTTGTGTGCCTGAACCAGATCCGATAATGAAGCTTCAGCTTTGGTTTCTTCCTCTCCCTTTAGTGCTCTGCTTCTTCCAATTCAACATGATGGCCTCGTGTCAGAATTCACTTTGCCTTTTCATCTCCGACCAACCAAAACCGAGCCAAAAAGGAAAGGGAAAATCGAACTCAACCTTTTCTTCTGCGGCGCATGTTTGAAAACAGTAGGTCGGTCGTCGAAATATGAGAGTACCAACACGCGGACGCCTAACAATTGACAAACAACATCAATTCTTGCACCTATTTTCTCTTCATGGATGACTTCTGGTGACAGTACTTTCTTAAAATTTTGCTGCAAAAGCCATGAAACCATTGATATTCAACTGCTCAAAAACGGCTGTTTCTTGACGTATAACCTATTCATGCATATGGAGCTGCTAAAATTTCCGTCTTGGAGAGAAGGATTTTCTGGAAAAGGAAATGAAGTTATATTCAATATTACAGTTGTCTCTTGTATTGAATGGTCCATTGAGTTTTCTTCTTTCCCTGTCTTTAATGGAGTGTTCCATAATTGGAGCTTTGATTTCTTGACTCCTTTTGTTTTGACAATGAAGTTTTGTTAAGCAGCAAAGTTTTGTTAAAAATTCTTGTATGAATCCGATTAATTATGGACCATATATTTTTTAGTATTATATTATGTACCGTAAAAATTATATATTTAAAAAAAAGTCTTAATCTACATGAATCCGATCCATACAAAAATTTCTCTAGATTGTTACTTCTTGCATAGACAATTGGTAGGAATGTGACAAATATTGATCATTTATTTGTGTTAGGCAGGTGAAATCATCATAATTGATATGTTTTAATTCGTTCCATCAAGTCGAGTTACAGTGAATTTAATAAAATGAATTCAAACTAATTGATTCCAACTTCGATTTTGAACTAATTTTATTCGAGTTTCGGTTTAATTTATTGGAAAGATATGTATTAGATCCAACGGGTCGGATTCGTTTGAGGAAGGGGGTGATAGGAAACCATGGGGAGGGGAAGAGAGAATAATATAATTAGAATATAGAATTTATTAGTTGCATCTTGACACAGAAAGCTTTATTCTACATGCTTCTCCCACTTGAGGAAAAATACAAAAGTTTCCAGACTTGCTCAATGACCAAAATATCTCATTTATTGGCGCAATATTTCATTTGTTTTTTTGCTCGAAGCGGTTGATCACTTGATCTGGCTTCTAACCGGTGCAACTCCACAAGATTTAAAGAAAAAAAAAAAAAAGTAAGATAGCATTAGTGAAATCAGGTACAAGTTCCTCAGTCTAATGAGCTAGATTAGTGTATATATAGTACACTAACAAAAGTGAGCTTATAATTGGCGGTGTCCTTATAAAATTTCTAATTTTGTATTGCATATCTCGCGATTTACATTCTTTATAGACTTTAGAACAGGAATGGTGAAAGCAATGTTTTCAGAATTGGATCAGTCATCAAACCAAAAAATTTATTGATTCACGATTTAATAGTCCAACCGTAATTGAATCGATAATATTATAATTTAAAATTTAAAAGTATAATTATTTTTTTAAAAAATTAATCAATAATATATTATAATTTAAGCCCATAAAGACATAAACATTCAAATACATGATTAAAAATAATCATTTTTAATTTATAACTAACAATCTAGCACATTAAAATAGTTTATTGAATTATATAATTTAATTTATCCTAAAAAATTATAAAATTTAACTCAATTTTTTTTTTCAATAACCTGATCGGTTCAATGTTAGATCGACCGGTCCAACACGACTTGAAAAAAACAACACGATTTTGAGAGAAATCGATTAAAAGATTAGGACCGAACCGACAACAGCACCGGTTCACAATCGGACCAACCGGTCCCAAAAACCCTGGGTGAAAGTGCTCATGATGAAATGTTATCAATAAATTAATATACACATTAAAGTGAAACGTATAAAAATTCAACTGAATATTACTTAATAAAATTTAATAACATATTCATATTTTTTATAAAGTAAAAAATACAACAAAATTCGTATTTTTCAACAAACTCTACTTGTTTATTCATAATTAATGAGATTTTGAAGTCATAAATGAGCTCTTAATTGCTTATGGAAAGGAACACATACTTTCAAGCAGCACCAACAAAGTTGGATGGAACGAAAGAAGCAAGAAAGTGACTAATTTTCACCCCCTACAGCTTTAAACTTCAATGCAGAGCATCTGACCGCAATAGTACCGAAATGCATTTCTACAGACCACCGGCCTCTGATTTTAGTGTGCCAGATGACAAGTTTGGTAGAGGCAACATCTAAGGGCTTACCATCCATGACCAAATCACAAAAAGACAAGGACCTCTGCTAAACCAATTGACCATTGTTTGCTTTACAAGAACAAGATATGTAATACAAGAAATTCTCTGCTGGGCAGGGAGAGACTTAAGACCTCCTGTTAATGCAACTTTTTATATCTCAAATTGACTTTTGAGGACTGTGTGGTTACACTAATAGAACGCACATAACTCGGATATCACATCCATCACAATGAACTTTAAATTACATGCATTAAAAGAAGTGATTATGTAGCTTGACTTGTAATATAACAACATGAATTTTAAGTTTATACAGATAAGAGAATCATGTTGCTAGCCTGCAGATTTGAAAATGAAGACTGCTATCTAGCCGTTTAAAAAAATGTGAGATCCACAAAAATGTGACTTTCCCTCAAGTAAGTGTATTAAGATTCAACAGCATAAAGTAGTAACAAAATTTATGCTGTAACTTTTACTGTATAATACCTACTCCTAGATCTTGACTTCATTGACTTCGGAACCTTGAGATGAAGAGAATGGAGCGCAACATGAAGAAATGTCAATTCCAGCAACGTCCATGGCATTGCAAACCCATTCAGGCACATCGCCTTTGGGGAACTACATGAACACGAGAAGATGTAAGAGGCAAACAATGCCCTAGTACCAGTTAAATTCAAAGGGTATTCTAAAGCTGTAGACAAACACCATATATTTTAAAATAGATTAGACGGTGGCAAGTATTGCAGTAATCATACCCACAATAAATGTATTTGACTTAATTTTGTGAATGAAATTGAAATAGTGCAATAGTCTAGGCAAATCCTCACAACACTATAAGTAGTAGTTGAACTCATCAAAAGATGACCATGAAAGTGAAGGTAGTTGTGACAGGAAATTTATGTTTGGAAAGGCACCTCAGATTCATGGTTTTATACAAGAAAAACAGTAAATATTTGGAGATTCATTTTTTAGAAAACATACCATTTTCTGCAGAAAGTCACAGACAAACCTGCAAGTGAAAGGAAAAAGGAAAAAGAGGAAAAGGAAAAGTATTTAAAAAATATCACAGAAATTATATGAATTAACTCAGAATAAAGGTGATAAAAAGTCAAAGGAAATGGATGAGAAAATAAATGAAAACATACTCTGGAAATCGATCTTCAACAATTGATGAATGTAGATTTCTACTTAGCTGAAAGAAAACCACAAAGTATGTAACAGCTAAATCTGGAAAAACGATAGAGTAGGACAATGGTTTCAAGAAAACTCATAATTGCCACCTTCATCATGTAATATAAATTGTGATATGACAGAAGTTGAGATCCCATAGCATCTTTAGTCACAAGACAGTGAATGTAAGCCCTTGTGTAATTTTTACAGACCTACAGTGACAGCAAGAGGCAATATTAAAGAAAACGAGAATCTGGTCTGTCCTTTAATGGTCCGGAAAATAAGCATTGATTATGGGCATACCATACACTCACATGTGGGATCAATTGGGCGAACATCCCTGGCCATTGCCTGGTGTTTGAGTTTCAAAACTCCCTGCGTCAGCAAATTATGTTTAAAGGTGAACAAGTGGAATAGAATGGCATATTTTCTGCTCCAGTGAGGGCTATATCAAGCTGATCATTCTATATGTTGTTGCAGTAGAGTTTGAAATTATATATAGAGGCAAAAAAGCATCTTTTAGGCCTTGTCAAATATTTTGGGCATGAATGATAAAGCATGAAAGGGAATGCAATTAAAATTAAAAAATGACTAGCAAAAGTAGTTTTGTTCCCTAAAATAGCAATGTAAATTCCAGTTTTAATAAATAAACGTGAAAAACTCTGATAATCATATCTCCTAAAAGTAATTTGTTTAATCACTTAACCCATTATTGACAGTAAAAGTTAGACAATTCTCTCAGGAAGAAAGTTTCTGATGGATTTAAGCATACACCAGATAGACCCAATTCATTTTTTTTTTTCCCAATTTTATTCACTTAGTATTATTGATGCAAAAATCTTGTAAGTAAATCAATAGAAGAATGATGCTCGTGCAAGATCAGATAAACACAGATTTAGCCCTTGCAGATAAAAACTAGAATATCCACATTTTAGAGGTGAATCCACAAAACGGAAAATAAAAATGGAAATTTGGAAAAAGTTTGCAGCAGACTATGGTGGGAGCATGAGAGGAGGTAATATGTATATTTTAAGTGTTTGGCTGACTTTTTTTCTGCACACAGGATTTGCCATTAAGATTGAAGACCTACATATTTAGACACCGAAGATACACCTCTCAGTGAAAATTTTTAGTATAATGAAGATAGAGGTTCTTATTTTCTAAGCTTCCACAAGACAAAGGCTTAACTTCCCATATCAAATACAAATGGATTTGAGAGGAGAGTAAATCACCTCAGGAACAAGAGCTGTGCCAAAGCGAGCAGTGCGAGTGGGATAAACACAGTCATACATGTCAGCACCTAAAGCACTGCAAACTACAATGTCTAGTGGATAACCAACACCCTGGGGAAATATAGAGCCAAAAGATCACACCTTGGTGAATTAACTTGAATAAGTGATAAATAGTTAAAATGGATGAGGTACATGTAATATCTCTTTGTACCATCACATATCGTGGTTTATCCTCAGGCAATGCTGCAGTACATTGAGCAACAACACGCCAAAATGAATCTTTATCTTCGCCGCCTGCAAGACCACCAATAGCATAGCTGTCACAGAAGCAGATCCAGTTATTTCAAACCATTAGTTTTGAAATCACCACTTCTTTAGTGGGTTATACAGAAAAGACAGCAATAAGAAGTTTCAATATCTCTTAGTATATCCACAAAGTTGTAATATGTCTTTGAAAGAATATGTATGAGCAACTGTGAGATTTTTTTTTCTTCCTCTTTATTTCCTGTGGCCTATGTTTAGAGTGAGGGTGCCAGAGGGGAAGTGAGGTGTTTTATTAAAGGGTGAGAGTAATTGATTGGTAGAAAATCAATGAAAAGAGATCACAAATAAAAGGAATTTACCCTGAGAATGCCAGAATTGGGGAAAAGTAAGCAGCCATATGTTTGCATGATTAGGAACCTAACTCTTTAACCAGTGAATGCTAACGTATACTAGACTACAATGCTACAGCCATGTAGTTTAAATCATTCTTGAGTAGGAGTTCAACTGAAATTAAGAAAAAAAATGCATAGAACTACTGCAGTTTAACTAGAAAATGACTGCATTCTGTAAGTAGATTTCTTTCCTTTTTGAAGTGAGGTATTACATTGATAATAAAGTAGAAATGGATATGCACAATCGGATTTTAGAAATCTGAATGGGCTATTTCTCAGAAAACCATAATACTAATAAAATAAAGCTGGACATCTTTGCTTTTACACAATTAGAACTGTCGTGTCTAGTTGGCATAAAGAATTTCATTTAAGTTCAGAAGATGGTAATTATCCCGTGATATTTTCTTTGCCTTATCTTTTAGTATTTGCAGAAACAAAATATGTTTGATTTTCCTAGAGTTTTAGTCAGAAAGATACATATAGAAGGTGAAAACTTCAAAAAAATTACTCAAATGTGAAGAGAATTTAAACATACCCAGGCAAATTGCGTTCAACTAAACCTTTGACACAAATATCCCTGATAATAGAACCAGAAAACATAAGACTAGAAAGAAACGGGAGTCAAAAAGCTCCAAAATGTTACAGATCAAACTTCAAATCACCTTAAGACAGGATCCAAACCACCCTGCACAATACCAAATAAATTCTGCTCATGTGGCCTCCTGTGAGCTGCCCAACAAGTGCACTTGTTAGTATCCTATTTTAAAACAAGCTCCCAAACAAACATGGAAAAATAAAATATGAAAACATCACATATTTTATTCTGTTATCCTTATACCCTTCCCCTTCCTCCATGCTGTTGTGCAGGCATCCCGAAGGAGGTATAATAACTGGAGCATGCATTGGAAATACAAAAGCATAGCACATGAAAAGGTATGTGAAATCTAAGTGAATGACATTCATATTCAAATCTAAACCAGAAGTAGTTCATCTTTCTACAGGAGAAATTATGCGAGCAGGAAGCTAATTTCTGGTGTTGTATAAGACATGCAATAGGATTAGAGATAGAGGGAAAAGGAATTTGATATAACCATATGTTTTAAGTGTTAATTGCTTCATCGTATAAGACTTATTCAGGGAACAAAGACTCTGGCCCTCTTTTGAATTTTAAGGAGTTAAATGCAGCTAGAGAGGCACTATAAAGCACTCCTCAGTTAGAGAGGAGAGAAAGTATTACCAGGATTCTGGGACATGAGTGCCAATTAGATAACAACCACATTTAACGTTTAAAACAAAAAAGAACATTGCAGAGATTTTTAGTGACAGTCTGGCTGTTCTCTGGTTATAAAGAGACAGAACAGTTTTAATGGGAAAACAAGCTCCCAGGAAAAACATTGATCACAGTGAGTACATATGACTCTGCAAAATGCTTGTTCTGTTGGCATCTGACATTACCTGCAATGCATCGGTCTATCCAGCGAAGAGTTCGATACATTGCCTCTTCAATTCGTGGACCTGTGATAGTGGTTTTCACTACATCATCAAGAGCCATAATGATATCTGCTCCAATTCTGTTCTGCAGCAGTTGTGGCAGAACACAGAACAGATTAAAACAGGGTAATAAAAATTGACACGAAACCAAAACACTGCTAAAAGTCAATGCCACAAAATTACAGCCACCATTTTTATAATTAGTTTTCAAACTAATAGATTAATCTACAGGATTCAGAAAAGCAGCACCATTGGGACACAAGCAAAAATTAAAGTGATAAAGTGCTGGCTGTTCAATGTAATTTCAGATTCCAGAAGAAAAGAAAAGAAATTTTTTTTAAAAAAGCTTCTAATTATGATGTAAACCTTATCATATACATCATTTGGTATACCAGAAGGAAGAATCTCTTCTCATCTAACAGTCCTCCTAACCATGTTCATAGCTAAACTCCAAAAAATTAATTAGTTGTACTTACTTGTATTTGAATTGATTCTTCTGGTGTAAGAAGCATTGGTTTCCCATCAACTGGTGACTGCAAAAGAAAAGTAACTAAATGAAACTGATTATGGAGAAGAGGTGGTCTGGATTATTTTCAGGTAAACCATGTTGTTTAGGCATAAATAATTGTAAGAGAATGCTTCAAACACTGATTCCAAACAAAATTAATTGTTACGAATATGAACACTATTGCACTGCACTTCTAAATAAATTTATCGAAATAACACATCATCAAAAGTGACCAGATTTAAAAAACTGAAAACCTTCCATATCTACAGTGAAGAGAAAAAAAAATACCTAACCCAAAACCCCTTCTGATACGGCCATTACCCAAGACAAGCCACTCATAATGTTTCATTCAGATATTCATCCATTCAAGTTATTAGACATTCACCTAATTAATGCATACTTACAATATTTGAGGGAAAGCATACAATTTCAATCCACATGCAAGCACGCAGATGACCTCAGAAGCATACAAGAATCTACAGAACATTGAATGAGTTGGATGTACAAGACTCAACTTGAGTAGGTGAACAACATAAACTTTAGCTTTGTGAACATAGCTTAACTTCCATAGAATTTGAGCAATGCAGATTACTCAACAAGCTGAAACCTATCCTAAAGATACTGTTTCTTGAACCTTTTCTGTGATTCTAATTCCTCCTTTCTGAGATGTGAACTGTCCAAACATTCCCTATTTTTCCAAAAATTACATAAGAAAAACTCTCCATTCGCCAAAATATGGAACTCTGGATAGAAGATATAACAGGCCAACATCAAAACATTTCAAGACATGAAAAGACTTTGCAGCATACAACTCATTAATATATGGTTCCATAATAATATGCATAGAGAATTCAAACATGTATCTGATATTATGCAGACTAGTTTCATGAAGGGCAGAAGAATCAATAAATGCTAGTATCACAAAACATAAATTTCTTCTGAACTGTGGTTGAACCATGGAAAAAAGAGAATTACCTGAAAAGTCACACCCTTTTCTGTGATATCAGCCAAATGCAACAAAGACACCTGAAAATATTACACTCATCAGCTTGTTTGCAAGTAATCATTCATCATATACTCAAAAGAAGAGAGATTTCAAATTTTCCCTGTCGACACAACCCGTCGAGATGCATATCCAGTGGGATGAAATTCTAAACACATTAAGCAAAAATTTCTGGAAATAGCAAATGGTCTCCTTCGTTAAGGATGGTAATGGTTAAATCAGAGATTAGTTCACATAATGGCAAGTTCAGAAAGTGATGAGAGCTCTGGTTCTATTTAACATATCCATTCAAAAGGCAGAGTTCATTGTAACCAAATCATTCATTTTCTAGCTATGTGGCCATAATCAATTCTTAACTTTCCAATAGGCACTACCGCACTAGAGGGATATGTTTAGTTCCTTGACCAAAGGATTTACCCTGGTAAACATGACCAAAAGATCTCCATTGCATGAGATTCACACTTTGGATGTTTACAATTGCAAGAGGTGGAGAAAATCCACAAAATGATCTCAAAATTTTTGGATAAACCCCACTCACAAAACTTAACATGACTCATCTTAAAATCTTGTAATGAAGTAAAAGAATTCACCATAGACATTGTCTACTGTAGGATTATATAACTCTACCTGTGAGTTCCGCGGATTGTGTTTGCAATGTTCATTGTTAGTCTCAAGCCCGGATAAAGGAGGAGAGTTGCGGAAATGCTTGTGACGGCCAACGTAAAATACAATCACATCTATGACATGAGCCAATCGATTGACTTCATGGGTGTTCTTTACTCAGCGACACGCTGCACTTCCTAGACCCGAGTGTAGTAATAAATGTGCTAGGGTTGCTAGATCGTTGCCTAGAAGCGACGCGCCCTTAGTCCCTAAATATGGTATCAACTATGCAAGGGTGCAAGGTAAAAAAGACAATTCATAGTGATAGCATCCATCTAGCTTCTTGGAATATAGGATCTTTAACCGGTAGAATGACAGAATTAGTTGAGGTTATGAAGAGAAGAAATATTAGCATTTTGTGTCTTTAAGAAACCAAATGGGTAGGTGAAAAAGCAAGAGTAGTAGCACCTTGGGGTTATAAGTTTTGGTATTCAGGTAGAGTTAAGAATAGAAATGAAATAGGGATTATTATTGATTGTAAGTTCATTGATGATGTAGTTGAAATGCAAAGGAATGATAGTGTTTTGAGCATCACGATCATGATTAGCGGCGAGATTACTACTATTATTAGTACATATGCACTGCAAGTGGAACTTAATAATTCGGTTAGACAAGAGTTTTGGGAAGATTTAAAGGAGTTTGCATAGAGTGCCGTGTGCGGAGAAGCTTTTCATTTGTGATAATCTAAATGGACATCCGGGCACTGATCGGAGCAAGTTTGAGAGCGTTCATGGAAGTCAGTGTTTTGGAGATAGAAATAAGGGAGGAACTTATTCCACCTGGGTTAAGAAGAGAGTAAACGCCTGGTTTAAGAAGAGAGATTCTCACTTAGTAACTTTTAGAAGTGGGTTAAATGCCAGTCAGATAAACTTCTTTATTATGAGACGTAGGTTTCGTAGTAATTGTATGGATTGTAAAATTATTCCAAGCAAGAGTGTGGTTACACAACACAGACTATTGGTCCTCGATTTTCATGTCAGGAAAAAGGGAAAGCAAAGGAGTCAATAAGGTAGTCTAGACAGATGACTGGTCTTCCGATATGGATTCGAATTTGGATTTTATGTGGAGAAAGATGGCTCAATGTATTAGGACAGTAGCTAAGGAAGTGTTTGGTGAATCTAAAGGAAAAGTACCACTAAACAATGATACGTCGTAGTGGATCAACAAAGTGAGAGAAGCCGTAAGGAATAAAAAAGAGTGCTATAGAAACTTAGGAAAGTGCAGGAATGCTGAGAATTTTGAGAAGTATAAGGTTGCGAGAAGAAAAGTTAAAGAAGTTATTAGAAAAGCAAAATCAACAGTTTCCAAGGATTTATATGAAAAGCTGGGTACTAAAGATGGGGAAAAGAATATATATAGACTTGCTCGTTATAGGGAGAAGAAGACTAGAGATATCAGTATGGTGAAACGTGTGAAGGACGACAACCACAGAGTTTTGATTAAAGATGAGGAAACCAAGGAGAGATGGAGGTCTTATTTTGATGAGTTATTTAACACGAATCAAGTTCAAGTTCCGAATATGGGTGACATTGCGATAACTATGCGTTTATTCTCAGAAGCATGAAGTTCGAGAGGCCCTTAAGAAGATGAGACTGAAGAAGGCAATGGGACCGGATGGTATACCGATTGAGTTTTGGAGGTGTTCAGGAGAGAAAGGTGTTGCGTGGTTGACAAATCTATTCAACAAGATATACAGAGTTAATAAGATACCTATAGAGTGGAGGAAGAGTACTCAGATTCCTCTGTACAAGAATAAAGGGGATGGTCAAGATTGTGCCAATTACTGCGGGATTAAACTTATGAGTCATACTATGAAGCTTCGAGAGAGAATGATTGAACATAGGTTAAGGGGCATTGTAAAGATTTCAGATAATCAATTTGGTTTTATGTCTGGGCATTCCACTATGGAAGTAATTCATTTATTACGGCAGATAATGGAATATTATAGGGAAAGAAAGAAGGATTTGCATATGATATTTATTGACTTGGAGAAAGCATATGACAAGGTGTCTAGAGAAGTAATTTGGTGGATGCTGGCCAAGAAAGGTGTATTATTAAAGATATGTATGATGGAGTATGTACATGTGTAAGGAGCTACACCAGAGTGACTGCAGAGTCTCCTATTATTATCGAGGTACATCAAGGATCAGTGCTTAGCCCTTTCCTCTTTGCGACCGTTATAGATGAGTTGACTTGTTATACACAGGAGGCTATGCCATGGTGTATGTTATTTGCTGACGATATTGTGCTGATTGATAAGACTATAGCCAGTGTAAATCTAAATTGGAGTTGTGGCAACAGACGTTGGAATCTAAGGGCTTCAGAATCAATAGGAGTAAAATGGAGTATATGGAATGCAAGTTCAGTACTAGCAAAAACATAGCTCAAAGTGTAACTTTAGATGACAGAGATATACTAGTAGATGACTACTTCCGATATCTAGGATCTATTATTTAGAAAGATGGAGAGCTTGATGGAGACGTCGCACACCGAGTTAAGGCAAGTTGGTTGAAATGGACGAGTGCAACTGGTATTTTGTAGGATCGTAATATGACTTTGAGCCTAAAGGGAAAGTTCTATAGAATAGCCGTAACACCTACTTTACTATATGGTACCGAATGTTGGGCAGTTAAAATAGGTCATATTCCCAAAAAGAAGGTAGCTACGATCCGTATGTTATGGTAGATGTGTAGGCATACTAGAAATGATAGAGTAAGAAACGAGACCATTCGGAAAAAAGCAGGAGTGGCATCTATTAAGGACAAGATGAGAAAAAACTATTTGCGTTGGTTTGGACATATACAGAGAAGACCGAAGAATGCTCTTGTTAGGAGGATTGAGGGATGGAGGCATGATAGGGTGGACAGAGATAGAAGCAGGTTTAAAACGATATGGATGAAGGTGATTAGAAGAGATATGTCTCTGTTAAATTTAGATAAAAATACGACAATAGATAGAAAGAAGTGGAATGAGAGGATTCATGTGAATGACCACACGTAGCCTTATATTGGTTCCTGGTAGCCGACCCTAAATTTCTTGGAACTAAGATTTAGTTTTTATTTTTTGTTGTTGTTGTTGTACATATGCGTGTGTGTGTGTGTGTACATATATATGCATATATATGTGTATATATTTGTATATGTACATATTATACATATATGTATGTATGTATGTATGTATTTTATAACGTCAGTGAAGTAAAATATATGGTGAAGAGTCCATAACCCACCCTAGAAAATCAGGAAGAAGTGATTTAGGAAAACCAGAAACCAAAAGGGATGACTCATTTGAAATAACAATTAACATGAAGTTGATGAACTCAAAAAATTGCAAAAGTGTGTGCCCAGACAAACTTAGAACCAGAAACTACCATTTGAAAGCCACCTGAATCAGTAAGCAGTGCCCCAGGCCAGTTCATGAATTTGTGGAGACCACCCAACTCATCAATGAGCTCAGAAGTAGGACGAAGAGCCAGATGGTAAGTATTTCCCAGTATAATTTGACAACCAATCTCTTCTAGCTGGTTAGTTGTCAAACCTTTTATAGTCCCTAAAATCATGAAATTCCAATTATTTGGATTAGTTAAAATTCTGTGTACACTTGTTCATGAGCGCAGAAATCTGAGCAAAGCCTTCCACGTTGGAATAGCATTAAATTATTGAATTTCAAACAGCAGAATCTTTCCATGAGATGGTTGATTAACATGCCATCTCATTGTTTTTCCTACATTTATCAATACCAAAGAGGATTGATGCAATTTTTTAGGGAGTGAAGATTTTCATAATAGAATTGTGCTGAAACACAGCATGGTCAAATGCAGTGCACGGAAATCAACAAATATGGCCTGGTATTTCAATTGAATCTGGAAAATAGTAATCTATAATCAGCAATTTCAGGGAATACAAGGTTTGGAACTAACTAAGATTTTCTTTTCCAATGCTGCTGGAATGTGTAATTGATTGCTACAATCAGTATGAATTCTTGTGTGTGTGTGTGTGTGTGTGTGTGTGTGTGTGTGTGTGTATTTATGACCATTTAGCAGAACATATAATGACACTACTAGTATAAATACTGACCTTGTGTACCAACCGGCATAAATAGAGGTGTCTGGCAGACAAAGTGAGGGAGGGTAAGTTGAGCTGCACGGGCACGATTGAACCTCCCAAGAACCTAATGTAAGAAACAAAAATCCATGGATTCAATACAAGGAAAAAATAATTGAATCTACCACTAGGACAAGGGAAAATTAATAAAGATAATGGAACTCGAGGATATAAAAACAACTTTTTGTAATCTGGGTCCAGCGTAGATTCAGTCAGAGATAACTTTTAACTGTATGTCTAACATCCAAATTTCCAACATGGCATCCAAACACCAACATCTCTGATTAGTTATTGCAATAAACATAGGAAAAAAAGTGCAGCAGAAAGAAGAAGCTCCGACTGAGTCATTCAAAATTTCAGACTTTGAGTAGCTATATGTATCAGAAACATACAAATATACCTTATAGATGCATAGTTGTACCAGTCAAAGTGAGCACCTTTTTCACTTTATCCATGTAACATTCATTACACGGTAAACATTATGATATAAGAGAGTCCCCTTTCGCATAAGATATGCATTAACGCTAGATACTATAAGCATTTTAATTTTGGGCAATGAATTTCTTGCAGATGTAAAATCT
Organism: Voacanga thouarsii; assembly: GCA_026120185.1. Lineage (NCBI taxonomy): Eukaryota > Viridiplantae > Streptophyta > Magnoliopsida > Gentianales > Apocynaceae > Voacanga > Voacanga thouarsii. The sequence continues at coordinate 1,785,971 of JANUWF010002144.1, forward strand.
ACAAGGCTACAAAATGAGTTCTTACCTCAAACCGAAGAGCCATCGAAAAATATTCACCTGTTCTCCGCCCCCAGCAGTCCAGCAGTCTATACAGAATCACAGGAGGGAAAATAGATTCTTGATAATTCCATAAATATAGTTCATAGTAGCATAAAATCAAGATTTTAACTTTATAATATAATGTATATTACTGCAACAAATTTCGAAGCAGGAAATCAGAAAACTACGTTGTATATGAAATTAGAGAAAGAAAGAACACAGAAAAAATTATGAACCTATAGAGCTGAGTGCAGGAGGAGGCGAGGTGTAGAGCGGAATGAGTTGAACGTTTGAGACTACCCTAAATTGAAGTAGCCACAGCGCGCCGGCGGCTAAGTCAACTTACTTGGTCTATATTTAGAAAGGCCACTTTTTTCCACTTTGGCCCCCCAAAATCTTGGGTTTTCATTTCACTGCTTCAATTGTGGTTAAGTAGTTTAAACACAAGAAGCACGTTTGGATTTAGACCAAATTCCCTCGTGCCAGAGCAATTCTTGTTCAATGACACATTTACCCTTCTTGATAGATTTAAATATATTCTTTAAATATTTTTTCTCCAAAGTCCCACCTTCTTAACTTTATCTCCTCTTCCTCTCCTCTCTCTTCTCTTAATCTTCTCCCCATTTTCTCTCTCATTTCTTCTCCCTCTTCTTTTCTGCGAAAATATTCCCATCTCCCTTAGGGCCTATTTGGATTGAAGAAAGTGAGAAGAATGGAGTAGGATAGAAAGGAAAGGGAATGAGATGAGAGGATATGAGATGAAATCAATAATTATTTATACTGTTTGATTAGATACAGAGGAAAAAAATAAAATATTAAATAAAGGGAAAGAAAAGAAAAGAAAAGATACGATTTGAGTTTATATTTTTACTCATTAATTTAATGTAATAATATAAAACTTTTTATTTACTAGAGGCATTGTAAACCGTTTAATAAAATTTAATTAAATGAAGTTTTTTTCCTCCTTCTTTTCTGCTTAGTTTTATCCAAAAATAAATGTTAAACTTTTATATCAAACCTAATCCCTCCTTTTCGTCCCACTCCCTTTTATTTTTTTTTTAACTTATTCAAACTTTTAAAACCCAAATCTTCTATTTCCTCTCCTCTCCGTTTGTTTCTCTCAATCCAAACAGGTTGTTACTGTTCTCTATCCTCCTTCTATCAAAGTACAACCTTTAACATTTGCTCCCCGCCATGTCGCTAACTCATATTCACTTGATTTAGTTTCGTTATAAATTTCTTCCAATCCATTTTATCCGATAATCTTAACCCTCCCACTCTTGAAAAATCTTATGAATCCGAATCCAACTCCTGAAAAATCGTATAAATCCAAATCTAATTCCCTACCAAATCTATCTCAAGAAATTCAAAATCTTATAGATCCAAACCCAATTACCTACCAAACTATATCAAGAAATTTATGATTAATATGTCATAAATTTCACGCAATGTGAGAACTACGTGCTACATTGTACATGGTAAGAGCTACCTCTAAAATCTCATACTATCTAGTTAATCCTGAGATTGGTCTGGCAACAACCACAATCAACTATTTGATTACCATCCTCGAAATGGATATCCTAAATTAGTAATAAGTACTTAAATCGATCCTCATATACTATTCACACTTTTTATCAGAATCCCATGTGGGATTAGAATGTCACATTCACCTATTCTTCTGGCCTAAGTATTTTCATTGGGTCAAAACCTAAAAACTAAAATCTAGGACCAAGCAAACTGCATGAGATTCTAGAAGCGACTTCCACAGTGCATAGTGTAGCATTTAGTTCTTATACCGAGTGCTAGGTTACCTGATCTAATATCAAATGTCACGCCTTGTGCCTGCAGGTCCAAGAATGTGACAATAGATTTGGCAGCACCTACAATCAACTACTTAGCCACCGGTATTATTGGGCCAAAATGAATTTTTCAATTTGACAATCAATACTTAAACTCATCTTATATACCATCACTTATCATTCCAATCACATATAGGATTGGAATGTTATGTTCACTCCTCCTTTAAGCCCAAGCATTCTCATTCGATCAAACTTAAAGACCAAACCCAAGACCAATTAAGCGACATGAAATTCTAGAGGTAGCTCCCATCGTATACCATGTGGGAGCTAATATGATTGAAAAATGTGTAAGAAATAAATATTAATAAGTCTCGTATGTGTTTATGTCATATATATATATATATATATATATATATATATATATATATATATATAGTTTCTACTCATGATTAGGAATGGTAGTTTTTTAACTTAAACCCGGGACCCAGCCCGACCCGCTCCACATATATTTTTTATTATATGTATTATATATATAATATATTTTATAAATATATTATATATGTATATATAAGTAGATTATATAAATATATATACACACACATAGAGATGGATTATATATGCATTGTATATGTATACATACTATATAGATTTTATATATATTATATCTATACATATCAATACACACACACACACACACACACTATATAAATTATAGGTAGATTATATATATTATATATGATTATATGTGTATATAGGTAGATTATATATGTATATAAAATAAAATAAAGAAGAGAAAAAAAGAAAAAATTATTAATTATCAATTTTACTCTTACTAATTTAGTGATATGATAAATACGTGAAACATTAGAAACCACCACAAAAGTTTTCTAAATGATTAAAAAGTTTTGAATAATAATATATTGGAGGCAAAAAAATTCTAAAAAAAATCTTTATAAATATTTCCGGGCCCAAATGAGCCCCCGCTTCCCCACTAGGTTGGGACAGGGGATTATTTTGTCCCCGACTGGCCGGGGGTAGGGATCCCTGCCTTTTCCCGTGGCAGGGACAGGCCAGGGATAGGGAAATGGGGGCGTATGCGGGGCGAGGCCGGGATTTCTAGTCCTCAGCCCGGCTCGACCCCATTGCCATCCCTACTCATGATACATGTAAAGTAACAAAATTGTCATGGTTGCAAGTAAATAAATCACACCTTCACAAAATCATTAAACAAATGTTCTGGGAGACTTATGCATGTGCACTGGCAATTTGTATGACTATTATAAATACTTATCAGAGGTAATATATGGGACAGTGAAACATGCAGCATGTTTAGCATTTCAATATTTAAAAACTACTTAAAGCTGCAGTATCATTTCATTAATAAGAAGGTGTGGACATTAATTTCATCATTGTGTATCTTACAAGGGCATCATCAATAATCAAAGTTTATGTGGGTTGGGAGTGAAAACAACATGACTGCTAAGCCTAAATATCATGGGATGACCTCTCATCAGATGGGAATTTCTCTATTTTCCTTCAGGTCTGTGACTAAAGTCATTACAGTATGGTTGTTCTGATTGCAGTGATGTGAAACCTGATTTACCTTTCTTGTTGGATTTGTGATGTAAATAGAACACTTTTGTTTAAGAAGAAATTCTTTGAGTGTTTGGAGGTACTACTTTATTATCTAAGGTTTTCAGCTGGAAGAATTAATTATGACAAATAAAGGCATTACTTGTGATGACAGGCAGGCTGGAGGGCAGCCTGGTCTGGGATTCTTATTATGTGATGCATTTACCTTTACATCAGGACTGGTGGAACACAGCAATCTTATTTAAGTTATTCTCAGCATGAAGTTCTGCAGTGGGGATAACCTACCTACTGTGATGTAGATAATCATTATACAACCATATGTTGTCTAATCTCTCATGGATATGTTTTTGGCAATATCAGACATCAAAGACACCATAACAGTAGAAACTGAACTCATGCCCAGCTCAGCATGGAACTGTTCCTCTGGCAGAAGCTGGGTGTGGGTGATTTATATCAGCAGAAAGCTGGGCACTGTTTCATTCTCATGTGATGAGACCTAACAGACAACCTCTCTACCATGGTGGGCATTTCAGCAGTAGTTAATAAAGGCAGATACCCAAGAAGACTGGACTTTCTGCATTGCAGCAACAACAATTCATAAATGATCGTCAAATTATCAAAAGTCTAATGATATTTGAATGTTTGTAAAGACAATATGGAAAGCGGAAGCTATCAAAGAAAATAATGATCAACGGACGACTGGGTTGCATTATTATCAAGAAGATATTGTTTGACATATCTCTCTCTCTAATCTGTAGCATTATATAAAGTGTTATAAATATTATAACTATGGATGGGACTTTCAGTACAACAACATATGAGTTAATATATGGTGATATTAGGAAATATTTAAAATGCAAAATACATCTATTTATATAGCAGGGGTATTTTGGTCATTTTAGCAGCCAAGGCGATGTGTCTTTTTGGTCCTCGGGATAGCCCGTAAGTCCTAACTATTTTTGGGTTGATGAATTGGTCTCAGTTGAAGAGGATTTTATTTTATTTTGTTTTGTTTTATTTTATTCAGGAAGTCTAATTTATTATTGGACTGGAATAAAATAAATAAATAAATAAAATAGAAGTTGAGAGAAATTAATTATCTAATTTATTTGGTTAATTAATTATTCAGGGCCTAGGTCCAGTATGAATAATTAAGAAATTAACCTGTGCTTAAACTAGGTGAAATAATTAATGTTTAATTATTTATTGGGTTATTTATATAGGCCCAAGAAATAAATAATTAAAGATTAATTATTATGGTTCATTTGGGCTCATTAATTATTTATTGGGTTACTTATGTAAGCCCAGGAAATAAATAATTAATATTTATTATTTTGGGCCTTTTTTAGTCCAAGAAAAATAATAAATATTTATCTGGCCCAATAGCTTGGACCTTAGGGTTTTTTCTTGATACGGTTAAGAGGAGTTTAAGGTTAGGCCAAACTGTTTCTCAGGATAACATCCGGGTATTTTGAAATCCCGGGGAGATGTTTATCAGAGATTGAGAGACCTAGTTTAGGCTAAATATAAACAACTCTTTGAAAAGAAAAAACCCTAATTTTCTTTCCCAAGCCACAAGACTCACGTCACTCTAGTTCTCTCTCTCTCACGGTTTTCTTCTTCTGGTTTTTCTCCTTGTTCTTTGCTAACTAATAGCGAGCGAACCAAGGAGAATTGAGACCGTTTCTCTTTCCCATTGTGTTCACCAACTAGAGGTTAGGCTGAGGAATATCCCGAGAATTGGAGAGCTAAGCGTTAATGCAAACAAGGCGAAGTCGAAGGCTAGCGAGTGTTCAACCGGAAGCTCCTTCAAGTGTGCAAAGCGAGGCGATTCCAACCGTTCAATCTGTTCCTACGCAACCTAGGAGGGTTAAGGAACGCAAAGGTATGATCTTCACGCTTCCGCATGGCCTTTATGGCTCGCGTTTAATTTTTCTCCATTTTTTTTTTTACTTACGGTGCATGCCCCTGTTTCTGCGTTTTCCATCACACTGGCTAAGCACTAGCTTAACCATAAGTACTGTTGCCTATTTAGAAAATGGCAATATTTTGGAGATGACCTATTTATCAAAAAACAGCTTGAATCTAACATAAATTGGTACTATAATACCTTACTCTGGTCACACCTGGTTTACGAAAAAATAACATACGTTGAGCAGAAATATGTGCATGTAACTATATTATCTGATATGCATAAAACTATAAATTTGTGATTATTTAAATCTTCTTAAACATGTGAAGTGTATAAAATTTTATGACTTGAAACTTGTAGAAGTATTAAGGATAATTTGAGAGTTTGACTTTTATTTGTTTAAAAAAGAAGAATTTATAATAAAATTTTGTTGGGTTTCGAACCCTAAATTTCTTAAAATTTTCCTCTAATGGCTACCCATATTGCCACCACTTGGAGTGTTAAAAACTCCTACAAAATTTGGCAATTATATGTCAAAAAGAGTCTTGGCAATGATCTTCTGCTACTTCTACTCATACTAGCCATCGTTACTTTTCCTTAAAATTCCATAATCTTTATCAATTCGGAATTTGCTTATTTCAGTGAAATTCAACTTTATCCTACTTTAAGTAGCCGTAGCTTTTGTTTCTTTTAATCTCTGGTATTCCTTTTTCCTATCTAGTCTAGGATTTGAATTTTTTCTATAGATGATAAATTGAAGATATAATGTATATCTTGAAGATTATAATCATATTATAATATTATATAGTATAGTATTATCATTGTATCTCTAAAAGTCATTAGTGATAAGAAACAAGATATGCATTACGTATATCTACCCTATTATCATTGTTAGTAATATATTATAGTCTTTAGCTGATACCTCTTCTATCTTTTTCTTCTAAAAAAAAAAAAAAAATCCTATTTCCCATCTCTTGTTTGCCACCTCACTATTCCTCTCGGTCAGCCATTATAGAATTCTAGTCTCTATAAGATTGTATGTGGGTTGACAAAGAGGAGTTTAGATTGATCAGTCTCCTATTTTTCCTCAAGTTAGCCGACATTCCTTTATCTCTTTAGCATCACGATTATTTTTCTCTTTTTCATAGCAAAAGAACTTTGAAATTCAATTAAACCCTCTTTATTCTAATCATATTCTCACCACCCTTAATCTCTCCCAAGAAACTCACGGCAAACTCTTTCTTCACAAACAATAGAAATTTAAACTTAAACTTCTTCCTTGTCTGCCATTAATTTCTTTCTCAAGAACACAACTTTTTTCACCTTGTTCAAAGATTTCAGCCTTCAAGTTTGTGGAAAAAGTGATTATTTCACGTTGTAGAACCCTTAATGTCATAATCTTGCAAGGATTAAGTGGGAAAAAGCAAGCTTTTTCTCTTTTTTTTCGTTGTTAACGAAAATTTGTTTCCTTAAGCTATGATTTTTGGTTTTGTTGATTGTATGATTCTTGTATGTATTTTGAGTAGGGGAGGGGGTATGAACTATTGTTGGCTGAGATCTTTTCTTGGTGGCCTTGCTAAAAAAACACTTCCTATACTCTTCTCTAAAACAAAGATAACTGAAGAACTTATCTTTTATAAAAAGGAAACTAATCTCGAGGGTTAAAATGTCTCGAGTTTTCTTATATGTAAATCTTGCTTGATTCTTGAATGGAACTTGCTAAGGATCATGCCTTCTTGAATCCATTACTTTTATATGTGTGTTAGGAATCCATATATTAAAGAAACAAATCCAAAAAACTTATTTTCTTGACGCTTAAAAGCTACATGAACTTTACTGGAAAATTTTCTGATTTTGAGCATATTGGTGTTTATGTTCAAAAACCTTTGCAATATGATTTTTCTTTAAGACACCACCTTAAATCTTAATTCTATGGACATGTGTGGTACTTTTGTGCGTGTTATTATGCTCAAAACTACTACATTTAATTGCAGAAATTTTTTAAAAAACAAAAAGCCAAGAAGGTTGATTTTTCAGTGTTCACTGTGCACTGTTTTTAGATCTATTTCGTAGCATGTTCTAAGCATGATCTTTATGGGTTAAAAAAGTAAAAATGAATATTTTGTGTATTCTAATGGACTAGAAAACTTGGGATAGAAATGGAATCAAGGTTGAGAGTTCTTATTTTTTCTTTTTATACTACCAGGTTTAGACAGATTTGAGCAGTTTTTATTCAGAATTTTTTGAGATTTATGTGAGCATGATTTTTTTGTTCCTCGCATATTAAATAATATGTCTGAAAAATTTAAGGTCATTCGGAGACGTTTACATAGGTGTTTTTCTCCTAGGAACCTAAACAATGTTTGTTGGAAATTAAAGACAGCTTAGGTGTCTTATAGAAAAGCTACTAAATTGAACTTTTTTTTTATGATATAGTGAGGTATGAATTCTATGCATGCTTAGAAATGTTTAAAGGTCTTAAGTGCTGAGTTTATGTGAAGAACATGCTTGCTATTTTTTAATGTTGTTTTGAAGGGTGATGAGGTCATGTAATGCACTTGATATGTAATATTGGTTGGAATTTCTTTAAGTTGGCCTATGAATCATTTGTATTAATTTATGTGGAATTTTTTTTCTAAATTTATAAGGTTATCAAAGGTAAGGACCAACTTATTAGAGTTTATATCCTAAGCTTGAAAATAAGGTAAATTCGCTTACATTCATGGAATCGATTTTAAGCATAAAACTCGATTTTATTATGTTGATTTGGAAGAGAGACTTGTAAGTTTCCCTTATATACATGAAATAATTATATATGAGATAATTTTTGAAAAAATCTAATGGTTAGAAACTATATAATTTTGGAAATTTTCTATATTCAAAAACCTTCTAATTTTGGGAACTTCTATATTTGAAAACTTTCTAAATTTGTCAAGTATGAATTAGGAGCCAAGTATCAAACATTGAGAATTATTTTGGACACTTAAATTATGAATTTATATTTATGTATGTATTTATGAAAATTATAACAGAACTCGTACAAGCATGTGGCTCATTTACTTATAAACCCATGAATTGTAAATTTTTATTTTGAAAACCATGCCTTCTGGAAATCCTTGTATGATTTGGAAAACATTATTTGGAATTGTATTGGATTAATTTTTTAGGATCTACTGTGGAAGCCTTGTAAAATGTAAAAATGGTAAAGTTGAATATTCAATAAGGGTGAGACCTTTATACTAACTTTTGATTGGTCTGGGAATATCTCCCGGTAGGTAGCCACATTCGGGAAATTAACTTTTTTCGATCAGGAACTTAATATAGGAAAGTTGAAATGGTCTTTAGCTAATGATGGGGTTCCAGGGGAATCAACGGCTGGATGTGAGACAATTGAATTGGGATTGAGTGAGAAATGGATAAATATCTCTCTATAAAAATATACATCTATCGGGTGTTAGGAGTCAAACACTTCACGAAAGTGAGAGTCACCTCTGTGCTCTTTCACCATGTGATGGGGGTCATATACTTCACTAGTGTAAAAGCCACTTATGTGTCTCCCCATACAAACTTAATTACTTTTAGTGCTCCACAGTCACATACAGTGATTTTGAAATTTGATATCTGTGAATCTTTTGAATTGGATTATGATAGGAATTTTCCAAGGAAACCTTGAAATTTTTATTTGAAACTCAATATTCACTTTTGCCATTGATTTCTTTCCAAACAAAATATTTTATGTGTATTTTACTTCATGGCTTCTTACTAACATCCCTCAAGAAGTGAGAATTAAATTTGTTAAGAAGGCATGATAAACTTTGGATATTTCTATAATGCATGCATCATGTACAAGTTTTACTTAGGCCAACACACACACACACACGCGCAAACTTACTAAGACAACCAACTTCACACTATTTTAAACTCATGATTTTCAGGAAGTTCAAAGTTCTAATCTGGCTTGAAGATTTATGACTTAAATCTTTGTTTTATTTCATATTGTGACATGTTGAACTTTTAATCTACACGTTTTATTTTAGGACTCTTGTATAAGTTTTTTGAAGCCTTGTAACACTTTTGTTCAAATTTTCTTTTAAGTTTTAAATTTCTTTTGCTATTTCGTTATAAAGACCCCCTGTCCAAAGGATGGGGTGACATCCCCAACCCATTTTGGGTTACATAGATAGGTGGGGTGTTATAAGTACCGAGAGTCTAACCTCTAATTGAGTACTCAAAGCTTTTATGTTCATATTTCACAATAACTTTTACATCAGGTTTTCTACAAGAGTTAACTCAATATATTTTCAGAAGTTGAGTTTTAAAACATGTACAAAATTTTCATCACGATAATATTTTGTAGATCATGCAATCTCTCTAAGGTTTAGGTATACATATTTGATCATAATATTTACAAAGTTTACAGAAGGCATGGTATTTTCATAATGAAATTCACAATTTGAGAGTGCATAATATATGGAGCTAATATTTTTATAATTCGTACTATGATTTTTGCAAACATATGCATGGTAGCAAATTCATAATTACTTAATTGTCAAAACAATTCATAAAATTAAATACATGATTCCTAATTCATTTTAACAATTTTAGAAGTGTTTCCAAATTTATTTCATGCATAAAGCAACTCATGAATGTAAAATAATTCATAAAATCTAATTCATGGTTCCTAATTCATATTTAACAATTTTAAAATTGTTTTCAAATTTATCTCATGCATAAAGCGATTCATGAATGCAAGGGACTTATCTTAATTCAAGCACAAGTTGTCAATCTCTAAATTAACGAGAAGGTTCTTACTCTTTTAGTTTCTTAACGTCTATCACGAAAAGTTATGTAAGTGTTAATTACTTATATTATATCTAGACAAGTTATCTTAATCCCAAACATTAATCTAATACATAACCATGTAAACAATAATTACACTTAGGTTCATATTACCATTCCAAGCTTACATAATTAATCATAGCATAATTGTCTCAACAAGAGGTTAGATAACACACATGGACAACAAGCATTCACATACAATCATTCATCTAACATATAAATTGCTCTAGCACTCAAGTAAAACCCTTACGAAATTTTATGCACAAAGTAAAGCATTCTTGACTTATAAAAAAAATAGTCCTACAAGTTTTAGGGTATTACTTCCCAATAATTTTAGTTATTACGTCTTTCAAATAATTCCTCGTTAGGTAAAGAAAAATGTTGTTTTCCCAAGATATGTCAAGTAGTTTTAATTTATTAAATTCATTTCAAAATTTTAAGTTTTTTATAGAATTTTCTAGCATCCACAGGTATGTGTTTTTGAAAGAAAACTTCTACATGTACCCTTCCAATAGTCTCAAATCATCATGGAATAAAGTTAGACATAAGTATACATGTATACCATTAAATTCCAACAACCCATCAACAAAGATTATAGAAAAATTAAGATTAAACAAAACCCAAGAATATTAGCAACAAGGGAAGAATTTCTACTCGCAATATTTAACGCAATGTTAACCTAAATTTTCAGTATTTTAGGACAAGTTGTTGTAACAAAATATGAGAAAAGTATTCTGAATTTTTTCATCTATGAATTGACTTTACATTGTATTATATAATAGATTACAAGAAGAAAAAGGATTATTCCTAATCTAGATAACTATTTAATCAAATTCCTCCATTTAAGGGATTAATCTAATCATATCCCTTCATTTAAGAGATTTAAAACTGATCATTCTAATATATTTACAATTCATCCTAATTACTTTATCGCTCACTTATACCTCAACACTCCCTTCAAGCTGAGGAGTAGATGTTATTCATTCCCACTTGGATATACTAATCTCAAATATTAAATTACTCAATCCCTTCATAAGTACATCCACAAGTTGATGTTGTGTAGGCACATAAGGTGTACAAATTAAATCACTCTCCAATTTCTCTTTGATGAAATGTCTATCAATTTCGATGTGTTTTGTACGATCATGTTGCATCAGATCATGAGCTATGCTAATTTAGGCCATCATACTTAATCTTCAAGTCTTCTAAAGTAATTTGCAACCACATTAGTTCACATACACCTTAAACTATTGCTCGAAATTATGCTTCTACACTAGATCATGCTACTATATTTTATTTTTTACTCCTCCATGTCACCAGATTCCCACAAAAAAAAGTGATATAGGCAGAAGTTGATCTTTGGTCAACAACTGATCTTGCATAACCAATATTTGTATGTGCTTCAAGTACTAGACCACCATTTCGTTTAAATAAAATACATTTTCTTAGTGCCCCTTTGAGATATTGTAATACTCGATGAGTCACTTGTAAATGAACTTTATTTACATTATGTATAAATTGATTGATCACACTTACAGCATATGCTATATATGGTCGTGTGTGCGAGAGATAAAAAAGTTTACCTACAAGGTGTTGATAAATTTCCCTATCTACTACAATATCTTCTACTGCCTTTTCAAGTTTAAGATTCGAGTCTATCAGAGTACTCGCCAGTTTGCATGTTGTTTTGGTAGTTTCTTTGAAGAGAATAATAACATACTTCTTTTGGGAGATGAATATATCTTGCCTAGAATGGTCTACTTTAATCCTAAAAAAATATTTCAACCTTCCTAACACCTTGATCTCAAACTCCTTAGGCAAACACTGACCTAGATATTGTCTCTATTTATCATTATTCCTAATAATTATTATGTCATCAACATACACTAGGAGTATCGTGACTCGTTCTGAAACTGAATGCTTGATGAATAAGGTATGATCTCCTCAACTTTATTTATACTATGTGTCTGTCATGACTCTGGCAAATCTCCCGAACTATGCATGGGGATTGTTTAAGGCCATAAAAGGCCTTTTTTAATTTACATACGGTTTGAGTAGACAAATTATTTCCATAACCTGGTGGCACTTCTATGTAGATTTCTTCCTTAATTTCTCTATGTAGAAATACATTCTTGACATCAAATTGCCGCAACTCCCAACCATAATTAGCTGCCAAAGATAAGAAAACCCTAACAATATTCATCTTTGCAATTAGAGCAAAAGTCTCAAGATAGTTAATTCCATAAATCTGGGTATACCCTTTGGCCAACCTTGCCTTATATCTTTTAATTGACCCATCTGCCCTAAACTTCATAGTGTAAACCCATTTACAACTCACAAGTTTCTTTCCTGTTAGTAACTTCACTAATTCCCACATTTTTTTTTTCAATGTTGCCATGTCATCATTCATAGCTTGTTTTCAACTCTCATTAGTTAAAGCCTCAGATAGAGTTTTAGGCATGGCAATGGTAGGCTAACAAGAAATGCTATGTGAGAATGTGAAGATTTTTTTAAAAAAGGAATTGTGTAAGAGGGTATAGTGGTCGCTTGGTACATTCTTTGGTCCCTTCCTAATGGCAATTGGAACGTCATGATGAGATTCAGTTTCATCATGCAATGAAGATTCAAAAAGTGTTACCTCATTCATAGGAGTCGAATTAGAAGCTTGAACTTGTGTAGATTCAAGAATGGTCATTTTTTTCATGAATATACCTTGTCAAATCTCTCATTCTAGAGGACATTAATATCTTTTCAAGCTCAGGTATAGAATTAGACATAGCATTAGACTTAAGCATAGAATTGGATATAGGATTAGATTTAGGCATGGAAATAGATACAGGGTTAGACTCGGGTGCAGAATTAGGCTTAGGCACACGTTTAAAAGATGGTAAGTCAAGTGAGAAGAATCTTGGAAATCTCCCTATCTTTTTCTTCCATCGTTGAAGTCTCCTCATAAAGATGAGAAGTTGAGAAATAGGCATCATGTTCATTGAATGTAACATCTGCCAAGACATAGACTCTTTTTTATGGAGGATAGCAATACTTGTACCCTTTTTAAGTTGATAAGTACCCTACAAAGACACATTTTTGTACTTTTGGGTCCAACTTGTCTCGATTTTGACTATGAACATGAACAAAAGACACACACCCAAACACCTTAGGGAAAATTATTTGTAATTTGTAGATTTGGATGGAATGTTGTTAGAATTTCCATTAGACTTTTTGAACCCCAAGACTCTTAAAGACAAATGGTTGATAATATGAGTTGATGTAAGAACAACTTTCTCCCAAAAAGATTTAGGCATATTTTTCTGAAAAATGAAGGCTCGGGTCAATTTAACAAGGTGATCGTTTTTTCTTTTTTTACTCCATTTTATTGTGGAGTATTAATACAAGATGATTCATATATGATCCATTCTTTCTTAAAGTATGGAGTTAGAACTTGATTGAAATTGTAAAACCCACACTTATTGGAAGTCCTTTATTTATGGAGATATTTTAGAATTTGTTAAGGGTAAAATCCTAATACAATAAGGATTAGAATTCTATTTAGTTAATATTTTAAGTAAGTAGGGATTTGGATTAAAATTATTTAAGAGTTAGAAAACCCTACGATTTATTTAAATAGGAAAACCTATAGGAAACATCGTTGTTTTCAATAGCCGTCATCAGGGGCGCAGAAAGGGGGAGAGAGTTCAACTAGGGTTTGAAGGAAAAGAACACCGTAGACTGTACAGTTTTCAAACGTCGAAATTAAGGGGTAAGTGGGGATGAATCTCTTCGATTTTCTGGTACAAATAATATGATAAAAATATTATTTTTTTATTATAAATTCCTGAATAAAGTATGATATTTTCTCAAAGAATAAGTTTTAATATTGGTTAATGTACGGTGTGTATTTCGGTGTTTGTATTATATAGATGCATGGTTTTGTATGAATATAATTGATGAATTTGGTTCGATGGATCTGTTTATGTTTATTTGAATATGATGCCTCAAATGTGGGCTAAACCTTTTTGGAATAATGTTAAGATTGAATTCGTCTTTTTGGATTTATATAAGACGGAGGTTTCAATCTTTTTGGACCGCTAAGACCGGGTTAAGCCTTTTTGGATTTTCCTAACTGAATAAGTTAGTTCAGTTAGAAGAAGGTAATGGTTGTATGAATTTGGTGTGAATGAATGTTTCGATATGTTTGATATCTTTACATGCTTTTACGAAGTTTGCCAAGTATACTCATATTAATTTTGTTAAATTAATTGGCATGAGTTTTGAAGCAAAAGAAATTAGCTAGTATTTTTTTTAAATGTTTAAAATTTATATCCCATGAAAATAATTTGAGATTTATTGAGGTTTTTCAAAGGTGATATTCTTTTTAGTATATTATAAGAATGTTTTAAAACTAAATAATTAATAGGAGTTATTGGTTGTTATTGATATTATTATTATTATTATTTGTAAGTGTAATTATTAATATAATGTGCAAGTATGTATATTATGTAAGAGTGTGTAATAAACTTTATTCGGGAGAAGTGATTCATTACTACTTACTGAGCACGTGATTGGCTCACCCTTCAATATTTCCTCATTTCAGATTTTAAGGATGATCAGTGGTGCGAAAGCCCGTTCTACTAAGATTGTGTTGGACGTATAGCACGAAGTCGAATTTCAGGATTCTAATCAGTGGCTTATGCTATCTTATTGTCTTAAGTTCTACTTATGTTTTTAGTACTCGTTGAGACAAGTGTAAGAATTGGTTTTATGGGTTTTGATATAAATTCTTTGAGGAAGAATTAATTATGAAATTATTTAGTTATCATTTTGGAAGAAAATGTGTTTTGTTGTTTAAGTTTTGATGTAAGGCTTTGTATTACTGGGTTACGACTCAGTGGTACGGCCGTGCTACGTCCTGCGGGCGCGGGGCGTGACAGAAATAGTCCTTAGAATTGTTCAACCTAAACCTTTTGATGTTGATCCCAAATTGATTTTTAATCACAGAGCAAAATTTTGAGAGGATAATACTGACATCAAATTTATATGAGTAAGAATATCCAAGTAATACGAGTACAAGCATTGATTAAAAAAAAAAACCATTTTTCCCTCATAACATTAGGAATAGTAGAAGAACTACAAATATCACTATGAATAAGATGAAATGGAACAAAACGTCTAGTATTACTAATCGGAAAAGATGCTCGTTTGGGTTTAAGAAGTTCACACATATCACAATGAAATTCTTTAACATTTAGGCCCTTAAACAAAGAAGGAAACAAAATTTTGACAATTTTAAAGGGTGGATGTCCAAGTTGGCGATGGTAGAGCTAGATTTTTTCTTTATTAGATTAAAGAGACTTTGAAAGAAATGAGTGAGAGAAACTACCTTTAATCTCATTTGATAGGCTTGGTGCGTCAAGAAAGTAGAGACTACCATGTTCTCTAGCACGTTCAATCCTCTTCTCTGAGTCCTTATTCTGAAGTTTTCAATAATTATGATGAAAAATTACATAACAATTTAAATTTTTTGTGCGCTTTTAGATAGAGATTAGGTTTGTAGACAATTTAGAGATATAAAGAATAATTTTTAAAGTTAAAAATGGGCTGATTTTGACATCTTCTACACCTACTACAATAGTTAAGAAGTCATCAACAGTAGCTATTTTTATGCTATTTGGACATGATTTATATGTGAGAAAAAGGTTTGGCGAGTGGGTTATATAGTCGGTGGCTCCTGAATCCATAATTCAAGAATTAGTAAAGGTTGTTCTTGAGACATTTAATCTAATAGAGAATGAGGTTGTTCTTGAGACCTTTAAACCAATAGAGAATGAAAACTAAAGGTTTAAAATGGCAAAAATCATCAAATCGAAAGAATGCTAGCAAAACGAAAAATTTACCTCTATGATTGAATGACCCTCTTTGCACTAGTGTAGATGTCTATACAAGGATACTTGAAGCTATTGGATCACGTCATTGTAAACGTCGATTGTGTCTCATTCACACAAAGCCTTTGATCTTCCGAAATTGTACCCATAGCACAATTGGTGAAAGCTTGAAGATTTGGATTTGCAATACGTTTTTTGTTTCTCTGTGAATGAAAGCTTCACATAAGGTCTCTCTGTGAAATTGGATTTTTATGAATTGGAAAAATTCCAAGAGCTTCACACACCCAATATATGATGACCCTTTTCATTTCCTATCCAATTCCCCGAGAGAAAAATTCCACCTGCGTGAAAATAGAAAACATCTATGCTTTCTGTTATCCTTCACGCAAAACAACATGAGATTCATCCCGTGTTATTTTTTATTTTAAATAATTTTATTTTATTTAATAATTAATTTATTTAATTTATTTATTTTTATTTTACCCTTGGTCTTATTCATTGGGTCAGATAAAATTATTTACTCATGGGTTTGAACACCCATAAATAATAAATCTTAATTATTTATTTTCTAGACTGAATTAAACAGCCCAATAAATAATTAACAAGTTCAAACAGACTAATATAAAATATCATGTATTTTATCTAATTTTATATCTAGATTAATTTTTTAATTATTCAATCTGAGCCTTGAGCCCTGAATAATTAATTAATCAATTAAACTAGATAAATATATATTTCCTCTCGAGCCTTTTATTTTATTCTAATCCAATAATTAATTAGACTACTTAAATAAAATAAAATAAAACCCATAATTAGTAAAACCAATTCCTTAACTCAAAATTTTCATGACTTAAGGGCCATTTCGGGGGACCAAAAGACACATCGTATTAGCTATTAAAATGATTAAAATGCTCCTACTATATAAATAGTTATATTTTGCATTTTAAATATTTTCTAATATCACCATAAGAAAATATTGATCCCAAGGATAATGCTGTGTTAGCAAAATCTTCAACCTACAGGTGTAATAACTAAAATACCCCTCTACGCATCGCCATGCATTTAGAGAGGAGAAGTGTACTAACACTTCTCTAAAAGACATCTACCGTCCTTAGACTTCTACTCTAATGATCCACGACTCTTGGAATGTTTCTACTTTTCAAGGGAGCTACCCTAAAGTAAATATCCAAGTCATGTTCCCCAGGGCCTTGAATAATTAAATCATTTGAACAATCACAATGGGCGATACAACGTAGAAGTTATCTTGTACAAGTCTATTTTAACTAATTAGTCACATATACCCAACATACAAGTAAATAGGCTCGACGAAAGAACCTCAACTACAGTATATCAAAATATATACTTCTAGTTTCATCAGACCATCAACTCATACTCAAGCGGTAGAGTATTAGTCCACATTATAGTAGTAATAGTCTGGATTTCTTTAAGTAGTATTTTTAAAAACTACTATTACAGGTATTATTCTACGTATTTGAAACACGCTCATGCTATGAAGTGAGTGGATTACTCACTGGTTAAAGGTAAGTTATTCCCCATTTGCAATTCATAACATAATAACCTAAACATGATGATATTCCCATTCTTATCAATCAGTTAAGAATAAACATTTATGTGTTAAGTAACCCGTGATCCATATCTTACTGTGAAAGACCATCATTCACATTGATCACTTATTTAAACATAACGGTCCTTTCCAAATGAAAATCGAGCACAAATAAAATGTAAATTCACAAATAAATTTTGAGAATAAATTTTTTTATTAATAAATTCAATAATTACATCAGATAAACTAGTCTAGAGGGCATATATTCCAACAATCTCCCACTTGCACTCTAAGACTAAGAAAATCCGTAAGTGCCCACCCCTATAGCGTTTAAGTATCTCTTGAAAACTTTTTCATCCAAAGGCTTGGTGAAGGGATCTGCTAAGTTGTTCTCCTAGGCTATCTGTTCCACCACGATTTTTCGTCTCTAAATGAAATCCCGGATCAGGTAGTATTTCCTCTAGATGTACTTCCCATTCTTATGGTTCCTAGGTTCTTTGGATTGCAAGACTACTTCAGAATTATCGCAATACACCACAATCGGTCTGTCCATGTGTGGCATAACTCCAAGTTCTGAAAGAAACTTTCGGAAGCAGACTGTTACCTTGAATGTTTCTGAAGCTGCCACATATTCAACTTCCATGATTGAGTCAGTAATATAAGATTACTTGATACTCCTCCGTGAAACAACTCCTCCAGACAAAGTGAAAACATATCCACTATTAGATTTTCTCTCATTTTTATCTGCATAGAAATCTGAGTCTGTGTATCCAATAGGAACCAAGTTGTCAGCCCTGTAAACCAACATATAATCTTTTGTATCATTGAGGTACTTAAGAATATGCTTTACAACTTGCCAATAAACTTCCACAGGGTTTGACTAATATCTACTAACTAAGCTTACGACAAAGCAGATATCTAGTTTAGTGCACAACATGACATATATGAGACTTCCCACAGTCAAAGTGTAGGGAATTCTACTTATCCTGTCTTTTTCTTTTTGAGACTTAGGACAATCCTTAGAACAAAAAGACAACCCATGTCTGCAAGGGGTTAAAGCTCCCTTGCATGAGTCCATGCTAAACACGGCCAGCATCTTGTTAATGTATGTCATTTGGGATAATTCTAATATTATCTACTTCCTATTTCTAAGAAGTTTAATCCCGAGAATGTAATTGGCTTCTCCCAAGTTCTTTATATTAAATTGACTAGATAGCCAAACCTTAGTAGATGACAATGTCCCTACATTATTCCCAATGAGTAGAATGTCATCCATATATAGGACAAGAAAAACCACATTTATACCTTCTAATTTCTTATACACGCATGGTTCATCCTCGTTTTGAATGAAATCGTAAAACTTTACAGTTTCATCAAAACGAATATTCCATATTCTAGATGCCTGCTTAAGTCCATAAATGGACTTCTTAAACTTACAGACCATATGTTCCTGACATTTAGTAATAAAACATTCCGGTTCGAACATATAGATGTCTTCGTTAAGATGGTCATTAAGAAATGTCGTATTGATATCTATTTGCCATATCTCATAGTCGTAATGACGTGCAATGGCAAGGAGAATATAGATGGACTTAAGCATGGCTATCGGGGAAAATATTTCATTATAATCGATTCCTTCTTTCTGAGTATACTATTTTGCCACAAGCCTAGCTTTGAAGGTTTCCACCTCCCTATCTGCTCCCCTCTTCCTCTTGTATAGCCACTTACACCTAATGGATTTTATCTCTTCAGGTGAAGCTACAAGATCTCAAACCTGATTGAAGTATATAGAATCAATCTCAACTTTCATTGCTTCATGCCATAAATGTGCATCGACATCAGCAATAGCCTACTCGTATGTAGTGAGATCTTGTTCCTGATGGTCAGAAACCATCTCGAAAGCCTCTTATGTCCATCTTTTTGGAACTCTAGATACCCTCCCACTACGATGGAGCTCCATTTATACAGGTTCTTAAGGTTGTGTCTCTTCTTTTCCATAATCGGGTCTGAAAAAGTTGATTTCGAAGATAACTTCTCCTCGAATTTCAACCTTGTTGAACTTTTAGTTTGAAGCACTTTGATCATCCTCCAAGTATCTAACATTAGTACTTACCAGTACTTTCTGCTCCTTAAGATGATAAAAGTAACCTCCTTTTATCTCTACAAAGTAGCATAATTTTGATCTTGATTTTAACTTATCTCCATTGATCAGTACATAAGTTGGACAGTCCCATATCCTGAGATGATTTTGACTTAGCTTATACCCAATCCACATCTCATAGGGTGTCTTAGGTACTAACTTGGAAGGAACCAAGTTCAGAATGTATGTCGCTGTTTTTAAGGTATATCTCCAAAAAGAGACCGGAAGAGTAGTATGAGACATTATGCTTCAGACCATTTCCATTAATGTCATGTTCCTTCTCTCAGCTACTCCATTCTGCTGGGGTGTACCTAGCGTAGAGAGTTGGGATACTATCCTATAATGCACCATGTATGAAGGAATTGACAGTAAACAGAGAGCATGCATATGACAGTAAAAATGGAGGAAATAAAATCATGAACACAGTATGGTAGCAGCATGGAGGGATTAAAACCATACCTTTTGGTGCCTTAAACCTTGAAGATTGTAGGAGAGTTGATTGAAGTATAAAAACCAGCTTTCTTCTTTCCGTGGGTTGATGCTTCCTGTGTAAAAATGTCAGGCTCTCCTCCAGTGCAATGCTTGGCTTTTCAATTCTCAGAATATTCCACAGTCTAACCTCTAATTGGTGAACACACAAATGGGTTGAGAAAATAATCAGTTATTTTTTCCCACCCCTCTTGGTTGACTTCCTCTGGTTTCTTATGTGAACCAACAAAAACCAAAAGCCAAAAACCCAAGAGCCACACGGGGAGATATTTTATTTTTATTTTTATTTTCTACACAAAAAGTCAAGAGTCATGAAACTAAAAATAATTATTTTGATAAAAATAATATTCTCAGAATTTAATATTTCAAACACTCGAATATTATTAACAAAATAAATTTTGGCCTCTCCCTAAACTCTTCTGAACTGTATCCGAAAAAATCCTATGGTCCAGGCTCTTGGGCCAACAAAATATTTATTATTTTTTTTGGACCCAAAAAGTCCAAAATAATAAACATTGATTATTTTTCTTGAGATTAAATAAATAACCCAATAAATAATTAATGTGCCCAAATGAACCAAAAAATAATTAAACTTTAATTATTTATTTCTTGGGATTAATAAAATAAATAACCCAATAAATAATTAAGTATTAATTATTTTCCTCTAATTTAAGTCCTGATTAATTTTTCTAATTATTCAAACTGGACATAGGCCCTAAATAATTAATTAACTAATTAAACCAGATAATAAATTTCTCTCAATTTATTTTATTCCAGTATAATAAATTAGACTTTCTGAATAAAATATAACCCTCTCAATTGAGATCAATTTCTCAATCCAAAAATAATTAGGACTTACGGGCTATTCCGAGGACAAAAAAAATACATCGCATTGGCTACTAAAATGACTAAAATACCCCCACTATATAAATAGATGTATTTTACATTTTAAATATTTTCTAATATCACCATAAGGAAATATTGACCCCAAGGACAATGCTGCATTAGCAAAGTCTTCGACCTACAAGTGAAATGACTAAAATACCCCTCTACATATCGCCGTACATTTAGAGAGGAATAAGTGTACTAACACCCCTCTAAATAACATCTACCATCCTTAGGTTTTTAGTCCAATGATCCATGACTTCCTGGAGCGTTTCCGCTTTTCAAGGGAGCTACCCTAAAGCAAACATCCAAGTCATGTTTCCCAGGGCCCTGGATATTTAGATCATTCAGACAACCACAAGGAGCGATATAGTATAGAAACTATCTTATACAAGTCTGTCTTAACTAACTGGTTACACATACCCAACATACAAGTATATTGGCCCTACGATAGAACCTCAACTATAGCATATCAAAGTATATGCTTCTAACTTCGTCAGACCATCAACTCATACTCAAGTCATAGAGTACTAGTCCATGCTGTAGCGGTAGTAGTCTAGGTTTCTACCATATAGTACTTTTAAGAAACCACTACTACAGGTCCTATTCTACGTATTCGAAATATGCTTATGTCATGAAGTGAGTGGACTACTCACTGGTTAAAGGTAAGCCATTCCCCATTTGAAATTCATAACATAATAATCTAAATATGATAAGATTCTCATTCTCATCAATCGGTTATAAGAACAAATGTTTATGTGTTTAAATAACCTATGATCCATACCTTACTGTAAAAGACCTCCATTCATATGGATCACTTATTTAAACACAATGGGTCTTTTTCAAACAAAATTGTGCACAAATAAAGAAAATTAATTCACAAATATTTCTGAAAAATAAATTTTTTTATTAACATTCGATATTTACATCAGAAACATAGTCTAAGATAGCATACATTCCAACAATGTAATCCTTGAACTCACTAAGAAGGTACTTTTCACTATGATTTGATCGTAAGGTTTTGATAAGTTTACCTGTCTGACACTCCACTTCAGCCTTAAATTCTTTGAACTTGTCAAAAGAGTCAGACTTGAGCCTCATCATGTAGACATAACTAAACCTTTTACAATCATACCTGAAAGTGATGAAGTACTCAAAACTCCCTCTAACTTGAGTAGACAAAGGACTACACACATCAGTATGAACAAGGCCCAATATCTCCTTGGCTTTATCAACCTATTGGGTGAATGACTTTTTGGTCATTTTTTCCATAAGATAGAATTCACACTGAGACCAACTTTTCAATCTTAATGAGCCCAAGGGTCCATTATGGATTAACCTCTAAGTCTTAGTTGAGTTAATATGGCCCAACCTTAGATGCCAAATATATGAGTCATTGACATTGATCTTTCTCTTCTTTCTTAAAGATTCAGAATGAGCGTTATTTTATTTGATTGTTTATAGGATTTAAAAAAAATAAGTTTCCATACATGTACCCTGTACATAAAACTTCTCAATTTCTACTGATAGTAATGCCAGAATGGAAAGAAACAGAATATCCATGATTTATTAGCTTTGCAACTGAAATCAAATTTTGTCTAAAATCGGGTACATATAAAATATTCTTTAATACAACTACTTTATTACAATAAAAAATAAGATCCAATTCTCCCACTGCAAGGGCCTATACTCGTGCTCCATTTCCTACTCATAGTCCATGCTTGCTCTTCTGGAGCCTTCTTATCTTCCTAAACCCCTACAAGGAGTTACAGATATGATCAGTGGCACTAGAATCAATAATTCAAGTAGAAGTTGATCCAACCATTGAAATAGACTTTAAATAGAGAACAATACCTGTAGGGTTTTTCTTGGCCTGAAGTTCTGGATACTCCTTTTTTCAGTATCCCTTCTGCCCACACTTGAAGCATTTGTCTTTGGGCTTGTTGGGTTGGTTTTTAGGCTGAGCCTATACGTTTCCTTTCTTCTTCTTGAACTTTTTGGACTTAGGCCCATTTTTGGAAGAAAAAGTCCTAGCAATCATAGCCTTGGATTAGGGCTTCGTGACTTTTTCTGCCACCTGGAGCTCTTTCATTAATTTAGTAAAACTTATGTTTAACTTGTTCATATTATAGTTCAACTTGAATTGAGTAAAAAAGCCCGACAGAGATTCAAAAATCATATCCACTTAGCTCTTGGGGTTAATAACAATCTCTAAGACTTTCGCTTCCTCGAAAGCAACAACCATTTTGAGCATATGCTCCCTGATTGATGTTCCCTCAGCCATTTTAGTGTTTATGATCGTCCTAAGAGCTTCCTGCCTTACGGGCTGGCTCTTATCGATGAACATCGTGGCTAATGATTGGCTAATGTTGTATGCAGTGGCCATGTACTCATGTTTTGATTGGAGCACATTAGATATAGAGGCCAACATGTAGCATCGAGCTATTTCGTTAGCATTCTTTCATATTTTCTCAGCCCACGCTCCTCGGTGGTGGAACCTTCCTCGATAATAGGGCAAGTTTCAAAAAGGACATACGTATACTCCTCAGCAGTGAGTATTATGTCCAAGTTTCTTTTTCAATCCACATAATTTAGACTCGTTAGCTTATTCTTACAGAGAATAATGCATAAAGGACTAAAAGAACCTCCACCAACCACTTCTGAAAAATCAAAAATAAAAGAAAATTTAGTTTGTGAAAAATAAAATAATTTGTGACTTTATCCTCACATTAAATCTGATAATAGTTAATCATATCACTATTATCTTTAATATGATTAATTTGGCTCTTAGAAAAACTGATATAAATTTTTGAGAAGATTAACAGTTTTCTAAGTTAAGTGTATTAACCGCCATAAATTAATTTCATTTTTAGGTAATAATCTAAAAGACAACTGTATCGTGGAACAATCGTTTCTTCTCATTTTCTATGAACATTCCTCGCACTATAACCTCCAACGTGGGTTGACCGATCATAGCACGTGTCCTGATTTATTAATTACATCTATCCATTTAGTTCTAAATCATTGTAGTATCCCTATCCTTTACGGGTTCACTCCCAGGGTGACGCGAGAGAACCCACGATCTCTAATGAGGATCATGATGTAAGTCGTAGGGTCGTTGTAACTCCTCTCCCACTTAATATTTTAAAATAAGAGCTTTTCTTGAAAATTTCCATTAAGTTTTCTTTTAACTCTAAATAAAATATCTAAATCCATAAAAAATTTTATGCTAAGGTTTATAATTTTTATAAAAAATTTTCATGGATTAATTTTATTTAAGTTAATAAACTTAATAATTTCAAAATTTTCCAATAAAACTTGCAAGAGATTTTGATCTCAAGAGGAATTTGATAAAAAAATAATTTTTCATGTTAAAATTCAATCAAAATGGTTTTCTATTTTAATTCACAAAAATATCTAAATTCAATATATTTTCTATGTCAATGATAAAATTCTTTGAGAAAATAATCCAAAATTAATTTTTATTCGAATTAAAAGTAACCGTTTGATTTAAGAAAAATACTTTTCTTTGTCAAAAATTCTCAAAATCTTTGGTCTTTGAGAAAATACGCACATAAGGTACAAAAAGAAATAAGAATGCAAGAAAATTGCAAACGTTTTCATATTTTTCTATTCTTTTAACTTAAGTGTCCAAAAAATAGAATTAAATACATTAATTAATTAATGGTCTTGTTTAATCATAAATTTTCTTTACTATTATTTTTCATACAAAATATTCAGAGAATATTAACTATTGCAATAAAAATAACTTCGTCTAATATGAGAAAAAAAAAATCGGATCCATTGCACCCGCCACACTAGATCATGGCCCATGGGAAAACCCATGGGCCGGATCCAGGTGGGTGCCTTTGACCCACCCGCACCCGCCCCAGCCGCTACCGCGCATTGCAATTTCACAATTGCACTTCCTCGAAGAAGCAAGGAACGCTTCCTCGCGCCACGCAAGGAAGCAGCCAGCTTCCACAAGGAAGCCATCCTCGCCAGGGGAGCCGGCTGGGCAGCTTGGTGGCTCAGCTGTTGGTCGGCTCCTCTCACAGCATCGGTTTGGCTCAACCGCTACTACAGTACATTCTTTTTCAAAAAAATTTCTCTGCGTTTCAAAGACTATTGTACTCGATTTTTTTCTTCCATTTTCTATCAAAACTCATCCAAACAACTACCTATGCCTTTAAAAACATTGGGCTTACACAATATCTATGAAAACAATCAAAATATAGTATTTCTATACTTCCACTCGCGAAGTTTACAATGAAACTACCCATACTAGTAAACACAAAGGATCACAGAAAAAAATCCAAAATAAATATTTTCTTATTTTAGTTAAGCCTAGCATACTTCCTACATTTACCAAACCATGGCTCTGATATCTATTGAAGGTTTAAAATGACAAAAATCATCAAATCGAAAGCATGCTAGCAAAACGAAAAATTTACCTCTGTGATTAAATGGTCCTCTTCGCACTAGTGTAGATGTCTGTACAAAGATACTTGAAGTTATTAGCGTCGATTGCATCTCATTCACGTGAAACCTTTGATCTTTTGAAATGGTGCTCGTAGCACAGCCGGTGAAAGTTTGAAGATTTGGGTTTGCAATACGTTTTTTGGTTTCTCTGTGAATGAAAACTTCACAGAAGGTCTCTCTGTGAAGCTGGGTTTCTGTGAATTGGAAAAATTCCAAGAGATTCACACACCCAATGCATGATGACCCTTTTCATTTCCTATCCAATTCTCCGAGAGAGAAATGCCATCTGCGTGAAAATAGAAAACATTCATACTTTCTGTTATCCTTCATGTCTTGTGTTGTTTTTTAATTTTTTAATTTAATTTTAATTGATTAATTTAATAATTAATTAATTTTATTTTACCCTTGATTTTATTCATTAGATCAGATAAAATTATTTACTCTTGAGCTTGAACACCCAAAAATAATAAATCTCAATTATTTATTTTTTGAATTTCACTAAACAATCTAATAAATAATTAACAAACCCAAATAGACTGATATAAAATATCAGGCATTTTATCTAGTTTTATATTTAGATTAATTTTCTAATTATTCAATCTGAGCCTTGAGCCCTAAATAATTAATTAATCAATTAAACTAGATAAGTATATACTCTCTCTCGGGCCTTTTATTTTATTCTAATCTAATAATAAATTAGACTACTTAAATAAAATAAAATCCATAATTAGTAAGACCAATTCCTTATCCCAAATCTTTCATGAGTTAAGAGTCATTTCGGGGACCAAAAGACACATCGTCTTGATTACTAAAATGACCAAAATATTCCTACTATATAAATAGCTATATTTTACATTTTAAATATTTCTTAATATCACCATAAGGAAATATTGACCCTAATGATAATACTGCGTTAGCAAAGTTTTCAACTTACAAGTGTAATAACTAAAATGCCCCTTTATTCATTATCGTACATTTAGAGAGGGAAAGTGTATTAATATCTCTCTAAAAGATATCTACCATCCTTAGACCTCTAGTCCAATAATCCACGACTCCTGGAATGTTTTCACTTTCCAAGGGAGCTACCTTAAAGTAAACATCCAAATCATATTCCCCAGGGCCCTAGATAATTAGATTATTTGAATAATCACAAAGGGCAATATAGTATAGAAGCTATCTTGTACAAGTCTGTCTTAACTAATTAGTCGCATATACCCAACATACAAGTATATCGACTCTACGAAAGAACCTCAACTACAATATATCAAAGTATATACTTCTAGTTTCGTCAGATCACCAACTCATACTCAAGCGGTAGAATATTAGTCCACGCTGTAGCAGTAATAGTTTGGGTTTCTTTAAATAGTATTTTTAGCAATCACTATTACATGTCCTATTCTACGTATTCGAAATACACTCATACTATGAAGTGAGTTGACTTTTCACTGATTAAAGGTAAGTCATTCAGTATTTGGAATTCGTAACACAATAACCTAAATATAATGAGATTCCAATTCTCATCAATCGGTTAAGAATAAATATTTATTTGTTAAGTAACCCATGATTCCTACCTTATTGTGAAAGACCATCATTCACACGGATCACTTACTTAAACACAACGGGTCATTTTCAAACCAAAATCGTGCACAAATAAAATGTAAATTCACAAATAAATTTTGAGAATAAATTCTTTTATTAATAAATTTAATAATTACATCAGATAAACTAGTTTAAAAGTGCATATATTTCAACAAAAACTTACCTGAATTTGCCAAAAAAATAAGTACCCGGGGCTTGTCTAGGTTGATAATTAAGTGCCTTAGCCTCTCAACTTCTTTTTTGTTGAGACTACCCGATGGCTTAGTTTGGAGCATCTCTGTTGATTGTGCTATAGCGGTTGTTTTTTCAATCTTCAATATCTTCTCTAATTAAAGATACGATCCTTGGGTAATTAAGGCTTGTTACTAAACCTAAAGACTAGTTTAACTTTGCTTCAAGAAATGATCTGGAACAATTAAGGATGTCTACTAAACAACTAGCAATCAAGGTTGGTTGAAATCACAAGGTTGTTGGTGATATAAACCAGCAATGAAGGTTGGACAATACAGCATTAACGGCTACTCAAAAGAGAAGACAATGCAACAATAAAGGCTGCTCAACGCGAGCCCAAAAAACCTAGGGCTCTGATACCATATAATAAAATATGAGAAAATGATTCTTAATTTCTTCATTTATGAATTGACTTTATGCGGTATTATTTAATAGACTATAAAGGGGAAAATGACTACTTCTAAATTTGGATAACTACCTAATCAAATCCTTCCATTTAAGGGATTAAATTAATCTAATCATATCCCTTCATTTAAGAGATTTAAAATTGATCACTCTAATCTATTTACAGCTCATCCTAATTATTTTACAACTTATTTACACATCAACAGTTATCTATTGCAATATCATCCTAAAGTTTTCCCTAAAACATGAGTATAAACCAAATGAAAATTTTACACAAAACAGACAGGCAAAAGAACACATACAAGCAGCATTTCCATGAGCATGAAAATGTGCAAAATTTTCTGTGATTTTCTAAGAGATTGTTCTCTGAATTTAAGCATGGATTTGTATTCAAAATACGTCACTTAACACTAATGAATCAAATTACACAAAGCCACATCAAAGTTTAATTAAAATACCAATAATTTAAGCTATAAAGATTGCATAACTTTGGGCAAAAAATTCCAGCAAGCATAAACGGTTTTTGCACAACAAAAAATAAATTCTTTCACCCATTTTTTCCTTTTTCTTAATGCATACAAGTTATAAAGGTAGTTTAGTAAGTCAAAGCCCTAGTAAAACGCATACGAAATACATAAAAAATATCATCTCCACGAGGCATGAAAAATTCAAGCAACAAAGCATGGTGTTAGCATTCATGAGAAGGAAAAAGTTAAGATTTTTCTTACCTTTCTTGAGTAGAAACACGTTACGAAGCCTTTGAAATCCAAGAAACAAGTTTCTTCTTCTAGAATAGGGTTAGGGTTCTTGGAGAAAGTTGTTGGAAATAGCGAGGATAGAAAGTCACGGCTGGGAGAGAAAATAAGTAAGAAAAACAACACCATGTTAGGGTTTTTGGAAAGTCTTTAAGAAGTCTTGCATTGACCAAGCTTCCTTGTTAAGTAAGGGTTTAAATCCTAATTCTAACGTTATTTCTTCATATTTTCAAGAATAAATTTTTAACTTAATAAATTTTTCCACATTAGCACTATTAGTCTTAAATTTTCTTAAAAACACCTTTCAAAGCTCAAAATTGATTTTTCATTAATAAAAGATGTCTTTCACTCTAATAATGTTAAAAATAATAATTCATAGTAATAATACTTATTCTATAACACCTAATTAAAAGATATTTTCTTAGAAGATATAAAATATCCTAATTAGCATACATTAAATATTCACTATAATTACAACCATACTTAATTATCAAGATGCATGCAAATATACACCTAACATATATTTTCACATAAAATGCACAATGAATACATGACAGCTCATTCTTTAAGTATGATTATTGTGGGGTGTTATACTCTCCCTACCTTAAAGAATTTTGTTCTTGAAATTCCCTAATGTCATACTTTACAACAATTTTAGATATTTATGTTGGGAAATATGCCCTCTTAGACTAGGTTTCTGATGTAAAAATTGAATGTTTTAATAAAAGAATTTATTTTCAAAAATTATTTGTGAATTTATATTTGTGCACAATTACGTTTGGAAAAGACCCATTGTGTTTAAATAAGTGGTCCATGTGAATAGAGGTCTTTCACAGTAAGGTATGGATCACGGGTTACTTAACACATAAACGTTCGTTCTTAACTGATTAATGAGAATGAGAATCTCATCATATGTAGGTTATTATGTTGTGAATTCCAAATGGGGAATGACTTACCTTTAGCTAGTGAGTAGTCCACTTACTTCATGACATAAGCATATTTCGAATATTTAGAACATGACATGTAGTAGTGGTTTCTTAAAAGTACTATATAGTAGAAACCTAGACTACTACTGCTACAGCGTAAACTAGTACTCTACGACTTGAGTATGAGT
The DNA here is from genome assembly GCA_026120185.1 of Voacanga thouarsii. Taxonomy (NCBI): domain Eukaryota; kingdom Viridiplantae; phylum Streptophyta; class Magnoliopsida; order Gentianales; family Apocynaceae; genus Voacanga; species Voacanga thouarsii. Next base: position 1,815,699 of record JANUWF010002144.1, read on the forward strand.
TGGTGGTCTGACGAATGTGGAAGCATGTACTTTGATATGCTATAGTTGAGGTTCTATTGTAGGGCCAATATACTTGCATGTTGGGTATGTGTAACTAGTTAGTTAAGACAGACTTGTACAAGATAGTTTTTATACTATGTCGCCCCTTGTGGTTGTCTGAATGATTTAAATATCCAGGGTTCTGGGAAACATGACTTGGATGCTTGCTTTAGGGTAGCTCTCTTAGAAAGCGAAAATAATCCAGAAAATCGTAGATCATTGGACTAGAAGCTTAAGGATGATAGATGTCATTTAGAGAGGTGTTAGTATACTTCTTCCTCTTTAAATTTACGGTGATGTATAGAGGGGTATTTTAGTCATTACACCTGTAGGTTGGAGACTTTACTAACGCAACATTATTCTTGGGGTTAATATTTCCTTATGGTGATATTATGAAATATTTAAAATGCAAAATACAGCTATTTATATGACAAGGGTATTTTGGTCATTTTAGTAGCCAAGGCGGTGTGTTTTTTGGTCCTCAGTATAGACCGTGAGTCTTAATTAAATACAGGCTAATGAATTGATCTTAAATTAAATGAAATTTATTTTATTTAAATAGCATGATTTAATTATTGGTTAGAATAAAATAAAGGTCCATGAAGAGAGAAAATTAATTAAATTAGTTTGGTGGGTTAATTAATTATTCAAGGCTTTGGCCCAGTTTGAATAATTAGAGATTAATCAGGGACTAAATTAATATAGGTTTGTTAATTTGACTAGTTTATTTAGGTTGAAATATTAATTATTTGTTGGGCCATTAAGTTGGTTCTAATTAGAATAATTAATTTAGTCCAAAAGGTTAAACTAAGAGTCCAATGGCCCAATCCAATTTAACCTAGGGTTTTATTTAGGTTAAACAGGAAGATTGAGAATCATCGTTGTTTCTGACAGACTCTTCTCTGTGAAAAAGAAACACACGTCTCTCTCTCTCTCTCTCAAAAAAAAAAATATTTCTTAATTCTATTAGTTGTTCACCAAACGGAATTAGGCAGGCCATATATTGAAAGATCGAGAGTTTGGCGTTCACCTACATACAAAGACGGAGTAGGAGGCTTGCAGGCATCGCACCAAAGGTTTCTACCAGCACACCTATCCCGGTTGCACACATTTCGGTCCAGCCAATTCTTAGAACGAGGAAAAGAGGTAAATTTTTTTTAACCTCGGAATCAGTACAGAGTGCAATCGGCGCCGGTAGGAGCTGCCAAAGCCGGCACCGGCTCTGTTCGATTCCCCTATTCTTCAGTTTTTCCAATTTTTTTTTTTTTTTTGCTTTCGCTTCCACTGCGTACTCTGTGTTTTCCCTTCTTAAGCCTTCAATTTATTCTTCAACCATCCTTCAATCTCCCATATGGCATCTTGAACCCCATGATGCTCCTACAATACTTTAACCATTAAAATTCTGTTGCTGCTCAATTCCTTGACACTTTGTTCAAAAATCTTGATAAGTTTTTCTATATAACTCAAGTTAGAGTGTAGTTATAAAGGCTTGTCATTCAGTACATATTCAGGATTAGGTTGGTATTTCTTGAATTGTGAAATGTGAAACACATTATCTGTCCCAGTTAACCCTTCAGAAAGTTCCAACTTGTAAGTTATAGTCCCAATTCTCTCAGTGACATAAAAATGACTAATATATCTCTAACTACACTTTCCTCCTTTTGGGCACCTCAAAATGCCTCTACTTGGTGTTAATTTCAAAAACATTTGATCTCCTATTTGAAATTCTAACTCTTTCCTTCTGTTATTGGTATAGCTCTTCTGTCTACTTTGTACTACATCCAGCCTTTCTTGAACCAATTTCACTTTTTCTACCATCTCCTAAATACACACTTCCCCTCCTTTTATTAATCCTTTGCTCCTCATTCCAACCCTAATATAAAGGTGTTTGACACTTCTGTCCATACAAGGCTTCAAATGGGGGGCTATGTCAATTGATGCCTGCTAATTAAGGCCTAATCTGGGCTTGTTTAGGAAATAGGTTAAGCTTGGGCTTAAAACCAAGCCTAGGTTTGGCCTGTTTAGTTAAAGCCTAACTTGAAACCTACCAAGCTAACCTATAATATATATATATATATATATATATATATATATATATATATATATTAATATTATATATTATTTTTATTATTATTCCCACAATTAAGTGTATCGACAATATTTTGATAATGCTAAGAAAAAAAGGCGAAAGACTAAGAATATGATCAGATGAAGTTTAAGTAGATAAAAATAAGAGAGATCATAAATCGATATAAGAATATTGGAAGGAAAAAAAAAATTATCGTTACCTCATAAATGTCATTGAAAAATACCAAAGAATTAGATCATTGTATCCTATTGACGAGAGAGAGAGAGAGAGAGAGAGAGAGAGAGAGAGAGAGAGAGAGAGAGAGAGAGAGAGAGAGAGAGAGAGAGAGAGAGAGCAAAATCTAACTAGAATAAGTGAGGAAAGAAAAATGAAAAAAGAAAAAGGGGTAGAATTTAAGTAAAGAATATGCATTTATTGAAAATATATCATTTAATTACTTAATAATAATAAAAATTAAACCAATACCCGGTATTCTACTCCAAAAGAAAAGGGTGATACAAAAAATTTCTCCTTCCCTCACTTTTCACTAAAAGAAAATTTCAATAAATCAAAACTTAATGGTAAAATGCATATTAAAAAAATAAATTGTTAAAAAAAGAATTGTTTATCCTATTTTCCACCTCGTAATATCATGGGGTAAATATTTGTTATTAAAAAAAATTATTTTATATAGAAAACTCAAACTTTGTATGTGGATTAAGTGTCAATGGAAATTTTTAATATTTTATTCTCTTTTGTTATAGTAAAATACTTAGTTATGATAAATTTTTTATAATTCTTTTGCGTGAAATAAAAGTTTCTATTTTAACTTAACATATACAAATTTTTAAAAAATATTTAAGTATACGTAAATTATTACTTTAATTTTATTAAAAGAAGTAACCGATAGTCTTAATTTGTTAATGTAATTTATATCATTTAATTAAAGAAAGTTATAGAACTCTAAATTTTTAAGTAGGTTTTATGTCAGGCTAGACTTTTAAATAGGCTAACCCGAGTCTAAAAAAATGCTTTATATAGGCTAATAGACCAGGCTTAAGCATTCAACCTACAATATAGGTCCAAACCTATTTAATCAAAGCCTAACCTAACCTGTAACACCCCACATCTCTATAGCGTTGTGGGCATTAACTTCGTGAGATGTCGCCCCATTTGAACTCCCAGACAATGGGTCTTTATAACAAATCATAACTTATTACACAATGAAATTATTTTAAAACCTTGAATATTATTTAATTGATCATAAGTTTGAAAGTACAACTCAAATAGGTACAATATATCTCCAATAATACAAAATAATAATCTCTTCATCATCACGCTTTCGTTGCGCACTCTGATCACCAACCTATGCAATTCAGCCTAAAAACATGTAGGAACACGTGTGAGTGCTAAACACTCGGTGAGTCCTGTGTATACTTGTGATTTCAGATAAAACAGGTTTCATGGCATTTTTCAGCAAGACTAACTTGTAAACAATACATGAGATCTCATAATTGACACATAATAAATATTTTCATCACATGGAGATTAATAATTCCTCACAAGAATTATATTCTCGAAATGAGTTTAATAAGTAAAATTACATTGCGACCTCCTTAACAACCATTAACATCATTTGGAAGGAACATTAGTCCAACCAATAACATCAACATCAATACCATATATAGGATCTCAATCCTGTGACCACAAACACAACATACCAAGCCAGGAGATCAATGCAATGAAATATAAACCAAACTATACCTCCAAAATTAATTCATGTGGTAACTCATAAAATCCACGTCACATAAAAACATTGATGCATCTTCAAGCTCTGTAGAAGATCACTTATTCAACACGGTATTTTTTAAATAAATAGGACGACTCACCTCGTATTCGCTAATTTCCTCAAGATCATCTAGTTGATTGAGCAAAATCAATCTCTTAATATTTCTATTTCTTCGTCTCTATTCTTTTTTCCTCTTTCTTTCTTTCTCTCTCTTCCTCTTTTCTCTTATTCTTCTTCTTTTCTTCTTCCTTCTTTCTTCTCTCCTTTCTCTCTCTATTTTGCCATATTTCTCTCTTTTTCCTCTTGATCTTGAACTCCTCCCTTTTCCTTCCTAACCCCTATTTATAGTTGGTGAAGGCTTGTGCAGGAAACTAAGAAGAAAGTTTAGGTGGAAAGTTATGCAATGGGATTGGAACACTTGTTAATTAAGGTGTGATTTGGATGATGACTCATTGGATGATTACGCTAGGTAATTAATTAGGGGGGTGACTCACCATGATGACTCGCTAGCTTAGTCACCAAAAGAAACTTAGGTGGAAAGAAAAGGAATATAATTGTGATACTTGGCATGGTGATTCATCATTCTAGAAGTTTATGGAAGAACTTGGAAAACTTTAGAACATTGTAGAAAGTTACACCTCATCATGCCTAAAAAAGCCTTAGAAACTTATAGATTCTAGTGGAAACAAGTAGAGTGCAGGAGAAACTAATGGAAGATGCATGAATCTTACACGGTCAATATTGGTCAAACATGGTCAAAGTTGGTTAAATACTCATTTAATCTCTATTTTAATGTTGTGGTCCATCATACATAAGTATAAGAATCTTATAGAATGTAATGGAAGCTTTTAGAAACTTTTAAAACATTATAGAAGCTTTGAGAATCAACAAAAAAAAAACAAAACAAAACAAAAAACTAAGCTTTAATCCTAAGAAATTTAGGGTCAGCTACACAAACCAATACTAGGCTACATGTGGTCATCTACATGAATTCTCTTTCTCCACTTCCTTCTATCGACCGTCATACTTTCATCCAAATCTAATTGAGGCATATCTCTCTTAATCACCTTTATCCATATCGTTTTAGGCTTGCATCTACTTCTATTTAACCTATCCTACCTTCCTCCCTCAATCCTCCTAACAGGCGCATTCTTCGATCTTCTCTGTACATGTCCAAACCAATGTAAACGACTTTCTCTTATATTCTTCTTAATAGATGCCATTCCCACATTTTCCCTAATAGTCTCATTTCTCATTCTATCATTTCTAGTATATTCACACATCAACCGTAACATACGCATCTTAGCTACTTTCATTTTGTGAGTATGACACTTTTTAACTACCTAATATTCCATGTCATATAGCAAAGCAAATCTTACGACTGTTCTATAAAACTTTCTCTTTAGACTCAATGGTATATTACAATCACATGAAATACCAGTCGCGCTCTTCCATTTCAACCAACCCATCGTAACTCGGTGTGCAATGTCACTGTCAAGATCTCCGTCTTTCTGAATAATAGATCCTAGATATCGAAAGTAATCACCTACTGGTATATCTCTACCATCCAAAGTTACACTCTTAACTATATTTCTGCTACTACTGAACTTGCATTCCGTATGCTTCGTTTTACTCCTATTAATTCTGAAGTTCTTGAATTCCAATATCTGTCGTCACAACTCCAATTTAGCATTTACATCGGCTTTAGTCTCATTAATTAGCATAATATCATTAACAAATATCATACTCCATGGCATAGCCTTTTGTATAGTGCAGTCAATTCATCTATAACGGCCATAAAGAGGAAAGAGTTAAGCGTTAATCCTTGATACACCCTGCTAGTAATAGGAAACTCTGTAGTCACTCCGGCGCAACTCCTTACACTTGTACATGCTCCCTCATACATATCTTTGATGAGAGTAATACACTTTAGCGAGACACCTTTCTTGGCCAATACCCACCAAACTACTTCTCTGGGCACCTTATTATAGGCTTTCTCCAAGTCAATAAATACAATATGTAAATCTTTCTTTCTTTGCTTATAATATTCAATCACCTGTCGTAATAAATGAATTACCTCCGTAGTGAAACGCCCAGGCGTAAAATCAAATTGATTATCTAAAATCTGTATAACGCCCCTTAATCTCTGTTCAATCACTATCTCCCAAAGCTTCATAGTATGACTCATGAGTTTAATCCCACGGTAATTGATACAATCTTAAACATCCCCTTATTTGTGTACAAAGGAATCAGAGTACTCTTCCTCCACTCTGTAGGCATCTTATTAACTTTATATATTTTTTTGAATAGACTTGTCAACCACGCAATACCTATCTCGTCTAAACACTTCCAAACCTTAATCGGTATATCATCTGGTCTTACTGCCTTTTTTGGTCTCATCCTTTTAAAGGACTCTCGAACTTCATACTTTTGAATACGACGAATATACACACGGTTAACCTCTTCGTTCGAAATTGCAAGACTACCTACACTCAAAACTTGAATTTGACTCCCGTTAAATAACTTATCAAAATAGGACCCCCCATCTCTCATTAATTTCTTCGTCTTTAACCAAAACTTTGTGGTTGTCATTCTTCATACATTTTACCACACCGATATCTCTCATCTTCTTCTCCCTTAAACGCGTTATTCTATATATATTTTTCTCCCCATCTTTAGTATCCAACTTTTCATATAAATTCTTGTAAACTGTGGATCTTGCTTTTCTAACAACTTCGTTTGCTTTTCTTCTCACGACCTTAAATTTTACAAAATTCTCATTACTCCTGTACTTCCTTAAGTTACTATAACACTCTCTTTTACTCATTACGGCTTCTTTCACTTCGTTATTGTTTAATGGTATTTTTCCTTTAGATTCACCAAGTACTTCCTTAGCTACTGTCTTAATATAAGAGATATTTATGAGAATAAATATGGTATAAATAAATAAATATAATAATCTTAAGATAATATTACTTTATTAAAAGTCATAGGTCCCCCATGACACCTACCTTAACTTTATTAAAGGTGTAGGTCCTAAAGTTAAAGTGTTCAAATTGAATTTTACTTTCTTTTTATAAAATAATAAAATAATAATAAGGATACTACTACTACTAATAATAATGATATTTATAATAATAAAATTATACACATATATTTTCTTAACAAATCAAAAAATATATATATATATTTTAAAATATATAAAATTAGATTTTACTTAAAATATTCATTTCATAAAATGATTTTCTTGAAAATAACATTATAAAATTCAAACAGAATTCTCAAAAAATCTCAAAGATAGTAAAAATCTCCTATTTTTAAGATGGCTCTGGATAGGATGTTACATGACTTGATCTATTTCCATCCCTATAGCTAACTATTGTTATATGTCAACTTAGCATAGGGGATATTGTCAATTTACTTGTGTCCAAAATTCAATACACAAGCTCTGAGTATGTCTTCAAGAATTTGTATCACTTTCTTGAATTGTCTATCCGTTTGAGGGCATTGAGGTGCTAAAATTCAGAGTCGTGCCTAGGTATTCTTGAAATTTCATCCAAAATCTAGAAATGAATTGGAGATCTTGATTAGAGACAATGCTTGTCTGCACATGGATGCTAACAGTTTGGGACGGTTCGAGGATTTAGAAATATCCAATATCGTCCTGAATTTTTCTTGAACCGTAATTTCGGAATAGGACGAGATAGAGATTTTTAATTCGGGATGGAATGGGACGGAGATTCAGATCTTCGGTTCTAACGGGACAAAGATAGTTCCAATTCAGTTTTCGGATATTTTTAAACATTTTTTATAAAAAATTCAATTATCCATAACTTTAAAAATATATGTTAATAATTCTCAAATCTTAATCTAAAATAAAATTGAAACAACCTCTATGACACTAATCAATCATAATATAAATTTCAGTCATAATAAATAAAATGTACAATTTAGTCTTAAAACATTATCCTTTAAAGGATTACATTTTTCAACCAATCAATACCATGCTGGGCTGTGAGGGGTTGAAGGAAAATCGAGAAAAGTTTATCATAAGTTGAGTTTATATCTTTGTAAATTTAAACACAAGTACTTGTTAATGTAATTTTTATTAGCACTTGTATTCATCAATATGATTTAAAGATCTACCACTAAAAAAAAAAAAAACTATCTAAAGGAATACGTAAACCTCAGATATTAATAGGCTCATATTTAATAATATATATATATATATATATATATATAATATTCTATTTATTAAAATTTGAAACACTATATTTGATAATCAATTTATTTACTATTAATATTATTATTGTCATAAACTTATAAATATTAAGTGAAATAAAATTAATTTCTTCATTGACAAAAAACTATTTTTGAATAGTATATTTTTTAAAATTTATTTAGAAAAATGATTTTTTTTTATATTTAGGCCAAAATGATCAAATTTTTAAAAGAACCTTAGCACTTAAAAAAATAAAGGAATTAAAAATATTAATAATCTCTTCTTGTAAATGGTACAATTGAAAATAATATATAAAGTTTTTGAAATGACCTATAATGAAAAAAGAGATCAATTTTCATCGACTATATCAAATAGAATATTATTAATATAAAAATAGTAATATTAAATTTCAATATATAAACTGTTATGAATTATTGGAATCTTTATTAATTAGTGGAGGCTCCACTAATTATGGATTTATGTGAATTATTATAGAAGATTTTTATGGATGTCCACCATTTAGTGGAAACACCACTAATTAAGATTAGTGGAAGATGATGTATGACATGATGTAATCCACTAATTAGAGCTCTATAAATAGAGCTATTCTCTAAGCTTGTAATACACCATTATTTTGTGAAAGAAAGATTAGTGAAAGAAAGATTAGAGAAATAATTGTGAGAGAAAGAAAGAGAGAAGTTTGAAGAGAAATTCTTGTGCAAAGAATAGTTAGAATTTTCTTAGTGTGTAGTGTGTAGATTTTATTCTAACACTATCCTAATTTTATAACACGTTATCAGCACGAGTCTCTACCGGTACAAAAGCCAGAAGACTAAGCATGAGTTTCTGCCATTACCAAAGCCAGAAGACAGGTACGCATTTATTGATCTCTATGACTAACATCGCTAAACTCGAATTTGTAGCCCTTGATATTTCTGGAAAAAATTATATGTCATGGGTTCTCGATGCAGAAATGCATCTAAATACTGAAGGCCTTAGTGAAACTATTCAAGCAAATGGCTAAAGCTTTGATTTTTATTCGTCGTCATCTCGATGAAAATTTGAAAATAGAATATCTTACTGAAAAAGATCCATATGGCCTGTGGGTAAATTTAAAAGAAAGATTTGACCACCTGAAAATAGTCGTACTACCTACTGCACGGTATGAATGGTTGCACCTAAGGTTGCAAGATTTTAAAACCGTGAATGAATATAGCTCCGCAATGTATAAAATTACATCTCAATTAAAATTATGCGGAGAAAAAGTGATTGATGAAGATATGTTGGAGAAGACATTCTCCACCTTTCATGCCTCGAATATTGTCCTGCAGCAACAATATCAAGAAAAGGGGTATACAAAATTTACAGATTTAATTACTGCCCTCCTCATTGCAGAGAAAAATAATGAGTTATTATTGAGAAATCATGAAGCTGCACCGATCGGCTCAACAAGACTCTAAGTGAATGTTGTTGGCTCCAGCGAAGCCATCGTTATAGTCGTAGTTGTGGCAGTGGTCGTGGTTATGGTCATGGACACACTCGATATTTCCCTTATCACAGAGAAATACTGGCCACCTGAAGTGGAACAGAAAAGATAATAAGGGAAAAAGATATTTCCATTAATAATAAGCATCACATCTTTTATTCATATCACTAGTGTTCATATGAACTTGAGGATATATACTTATAGTTGCTCTTTTGTAATTGAGCTGACAAATGTAAGATGAAGGTTTGTAATTGTTCTTTTTCAATATTTACATTAGAGGAAGACAAACAATTAGTAATTATGGACTTCAACTCCTCTTTTTCGACATCCTCCTCATTTTCTTTCCCCTTTGAGCCGACGATCGAGACTAGCAGCAGAATTAGCCGTAAAATTATCGCTGAAATGAGTCTTGAGATTTTATGATCTCCTTAAGTTTATTATAATTAAATTTCTTATTATATTTGGCCTTGAAACATGCTTGTCTCAATTTCTGTGTTTGGTCCTCTAACTGCGTATTAGGACTTTCTTCCACCAACTGTTTTTCACATTCCAGATATCGCAATGGCTTCTTTCAACTTCTTCTCACCCATATGTCCTCCTTCTTCTTTATTTTGCATCTCCTGTAAATCGAAGTGATATAATCGGTTATTTACTTATAAATCTTTCATAATTTCATACTTGCAAATTATAAGTATGTATGAGAGAGAACCTGAACATTCTTGATTATGGTCTCCAAGCTCACCAATTTCCTGTGAGGCCATCGACAAATTCCTAACTCCATACATCTTTTCTTGAGACGGGTTATGCCAATATTCAATTCTTTGGCTGCGCTCTTGATTGGTATGTAAAAGTACTGCGAAATTGTTTCTCTTGATAGTGTCTGTGAGTTATTGCCCTTCTTCTTTCTCTGCCTCTTAATCATCTTCTTCTCCCCAGGAATTTTGTCTGCAATAATATCTTGAACTTCGATATTATGCATTTCATGAGTACTTACTCCGACTTCGTTGCTAAGACCACTCATTATTTCTCCTAGAAAAAGAAAATAATATCAGTAAAGGTAATACCATTCAAAATCCATGTTTAAATGTATAATAACTCGGAAACATATTCGGCTTTGTTCAAAATCCATTAGAGAGTAGAAAGGATCATGCACAAGCATATCCTCATTCAAAGGAATAGCATCAAGAGGAACAGTATCAAAAGCAGTCTCTTGTATGGGCAGATCAACTTGGTCCAAAGCAGTATGTTCAAAACTTCCACTGATTTACATCAAAAACAAACCAAAAGAGAGTTTAATTTCATTATCAAGCATACTAAAAACAAATGGAAGCCCTCAATGGTATCTCACATGAAATTAGGAGGAAGCGGTTGGTTTAGAAAGGAAAACATATCAAAATCTTCTGCGTTCGAATTAGGCAGAAGCGGTTGGTTTGGAAAGGAAAATACATCAACATCTGCTGCAGAAACCGAGTCAAAATTTGACCATGTCTCAAATGAATTACGAGTCTCCATATCTGCTTTGTGATTTTTATTTTTTATGTTTACTAATGACTGATAACAGAGATATATATCGATACATATATATATATCTGTATGAGGAAGAAGAAGAGGTAGATGGTAGGTAGAGGGTCGGAGGAGAAGAAAAGACAAGAGAGGAAGAGGAAAAGTCGGTACCGGGAAGAGTGAAAAAAAAAGGAGATATTTTTCTTGGCATTTCATGCTTGTCATCATTTTCTTATATTTCTTTTCTTATTCTCTTGTGAAATTATTATTTCCTAAATTAGGGGGAGAACAGAAATAATACAAGAAAGATCGTGATTGGACAATATCATTAAATTATCTTGATCCGCATACAAGCGCGTGTGAACTTGAAGTTTAAAAGATAATTCATTTGTAAAGCATTGCAAATCAAATGCCAGACGCTTTTGTTGACTCTAGAAGAGTAACAAAATCGCATATGCCAGCTATAAATGCTCCTATTCTAATTGAAGTTCCAACAGAACAAAAGATTTTACATATAGCTGCTGAGCCAAAAGCACGCCAGAAGCGTGGCCGACCTCTTGGTTCTAAAGATAAAAATCCTCGAAAGAAAAGAGGATTAAATGATCCAGAAGATCATATTGAAGAAAAGAATGATAAAGACCAAGAAATAACTGATGACAAAGAACCAAAAGTTGATGAAAGTAACATTGAAATTTCTATCAATTATACCACTTCCGATAGAAGTTGGAATCGGATAGAAACTATTATTGATAATATATTTGCATACAATATATCTCTTGATGTTACATAGGATAATGATAATCCTGAACCAATATCAGTTGATGAATGTCGGCATAGAAAAGATTGGCTGCAATGGAAAGATGCGATTCAATCGGAGTTAAATGCACTGACAAAACGTGAAGTCTTTGGACCTGCAGTCCGAACACCAGAAGGTGTAAAACCTGTTAGTTACAAATGGATATTTATACGAAAGCGCAATGAAAAAAGTGAAATCGTTCGATATAAAGCGCGATTAGTAGCCCAAGGTTTTTCACAAAGACTAGGTATTGATTATGATGAAACTTATTCTCCTGTTGTTGATGCTATTACACTCCGATATATTATCAGTTTGGCAGTACATGAAAAGATAGATATGCGCCTATTAGATGTTGTCACTGCTTACTTGTATGGAAATTTAGAAAATGATGTTTACATGAAAATCCCCGAAGGATTTCATATGTCTGAAGCATATAAACATTATCTTCGTGAAAATTACTCCATCAAGTTGCAGAAATCATTATATGGCCTAAAGCAATCTGGGCGCATGTGGTTCACACGTCTTAGTGAATATTTATTGAAAGCGGGATTTAAAAATGACCAGGTATGTCCATGTGTTTTTATTAAGAAATCTGGTTCTAAATTTGTGATATTAGCTATATATGTTGATGATATTAATCTTATTGGAACTCCTGAAGAGCTCCAAGAAACAATTGATTATTCGACATCAAGGATGGTCGTAAAAGTATACTTTGCCTTGGTTTACAAATTGAATATTTGGCAAGTAGAACATTTATTCAACATATACAGCAAAAGTTCTAAAAAGATTTGACATGGACAAAGCACATCCATTGAGTATTCCAATGATCGTCCGGTCCTTTTCAACCTCAAGAAGATATTGAAGAACTTCTTGGTCCTGAAGTACCATATCTCAGTGCAATTGGTGTATTGATGTATCTTGCTAATAATACACGACCTGATATTGCTTTTGCTGTCAATTTATTAGCAAGATTTAGTTCTTCACCAACACGACTACATTGGAATGGAATTAAACAAGTCATTCGATATCTCCAAGGTACAATTGATCTCGGATTATTTTATTCAAATAAAACCAGTCCAACATTGATAGGTTATGCAGATGCTGGTTATTTATCTGATCCACATAAAGCACGTTCTCAAACGGACTATCTATTTACATGTGGAAATACTGCTATATCATGGCGTTCTACGAAACAATCTATAGCAGCTACTTCTTCAAATCGTGCTGAAATTATAGCCATTCTTGAAGCAAGTCGAGAACGTGTATGGCTAAGATCAATGATTCATTATATCCGAGAAAGTTGTGGATTATCATCAATCAAAGATATTCCAACTCCTCTTTATGAAGACAATGCAGTTTGCATAGCTCAATTACGAGGAGGATATATTAAAGGAGATCGGACAAAACATATTTCACCAAAATTCTTCTTTATTCATGAACTCCAGAAGAAATGTTAAATTGATGTGCTACAAATTCGGTCATGTGATAACCTCGCAGATATTTTCACGAAGACTTTACCGACTGCAACATTTGAAAAGTTGAGATATAAAATCGGTATGCATCGGTTTAAAGATTTAAAGGAATCATCTCATCAGGGGGAGTAATAAATAGACATATAGAATAGTGTACTCTTTTTCCTTCACTAGATTTTTTTTTCCCACTGAGTTTTTATCTAGTAAGGTTTTAACGAGGCATATTCTTTATGTAATGGATGGACATCCAAGGGGGAGTGTTATGAATTATTGGAATCTTTATTAATTAGTGGAGGCTCCACTAATTATGGATTTATGTGAATTATTATAGAAGATTTTTATGGATGTCCACTATTTAGTGGAGACACTACTAATTAAGATTAGTGGAAGATGATGTTTGCCATGATGTAATCCACTAATTAGAGCTCTATAAATAGAGCTATTCTCTAAGCTTGTAATACACCATTATTTTGTGAAAGAAAGATTAGTGAAAGAAAGATTAGAGAAAGAATTGTGAGAGAAAGAAAGAGAGAAGTTTGAAGAGAAATTCTTGTGCAAAGAATAGTTAGAATTTTCTTTGTGTAGTGTGTAGATTTTATTCTAACACTACCCTAATTTTATAACATAAACAAATCTTTTAATGTATTTGTCACAAGGTTAGGTTTAAATCCTTACTTAAGGAGGCCTTGTATCAATAGCAACCTAATTCGATTTGACTTGACTACTAGCCTCAAGTCACACACGATTTAATCAAAAGCATAGTAGGAAGAATATGAGACACAAGCAATTATAGACATCCGTGATATCTAAACTTTATTATTCAAGAATAAGGATTACAAAGGCTAATTCTTGGCCAATTAAGCATTCACAGCATAACTTAAATTTTTGCAATACTTAATTTACACTCTTATGTTTCTCTGCTACTTTGTAAATGGTTCCTACTCCTTTGACGAATGCAATGATTACTCTCGGTGATCTATTCTTTCTCTAAACTCACTTGAGTGAAGCATCTCTCTCACTTTCTGAAATGTGTGCCTTGTGAGTTGTATTTTACAAATAAATGTCACGTACTGCTATATAAAGTTTCATAGGAGAAGTTTCATAATTATTATGAGATTTACTCTTATTCAAACATTGCTATCATGAACTTATTTGCTAAGTTTTGGAAAGTCTTTCATCATTGGATTAATCTTATCAAATAATATCATATCTTTCTATAAACTTCGTATTTTTAGAAATTTTATTCTTATCACGCAAGACGAGAATTAAAATTTAATCACATTGTAAATTTTCTTTGGATATAGGACATGTCAACCACATTGTGAGCCAAATCTGTGTACCATGTATCAGTCATTCAATCCATCTAATACATCTTACTCAAACACGCCCCACCTTTGATCATTACACACACAGAGTTGTTTATTTACCTTGTGCAATTCTTGATTATCTTTCAAGCTAGTTCGTACCTGGTCTTCAGTCACTACTCTTGACTTTTTCCTTCTTAGCCAACTTATACATTCAACACCGATATGAACCCTTCCAATTCTAATTGATTAGGTATATTGTGACGTCTTTTGAGTAATATATATAGACATACCAATTGATACCACATTAACATCTTTTTTGATACAACTAGTACATTTTAAAATCACCATTAATCACGTATCTTTACCCTTGGTGCCATGGACCTCATTTGGATTGTTGATTTATTCCGTTCTTCCATTTTCAATTCAAAATGACGAAGAAGAAGGAAAAAAATAAAATAAATAGAAATTATTAACTTGAAATTGAATTTTAAATTAGGGGTTATTCATTAAAGAGTTTGACACCATAGTCTTCCAATTAACCATTCAGGTCTACACCATGCCAGTAATTCAGATTGTGATGCCTCAATCCCACATGGGATTGAGATGAGAAGTATGAATGGTATATAAGAATGGATCTAAATACCCATTATCAATTTGGGATATTTATTTTGGCCCAACGAGGACGGCAGCTAAGTAGTTGACCATGGGTGCTGCCAGACCCACAATCGCGCTCCTGAGTTAAGTGTTACACTGTGTGGAGTGAATGTGATGCCCCAGGCGTGACATTTGGGAACTAAGTGTAATCGTGCGGTGAAAGGAGTGCTTTGGGAACTAAGTGTTATACCGTGCGGAGTGAATGTGATTCCCCAGGCGTGACATTTGGGAGTGAATGTGATGCCCCATGACATTTGGGAACTAAGTGCATTTGGGAGTGAATGTGATGCCCCATGACATTTGGGAACGACATTTGGGAACTAAGTGCTAGGGTAAAAGGAGTGAATGTGATGCCCCGTGACATTTGGGAACTACACCGTGCGGTGAAAGGAGTGGATGTGATGCCCCAATCCCACATGAAAAATATCCATTTTGGCCCAACAACAATCCCACATGGAAAAAATCCATTTTGGCCCAACGAGGACGACGGCTAAGTAGTTGATCGTGGGTGTTGCTAGGTCCATAGTCGCGCTCCCGAATTCGCGGACACGGGGCGTGACACAGATAACATCTCTCATGCCGGTCTTAAGGCATGAAAAAAATGTGATAAAAATCTAATATTTACTAATAATTTTAATAGTCAATAATTCAATTTTTTTTATATCACCAAAATTTAATTATTGAAATAAAAAAGAAACAGACCTAATTCCATTATAGAAATAATGTCAAATAAATAAAGTTAAAAAAATACTAAAAATGAAAAACCATCTTTGTAGTGAGGCCAGTTCTCGCATATATATTCAGAGATCATAATTGGGTCGATCTGGGTTAACAAGGGGCCGAAATAGAAAAACCACCCAATTATTTAAAAAAAAACCGAGGATGGAATAGCAGAAAGGTCCCACTTTTCCGAATTCAATTCAAAGCCTCTGCTGTATAAACTGGAAACACTACTGACAATTCAACCTCTTACCATTTACCCCGTCCATCTTCCTTTTTCTGATACCAGATCTTCGGATGTTTCGAAGCTCAATGTTGAAGACCGAACTTTGATCCAGTCAAAATCTCAACTAAGGTAAACTTTACTCGAGCGATCTTGTGCGGCAATTCTCGTGAACATTTGAATTGTGCTCAATTATTTTGTTTTCTTCATTTTCATCATGTGTAGGTTTTGAAGGAGCTTGTTATACTGTGCGTGTGTTGAATTGTTTGGTTAGGATTGAAAATGCAGCACGCACCGGCCACAATTGAGGAGCAATTGATACTGAAAGCAATTAGAGAAGAGTGTCTGTGGGAGAATCTTCCCAAGCGGCTTCAAGCCACTTTGAATTCTAAAGAGGAATGGCACAGAAGGTTGCTTTCTAAGTCTGAGGTTTAGTAATTTGTATTTGTTAGTATAATTTAATACATGTAGCTAATAAACAAATCTGGTATTTTTGTTAAAAATTATTTAGTGGTATGGATGATTTAGTTTGTTTCACTTTGAGATGGCGTCTGATTAATGCATGTTTCTGTCGCCTAAGCTAAATCAGTGCAACAATGAAGATGAGAATGAGCTTGATTTTTTTTTTTTTTTAACACTTTTTTCTAATTTTGTTATGATTCCTGCTTTAAGCTTGTTCCTTTATGAGCCAAATCAGTGGAAACCAATACAAAGTAGAGCAATTTCTTCCTTTTTTTTAAAAAAATTATATTTTTATGTTTTGTTACTTTGGCTGGCAGCATAAATTTGAAATTGTGAATCCTGGGTTTTGAATGCAATGAGCAAGTTTACAAATATGAAATCAGTTGCTGTGTCCATACACAACATATAGTCATTTCCCCCTCGATTTTGGTTAGAATCATTAACAGAAATAAAAAAAAAATGATTTTGTTGATACATTCGAGTAATTAACCGTTTCACAATAAGGAAACTGGATTTATTGTCATGACCTGGATTTTCCACCAAGAAAATAGCTCGGTTTAAACTATGGTCATGAGCAAGAGGATATATATGTATATTTATTTATTTATTTATTTATTTATTTTTCATTTTAGCAAAGTATTGCATGAGGTTTTGCTTAGAGGGGAGTATGGTGTAATAATATGGAACCAGTGCTGCAAGTTGGTGATCTCGTGGTGTCTGCAATTCAAATTTTGGGGTTAAGGTTGGTGGAGATGTTTTAGGGGCACTCTTGTTGTGGTGTAAGTGGCTAATTTGGTTAGGATATGAAGAATTATAGGTTGCTCGTTTTACTGGGATTAGAAGGGAAGAAAGGCACTGCGTCTTGAGAATTTTGGTAGTAGATTGATACCGTAAAGTGTTTTCTGTTTTGAGGTATACTTCTTTTTGACCAAAGTGAACGAAGGACATGTCTGTAACAGTATGTTTTGTCTGAATTACTCCAGTACTCTGAAGGTTGTAGTTTCTTCAGTAATTTTTCCTGCCTATTTTTTTATGTAAAGGATGCAAATTTGCTCCCTTCCAGTGGTATTCAGTATCTGAGAACATACTTGTAAATGGTTAGATTGTTCAGATTGTTCAGACATTTCAAATAACGATTCTGATTTTAGGGAGATAAACAAATTCACCTGTTTACTGATCTGGTTTAGAGACACAAGGGCCAATCTAAAATTTTTCCCTTCTTGAGTTCTTTTTTGTATTTGTTTTGTCCATCTCATGCCCAGTTAATTCTTTTTTGTATTTGTTTTGACCATCTCATGCCCATGTGCTTCATGCAGGATAATTGAACATGGTATAAAGAAAAGACTCATATGGAACACTTGTTTTGCTCGAAAAGTATGTAAAGAAAGTGAATACTATGAAGACATGATGCGCTATCTACGAAGGAACCTGGCAGTATGTATTTTAATTTCTTTAGTTCCTTTCGATAGAAAAATTGTCAAATTTGTCACACTGATAATAAACACACATTCTTAAATAGTTTTTTGCAATTCAACTTTTACTAAATAATCCCAATAATTTAGTTTTCGTTAACTAACAGGATCTTAAATATCTTTCATGAAAAATATCATTGTTGGGCTTCATTGTACATCATGTTTGAATTTTTTTCTCCCTAACACTTAATTGATGCTTTTTTAATTTTGATTATTATGATTATTTTTTTAAAGTGATGCTTGTTAAAGGTACTCAAATAACATAGGGAAACATGTCAGCGAAGTCTTGCAGGGCTAATCAGAAGAAAAATTGAACCTAGATTCGTTCAGGAAAATATCAAGGGATCAAAAAAGTTCTCTTTGAAATGTTTTTGCTAAAGGGGAGATTTATGTTAGCTGAATTGGAGTTTTCAACATGCTGATTTAGTTTGTAAAGATGAAATATGGTAATCAATGATTAATTATTGAAGGAAGTGCCAATAACTAATTAAAATGGGATATCTTTAGATTTGTTTCCATTAAGAATTTGAGTGATTTAAAATCCTTAAAAACTGTTGACCCCTGAACTTTCAATGAATGTTTCCTCTATTGAATGTGGCTTTCTGTTGTTAGCCATAACAAGAGAGGATAGATAAGAAGATTTCTTTCCTACTAAATTACATTTACTAGATGGGATATTATGCTATTTAACCATATAGTGGCATTGCACGGTTCATCAATCAATACATGGCATATACTGCATATTTATTACTGAATCAGCTATCTTTTTACCTTTTCAAAGTTAACTTGCTTATCTTGTTTTCTTTTAGCTGTTCCCTTATCACCTTTCGGAGTATGTTTGCCGTGTGATGAGGTTGTCTCCTTTCAGATACTACTGCGACATGATTTTTGAAGTTATGAAAAATGGTATTGGCCTTCTTAGTTTCTCTCATCAGCTACTTCAGTTTTACTAATTTTTGTTCTATGGCAATTTTTTCTCTTATTTCAACTGATTATGAATATGCTACTAGGAGGTTATGCTTTAACTGAATTGAACTTTAGAACTCAGAATGCTATTACTAATCTTTTATTGCACATAATATTGGGGTTGAATTATAAGACTAAAAAGATATCTTCCCTTGATTTGTAAGCCACAATCTGGGCTTGAGCTCTAATCTTGTGTATGGATATTGGTTAAATGTTTATGCGCTAATTGACTTTATATAGAAGACAATATTGTTCCACTTTATAGAGAAGTTTTTTTTTTTTTTTAATTTATAGTTTCAATATTTTATTAAAATGCTTATTGTAAGTACAAACACTTCATTTGATCCTTTTTCTTTAGCTGTTAACTAAGTTGTGTTCAAATTTTCTGTTGAATTTGAATTTCCTCCTGAAGTCAGACATGGATTAATCTGTCGGCGTGTGAGTTATAATCAATTCATCTATATTTAATTACTAAATTTTTGCAGCCATTTTTGTTTTCCTTGTTAGCTGGCATGCTTTCTTATGCTTTGTCATTCTCTGGATTAGCAACAAGTTGTCGTGTTTGATGCCTTTACGTTCTTCTATGCTTTATTTTGCTTGGTCCTTGTCCTAATGGACTACTTTGTTATCTTCCCTTCATTTTGTCTGCAGAGCAACCCTACGACAGTATCCCAAACTTCAGTGCCGCGGATGCCTTACGGCTTACTGGCATAGGAAGAAATGAATTTATTGATATTATGAACAAGTGCAGATCTAAGGTATAGAAGTAATTCATACATGATTTTTTGTAGTTAGGTTCAGCATGCTTTTCTTGTAGGAACTTTTGGCTGTGTTCAGTGTTCTCTGTTAGGAATGGACCTGGTATTCGTTTGTCCTGTCTTGGTGCAAAATATGGGTATTGGATAGCACAAAGCATGATTTATATTATAAAGCTCCTTTTTTTGGTGCCTGAATTTCTTGTTTTGAACTCCATGGGTATCTATGCATTTTCCTTAATAAATTTCAGCAATAGTGGAGATAAGTATTTTGATTTGACCCAGCTGTATGTACGTATTCTTTTGTTATTTCTCTATCTTTATTAACATTTGGACCTTGCAGAAAATAATGTGGAAGTTGAACAAGTCGATAGCAAAGGAATTATTGCCTACTCAACCTGTAGATTTCACTATTGAGCCATGGTGGGGTGTTTGTTTGGTAAACTTCACTTTGGAGGAATTTAAGGTGAGTTGGTTTGATTTCCATCTTGAAGTGAAGCCAGATTTCTAAAACATATCAATGTTATGTAATAAATCGTTATATAGTATATTGGTTTAGATTTTCATATACAAATTTGCATTTAGATTTGCTTTGATGAACCTACATCCTCCTGTATGATTTACCCTATCCCTCTTCTTTTCTAGAAACTTTCAGAAGAAGAAATGGCAACAATTGATAAAATTTGTAAAGAGGAAGCAAATTCATTCATCCTCTTTGATCCAGATATTGTAAAAGGACTTTATCGACGTGGACTTATCTACTTTGACGTTCCCGTTTTTCCTGATGATCGTTTCAAAGGTAATTTCTGTGCCTTGTAGATCAGTTGTTCTAGATTGGACTATTAGAATTGTTCATAATAAGCGATCAGAAGTTCTTTTCTTCTTCTAGTGAATGTAATTCCCATTTTGTTTGTCTTGCTTGTAACTTTACTTAGTTTGTGGGACTAGAATTGCCTGCTGAACTTCTGACAAGCGACATAGCATCTGAATGACTTGCATTGAGCTCTGTACTAATTTGGGTTGAAGCTTGCTTGACTTGATCTTTTTGAGATTCAGCCTCACAAGTGGCAATTGGAATCTTATTTCAAGTTCAACTGTTTCCACCTCCTAAAGGCTCATGAGCTTAAATATGCATGCCTATCTTCTGTATGAAATCTTAGACATTTAATTCCCTCTAAATATTATGAAATTCCCAACCTCTTGACAAATACACCATAACTGTCAATCTCTCTCTCCATTGCTCAGTTCACTTATCCTTTCTTTCCCTTCACTTAGTATGTTCAGCGTATTGGCCTCTGGCTCCTCTCTTTCCCGAACAGAGTTGAAGTTTCTGTAGTAAGTTAACAAGTTTGAGCTTGATTTTGAGTTTAGTTATTCTGAGTAACATGTACATGTTTGGGCAGAACTCTAACCAAAGTCTATGCTAAATCTGACCCAATTTACTTGACTTATTGCAATAGTTTCCGTTGCTGTCAATAAATATGGTAAAACAAGAGGTCCTTCATGCTTCATAATGTCAAATAAGAAAGCAGAAGAAAGGACTGGAGTGAATAAACTAATCTTTGTCAATGATAGAAAATCATTCACGGGGTTTGAAATTTGTTTCTCAAAATATCTGTCAGTTTTTAGATTATGCTTCAACAAAATTGTTGGAATCCTTGTTGTTCAGTGGAGCTGCATTTAACTTTCAACTGGCACTATACTTTTGTACTTGCTTTGTTTATCTTTTTCTGGCCATTTTGTGAGTCTTCATATATACAGTTTTTCAGTTTCCAGGCTTGAAGGATTTGTGTCAAATCGAGAGCAGTCATATGAAGATCCTATTGAGGAGTAAGGCACTTCTACTCATTAAAGTAGACTTCCATTTTAGTGTCATGGATTAAGCCTTGAGAGCAGCATCCTGATGACTATTGACTCTATTATCCAGGCTGCTTTATGCTGTTTTTGTGGTCTCAAATGCAAATTCAACTGTAGCTGAGCTGGCTACAACATTACAGGCTGATCTTTCCCAGCTGCAGGCTGCTGCATCTTTTGCTTGTCGACTGGCATGGGCTGAAAAATTAATAGATCCTGGATCTATCCTAAAAGAATCAAATGCACCCAGCTCTCCTAAAAGTCTACTCAGTGATGAAGAAGATGGTTCTCAGGCTAGTATGGGCTCCACAATTATGTCCACTGATGGCAGTTCTCTTCAACAAGGGGATGTTTACTGGGCAGAGAACTATGCTTCAGGTTATGTTCGTGTTGCTTTTCTGGTTGATGCTAATATAACATCTTATCTAATGATGGGATCTGTTTCACCAGGTTTGTCCAGTGTTATCTCCTCGTGCTTTCGTCTTTTCTTTATTACCATCTCAGCTTCCTCAAGTTGTTTTTGTTTTGCTCCTAAATGTGTTTTGCAGGTCTAAAATCCCATGCAGTGACATTATATGAAGCTGGAAAACTGGGTCACGATCACATTGCTGATCTTTGCAAGGATCTGAGTACATTGGAGGGTGCAAAATTTGAAGGAGAACTGCAGGAATTTGCTAATCATGCATTCAGCCTACGGTGTGTCCTGGAGTGTCTAATCTCGGGTGGGGTTATTGCTGATGAAACAGAAGACACTGGCACAGAATCTTTAGGTAACGAGGAGGCTGCTTCTTCTGTTACTAATATTCAATTGCCTGATGAATCAGGACACTCAATACTAAATAATGATGCTTCTACTGATTTATACACATCGAGAGAGGAATCTGATTCTGTTGAACATCTAGTGGGAAGTACTGTTGTTGAAAGTTCATCTGCTGTTTTTCTGGAAGGGACTCATGTTTCTGTAGGGGATTCTAATTCAGACATTAGCTCTCAGAATAATGGGAAAGCTGTACTCAATGAAGGTTTAGATTCAGGAAAAGGTATTTCAAAGAAACAAAGGAAATACCGTGTGGATATTCTTCGGTGTGAAAGCTTGGCTGCTCTTTCTCTGGCAACTTTAGATCGGTTATTTCTTCGTGACTATGACATTGTTGTATCAATGGTTCCACTACCACCTGCTTCAGTTTTGCCTGGACCAAAGGGACCTGTCCATTTTGGTCCCCCTTGTCACTCCTCGATGACTCCTTGGATGAAATTGGTGTTATATACTGCTTCAGCTAGTGGACCTATATCAGTTGTTTTGATGAAAGGACAGTGCTTAAGATTGCTTCCTGCACCCTTAGGCTGGTTGTGAGAAAGCCTTAATATGGTCTTGGGATGGATCCACAGTAGGGGGTTTAGGGGGGAAATATGAAGGAAATTTAGTTAAAGGAAGTATACTCTTACATTGTTTGAATTCCCTTCTCAAACACTCTGCTGTGCTGGTGCAGCCTCTCAGTAGGGATGACCTTGATGAGAATGGAAGAATAGTTACTTTGGATATTCCACTACCCTTGAAAAACTCAGATGGTTCAATTGCTCGTATAGGTGATGAACTGGTGTTGAGTCCAGAAGAAGGTTCAAGCTTGAATAGGTTGCTAACTGATCTTGCCAATAGAATCAATCTCTGGACAATTGGGTATATTCGTGTTCTAAGACTATTCAAAGAAAGAGAAGAAGAGAACTCTCCACCTGAATATGAATGGGTTCCCTTGAGTGTAGATTTTGGAATTCCACTATTTAGTCCAAAATTATGCAATATCATGTGTAAAAGAGTGGTTTCTTCCCAGTTACTTCAATCAGATTTATTTACTGAACATCACGAAGCGATGCAAGACATGAGGAAAAGATTGCGTGATGTATGTGCTGAATATCAAGCAACAGGTCCAGTTTCCAGACTTCTTTATCGAACAGAGCATTCAAAGGAATCATCTCGACAACTACTGAACTATGCAAGTGGAAGGTGGAACCCACTTGTGGATCCTTCTTCTCCCATTTCTGGAGCCTTGAGTGAGCATCAGAGACTAAAGCTTGCCAACCGGCAGCGCTGTAGAACAGAAGTTTTGAGTTTTGATGGTAATATCTTGAGGTGAGTCTCTATTGCTTCTCTTTCATTTTTTTTTACTTTTATCCCCATGCTGTTCTTTGCCTTTTGCCTCAGCAAAATAATCTGTTACGCTTTCCTGTTTTCTGGAATGCTTTTTCTTTTATATTTTGCTTCTTTGATTTCTTTGGGCGACACACTTTTATGACGTAACTAGTGAAACAATAGACGACAAAACTGAGTTCATTTTGCATTTTACTGTCGATACAATTTCTTGTTGTTCAAATCTTATTATGACGACATATCAGAAATTAGAAAATGTATGCTAAAACAGAAAACATACTTTTAAGGATCCTCTTTGGAAAAATATGAGCACAATGGTAAGTCCATACACTGCATTGGCAACTACTGCTTTTCTCTCCAACCCGAAGGCTGAGCAGAAGTTACA
The DNA here is from genome assembly GCA_026120185.1 of Voacanga thouarsii. Lineage (NCBI taxonomy): Eukaryota > Viridiplantae > Streptophyta > Magnoliopsida > Gentianales > Apocynaceae > Voacanga > Voacanga thouarsii. The sequence goes on from JANUWF010002144.1 coordinate 1,840,018, forward strand.
CAAAGAGCTTGGCTTCATACTATCAAAAGCTGAGGAACTTTCCCTTATCAAACCTTAATCAAGTGTTATTTCTATTAAAGTTGTAATAAGAAAAAGTTTTGGAAACTGAGCGAAGGTGTAAGCTCTAATTGATTGCCCCTCTTGTTGAATTAATTAGATATAAAACATTGCAGAAGCCTGAGATTGGTGTTTGGATAGATTAGACTAGGTTTCACTTTCAAAGAAACCTGATGCCTTGGTTTGCATAGTGGAAGAACTTTAAGGCTAGTTTCGGAGTTACTATTAGGGGAGAAAAGAAAAGATTTGGGAAGAAGAGAAGCAAGGATACATCATTTGGGAATTTTTGTAGTGGGGAAAAGAAGAGATTTGGAGTGATCCAAGATCACTTCAAACCCCAAAATCCTTTCTATCCAAAAGTGGAGTGAAAGAGACCGATGGTGAAGGGAGGAGGAGCAATAGATTTTCAAATATCAATCATGTCCTCGTCTTCTTTCTTCTTCATCCGTCTTTGACTTGGGGTTCTCTGTAGCCGCTGCCTCCACTGCAAAATTGATAGAGACAATCACCTAATTAAGTGGGATTGGAGGCGAAATTACTTGATTGAGCGAGATTTGTGGGGGAAATCATAGAATTGAGCAAAAATTGAGGAGAAAATCAAGGAAATTTAGTGAAATTTGTGGCTAATTTGGTGCTACAATTACTTGTAGAAACCCTATTTTTCTGGGTCAGGGCTTGTGATTTAGTCCTGTGACAGGAATTTGGGGGAGATAGAAAAGAGGAGATTTCGGCAGCAGTGCTGAGTGTGAGATGGATGATTGTGAATGGTAGCTTTTAGACAGTAGGAAGGGCGACGGTGGTTGGATAACGAGTGATGATTGTGAATGACAATAGGAGCAGGCAAAGGTTATTTTTGTAAAATTATTCATTTGATGGTTTTTCTTTCCATTTCTCTCCAAAACTCCCAAATGAAAAAAAATGTGATTCTTTTCTTTTCTTCTCTAAACTCCCAAACTGCATTTGTCATAAATCATTTGACTTCTTCTTTCTTTTCCTTCATGTCTTAAGATTTTTCTTCTTTTCTTTTCTCCCTTAAACTCTCAAACAAGGCCTAATCGTTGCTATGGAATGCAATAGGAAGAAAAATTACTACGAAGAGTTTGGGAAGACTGTTCTATGCATATACTCTATGGTGACCAGTTAATTATTTACTTGGATAAGTCCTTTTGACTCCTTTCCAAAATTTTATTCATAATTTCATGAGTTTAGCAGTGGTAAAAATTAACTTTAAAGTATGGTGGAGTGTTCTTGAAGATTGCTATATTGACTTACTTTATGGTAACCAGTTTATTCTTTATCTGGCTAAGGCCTTTTAAATCCTTCCAGAATTTTTGTTCTGAATTTCATGAGCTTGGGAGTGGTAAAATTAACTTTGAACTATGGCACTATATCATGAAACTTATTCCTTTTTCATCTATAAATTTCAAATGTTTGGTGATGGGCAACACATATTTGAGAATGTATTACTGAAACTTCTTCCACATCTCATCTTTTTTGGGGTGCAAACCCTCCAGATAGGATTGGATCCTTTGTGTGGATGAGTCCGAGGGGGTAGTATTATTATACAAAACCATCTTTGGGCTTTGGTCATACATTGTGCTTCCAGTTTTCGCTTAGACTTGTGGTTGGACTTTGGATCTTCAGGTGAACATATGCTTCCATTCTCAAGTCTTATATATATCTCCTTTGGAGGCTGGGCCCAACTGAACCTGGATGGTTCTTTTGTAGATGTCAGGTTTCCAAGGACTTGTAGTTTTAAGTGCATATTACTGGTGATCTTTTGTTGATCACAAATATAATAGGGGTGAGATGTGAGATTGCCTTACAAAAGAGTCAATATTTTGATTGGTGTAACTTCTAAGGTATCTGAGGTTGCCACCCTACTACCATATAACAAATATCAGTCTACTGAAGCCTTTTTTATCTGACTACATCGTATCCAAAGATGTTGATGGGAGGCAGTAATGTATTAGTTATAACTGTCCTCCTTTCTTAGCAGTTGCGTAAATAGTTGGGTTCTGTCCTTTAAAACTACTGTTTTGCGTTAAATATTTGCTTCTTTATGAGAGACAGTGATTCAAAGACATAACTTCTACTCTGAGAACTGATAAAATGGAAAAGATAATAAATTGTGAGAAGCTAAAGCTACTAAGATGTTGATGTGGATATAGATTACATTTCATATATGGAGGTCAAATGTCTGAATGAATAATTTGTCAGGTGACTTTGAAAAATTGTAGTGTATGTCTGTTTTGGTTTGATACATACAAATACATAGTTTGGTTATAGATGTTGATATGGATATGGATTACACCTGCACATAGTTTGGTTTGCGGAAGGGGAGGGGGAGGGGAGGGGAAGGGAAAGGGTGCAAATATTTCACCCAGGTGAAATATTTGTTTTGCCTTTTTTTTTGTTTGATATGAGGGGAAGGGGAGGGGAGAAGATAGAGAACTATTAATTAACTTTACCTTTTTGTCGCCTATTCTCTCTCTTTTTAATCTTTTAAAACCAACAGTGAGGTCATTCTTGTCATTACTGCCTTCACTTCACTTTCTCTCTCCCAATCCCTCCAATTTGGAAGAGAGAGAGAGAGAGAGAGAGAGAGAGAGAGAGAGAGAGAGGGGGGGGTTGCTGATGTCGAGGGGAAGTGGTTCCCCCTAATGATTTACTTTCCCTCCGCATCTCAATCCAACCAAATGACGTAAATGACACATTTATCTCCATTTACTTTTCCTCCTCTGTTCCTTCCACATTTCACCCCAACGAAACTGGTGTTTATATGGAGGTCAAATCTCTGATTGAATAATCTGTCATGTGACTTTGCAAAATTGTAGTGTATGTTTGTTTTGGTGTAATACATATAATATGCTTCTCGGCATGAAGAACTGAACAAGTTCAATGAAAGGTTTCCGCACTGTCCCAGTTATTCATTAAAATGTGCAGTTGATAATAGTGCCTTGTTAATGATCAGAAACATTTGGCCGGTGGACCAGAAGATGGTTGTGGGAACTAAATATCTTTTAATTCCAAATTTTTGAATCTCCAAAGCCAACGTACTTTCTACTAAAAATAAAAAGTAAAAATCCAGAGGTGTTGATGGTGGAATGAGTTTGATCATTGAGCAACAAACTCTTTAGTAGCAGGTAGAAGAATTCCTGTGCAAAATACAATAAAAACAATGTTAACCTAAATCGAGAATGAAGCATCGATTTTGTTGTTTTGGGTAGTTTTCTTGTTTTTCATGACCAGAAACAAGGTCTTCCCAGAAATATACAATTAGAAGACTGTGTTTGATACAATATCTTGATTTCATTAAAGCAATATTTCCAAAATTTCAAGATTCTGTAATGGATTTGCAGATCATATGCTCTGACTCCTGTTTATGAGGCGGCCACCAGGCCTATTGAAGAATCTCCTTCTATAAGCACTGCAAAAGTTGACACAGATGAGGCTGACAGTAAAGAATTAGTCTTTCCTGGAGTAAATCTTCTTTTTGATGGATCCCATTTGCTCCCTTTCGATATAGGTGCTTGTCTGCAGGCACGCCAACCTGTCTCTTTGATTGCTGAGGCCTCAGCAGCATCTGCAAGTTTTTCAGTAAAATAGAGCTTTGGACTGCAATTCTTTCATGGTTCTCTGGCTTGGAGTAATTCTCCCAGTTTTTATTATGGGAGTGTGAGATGCTTCATGTCACTGCTGTGGATTTGGTGATTCTTAATCATTGGGCAAAGCACAATGCAAAAGATGGAAGTGAGGTTAAGGTAAGAGCTAAATTGTCTTTTAATAGGTTATCCTTTTTTTGGGTGATTATTCCACCCGAAAAATGTATTTCAACCTCCTTCTGGATGCTAGATAAGTATGAATTGGCTCACTGATGTTACAGTTAAAACTTTTATGATTGCAACAAATTTATTTATTTGCTTATTTATTACCTTACTGAATTATTTAACTAGGATTAATATGAAACTCATGAAATAAATTTGATATGTTAATGGGAATTAAACTAAAAAACAGGTACAATTACTATTTATCCATTTGTGACAATAATTGAGAGACAAGAATTGAGAAGGAAGAATTGGGGGAAATATGACAAGAACTGAGAAAGAAGAATGCAGATAAATGATTTCTGTGGTAGACTTTCTTCTATATTGAATAATACAGTAGAAGTTAGATATATACAAGTCCACTAGTATAAAAATGGAAAGAGTAATCAAAATCCCATAATCATTGGGATATCTAATCAGCCTAATTCTAGGGATACAAAATATTCTTAAATTATTCCTACTCATGCACCTAATTATACAACTAATTACACGCGTTTTCTCACAATTTATAATGTGCTATCTTGAAACTCTGTTACTTACTCCACCCATAATTCTTTCTCTTTATCTTTTCTTTATCAAGTTGCTTGGCCATTGCATGTGTCAAAAGCATGTATTGGGAGATGGCAAATGCTCAACAATGTATGATAAATTGGATGAATAGGAAGCTCTAACCAGAATCTGCAATATATTAAAGCTTATTGCAGAATCTGCAATTTATAATTCAGTAATTGCTGTACCCAGACATTTCACTGTCTTCACAAATGCTAGCGTGGCATTAAATCTTGGCCTAAATCTTGAGTCTTTTCATTTGCCATGTGTTCACTATTTTTGGGGTGTTGATCACTAAATAGACATAATAAGACTGTTATTATACAGGAAAGATTGCAGGCTTGTGCTATTGTTTTCAGTGACTCCCAACAAATCTCTTTTCTTAAACACTGGTCTGGAATTTGTATTCCTATTATGAGACTGGATGATTCACCCAGGACATGTTTGACACTCGAGAAGTTTATTATTATTAACTTAAAAAAAAAAAAAAAAACGAATTCTCTCAACTCACAGTAGACGAGTACTTTTGGTTTATGGGTTTCGGCTTCATGAGAAACTTAAAAATCATCTTGTGCTGTTTTAGCCAATACATGTGTAATTTGCTTTTCATTGTTGGAGATTCTCTGTGATCTCACTCTGTCCGAGAACAATTTCTGGAAGTTCCATCTAAAAGTCTTCTTTATAAACACTACCTTGGTGATTCTCCATTTCATGGTCGTTTTCTTTCTTTAGATGCCTTTTCCGCTGATCTTGTACCACTGCTTAATGTCTTCTTGTTTTGTCTGCAGGCACCGCTCGCAATTTGTTTGGATGTGTTATGATATGTTGATAAAGGAGGATGAAAACACGACCACAAGCAATTTGTTTCAGGAGGTTTGGTATAAGTTCATATATGTGTACAATTTTTTTTTTTAAAACCAAAACACATATCATGTATTCTTTGTACGTGTAAAATTATTCAAAGGGGGAAACCGGGCATTCATTTTGTACAAACTATCACCTATATAGAGAGCATAGCGCAAATTAATGGGTAATTAAGAAGTTTTATTGATCTCTTTGTTTTCTTCATTCATGGAGCAAGGGGCATTCCAATATCATTCCGGAAAGTCTTGCCACCCCCCACCCTCCCCTCCAAAACCTAAATTATTTTCTTTTACCAAATGCGAAGGCGGTGAAGGAAAGTATTTCTACAATTGATTATTGATCTGCTTCTTCCTCGAAATGGGTTGTTTCGAAGCGTTGAAATCTGTATCAGGCCAGTCAAAATCTATAAAGTTGTCCGAATTGCTTCCATTCGGAGCATTGTGACCGTCGTCGCATATGTCTACAATCTCTTTCTGGGGAAGGCAATCTTATTTCGAATTTAACACTCACGTGTTGTGCTCTTTTTATTATTTTTTTTCTGCCTCTGCAATAACTCACATGTTCTACCTTATAGCACAATTTCTTGAAGCAACATATAGTTGTTCAGATCTTGTACACTCAATGTCATACCACGGACATGTACAATTTAAAAACTTGGCAAAGTCTGGCCACCGACAGCAGTAAATTTCAGTGATCGGTCTCCTCTCCTCTTCTTCACTTCATCCTTACAAGTCATCCTCCATTGCATCTGCCCCTAAGCATTAAGACGAAAACAAAAGGAGCAAAAAAGGAACCGAATTAAGCCACAAAACAAAAAGTTCTTTACTCATGGATCGCATAATTTAGCTCAATTTTCTAAATAATTTTGAAAAATTTATCTTACACATGCCTTTATTTAAAAAAAAAACAAATAAATTTAATAATGATTACAAAATATCTTATTTTAAGACAATAATTTATATTTAAAATTTTAAATGGAAAATTATATAAAGAATAATTAAATTATAAAAAAGGTATGAAATAGTAGTTAAATTCGGAACTAGCAAAATTCCACAAAAATATAAGCCATTTGTAGTTGTAGGTTCCACTTCAGATACTTTCCCATAAGAGGGAATGCAGGTGTCAACGCTTTGTGCCGAGACTCACGTCTCCGTTCACGTGGCGACAGAAAAAGGCCCTCCCAGTCTCCCTCCCTTTCCTCCTCCCTAGCCGTTCTTGGAACTTGCCCACCAAAATTATCAAATCAATCACCATCTCACTTGTCTGTTTGCTACTGGTTCTATAGTGAGTGATAGATGAAGGATGCAAAATTTCCGGTTTTCATTGATAACGTATTCAAACGTATTCAAAACAAATACTTTATGGACGGGATTTGATTTGATTAGAAGGATGTAAATTTTTAATGTATTTATTGCGAATATCAGATTTATGTTAATGTTGTCCCAGAAAAATACTATTACTACCATTTCTGTTTCTTCACTCGCCACATCAATCTTGCAACGCTTTTTCATCATCAACCTTTTCAAGATTCTTGATTCCTTCTGCCACCCCAGTAGGAGGATAGGGAAGAAAAGATGTTGAAGAAGATGCTTCTCTCCCACTACGCTTCATTCGATTCTAGTAGTTTCAACCCGTCCTTCATCTTCACCAGTTTACCTCTCATCCACCATGGGGTAGCTATTTTTACTCTTTTTTAATTTAAAAAAAAGTCTTTTTCCATATTATCTGTATTGAAAATGCATTCATAATTAGGTGTCTCGATTTCATCATAATTGATATCAGTTTAATGATATATATGTATAATTGTTCTTTAGCTTGAAGTCCAGTAAAGGAACGTCAGGACAAAATTCTGGCCGGGGATTTTTCAGCAAGGTGGAGTTGGGTGAAATTGAAATGGATTTTCTTGTTTGGATAATGTGACACTGGTATGGTTATGTATCTGACGTTTAACTTTTGGCTTAGCTCAGACAAGGGAACGAAGAAAGCCAAGAACTCCTAAAGTGTATGCCCGTAGAGCTGGAGAACGTGTAATTGAGGTATATGTCCATTTCGAATTTTTTCTTCTAATAGCAGTAAATAAGAATTTCATGCCATTTTGTTAATAAATGTTTTAAGTTGCCTGTGTTCTATAGAGGAAACAGTTACAAGCATGTAATGCAGATAATTTCTTGACTAACCCAGAAAATCTTTTTTCTGCATTTCCAACCTTTAAGGGTTGCCCGTGCCTTGAAAAGCTACCTAATGAGATCTTGGCGAGTGTTGCATAGTGATGGTTACTGTGATTAGTGGTAGAGGATTGACTCAGATGATCTCTATGTAACTCCAAGCACATGAACAGAGGCGCTTGTGGGTTCAATTGGAAAATAGTTTTGGTTAAATTATAAGAATTTTTAAAACAAAGAATGAGTACAATGTGGAATCGTTTGAAACTGTATAGCTCATTTGTAGAAATACCAGTTCAATAAGAGGAGTCTAAACTTGAATGGTACAAAATTCTTATTTTTAATTTAATGATTCTCAGTTTGACTAAATAGCTTTTTAAGGATGTAGCTGTTGGTGGATAAAAGTTGAAAGCTGTGGTGGGGATAAATTAATGATGCATCATGCTTTCAAATATTTTCAACTATTTGTTTACTGTAAATGTTAAAACTAGCCTGCCATTTTTCACCCACTTGGCCAAATGCACGAGATATCTTGATTTGTCTGTTTGTTGTTTCCAATTATACAACTTGTAATACCCTGTTTAACATCACTTTTATTATATGGGGAAAGTCATGCATTGCATAACATTTTATGTAATATTTGACAACTTGAACCATTTTCATTGATATATGTAATTTATGAGTTGATTAGTTCATGAATTTATTTACTTTGATATATTTGTTGGATTTATGAGTTGGTTAGTTCATGAATTTATTTACTTTGATATTCTTGTTGGAGGACTAATTAAACAAGAGTGGGAGTTAATTTGTTAGTTTCTTGGTGGACTTGAGCTTTTGTTTTATGAGTATTATTAGATGAGTATGATTGATTAGAAGTGAAATGGAGTTAATTTGTTAGTTTCTTGGTGGACTTGAGCTTTTGTTTTATGAGTATTATGAGATGAGTATTATTAGAAGTGAAATGGAGTAAGTGAGTGGGAGTTAATTTGTTAGTTTCTTGGTGGACTTGAGCTTTTGTTTTATGAGTATTATTAGATGAGTATTAGTAGAAGGAATAAGAGGTGTTGTGGTTTAGTGATTAAAATAAGAGTTGTTGTAGTTTAGTGGTTGAAACAAGAGTTATTGTGGTTGAGTGGAGTGGTTGAAGCTAGAGTTGTAGTGGTTGAAGCTTGGTGTTTAATAATTGGAGACTTGAGTTTAAATCCCAACTCTTGCAAACCTTTCCATTCTTATTTCTCAAAGTTCTCCTAAGCTAAATAAAAACCAGTCACACACCCACTCACAAAAATTCCAGCTTCCCTTATTCTCAAATTTCCCTCTGGTTTTAAGCAAAAATCACAGCACAAGACCCTAAGTTTTCTTCCCCTATTTCTGCCCAAAGCTGAGCCAAAAATCAGCCTATACTTTTCTCCTTTTCCTCCTCCTATTGACTGCAATTTCAGCCAAACCAAGAAGAGTGAAAGCTGCCATTTTTCCCTTATTTATTCAAGAGTCCAAAATAAGGTGTAGTCCTTCCAAATAGCAAAACACCTAAACCTAACCTATAACAGCCACCGATCACACCCTAAACCTCCCTTCTACAAAACAAAAACAGCCCCCTTTTCCTTCCAAGATATCGACCATCACAACTCCAATCACCACCGAAATCGAGACGACTAGTAGAGGTTCTTGTATTGATGATGAGATTCGATTATATGCATGCCATGATGATGAGAGGATTCATATCTAGCTTCTAATCATAGAAACATTGATTAAGGAAGAAAGTGAAAACAAGATCAAGTATTACTTTGGTTGATTATTGAGAAGAGAATATTCAAGTAAGTCTTTGCATAACTGTTTTGTTAAATATTACATGTTTGCAAATATTTTTGTACAATAATATTTGAAATGGTGTCAATATGATGATTGACATAATGATTGGAACGTTGGTTGAATATGATGAATTGTACTATGGTATTTTGATACTTAGTTTGAGAACGTGGTTATTTTATTCTCTAAATGAGTTTGTCAAATCTCAACTTTTAAACTGAAAAACGATTTCTTTTCTTTATCACTAAACGTTTTAGCAAATTTATTGTGAAAAGTCACGTTTTACAAAGACAAGGTAATCAACGATTGTAAAAATAAGGGAAATGATTCTGCCCCTAAATGGGGAGCGTTGAGTACTCAGCGGGGGTAGGCTAGTGGTACTAGTCTTGAAGAGCTAGAGTGAGTCTTCCGGCAGGAGGTCACCTCCAGAAGATGAACTCAACTTGGAGAGGCGACAGAACTACTTAGTCAGGCCGGTCCGAGCTAGCATATAGGTCCATGTGGATTTTATTTATCCAGGTTGGACAACTGGTGTATTGGGTGTAGAGATGGAGGAGTCTCTCACCCTAGTGGGAGGATCCCCCGCTGCCCATTGTTGAAAGGTTACATTGGGACGCTATCATGGTGGTAACCATGATATGGATTGTTATATTATTGTTTGAAGCGTTGCTAATCCCTACATAATGAACTTATGATTATGATGAGATGATGATTTATTGAAAACTACTTTGGATATGATGAGCAATGCTCCTTTGAATAATTGTTTATTGATGAAAAGTCTTGCAAACATGATTTTGTGGTTTTGATAAACCTGCATGCACGAAATTTTTATATAGAATATTCGCACACACGGGACTTACTGAGATGCCAATCTCACACTATTTTACATCATGTTTTCAGGAGAGTGCTTTTATTGAGAAGGTTGAAGACATAAGAGATGACCTTCAGTTTATTTATTTCTGCTTTGTAATTCTTTCGAGAGATGATTGTTAATTTTAAATTCTCAGACTTGTATAAATTTTAATTTTGGTTGTAATAAGATTATCAAGAATTTTATTTAGTCATTTTCGTTCCTTTTGTACCTCATTATAAAGACCTCTGGTCCTTTGGACGAGGCAACAGCTTGCTTATTTGGGTACGTAGGTAGTAGGGTGTTACACAACTAGTTTGATATCCAAGCATTAAAACAATTTTTATATGAATCAAATGTCTTTGAAACTTTTCACCGCTTGATATGCTCTTGTTTATTGTACTTATGATCTCAGGAAGAAGCACCTCCAATGCTGGAAGCCACCCCTTCGTGGAAAGTTTCACCTGGTCAGGCACATCCTCTCGGAGTATCAAAACTTGAAAGTGGTGTTAACTTTGCAATTTTTTCTCAGCATGCAACTTCAGTCACACTGTGCTTGGTACTTCCTGAGAGGTTGTTCAGATTTTTTAAAACTTTTTTAAAAAAATTACTGCATTAATTCTCAAGGTAGTTTAACTTATTCTTCCAGTCTCTAATGGAGCAATAACAGTAGTATTACATTCTGGAGAAGACGATTCTGCAATCTACGTTTATTTTATTTTTGGTGCACTGAGTAACACTATTTCTTGGTGGAGAGATAATTTCAGCCTTTTGGTGCACTGACTAACACTATTTCTTGGTAGAGAGATAATTTCAGCCTAGGCTTTGGCATTTTTTATATGACAATCCTAAATTGCAATTGACAGCTTCACTCAAGATGATTGGGTTCTTTCTGAGCCTTGATTTAGAATTAGTTTCCCCATCAGCATGACTTGATGCAAATATCTCCAAAATGGAAGGATACTAAAATGACTTTGTAGTATGACACCCTTTCACACTATGCTGGAATAGAACGTTATGATGTAGTAATGGTGATTCCTGCTAGAGACATACTACTATTGTGACAAGTCCTTTCGTGTACTTCTGCTTTAAATTGATTAAAATTTTTTATATTTTTTATAGGGCTAATTTTGGTTCACCTACTGGGGCGATGATTGAATTGACATTGGATTCTCAAGTGAATCGAACTGGAGACATATGGCATATATGTGTTGAGGTAGTTCTGTAGCTTTGTTTCTTTCACTGCTTTTCCATAGCTATCACCAGATAGAAGGCATGTCACTGGAAACATCTGCTTTTGTGACGAGAAGGACCATTGCTTTATTCTCCTTGATAGAGCTAAGCTGCATATCATTTACAGATTCAACCAGATCTGCTATGGAGGCCTATAGTTCAAAGGACCAATATTTAGCACTTTATTTCTTGTTCTCCACACATAGGACTACCTACACAATTAGGTAATGGGTGAGTGTAGTTTCCCACTCCAGAAATTCAGTGATATTATTGATCATTTTGGTAGTATGATCTTTTCACTCCATGTCAAGATCCACTATATAGTTTGTACCTGCAGAAATTCATGATTTCTTTTTATGTAATTGACTTCAAATTGCTGTGGCATTTGGATATCTAGGATTTGTCTTGTAGCAATGTCCTCTATGGTTATCGCATTGATGGTCCTAAAGGGTGGCATCAAGGACATCGATTTGACAGGAACGTCATTCTAATAGATCCCTATGCCAAGCTAATTGAAGGCCGTCGAGTTTTTGGAGATGTTAGCAACAGAACGTCTCAGTTTTTTGGAACATACGATTTGGATAGTTTACCATTTGATTGGGGAGACAGTTACAAGCTCCCAAATATACCTGAGGTATGCTTTGATTGGTTACTTGAATAGATTTGTCCCAATTCTCTTATTTTGAAAGATACTGTTGTCTTCACAGCAAGCTGATTGCTCATGTCAATTTTGAATTTGGAGCAAAGAGTTATGTCTCCTTACAAGCTGTGGCAGAAATATACATAGATACTATTTGCCACTTAATTTTCTCTTAATTGAAGTGAGATGCATTTCAGTTCTTAGATGATTACCATACACAATTTCCTTTCTTCATCAATGCACTGGGTCCAAAGCAATTTTTACTGTTTCTCATTTGACTGTGTAGTTAGACAATTATTTGTCCTTTCCGTCTTAATTGATATACATGTTTTTCCTAGACATTTTCAAGCATTGAACTGACTACATGGGAGATTGCTTTTACAGAATGATCTTGTTATATATGAAATGAATGTGCGCCAATTTACAGCTGATGAGTCCAGTGGGTTAGATTCAAGCATGCGTGGGAGCTACCTTGGTGTCATTGAGAAGGTAAATTCTACTGATGAAGGATTTTAGATATCACGGAGTTGTTTCCTTGTCCATTTTAATGCTCTTTGTATGGGTTGCATAGCTAATAAATCAGTCAATTTTCCTTATTAGATAATTATTACTTTGCTTAAAATTTGCACCTATGAGGCATTGTTATTTTCGGGTATAGTAGATTGTGTTGGTGATCATAGTCACAGTTTTGTTTAGCGGCTTTTATAGTTTAAGCTGCCATCCCAGTGATTAAAATGCCTGTTGTTTTCTTGCTTGACAAGTTTTTATGCAATATTTTGATGCTATAAACATCTAATGGGCCTTTTCTATCTGTATGAAGATACCGCATCTACTAGAGCTTGGCATAAATGCGGTGGAACTGTTGCCTGTCTTTGAGTTTGATGAATTGGAGTTCCAAAGACGCCCTAATCCTAGAGATCATATGGTGAGCTCTCATTATCTGTGTCTACTTTATTTTAACTATGAACACTGTTATCTGGAGCAAAATGTATATCTTCAGTTTTCTATCTTAAGAGAAGATGAAGTTTTCACTGTGTGTGCTCTGAATCTCTGAATAGCCAAACTATTTGAATGAAACTATTATTACCTTGCTACCAACTCTTTTCAACTACGAGGGTGTTTTAATATTCGAAACTTGTAGCTCTTCTATCCTCTCTCTCTCTCTCCCTCTCTTTGTGTAGGATGTTAAGTAGTTTCCTATGCCACTTGTTAGATTTGTCACATGGATTTGTCAGGGTCCAGTAGAGCATATTTTAGTGGATTGTGTGAATTACTTGTAGCAGGCTGAGAATGGGGAGAGAACTGAGATTGCTGCAGATGATAAAAATAATGAAATTTAGGCTGACATGATGAGGCTGATATGTGCTGAAAATACATTTATGTGATGCAAACAAATTTTGTGCATTTATGCCTTTATGTTGCTGCTAATAAGTGGCTGACTTGAAATGTAATGGCTTGTGACTTTCTCTGTTGTTAAGATCAACACGTGGGGTTATTCAACAATAAACTTTTTTGCCCCTATGAGTCGGTATGCAAGTGCTGGTGGAGGACCTGTTAACGCTTCTAGGGAGTTCAAAGAAATGGTTAAGGCCCTACATGGTGCTGGAATTGAGGTATGCATGCCTTATTCTCTAATGTTACCGTCTTGTACACATCACTTGAAATCTGTTACCATAGTTGTGGTTTTTACTTTCAACAGGTCATCCTGGATGTTGTTTACAACCATACAAATGAAGCTGATGACAAGTACCCTTACACTACCTCATTTCGTGGCATAGATAACAAGGTGATTTGATGATCCTATGACAAGGATTGATGAGTTAGGCAATATGTTTCTGGAGCCTAATTACTAGTTGCTGCATTCCTGGACTGTAGGTTTGTGGGAGAGAGTTGGGACGTCATTTCTTCCTTTCCTTTTGTTGGACACAAGATGGAGAAAACCTGATTTTCATCATGCATGCCAGTTAAAAGTTTTTCTCCATCTCACCATATGTAATCTCCCAAAACACAGGGAACAATTCTATGTTAAGTAAAATTCCAAATTCATCAGGGAGGGAAACAAAAAGGGCTACCTGGTTGTATTGCATTTGTCTGCTTCTCTGATATATTAGTGTTTCCTCGGAATGAAATAGAATGATCTCACTTCACTTATTGCAACTTCAAATTTTATTAAATAAAATGTGTTATTCTCTGAATTTTGTGAAAATTCCGAATTCTAAATATGTGCATACTTTCTGTTTCTTTCTTGTTACTGAATTTTGCTAAATCCAGGTGGTGTAGGAACTTTCACTAACAATTCTTGTAAGACGTTCAAATTTTATCGCTACTTGTTTAATATACCATGGTTTACCATCAGATGACTTTTTCCCACCTTCTTTAGTCTTCCTCTATGTTTTGTCATTTAGAATTTTAGAGTTTGGAATTAATGAGAAATTTTCAAGTTTGCTCGTGTTCAGTTATGGAAATCCACTTTACTCTATTTCTTGCCGAATCTTCCTCGGTAATAATTATTGAATCACTGGATGGCCATATTTTGCTCTTTAGAATCACTATTTAGTACTACATTTGTTCCGAAGTCATAGTATTCATGATATAATGACATGGACTCTACCTGTTTTTGCATTTAGATTTTTAAGTTAAATGGTATTTCTCAAGTAATAGTCTATCACTATGTTTGTCCGAAGTTTGAATTGATTTTTCATGTTACTTGGTTCTCTTATTCTTTTTCTTCTTTCTCACCCGTTCATCCTGGTTAATGTTTTGCAGATATATTACATGGTGGATTTGGAAAATAACGGTGAACTGTTGAACTTCTCAGGCTGTGGTGATTCCTGAAACACCAACCCCCCCCCCTCTCTTCGTCCTTTCTGTCTTTTCTGCCTTTGAACTCCCTTGAGTATATACAAACAAATAGCAGATTCAACAGCAATATTTGTACCTGCTGAGTCTTGTCATCTGTTGATCAATGGATGACTCTGACCACCAATAAGTTAACAGTGGAAAGCCATTTGGAGAAAATTTTATGAATGATGGGAAATTTGGAACATAGGAAGTGTTAAGAAGAATCAATAATTAAGTACAGCCACCAGTCAGTTGTGAAATTCATGATGGGACATACTACCTTTCAACCATGTCATTTTGCATATGTAACTATATTCTTAATGTTCAGCTAACTGATGATTGACAGAATCAGCAAAATTCAAGGTCCTCAATAATCATCTTTCCCTTTGTTTCTCATGTGGCCTACTGAAAAGTAGTGCTCAGGGCGAAAGGAGTAAGTATCTTGAAAACATAAGGAACAGCCTGCCTGAACTATACTCCAAGGCTTTCTGTAGTAGTTTCCAAGAACAATTGGATTAATAGTCTTCTTTGTGTTGGGAGGTTGGGGGATTAAGATGAAAGAGAATAATAATGTCAAGGTCCTGCTTTTTGCTATGGAACCTTGGTGCCTTTGGAACTTTATAATCCTTGGTTTCAAATTTGGCATGAATTCTTGAATTTGTTTTATAAGTATTTTGCGTCTTTTTCGGGTTTTATCTATTTGCTTGTTTACATTTGGCAATTGCTTATTTTTACAATAAAGGGCTTGTATGGTCTTGTGAATGTTGCGTTGATGTCCAGGAAACACCTTAAACTGTAACCATCCTGTGGTCATGGAGCTTGTACTTGACAGCCTAAGGCACTGGTACTTTACTATTCTTTTGTTATGCAAATAGCAAATTTTTTGACAGTTTTTCTTGTATGCCTGTATCCTTCAGTCACGTAAGGTATCAATTAAATAAGAAATGGCATTAAACACACTTCTTAACAAATTGCAGTGTTTTTTCTATGTGGATTCCTTGGCTGCATAGTTCAATGAAATTATCCCTTTTAGAGCGCCACTTATCTATGTGTTCTTCCTTCTATAGCTGTATAGTGCTCAAAATAGGATTAAAAATTGATCACTATAAGCTGTTCCACTGAGCTGCTGTTCTCCAGTCATTTATCGAGGTCTGGAGCAGTTTCCTTTTTGTGCACACTAAAATATTTGCAAGGGATTCACTTTTCTTGTTCATATTCACAACTGCCACTCAGAGATTAAATTTTTCAAAAGAACTGTCACTCAGCGATTTGATGCAGGTGCTCAGTGGCCTCCTCAACTCTCTCTCTCTCTCTCTCTCTCTCTCTCTCTCTCTCTCATGTTTCATTATCTCTATTCACTGCATTAAATTCTAGCTTAACATAATTGTGGCTCCAATATCTTTTTTAAGCTTATGCCTATTTGTATTTTGGATTTAAATGTATGCCAAAACATTTATTCTGTGTGGACTGAAGGGTCACGGAGTATCACGTGGATGGATTTCGCTTTGATCTAGCTAGTGTTCTTTGTCGAGGAGCAGATGGTTCTCCACTTAATGCTCCACCACTTATTAGGGTAAGTCATCAATATCCATCTGATAATCAATATTGCTGAGTAGACCATTCTGATAAAATAGCTGAGGAGTTTCAACTGCAGTTATTATTGTTGTTTCTGCTGCAGCCGTTGTTGCAACTGTTTTCACTTCTTTTTTCTTGTGTTTCTTAGCGAATGATCAGGTCTGACACACGTAACAAGAGTGAGAAAGACATAAAAGAACTGCCGCAAGTCCTATGGCTGAAATAAAGGCAGGAAAAAAAATGCTCACAATGTTCAAATTTTTTCTGGTGTTTCTAGTTTCTGTGCGCTTGCTTCTTCACACTCTTCATCTCTTGTTTTTCCTTGAACTGTAAACTTAGTAAAACTAACTCTGCTTTTCGTGTCAAGAGTACAATTCCTAATCTGTTTCAGCACCTCCACATATTAGTGCCATTACAGTTCTGCAAGTTTTTCAGGTATTTAGAGGAAGACAAGTACTGTAAAGTTTGTGTGATGAGAACTTATCTGGATGAAGTTAGATGATGATAGAAACTTATTAATGAAAAATGTTGTGACTAATCCTCAATATGTTAAGACAACTAATATGCCAACTTTTTCTTCTATGCTATTAAAATTGTTACCACAAATTATTGTAATTTCAAAAATCTTTACTCTTCTAATATTCTAAGATATTCTTCTTTGCAGGCAATTGCAAAAGATAGTATCCTATCAAGGTGCAAAATTATTGCCGAACCTTGGGATTGTGGAGGTCTTTATCTTGTTGGAAAGTTCCCAAATTGGGATAGGTATTTCTCCATAAATAAGCTTGCAACAAGTAAATATGACAATAACATGTAAATTGAAGGGGAGATAGTTCCCTAGTTTATTAACTTTGATCGGCTGGCTTCACTAGATTCTGTGACTCCCATCCTTTCCACTTGGCATTGTCTCCTATGACGGTGGATTCAGCTGGCTATCAAAGTTTTATAGTGGTCTCCATAGTATCAGGAAAGTCCATGCATTTATAAATATCTTGGAAGGTGAAGCCAGAGTGCAACTTGACTGTGTTGAAGAGCTTCTGTAGTTTAGTGCAACATCAACAATAATTTTACTCACACAAATATTGGAATTTGGATTGACTGGAAACTTTCTTGATACTGGACAATTCTGCATACAAGAGCATGCATTTCTTAAGCCACGTATAACTAGTTGGTCAAAATAGAGGACACCATGAAGGGAAATTTTATGCTGTATAGACAGTGACAATGCATTGTCTATGAACTTTTATTTTTTTTGGGGGTGGGGGGGGGGGTTTCTGATTCTCTTAATTCCCTTTTTAGTTTATTGTGGAGTAGTGTCTTCCTCATTCCCTTTTTGTTTTGTAGGTGGGCTGAGTGGAATGGAAAGTACCGCGACGATGTTAGAAGATTTGTAAAGGTGATTGTGTGTGTGCAATTAGATGAATTTTTTCTATTCTATATGCATCACTGGAGTACACTAGAACACTTGAAATGGGATAAACTGCAAGAAGAGGAAATACTATAAAGTGTGCACAGTTTTCACCTATTCATTGCACCGTATACAAGTGGAAACATGGTGAATCAGTTTTCCTTTCAGTCTTATACTTTGTAGCCACAGTACCATACTGCAAAACCAAATATGGGAACATGTATTGCTTGACATATGACCATTAAACATGATCAAGATGTTTTCTCCTTACTAAATTGAATATCAATTATCCATTTAGTTTTTAATTGTTTTCTGTTGATTTTTGTCTGCACTATTAAAATCTAGGGTGACGCTGGAATGAAAGGCAGTTTTGCAACTCGGCTAGCTGGTTCTGCTGATCTTTATAGAGTAAGTTCTATGAATTCAACATGACATATCCACTATGGCATATGCACTTTTTTCCCCTTTCACTAACATAAGCGCATTTTTCTACCTATTTTGTTGGATAAGATTCCAAAAAGGGCTAGTGTTTATTTCGGGTGATTTGTGTTGTAGGACTCTCAGTGGGTAATACAAAAATGAGCTAAGTAGATTCTCATCCCTGGAATTGGATTGCTGTTGATGTTTATCTATTTGTTCCAAAATTTTATAGTATGTTGCTAAAGCCTGGCTCCCTCTGGATCATTTTTACTTTCATTCTACTATAAGGTGCTTGTGTTATAGAATGCATTTAGTTCTCAACCCCATTATAAATAAATAAATAAATAAAATTGAAATACCATTTTGGGCTGATTCCCTTTCTGAGATGTGCCTAATGCTAAGTGTCACCTAGTGCTTTTGGAATCTCTATCATCTTTCTGCTACCTAATCCTGGATTGACTTCTGTATTTATTGGGTGTCCATCAAATTATCCTATTTCTTTATTATCATTGAAAAGTATATCCCAGCAATTTTCATATCTAATTTAGTAGTTGATTGCCTTCTGTAGGTCAATAAGCGCAAGCCTTGGCATAGCATCAATTTTGTTATTGCACATGATGGTTTTACATTATATGACCTTGTGTCATATAATACCAAGGTATCGGTAAATTTCAGATCTATATTTTTGTTTTTAACTACAAAGTCAGGGCCAATTTTGTGTGTTAATATGGCAGCACAATGATGCTAATGGAGAAGGTGGAAATGATGGAAGCAATGACAACTTTAGCTGGAATTGTGGGGCTGAAGGTAAATTTTGATATCATCCTCTCTCTCTGCGTGTTCAAAATAGCTGTGAAACTTGTGTTCCTCTACTCAAGGTTTTTATTCCCAACTATTACACCGAGGATTTAGCTTTCTTCTACTCTTAGTGTATTCAGTAATCATCATGATCATCTGAGAGGCACTAAATTTCATTTTACTGAACTTTTCGGTCGTTGTGAATCCATAGACATAACTTTAGATGTTTACTATAGATTGTCCTGGTTGTCAAAGTGTATGCGAACAGTCTTTGTAACTTGATTGGTTCATCTAGCTATTGCTTTTTCTTGTCAATAACGAATGAAATGGCTGCCTACTTACACCAGAAGTCCTTAGTGTTTACTTAGCATAAACTGGCCACCACAGTCAACCCCCACAAAAAAAATAAAAAATAAAAAATAAAAAATAAAAACAATAACAAAAGAATGCTATGAGAAGGTGGTAAATAGACTTTGGTTTGTGGTGCAAACAAAGTCGTGTGATAATTTTAGGTGGGTGTATTTATCTTAGTTAAAAGATTATATGGCTTCATTGGTACTTCGTCAACAGGTGACACTTCAGACCCCAAGATTGTGGCTCTACGCTCCCGTCAAATGAAAAACTTCCATTTGGCACTAATTACAGCACAGGTACAACTATTTCAGAAATTATGATGCACTTAACACAATCATGGTCTGCTATTGATTGTTTTTTGGTTCCACTAATCTCAAAGCATCAGGTCTTTTTTTCTATTGCATGGCTGTCTTTTTGAGACAGGCTTTACATAGTGGTTCAGTCTATAAAGGAACTGATTTTGCTTAGAATTTTGTCCTCTAAAGACTTTTGGATGATGCTTTGCCAACTAGCCCGAAAAAAGATTGTCTCATGCATCGATAATTAATTGTCAAATAGGTTTAGATCTTTAGTTTCTTATATTTGATTTAACTCCAAATACTTGTATACATGCAGCAGCATACCAATGATTGTGCTCCTTTGAAAGTTAGATCTACTAGTGCAGAATGTAGGGTAGTCAAACAGCTGTTCTTGAAATGAAATGCATGTTTGTCTTGTTAATGAACAATGAATTGAAAGACAAAATGTAGTTAAAATCTTCCAGACAAAATGTAGCAAGAGCTACATGCTGCACAATGAGACGAATTAAATAACCTGGTTCTTCACAATCTTGTTCTTATGCAATTTTGTTTTCCAATATGGTTACAAGGATCCTGTAATCTTGAGGTTCAAATTTGTAGTTACATTGCATTATAGTTTTTGGTTCCTCAAGAAAATTTGAGGACAATTAAAGTTCATCTCCCTATTTTTACTTCCCTTCCCTTCTTGAACTTTCTCTGGTGGAAATATCAACTTGAACCATTTACTTACTATAGTGTTGGATATTCTTCAATTATCTAATACCAGGGCACACCCATGATGCTCATGGGGGATGAGTACGCTCATACTCGGTACGGGAATAACAACAGTTATGGACATGATAATTCTCTTAATCATTTCCACTGGGGACAAGTATGTCATATCTTTTTCTTCAACTTCAAATCATTTAGTCTAAGACATCTAACAGAGGGCACACATTCTTCATAAACTAGTTGGATGCAAAGAAGGAGAATCACTTCAGGTTTTTCTCGGGATTGATAAAGTTTCGCTGCAGTCACCAAGTATTCACAAAAGAAAATTTTATTGGCAAGGTAGTCTCTGAAGCTTCTTCCTATATGACAATGGCTATCTACTACTCTTGTCTGCTCATTCATTTATTTATTTTTTCCTGTTCCCCATCACTTAAATATGGAGTCTAAACCCTGTTGGGAGAATCGAAGATACTATGATAACAAGTGAAATAAATTCAGAAAGTTGAAAACTTCATTCTTCTGGCTGGCTTCATTATAAATGCTTTTGGGAACTATTCCTTCTGTGGATGATTTATGGTGTCTTCGGTTATGTGTTGGGGAAGAATGAGTCACTTTTAAGCATGGTTCGTTTTCAGGCTTGCTGTCCTTTTTCTTAACTGGTTTTCTACAGTTATATGGATCCTATTGCATTGTCTTTCCCTCTAGGCTTTTAAATGTGAATGAATATATAACAGACATCAGATTTCTTCGAGTGTAGAGGCAAGTCCATCCACGTTAATGAGAACATAATTAGATAATTGTGTTCATTTTCTGTTCTTTGTGGATGGATGGGGAGGTAATGCCTAATGTAGGCTAATAAAACTATAACTAGGTTCTCTAGCTTAAATACACGTATTAAATTTCTGATATCTAGCCTGCATTTACTAATACTGGTGCTCCATATGTTCTTCAAGTTGATGATGATGTGTTTTGTTAATCTAGCTATATTATAATGTGGTTTCTGTGAACCTAGATGGTTACAATTCCATAATTATTGAGGATCACTTTTTTTTTTTTTTTTTTTGGTGGGGTGGGGGGAACCTGATAACTGATTTTTACATCTGGATCTGCCAACTATTAATTTCGAGATACTGTTAGTCCATGGTTTTTGGTCATGTATAACATTTTTTCACTCTTTTATCCCCCTGGATCATGGACCACGAAGGAAATTTTCTTTTACACAGATTCCTCTAAAGCTTATTTGAGCTTTCTGGTATGCAGAATGATGTGACATGGCATGAGGACAACTGGGACAACGCTGAAAGCAAATTTCTAGCATTTACGTAAGAAATTATGACCCACTCGAAGTACTTTTGTTGTTGGTATTTTCTACTTTCATGAATGCTGGGTTTTTTCCATTCCTCTGTGGTTGAACAAATATTGCTCATGGATTTTCTTGGTTTTCTTCAGTTAGACAACAAAATTTTTATTAGAAACAAAAAAGAGCAGAAGTGGCTGGTACATACACTATTGTATATATTTTGTTTTAATTGTTTGCTCTTCGTAGGCTTCATGACGGGAATGGGGAAGATATTTACATTGCATTCAATGCACATGACTATTTTGTGAAGGTTGCACTACCTGCACCACCAAATAAAAGGCGGTGGTTTCAAGTGGTTAGTTTCCTTTAACCTGGTTGAATTTAGAACATTATTTCTGCTCTAAATTTCGTAACTTGTATTTCACTTCAACTTCTGAGTTAACCATGCATGGTTACTTATTTTTCACCATCGTTTTTGTTACAAACTGAATTGCTGTTTGCACTGGAGACTATTGCTAGCTGACTACCTACATTCAAGAGGCATCAAAATCATAGTTGGTTAGACATATGCTGAATTAGTATAGAAAAGAATTCCCCTAACAACCAAGGATGTTGAAATTGCAGGTAGACACGAATCTGGAGTCACCAAATGATTTTGTTTATGAAGGTGTACCGGGAATTGGTGCAACATATAATATAGCACCTTACTCATCGATTCTTCTAAAAGCAAAGCTGTGACTACCTCAGATGCTGCTTACGAATGCAATTGCTTCGGAACTCCTGTTTCTCAAACACATCAGGTAGCTGTTGAACAGTAGGAATCAATGGACTAAAGAGACCACAGCCAAACTCTCAGCTTATACACGCATAAATGCAGAATAAAGTTTCCAAGAAGTTCGAATGCTATGGTGCCAAAATACAACTTGTTAGTGCCAGGAATAAAACTAGAGTTCTAACCACAATAAGAGCATGCAGACTTGGGGCTATGAGGTGTCTATAGTTACTGATATCTAACTGGAGAAGCAAGGCTTCTATGTCGCATTGTTCATAGGTACTTTTTTTTTTTTTTAAAATCAAAATATTGCATTTTAAAAAATAATAAAAATACTTGCTTTTTAATATTTTTTAAAATTACAGAATTTAAGTAGTGAGGATTTTTTTTAAGGACAAAATATATCAATCACTTTTAAACTTTTACAAATTTTAATTTTCACTCTCGAACTTTTAAAACACTGAAAAAATAGTCCTTTCAACAATAAAAGCTCAAGTACAATATAAAATTATCAAATTTTAGCTCTTATTTCTCTATTTTTAATTTTTAAAATATTATTTTTCAATTTTAATCTTGCTCTCTTCTTTTCGAATTTTTTCATTTATTAACAATAATTTTAAGATCTAACTTCAAACTTTTTATACGACTCAATAAATTTGAATTTACTCTTTCGTACTTTTTTGAATCTAATCATATAATAAAAATAACATATTTTACCCTTTAATAAATAAAATTAAGACATAAAAATAAAAAAGAAAAAAAATCGATTCAATTATTGAGGAATAGTAATTTTCTTAGCATCTCTACCGGAAGGAAGAATAAATTTGAAAGTAGAAGTGAATTATAAAAATTAAATAAATAAAAAGAGAAGTGAGAGACGTGCAAGTCATAGTAGTTTTTTTTTATCATATATAGAAGTTATTTTATAAGATTAAAAGGATGACACCACGTTGTGAGAGTTGAGTACATAAAAATACTTATAAAATAGATCATGTGGAAGTCATATAATGAACTTTCGTGAGTATTTAATAGTTTTAATTGATGGAAAAATTAATTCGAAGAAAAGAAAGTGAGAGTAAAGTTAAAGAATAATATTTTAGAAATAAAAAATGGGAGGATGAGAGTTAAAATTTAGTGATTTTGTATTGTATTTGAGTTTTTATTGTTGAAAGGATTATTTTTTATGTGTTTTAAAAGTTCGAGGGCTAAAATCGAACATTTTAAAGTTCGAAAATAAAAATAAAAATTTGTAAAAATTTAAAAATAATTGATATATTTTGCCTTTTATTTAATAAAATATTTTTATTTTTGTTCACAAATCTCAAAATAATGTGACAAATTTAAGAATCGAATGAATTAAATTGTTAATTTACAATTTATAATATTTTCATTTGTATTCTAGCCAGTATAGAAATAAATTAAAGAATGTTTTAGACGTTATATACATGCTATGTGCTTAGATGCAGAATTCAAAGACTTCCTGGAAATGGAATTTGTCAACGATAGATTTCACTTTCTCTGGGTTATGGAAATAATCGTGTAACAGGATTGTTTGTTATGGTCAACATGTAAACTCTGCTACCATTCCCTTTCCCTTCTTTTCCATTGCTTTTTGTGCTTGGTTCAAGTATACCTTTGAAGTCAAAAGCAGCGTAACAACCGGTGATTGGCCGGGCTGCCGACTTTTCAAGTCAAGTCAGGTTCGTAGCAGCCTGGAAATTCACACTTAACGACCAAGGGAAATACTTGGGTGAAACCGGTTCACTGTAGACCATGCATCAAATATTGTATAATATGCAGTGGAAGTTGTACGTATAATATATTTATGCATTGGTCCACGGTGGACCGGATCCACCCAATAATTTCCGACCAAGCTCTGTTGGCCTTTTTCTCATGAAAGTAGAGCACAACCACCACAATTTTGTTCTTTATCGACCAGCCAAGCATTGCATGGATGGCCCCTCCACTCCTACTTGTTCCCATTATTTTATGTTTGTTGTTTCAAAGAATCTGAACGTACAGACCCCCGGCATCTGAATCTCTCTCTATAAATTCAGTACAGGAATGGCGGATCCTCGTAGCAACAACCCACCACCTCTACCTCTACTTCTACGCACCTCTCTTAGTTTATATCCAGGCATGGCATCAGACTCGCCAACTAATTCTTCTTTAGTCTTCACTGTGAGAAGGCAGAAACCTGAACTAGTCTGTCCAGCCAAACCCACTCCTCGTTGTACCAAACTCCTCTCTGACATTGACGATCAAGAAGGTCTTCGTTTTCAAATCCCCGTTATACAGTTTTACCCGTATGACCCTTCCATGCAAGGGACGGACCCCGTGAAGGTCATCAGAGATGCTCTCGCGCAGACTCTTGTCTTCTATTATCCATTTGCTGGTCGCCTAAAGGAAGGCCGTGGCCGGAAGCTTTTCGTGGACTGCACCGGCGAGGGTGTCATGTTTGTTGAAGCCGATGCTGATGTTACATTGGAACAGTTTGGCCAGGCACTCCAACCTCCATTTCCCTGCCTGGAAGAGCTTCTCTATGATGTTCCCGGCTCCGGCGGAGTACTCGACTGCCCTTTACTGCTCATACAGGTACACTTGCCTCTATGATGTCAAGACTTTTCTTTTGACTGCATATTACTCCGTCCCCATCGAAGAGTGGAGTCTACTTCTAATTTATGAGCATACGCCGATGCATGAAAAGTACTCGTACAAGTGGAAACAACATATATGTACTAGTCACGAAATTTTTTTTAAAATTTTATATCTAAGAGGAGAGAGGGGAGCGAAAAGAGAATAGGATGAAAGATAAATTCAAAATTTACATTTTGAGTAATAACTTTTCTAATCAACATATATGTTTTACATAATTTTTTTCTCATTGTCAACTTCTTATTTGATCCTGGTATGTATCCATTATTCAAAAAAACAAAATCTTTGTAGAATTTTGATTAGTAGTAAACAAAGAATCGATGGTGAATTTTTGCTGTGAAATTTTATCACTTTTTACAATTATTTAACTTAATTGTGCTTTGATTAATATAATTTATTATATTTTTAAAATTTTAGGTCACACGTCTTATATGCGGCGGCTTCATTTTCGCCTTGCGCCTGAATCACACCATGAGCGATGCCGCCGGGATTGTTCAATTCATGACGGCCGTGGGGGAAATAGCACGAGGAGCGACTTCACCATCAATAGCACCGGTGTGGCAGAGAGAGTTACTCAATGCTAGAGACCCACCGCGCGTGACATGCACTCATCGGGAGTATGACGAAGTAGCTGATACCAAAGGTACCATTATTCCACTAGACGACATGGTCCATCGTTCTTTCTTCTTTGGTCCACAGGAGGTTTCCATTCTCAGAAGGTTTGTCCCTCCTCATATGAGAAAGTGCTCGGCGTTTGAGGTTTTAACTGCATGCCTCTGGCGTTGTCGCACCATCGCCCTCCAACCAGACCCCGAAGAGGCAGTGCGGGTTCTCTGTATTGTGAACGCTAGGGCCAAATTCGATCCTCCCTTGCCTGCTGGGTACTACGGCAATGCCTTCGCATTTCCAGTGGCCTTGACAACGGCGGGAAAGTTGTGCAGCAACCCATTAGCCTACGCACTCCAACTCGTAATGAAGACAAAATCTGATGTCACGGAAGACTATATGAGATCGGTGGCTGACCTTATGGTTATTAAAGGGAGACCTCATTTCACTGTGGTACGAACTTATCTTGTCTCTGATGTGACGCGTGCTGGATTCGGAGAGGTGGACTTTGGCTGGGGTAACCCTGTCTACGGCGGTCCTGCTAAGGGCGGTGTGGGTGCCATCCCCGGAGTGGCAAGCTTTTATATACCCTTTGTTAACAATAAGGGGGAAAAAGGACTAGTAGTCCCGATTTGCTTGCCGGCCTTTGCCATGGAGAGATTTGTGAAGGAGCTTGACAATCTATTGAAGAATAATGACCAACCATCTGCTATCCATATCACATCTGCGTTATGAACTACTCTATCGCAGTCATACTTGATCCCAACAAAATCACACTTCTGGTATTTCAGTTCTTTAAATTAATATGTAAATATTTAATTGTCTTTGATTAGTAAAATGTTCATCTATACCATTGCGACTACCTATCTGTTGGATTCAGTTTGGATTGGGATTAAGTTCCATTACTTTGTATCTAAATTTTGCAACGAATTCAGTGAATTTTACAGAAAAAAGAATGCATCAATTCAGAATTATTACTCTGTCCATCGGATTTCTTCTACACGCTGGTTGGATTCTGTTGATTTCTTCTTCAATTATTTTTCTTTTGGTATTTTTGCATTAATCAGATGAAGTACATGAACTTACTCTGTTTAACTTTTTCTTTTTATTTTTTTTAATACTAGATTGATTCCCGTGTTTAAGTGATTTTTTTATTTTTCTCGCATTCTTTGAATTAAAAGATATTTGTTTAAATTCCTTTATCATGATAAAAAAATTTCTCTCTTTCCGATTCATCTTCAAATTTAGACATAACAACAATTATAATATTCTTTCGGACTGAACCATCTTCTTCATGAAGGTTATAATTAAAACTGTAGATATCAAACATGTATAAGAGTAAATCATGAAGCAAATCAAATTCGCCATCAATTCTCATCAGAAATAAAAATGAAGAAAAATATTCCTTTCATTATAAACACAAAACAGGAAAATAAGTATGCATAACCTGATCAATTTAATAAACATTTCCCTTAAGGATTTTCTATTGATTTAAGTTCTCTTAAAATTCCTTTTTCTTCTTAGCTGCTCAGGAGAGTAGTAGTCATCCAAGAACAGAGATTCAATAACCTTTAAAGACTGTAAAGACTTGGTTTCAAAGTCTTCATCGTATTCTTGTTGCCCTTTGACCTTCATTTTAGGATACATTCAATAAATTAATGAGTTCGGATGAATAACCTAAAAAAAATACAATAATCAAATATCCCTGCAATTCATTCAAATACAATATTCTTCTTTGTCTCTTCACCCCATCCCAATCGCTTCAAGTGAAGAGTTAACAACAATGAGTGAAGAGAGAGTGAACGCAAAAGGCCTTTATTTTACATCTTATTTTGCCCCAAGTGAAACGTTCAATGGGAGAAAGAGCAACAAAAAAAAAAAAAAAAGAAGCCAATTACTGTGAAATGGAGGTGGAGGTTTGGAATTTAATGGCAACTCATAAATTGCTTCCATTATCATACCAGTAGAAAAATTTTCTCAGGCTCAAAATCAACTGTTGCTTCTTCAAGTTCGTGTATCCCGGTAGTCCAGAGGAGGGTTCAAATTCTACATTGGAGGGAGGCTCAATTTCCTCCGGCTCCGATGATTTCACTGAAAAATGGTTGTCAAGTGCATCAATGGTTCTGTCTATGAATTTTGACCTTGGTAGACAGTCCTTCAACCGGCATATGAATTCCAAATGGCCCCTTCCCTGGACAACAGAGTAATCAGCAAAAGTCTTACAAGAGCCCAAATGAAAAAATATTTGTCAAAATGCCATATAAACAAAAAGAAATCAACAAACTCGGGATTCCAGTTCTGATCATGGCTTCAAACATAAAAAAATTAACTTTTTCTTTGATAATTTCTGTTTGCAATAATGATAGATGGGATGCCATAGGGATGAACTTACTCATCAAAGTTCTATGGCAAATCATCAATGTCAGTTATATAGCATTCATATTTTTCTCAAAAGACATTAAATTTTGGCTCTAATTGTCAAATCTTAGTGAAATGTGCAAGAACTGACTACTATGTTCTATGATCATAAGTTCTGAATTGTAAGCCGAATCTTTCCCAACAACAGTCGCTCGATCCACCTATAAAGTTATTGCTGCAGATCTACTACCGAAAAGGGGCATACAGATATCAACAAGGCATTGTTAAACACAGAAGATAGGCCAGTCTGAAAGCAGTAACCATCCACCAGTCATTTCCCAGAATTCATATTCATGACATCCATAGTTATTGTGAACAGTTTAATTTAGAGTCTAGACCATATAAGGTCACATCACTTTACATTGTAAAACTGCCTTTAACAATCCAATCATCTTTATCTCACCCTCCTCTTGCTGCCTAACAATTTACAAAGTATAATTTCTGAAGTACACTATTAGTACAACAATCATGGTCTTAATGAAGAATAGCATGTAAAACCACATTGATGCCAAAAGAACAGATTAGATTGTCATGAAAAGAAAATTCAAAATCAATGTTCATTAGAACCTGATAAGCAGTTACAAAATGTAACATATTGCCATAGAAACCAAGCTATCAAGAGTTAACCTGCCCATAGTTTAAGATCCCAGCTGATGGGTTCAACACAATGTTTCCAAATCGTTGTAATTCACCTTTTGAAAAGTTTTCTCCTAATTCACCTTTTGAAAAGTTTTCTCCTCGAGTACATTTCATGAGTATAATCAGTAGGGATAAAGCCAAAGCCAAGGCTGTCCCAATCAATGTCAATTAATTCTGTGTCGTCATTGCTGAAATTATAAAAACCAGAAACTAATAAAATTTATGCAGTGTATGAACAGGAAAAACATTTTCAAAAAAATTGTGTAGAGCAACTCCTCCATCTCAAATAGCTAAAATGTTCTAAGTGCTTTTTCCAAGCTTTAGTTATTATTGAAAAGACAAAAAGAAATTATGGCTCTCCAAATGCTTGCGTAAACTGTACTAAATGTCTAAACCTCCAGTAGTATATTTTGTTACTCCAATTTATTGAAATATCAGGTGCAAGAATCTAGCATAAGGCTCAATATTCCATCACAAATTCATGACATAATGAATGGGAGATCAAGCGTACAGAAGCTATGAATTTAAATTTGTAATGAATGCTCCATTTCTAAAGTCACTTATTATTCCACAATTTTACTGTAGAAATAGAAAAATGTCCACAAAATTCACCAAAGCACTAATACATGTACAATGGAAAACAAAATTTGACGGGAAAATCAATCTCTGAGCCATAGAAGCCAAAACCATCAAAACATGAATATCAACATTAAACCATTCCGAAATTAACCTTATAAACTCTAACCTTGAGAGGAATGTGTGTGTGGGGGGTGGGGGAGGAGGGACACGCTCTTGTCAAAGAGGAGAGGAGGAAGAACCTTAGCACATCTGGAGGGCCCTAAGAGATGATTGGGAGTAGTAGGGGGCACTTCTACAAACATTGCACCTATCAATTCTGTCTATCAAAATGTATGGTCTTGGAAAACATACACATATGCACAAATGTCCTAAAAACATAACAGAATGCACTGTCAACATAAGACTTTTCATGCAACAATCTTTTTTCTTTCACTACATACATAATCATATTAACAACTTTAATCAAAGGATAAATTTCCCAAAGCTTCCCACTTTTCATCTCAACTAAGTTTAGTGCTAATAAAGACCCTGTACTGATTCAGCCAAAAGAACTAACTATTGACATTAATATGTGGACTAACCATTTCCAAGCGCAAAATGTCCCACTCAACTCTTTTCACCTTATGGGTCTTGCTCATGGCAGTCCGCCTATTACCAGCACACAACAAATCACAAACACTGGATTGATAAGTCTTAGCTTCTGTATGGTTAGAATTTGCAAGGAGAACAATAAATTATGCAAAAGCGACTAAAATCGAAGTTAAAATCACCAAAAAGATATATAACCTAGACCAAAAAACACAAAGTTCAACTAGTACAAACAATATTACCTACAAAGTGGTGGTGATGGTAATATTTTGGCAGCTTCATGTTAATTGAGACAAAAAAAAGGTTCTTCCTTTAGTCAAATGCTTTCACAACCATATATTAGTAAATCTTCAAATAAGAAGTTTCCACTTCCCTGACTATCACTCAACATCTATGTCTCATGTATAGGTCTCTAGAAATTTCTATTAGCCCTGTTAAAGAAACAGAATACCTGCCCAACAGCATAGGTATGTCAATACAATATAATTCAGTAATTACTAAAATATTATCCAAATATAAAAAAACTGAGAAACATATGAAATTAGAAGTAGTAAACCTCTCCATGCCATCAACTATTGGTATTAGTCCATGGTTTCTCTTGTAGAATAAATCAACATGAGTCACATAAGAGGAACCCAAAGTTGAGCGTGGTGGCTCAGCATTGAAACGTTCCTGTCATAAGGGCCACAAAAGTTAATTTGTGCTTATTGAATCCGCTCACCTCTTTATTTCATCCAAAAGCAAGTCTTAACATTGACACAAAGTCAAAAGTTAAGCAACAAACCTTGTTTTCAAATGAAACATGTATAGGTTTCAAAATGCTGGTGGGCTTACCATCTCATAATTATGTAAAACACTAAAGAATTAGCGTAGCTGAAAGCCTACAACTCTCCTACATTAATAGTCCGCAAGATTCTAGTGTATAATGGAAACATAACGTCAAAGAAAAATTAAATATACTAGAGGCAAAAACATCACATTTTTCACCTAGCAATACTCGATATTCAGAACCATAAATTTATCCCAAAATATTCTTTATTTGTTTAATCATATCATCCTTCACAAAATATGACACCACAGATAATAATGATTCCCCTTTATTTCCAAGAGGCTATATAGGAAAAAAATCATTAGGCCATAGTACATAAATAGACTAACAGTCCAAACATCTAACATATATATCCACTCGATGCTTAGGTGCAAATAAAACAATTATGAGAGAAGATCAATTCCATAGGCAGTTTAATTGCTAATAATCCATAGTCCATCATCCAAGAGGGAAAATTACCTATATTGACAGGTAAAATAAGTTATTATGCTATTGCACGCACATCCAACAAAAAGTAAACTGAATTTTCTATAGCAAAAGCCTAGGTCTCAAAATCTAGACAATGACTATGCAATTCGAAATGAAACGAAAAATGCAAAAATCAAGGCTTCAATATAATAAATATACAATACTGCAATCCAGAAGTACGCTCGATTATGTGTATATGTGTAGAACCCTAGAACGAAGGTAGTAGGGCAGAGAAATAAAGAAATACAAAAAGAATCGAAAACAAAAACAGATGGCAAGGAGAGGACAGGGGCCATTGCCGTTCTAGGGAATGACTGGAGTGGTGCGGCCTAAGAATTGAATAATTTTGTTCTTTTGCCACTTGACTGGAGAAACCCCTCTGCAAATTGCATTCGAGGGGGTTGAAAAAAGAAATAAATAGTCTAAGAGAATACAAAAGAAGGAGAAGGTAAAAGAAAAAGAGGATAAAGAAGTACTAACATAAGTATTTAACTATCTAACGAAGTTGGAGAAATTGTTGTGTTTGAAATACTTGGGCAAAAGATCTTTGGCAAACTCCGGGACGTTCCATACAGCAAAACTGTTTTTGGTCTTCCTCTAGGACACAACGAAGTCGGTGGCTGGATCAATTTCTTCCACATGTCCATTGCTTTCTAAACCCTTCAAATTTCTTCAAAAAACCAAAAAAAAAAAAAAAAAAACTTTTAAATCCAATACTTCCCGAATAGTTGTTTTGTAAAGGCAACTGCTTCAGATAGCCTTGATATTTATTTAAAAAAATTTAAAATTAAAATCTAAATATTTAAATAATAAGTTCTTTAAATTAAAGTGTGAATATTAAATTCTGAAATCTTAAATTAAGTTTGAATTTGAAGTCTACATTAACTAATAATATTGAGTGGAATAGCAAACAAACTGAAGAAGAATGAACAAATCAAGTCTTGCAGTCATGACAAAGAAGCCTTCAAGATAGTAGACATTTGATTGAACATCAAATAGTTTTCTAAATAAGCCAACAAATTATCACTGATATAACTTTGGCAAGGTAAAAGCAAATTCATCAATAAATATAAGAATAGCATAATGTAAACCAAATTTCATCTTAAACTAATAAAAATGCAGTCAGATTGATTACATTCTGTTTTCCTGCAGTCCAATTGTCATAACAATGTTTCCAGCAATAAGGTACCCATTTTATTTGACAGCCAACCAATTTAAAATCGAAATTCCAAACCTCAAAAAACAAAACGAAAAACCAAAATACATAATCTCATAAGAAGCCATGATAATTGGAAAAAGCGTCACTGACGTGGAGGTAAGGCAACACAATTCTCCAATTAATTTTAATGTAACATACATATCCACAAGTAGCCAAGAATATGAAGACATAATTTCCAGAATTACAAAAGTCTCAGAATCTATGTTAAGAAATGCAACTGACCAATCACGTAATCTTATGATTACGAATAATAATTTTTTTTTACAAAAATGCAGGCATATCAGAAATTGGAAAATATGTAAGCCAATATTCTTGAATAGCAGAAATTGGAGAAAAATGCCAAAAATTTTTTTAACACCATCTCAAAACCCTAGACCGAAGGTAGTAGGCAGAGAAATTAAAAAATTTGGGACCTCTGCCCCAGTCGACTCATTTCCCCGTCTGAGCTCCGACTGTCATTGGCTTCCGCCCTGCA
Source organism: Voacanga thouarsii (assembly GCA_026120185.1). Lineage (NCBI taxonomy): Eukaryota > Viridiplantae > Streptophyta > Magnoliopsida > Gentianales > Apocynaceae > Voacanga > Voacanga thouarsii. Next base: position 1,872,963 of record JANUWF010002144.1, read on the forward strand.
ATGGGAAATAGATAAATAAGCAAGACCCCAGGAATAGCCAGAGTCAAAGACACATAGTACTAATGGGTAATAAGATCGCCCGGACCACGCAAGCGTCGGCGATGGAATACTACCTGCACGACTTGCCATCGTCGTATAATTTAGTGTTGAAAGAGGTTTGGGCAGAGGGCGGTTTTTGAAATCGATTCTGTGCAAGCACGACGAAGGGCTTGTGTTAGTCAAGGTCTATTTTAATTTTGAAAGAGGAGACTCTATTGATTTACGGGAATATGAGCGTCGGCTAGAGCTGTATTCGAACACGAACGAATCGGGCATCATATTTTCGAGCTCGAGTTCGAATATAATCGAACGCTGTTCGAGTTCGTTCGTTTATTATTCGAGTTCGAGTTCGTTCGATTATTGTTTGATAATGTTCAAGTTCGAAAAATTTGATTAACGTTCGAGTTCGAATTGTTCGAGTTCGTTTATTTTATATTTTATATTTTAAAATTTATAAAAATAATAAGTCAAAATTTAATTAAAAATAATTGAATATTATAATATTAAATAAAATATATAATAATATTATTAGTATTAATATTATAATTATAATTATAATATAAGATTTATTCTTAATAAATCTTAATATTATAAAATATAAATAAAATAATTAATAAAATATAATTAATTTAAATATATATATAATATGTTCGCGAACGTTCGAATATGTTCGTGAACATGTTCGAGTTCGTTCGTTTATTATTCGAATTCAAGTTCGTGTTTGAGTTCGTTCGTTTATTAAACAAACGAGCCTTATTCAAACACGAACGAGCTCGAACGAGCTTTTATTCGAGAACGTTCGGTTCGTTTACAACTCTAGCGCCGGCTCACCCAAATTCGTGATATATTCACTGGCCTCGATCACCCTCATGTTTGGCCGTTGTGAGTCCGCTCCCAAAATTTCAATTTTCCTTAATTTTTTTGTTTATATGAACTTATTTTTGGTTAATTTCTGAGAAAATTGTCTGGATTTATGTGGAAAATGTAATAAAATTGTACAAAGATAAAACTAATAGAGTACCTGCGAGAATTGAGGCTTTGAAGTATAGTTTTTCGTTGGAGATAAGCTTGGTCGACGTCGAAAGGGTAACAAAGAGAGTCTATTTGGAATAGCAGCTCGCCTGGTGAGATACTTTTGGCCTAAAGACGGTGCATATTTTCCCCAGAACGGAAGAAGCTTATCACCAAAGGTAAGACGATAGCATAGAAGAACCCAGCAGATGAATATAGTTGCAAAGGCAAAGAGAGAGTCTGTAAATCATAGAAATTCAAGCATCATTTTTTAAAGAAGAAAGACTAGGTTTTGGGATAGCAAAAGGCCGGAGGAATGGAAGCGACGGGGACAGTGGGGAGGAATGCATAAGCACTGCACACGGTGCTATAACATGGGGGGAAAATCATTCATTTCAACTTCCATGTGTAAATCAAAGATGGTGTCACAAATCGTAATGGTAGGCTTTTACAGTTATATATATATATATATATATTAGCTTCTCTTTTTCCACTGGAATTAGTAGTAAACGAAACGCGGCCTATGATCTTCCCTTTTTTAGGCAGAGGTTCAATGGATTCTTGAAGTATAACAATGTACTCTGCCCAAGTATACTTATATGGGATTTGAATCAGATTTCGGATCAATTGTATTGATTGATCACCTTAATTATGTTGTTGCTAATAAATACTCCTTCCGTTTCAAAATACTTGTTTATGAAACTTTTTTGTTTTGTTTCAAAATACTTGTTCATGTACATATTTCTAGAACTAATGATTAGTTTCTTCCTATTTTACCCTAGTTTATTCTAAATCAACTGCGCAACTTTCCAAAATTTTTCTTTTTTCTTGCTTCTTAGAAATTTTTACCAACCAATAACTATTATATTTTTAATATGGATAGAATAGGAACTTTATCTAAATTGTTGTATTGTTTTCAACACCCTTAATCTGTGTGCAAAAGGTTTCATGAACAAGTATTTTGAAACGGAGGGAGTACCACATTTTTCTGTTGTGGATATTCCAAATCATTTCTGCTAGATATTCGGACCCATTTTTTCTGATCTTTGGAGAAAAAAATTATTCTCTTCACAAAAAATAGGAGGTAAAACCACTAAAAATTTCTGTTTTGATCTATCCCTGGCCTCATTCAAGAATTATTTTTTATCCAATCCTTAAGAATTAATAGAAAAGCCAAATCCTTTATGATACACCAGATCCGTCTCAGTTATTGATAGAGTGAATAGATATGCCAGAACTTTGTGATCAGTAGTGCATTTTACTCTTCAAGCTGGCCTGCTTCGTTCTTGAGACTTGAACTTTGGGCGTATGAAGCAACTCTAATAGAATAATTTTCTGTTATGCTATTTGGGAAAAAAATTCAGACATATTAATTAGATGTTCATTTGCTTCTCTCCGACAGCTATGGTGGGCACACACCGGATTATGCAAATGAGTTCATTTTGGTTTTGATCCTTCAAAGAAGTGTACTTATTTCTGTCGCTATGTTGCTTAGAACATTAGAGCTGTAATCAAATAGAAATAAATTGAGTATTATATTTTTGAATTTGAGTTTAAATATATCTAAATACTATTCAAATTTAATTATTATTTAACAATATTAGATGTTGATTTGAGCTCGAAAACCTAGGGTTCATGTTCGAATTGTTTAAACTGTTATTTCATATTTATCATCCTAAACTTTTGTTTGAAAAATTAAAATCTAAATAAATTTACGTAAGGGACTACTAACATTGAATTTTAGAGCAAAATTAGAGTTGCTCAAAATATTTCAAAATTTAACTTTGACATTAATTCCATTAATTGTTAATAACATTTTGTTAATTTTATATTTTTATTAAAATATATTATTTTCTTAATTCTTTTATTTGTTTTAAAAGAATTTCTTTTATCCTTTTCTTTTTTCTTTTTTTCCTTTCCTTCTTCCTCATTTCTAATTTTCCCCTTCTTCTCCATCTTCCTCACCGCTGCAACAAATGTATAGCCAAATTGACCATGACCCAACAATTTCCCAATGGAAGCAGCACCTAGTACATTTTCGGAGCAGTTGAAGCAACACACAGTCACACACTACCTTCACAATGGTACTTATCAGAGACGAAGAAGAAGAGCAGCAATAGAATCATAATATTGTTACACTCCTACCTAGTATCTCTAACGGAAATGAAGACAACAATAATATTAGGAAACAAATTATATTCCCTCGAACAGTCCCATTAACTTGCAAGATCAATCCATTAATGTCGGGATCCTTGAGCAAATAAACAACACCAACATTACCAAATCCACACACAAAAGAGAGAAATAGACAAAAGCTCAAATATATTACTCCCCCCGTCTATAAATAACTGACCTAATTGTAAAAATTATGCATATTAAGGAATTGTAAAATTTTATAGTAAAGATGATTAAAATGTCCATTATATCCTTTGAAGTATTTTTATTATCTTTCTCACATCATTAATTTGAAACCACAACTCTTTTAGTTATATCACTCTAATAATTACATGCGTATCTCTTTTCTCACCTACCATGTCCTTAGTCTCTCTCTTCCCACTCTTTGTTTTATAGTCTTCTTTTCACCCATATCACCTCATTAAATTATACTTTTTACTATTTTTATATGATAATGTAATTTCATTGTTGGTTAAAATAACTTCAGTATAGGTATTTGTAATACTAATTAATTGATAGAAAATTGTGCTAAGGGTAAAATTAGAAAAAAAAAATAATTCAATACAATTTACATTTAGAAAGTGGACAATTATTTTTGGACAAACAAAAAGGGAAATTAAACCAGTTATTTGTGACGGAGGGAGTATACCCAATAACAAAAATTGCAAGATCCCAGACAAGCAAAAAACAAAACAAAAAGTAACAAAAGCTAGACAAGAGGTCGCAAAATTAACGTGGAGAAGAAAACACCAGAACAATCACAATATATATGTGTGTGTGTGTGTGTGTCACATCTGAAGCTACTCACAAAGAAATAAGAGAGACAGAGTAACACACAAATAGAGAGAAGCAGAGATAAGAGAGAAAAATATATAACTTGAAAATGAAGAGAGAAAGAAACGAAAAGAGGCCACTTGAATAAGTACTAACAAATGTTTGGAGATGATAAAACAAAGTAAAGCAAGTGTCCTCATTCCCACATTTGTGTTAAGCCAGTGCATAAAGCTTGGTTTTTGCTAGTCTGCTCTTAGCGTTTTTATCAATATGCAAATTTGTTGTGCATGAAAACTTACATGCTGATTAAAAAAGACTTGAAATTTCTAGTTTCTTTTTAGCAGGAGAATATCAATATGTGAACAACTTTGTCCCACAATTGATGGTGGGAAATCTTGGTAGGCTAATTACTAGATCATTTGTTGGAGTTGTAGCTGAAAGTGCAGGGGATTTTGATGAGTAAGGAATAGATCTTGCAGTCCTGATACCACTCTTTTCCCCTATAACAATGTAAGTTCTATTAATATTCATTTTTTAAAGTTCTATCAACTGGACCTCATCTTGAGGAATTTGGAGTTATGTGTGTTGTTACTGATTTCTTTACTCCCTTTATCATGTGTATTTTTGTTTATGCTTTCCTATCATGTTTAAATAAGTATCTTATTGTTGCTTAGCTACACAAATAGGAATTTGTTTAGTTACTAGAATTAATATCTTCTTGGCTAGGCAGTTTGCATTCATATGGTGCTTTCATTATTTTATAGTTTTTAGGCAACAGGTTTGGGTTGGTATGTATGTGCATATCCATTGTTTCTTTTTTCTAATTATTCGATGTCCCCTTTTGGGAAAATAGAGGAGTAAAGTTTCATCGGTGTACTTGATGTAGAAGTATCTTTACCTTAAGTCGATGTTTGAACCGTGATATCGCTGCATAAATACTCCTTGTTTTTACTTTCTTCCATGATCTTTTAGTCGATTAGGATTTGTATTCAGGGCATAAATACTGTGATATTGCTGCATGTGGTAATAACATTTCTTTTCGACAATAGGTGAAGTTTAGTTGTGCATTTAATGATTTAATGGTTGAATGTTTAATTCGATTCGTTTCTTGATCCCCATATGCCCTCTAATTTACAAACTTCTCTAGTCACAATTATATGTAAATTTCGATATTACTAATTATTCTTTGAAGATTATTCTCATTTTGTATGGATCTATCCACTTTGAAGTAAATTCAGTGTCTATATGAAATTTATATATTTTAATATTATTTGCAAAATTAATTTCAAATCACAGTTAAAACTTTTTGGTGTGATCATGGTAGATAATCAGCCACATAATTTTTTTTTTTTTTTTTTGTGAAGGTTAGAAATTGGAAACTTAATCATCTTCTGGTTGTCAAATTATCAAATTGATGATCTATTTGTTTATAACCATCTTCCAATAGCGTGTTTCTTTTTCTAGACTGTGGACAATAATCTTGCACTAAAAATACATAAAAAAAGTGAGGGCAACATAGCAGTAGTTGTTGAAGCTTTTGCTGAGCAGAGGGATTTAGACTATTGGAGGAATCTCAAGTTGAAATTTCTTTTCAAAGTTATGTAGAATTTCTTCTTCTTTCAAGCACTTGGACTTTCTTCTATCAAGTATGTAGAATCTCAAGATGAAACTAGATAACATGCTAGAGAATGATTTTAATAATTTCTGCTCTCTTTGGGGGGGGGGGGTAGCACTACAGGAAAATTACCATTTTGCGACGGCCAAAATTCGTCGCAAAACTATCGTTGACCCGGTTTGCGACGATTTTGGCCGTCGCAAAAATGCCGTCGCTAATTGCGACGACCAAGATAAACCGTTGCTATTTGAGACGGTTTTTGCGAGGGCAAGAAAAAATCATTGCCATTTGCGACGGTTTTGCAACGAATATTTTTTGTCAAACTTCGAACGAAGTAGAAAATTTGCTGCCATTTTGCTACAAAATGCATGGGTCCATTGCAAAATCTTCGCAAATTGCGACAGTATTGCGAGGGTCTTTGCAAAATCGTCTCAAATTGTGAGGGACTTGGCCCTCACAAAAGCGTCGTAAATTACGAGGGTTTTACGAGAGAAGTGTTCACCCCCCAAGTCGTAGCCCTTGCAAAACCGTCGCAATTTGCGACGGTTTTGCGAGGGACTTTTTCACCAAAAGTCGTGCGAGGGATTTTTTGTTCCCAAAACTTGGCCATCACAAATTACCTAAAGCCATGGCCCTTGCAAAATCCTTACAAATTACGAGGGTTTTGCAAGGGACTTTTCTACCTAAGCAAAGTGACCCTCGCAGCCCTCGTAAAATCGTCCCAATTTACGACGAAGTTTTCTAGCCCTCACTAAATCATCGCAAATTGCGAGCGATGATTTTTTTATTTATTTTTTATTATATTTATTTTAAATTATCAATTCCCCGTAAATCAATCCGGAAACACTACACAAACAAATGCCAAAATTATCTTCATAACCCAAAAAATAATGTAAAAAATTGAAACTAAGCATAAATAAATATAATTAAAATATGACACATAATATAATATAAATAATAATAAGAATCTAAAAAAGTAAAATAGTTCACGTAAACAAGTACCGAGTGTATAAAAAGTATAGAAATAAATACAACAAAGTCTATGTAGTTAAAGAAGGAGCAGTTGTAGAAGAGGGTGTAGGAAGGGAACGAGAGCCCCTATGTGGGCTTGGGTACTCATCAAGCTGGATCAAATCCATCGTCGGTATTGGAGTCTTCATCTTTAGCATTAGCAACTCGCTATGCACGCTTCTATCCCCTTTATGGATGGCATAGATGTTGCGAGAATGCCCACCTTATCCGACATTACCGCCATCCAACCACCAAATGTAGAGTATTGTTACCTCATGAAGTCCCGGTACAAGTCTATTTGTTGATTGAACCTCCGTTCGGCCTGCTGAACCCTTTGCTCTACTAGATGCCCGATATCAACTGATGTAGTGGAAGATGTATGCGGTCCACTTTGAGACAACCTAGATCGAACATGTGTCGCCTCTGAACCTAACCCATAAACTCGTCCCCTTTTGAATCCACCTTGTGCCTTTATGAACATGGCTTTTTCATCAAAAAGAATAACAGAATTTACAGAGTCACTAGACTCAGATTGAGTAGTGCTCTGTATGAGATTTTGCACGTCATCCTAAAAAAAAGGAATCGTCAATAGTAAATATCAAACTAAAATATAAATTCCACGCAATATAAAAAAATTTCAACATATTTAATCTATATACTACCAAAGTCTGGTGAGATCAATCACTGACAAATTGACCCTTTTGTGGCCCACTTTGAAAGACATGTAATGTCTCAAACATGCCTATGTAACTGAAAAACTCCCCTCCTTGGCCCGCTACATTTATATTAACAAAACACCATTATTACAAATTTATATAAATTTGTTTCAAAGTAATTTAGAATAATAAATAATTAAGTGAAAATGAACTACCAAACGATCCTCGTGTTCTGTGAATGAGATAGACCCTCCAGTATGGGTGCAACTATTTCCTTGATTCTTTTTGTTGGTAGTTGAGAGCTTCTGATACTTTTCTGAACTCCAATACTCGCAAATGTCATTCCAATACTGAACCTCTATCCAATGAGGACATACTCAACCATCCTTCTTCCTCAGCCTAGACATTATGTTCGAAAATAGCATCCGACACTTCTTTTTCCAAATTGATCGAACTTAGGAAGCGTATTCATCCCTCCACCGAAAATATTTATGCATGATCACGATTAAGAATTTTGATTAAAATATAACACAGTACTTAGGCAATAAAAAATATTCAGAAATTACTTACTCCAAATTCTTGAAACCATAAGTCTCGCACGGTTATCGAGACGTGCGTGTATCTCGGATACGAACCAGTGAAGTACTGCTATATTATATTTGAAATTTTTCGGACACATTTGTCTGAGCCGACGAATCTATTTTTTGTGCAATGACAACGTACAATAGAGTTATATTAATCTCCAAAAAAAAAATTGAAATAATACTTAACATATTACAAAGTATGAATATGTTACTTATCCATTTCCCCGTAGAACAATCTAAGGTCGGGAGTTCGAAACTTGCCACCCAACAGAATGTAAAGCTGAAGTAGCGGATGACTGAAAAGCTGGGGATGGTACTCTCCCGTCTCCAACAGAGCCATGTAAAGATCGAGGCACTAAAAGCTGAAGTAGCTAAGTAGGGGATGGAGTATAAGGCTTCTGACTCTCCGACTCCCCTCCCTCAATGACCCTTCATTAGAAGACATTGCTAGAGGAGATGAAAAAAGAAAAATGAGTGACTAATAAAGACCGAGGACATTTCAAAAGAATGATGTAAATAACCGTGAATAAAGATGATAAAAGAATAATAACATTGAAACGTTATATCTATTCACTAATTTAAAGCAATAGAATAATAGTATGATAACGATGGATATGCCAAAATAAACGTTGTCCTTGTGAATTGAATTTTAAAATTTTTTTTGACAAAGTCTCCCTTATAATTGGACATTTTTCAAGCACAAGGCCACCTTAAAATTTGACAATCAAAACGCTGTTATAAACAACAAAGACAAATATTTCAAATATAAAAAAATACAAAAGGTAATTAGGGGTAATCACCCATTACCCAAGAGGAGTGATTACACATCACTCACGAGAAATGATCACCCATTATTCACGGGGTTCCAATTATTATGTTAGATATAGTTAAAACTAAGCAAAAAATTATAAATGCCTCTACCCTTGTGAATTGTCCGTCAAAACAGCAATAATGCACTATATAAATTACCTTATTGTTTACACCACAAAAGAATATAGTAAGGACTAATAAAAAAATCATATGGATTGCAAGCATGTATATGGATACACCATATACCCAAAACAATGACATTTGTATAACATCACACATAGATATAGCCACCTTATGTTTTATCTATCTCTTTTCCTCCGGCCTATGCAAGTCTAAACGAAAGATTCTTGCAAAAATATAAGGAGATGAGATTCCTGAAATTAGACAAAATTAGTGTAAAAAATTGTATGTGATGAAATTTAAAATAAAAGATTTTGAAATGTGAAACAAATAATAATAATGATTGAAATTCTGTAATAAATGAAATTGAAAATTTGACATGGTATAGTAATGATGTAATAGATTTCAGGAATCCCTTACCATTAACCATATAAATGGTAAATGAATTTAAATCGAGCTTAATCACCGGAATCATTCTCCGATACTGAACTCATCGTCATCTACTGAGATATCGCTATTCGTATCCCATTCATCTTCATCTTCTTCGTCTTCATTTAAAGGAGAATTTTCCTTGCCATTATAGCCTCATCTTGAACATCCAACATTTCATTCATACCGTTCTCATGCGTCAGAATACCAAGATCAACAAATAACGATATGTTAACTTCGTCAATGGCATCTACTTCTTCTTGATAAGCTCGTCAACCACGGATGCATCTATTATATGCCGAGCTTTGGTTTTGCAAGCCGCCAACCAATTAGATTTTGGCCTCTTATTCTTTGGATATGATGCATAATGCACTTGGCTAGCTTGTTGAGCTAGAACAAATGGATCATAGTTGGCATAGCTCCTTTTGTGGCTAATCTCTACAAGATTATATTGCGGATGTACCATAGTACCACAATTCAATATTTGATCAAACCAAGTGACATTTAAAAAGAACAAAGCTTTCGTTGTGGATTACCAGAAACCGCACTTCAATAATCTCATTTAATACTCCATAGTAATCAGGTCCTAACGCATTATTTCTAATCCCTTTCACACACACACACACACACACACACCATTATTCATTGTTTTCTTTTCCTCTGCATAATCATTAGTGTGAAACCGGTAACCATTGACTATGTACTTACTATATGATTTCACTAGCCTTGATGGACCCCAAATAAAGTTTCTTAAGCATTCATTTGTAACCATATTTTTTGGTTCTTGTACCTAAAAAAAATGAAACAAGTTAATGTTACATAAAATGAAAGTTGTAGCATTACGAAATTGATTGAATCCCCAATGGAGTTTCAAATGCAAGTTACTAACTTATGTAACTTACATATCCACTAAACCATTCTGCAAATTCAAGACCTATTCTTCCATTAATTTCTATCTCTGATATAGTCGGAGCCAATCTTCGTAAGTGTGCCATGAATGCCCTATAATGCATTCGAAGTATGAATATGTCAAAATCATTATGAGATCTTCATTTATCGTAAAAGATATATAAAGCAGTAGCTCGTACTCAGCTGCACTTCACCACAATTAAGCAACATGTAAATTCTTGCTGCAATGAATTCTTCAGAGGTAAGGAACCGGGTTTGAATCCGTCCTACCACCCCTCCTTGAATATTGCAGATTGACAGCCCAAGTTCTTACACCCTCTCCAATCGTTCTCCCTCTTTATTACGAGCCATATTTGTACGTTTTGTTTGTACATGTAGCTCAAAATAATAAGAGAAGAAAGTGGATGCTTCTTCAATGAGATAAGCATTGCAGATTGATCCTTCAATTCTAGCATTATTTTTCACCTTGATTTTCAAGTGATGCAAATACTTGTCATTTGAAAAAAATTTCAAGTTCAGTCACACACGCTCATATCATACCTAGCATGAAAGGAATTTAATTGAATGATTATATTACCGTTCAAATGGGTATATCCACCTATATTGAACAGGGTCACAAACTTTTGCTTTGTAAGGCAAATGAATTAATAAGTGTTCCATTACATCAAAGAATGCAGGTGGAAATATCTTCTCCAACTTACATAACAACAAAAGAATGTCGGACTCCAATTTGGCCATATGAGCTACACTCAACTTAAGATAGTATAGATCCCGATAAAAAAAGCTTAATTCCGTCAAAATACCCCATAAGTTAGAAGGGAGAAATTTCTTCAATGCAATGGGAAGTAGTCTCTCCATGAATACGTGACAATCATGTGATTTCATACCGGATAACTTCAACTCATTTAAATCAGCACATCTTCCAATGTTTGAAGCGTATCCGTCTAGGAGTTGCAATCCCCTCAACCATTCAAGTAAAAGTTTCTTTTGGTCTGATGTTAATGAGTAGCAAGCTTTAGGTATAGCCACCTTTTCTCTTCCCACATCCGAGGCATGTAGCTCGGGCCTATGGCAATATATTTCTAAGTCACGTCTAGCCTTTAAATTGTCTTTGATTTATCCTTTACCTCCAAAACTGTGTTTATGACATTGTCAAATACATTCTTCTCATTATGCATTACATCAATATTGTGTCGGACCAAATTAGTACGCCAATATGACAAATTCCATAAAATACTCCTTTTTTGTCCAATTATGAGATATCCCCCGACCATTACTCCTTCCAATTTCTTTGTCTGTTTCTGTGATTTTTTCATAGTTAGACAAAATATCCCAGATTTCTTCACCAGTAGGGTATTGCACAGGCTGTGATGTCTCAGAACCTCTATCCTTCCTAAAAGATCTCGTGTCCCTCTTGTAAGGATGATCTGATGGTAAAAAACAACAGTGACAGTCAAACCATGATTGTTTCCCATCATTTTGTAGATGAAAAGACTTTATATTGCTTATACAATATGGACAAGCCAGTCTCTCAGCTGTGCTCCAGCCACTCAAGATACCATATGTAGGAAAATCATTAATAATCCACAAAGCGCTGCCCGTAGTTGGAAGTTTTGTTTCTTCGATATATCATAAGTGGTGACACCTTCAAACCACAATTGGGTTAATTCGTCTATCAAGGGTTGTAAATAAATATCCACTTGATGCTTTGGATTTTTGGGGCCCGAGATAATGATTGTTAAAAACATGATCGGATCCTTCATGCACATTCATGGGGGGAGATTATACGGTGTGACAATGACTAGCCAGGATGAATATTGCTTACCCGACATCCCAAATGGTGAGAATCCATCTGTACATAAACCAAGTTTGACATTTCGTACCTTTTTTGCAAATTTAGGATGCATCCGGTCAAAGTGTTGTCATGCTTCACTATCATAAGGATGACTCATGATATCGTCCTCCGATCTACTCTCTCCATGTCATCTCATGTGTTCAGCTGTTGTTTTAGAAGTATACAATCTTTGTAGCCTCGGTGTTATCGGAAAGTAATACATCTTCTTGAATGAAATTTCCTTCCAACTTGTGTTTTTCCCAACCTTTTTCTGTGCATATCGAGGATGGCCACAAAATTTGCACTTTCTACAATTCATGTCATCTTTCCAGTAAAGCATGCATCCATTGATGTATAAATCTATTTTTTGTACCTACAAACCCAATTCAGCCACTAATTTTTTCATCTGATAGAAATCATTAGGAATCGTATTACTACTAGGTACAATCTCTTTTATCAATTGCACAACATCGTTAAAGGCTTTCCGATAGATGTTATTTTCAGACTTAATATTTAATAACCTTGAAACAAGTGAAAGCTGCAAATGTGTAGTGCAACCATCCCATATAGGAGTCTCTACAACCCTTAACATATCGTAAAACCTTTGTGCCTCCACATTAGGTGGTTCTTCAAAATTTTCTGCTGATGGAGCTTCAGGGGGAAAGTCAGGACCTGTTACGTCTAAGACCATTTCACGAGACGGATTTCCTTGATGTGACTCAACTTCTAGGATTGAGGTAGACACGCTTGAATAGACTCAAATGGCTCACCATGACATGTCCACCGGTAATAATTAGCCACAAATCCAAACTTCCACAGGTGGAGCTTAACTTGTGCTGGATCTAGATACTTTTTATTCTTACATTTTGCACACGGGCATCTAATTACGCTTGATATTGTATTTGATAAGGCAAATGTTAAAAAAGCTTTAACCCCTTTCTCAAATTCAATAGTGATCATTTTTACACCTGAAGCGTGCCTTCTATACATCCAACTACGATCCTCCATGACGTCTAAACGAGAGAAAAGAACAATCCATTCACTAATTAAAAAAACCTCTTGAATTATATTAGTGAAAATGAGTAATAATATTTTCCTTTCTATTATCTAACAAAAGGAGGTCCAAAACATAAAATATACACCCATATTACTCAAAAGGAGGATGGGATAATCGTTGTAATTGATTGATGATGGTATTTGACTAGTATGATTATAACTGATTTTATCCAAAATTGATATTTATTTATACTTAGGTAGTGTCTGATTTATTATTTATAATCTAATTTTCATTAAACAAACTATCTATTATTATTTGTTGGAATTGTGCCTAGTATAAAATGTTCGCTACTACACATAAATTTATTATTATTATTATTAATAGAAAAATTATTACTACTTTTAATTATTAATAGTAATATTATTGTTGCTTTTGATACTTAAATTGTTATTATTATTTTATTATTCTTACTATTATTAACATTGTTATTTTTAATGATATTATTATTATTATTATTACTCATTTTATTAGTCCTATTATTATTGTCATTAGCAAAGTTATTTGTAATAATAATAATAATAATAATAATAATAATAATAATAATAATAATAATAATAATAATAATATTATTATTATTATTATTATTATTATTATTATTATTGGATATATACTCATGTTCAATTGAATAACACTTTAGGATAAGGATAGTTATTCTACTCCACAATAAATAGTGGCAGATTTTGAAAAAATTTTGATAGAGTCTTCCCTATAATTGAACATTTTCTAGGCACGAGGCCACCTCAAAATTTGACAATCAAAATGCAATTGCAAACAATAAAGACGGATCATTTATTTATAGAAAAAAAACAAAAGGAAATTAGGGGTAATCACCCATTACTCATGGGGTTCCAATTATTAAAAATACACGAAAGGAACATGTGCTTACCACTTCCATTAAGCTAATAATATTGCCCCAAGATTTACACTATGTTTTTTGCAAGAATCACTGAAAATGAAAGATAATAACATTAGGAAGAGTGACATAGTAAATGGATGTTACAGAACGTGTAAAGTAGTAGAATTAGACTGGAAGAAACCTGGTACGATATACTTAAACAGGATATGAGTATTCTTGGTTTAATGGAGAAGATAAGCATAGATAAAATAAAATGAAGAAAAGTGATTTGTGTACTAAACCCACATTGCGTGGAACAGGTAATTTAATTCTCTTGAGTTGGATTTGCACAGAACTCTTACAGCTATCCTTATAATTTTTTAAGTCATTAGTCTAGCAGAGTTGTATCTAGATTTGCATTGAGATTGTTGGTGCTTGTACCCTTGAAGGAATATTGCACTTGGTTATTTCATTTTTTGCATGTGACAATTCGAAAGTAAAAATGTCCATTTTCAGGTATCAATTATGGGTAGAGGAACTGAAGAAAAGTTATCGGCTAGATGGGATAAGACTCATGTTCTTTTTGGTGGCACCAAATTATTGCAGCATATTGCGGATAAGGTTATTTATTTTTTCTAGTCATCACGGCATATATCTATTTGCTTAACTTCTATACGATGATTCCATAATCGTCCTCCTTTGAGTTCAGACATTCCATATGAAAACTCCTAATAGCGGCTGCTTGGCTGTTGTTCTAAGAACTAGATTTGAGACTAGTCAAGGAAAACTCATGAGGACTATATTATTTTCTACAGAAAGGGTAAAGCTTTCTTATTACTCCCTATCTCTCTGAATGCCACTATGGTCTTTCTTGGCCTATTTTCTTTTCATTTCTTGATAGTTTTTCTATAAATTATTATATTGTGTGCAGGTTACTGCAAACAGCTGGGAGAGTGGACTGCTCAGCTGGGCAAGCAAAGGGAAGGGTCGAGAAGAAAGGAATCATGACAAAAATGCCAAGAGAATGCTCAGTTTTGCCCAGAAACTATTTTAACAACTATATATGCTAACAAGGAGACCACATATTGTTTCTCTACCATCATGCAATCAATATTAATGCCCACAGCCAAAATATGAATCATTGAATCTAGTCAGGCTTCTAAGATTGCTATTCTTTAATTTTGGTTTTTAATATGAGGAATTTTACTGATAACTTGTAGACATCTAACAGCCAAGTCCATTCCACATGCTGCTTTTCTTTTTTCTTTTTTTTTTCTTAAAGTTCGAAGAATTCTACAGGATTTTAACGAAAGAAATGAAGAAATCATATCCTTATTAATAAGACTACTTGGGATACAACAGATGCACAAATAAAAAATACTATGTGCATTTCTATCATCAGATGTGAAAAACCGACTAATGCATTACACTAGCATCAATCTGACTTTCAATTGAAAACCGAAACCTAAAAGTGAACATTATTATTCAAAGTATAGAAACATCATACCCAGATTCAACTTTTGAACATTACATCCAAAGTCAAAACAGCTCAAAGGAAGGTGCAAATCAGGAGGAAAATGACACCAAGAGCTAAGACCCAGCGCGAGGCTGCGGGGCGCGGGTTAGGAGGGGAGGGTAGGGAGAGGGCTGAGGGCTGGGGGGCCGCGGCTGGGGGAGCGCGGGGAGGGGGCTGCGAGGTTGAGGAGGTGCGGGCTGGGGGAGAGGCTGGGAGGGGGCTGCGGGCTAGAGGGCACTGCAGGAGGGGGTTGCGGGGAGCGCCGGCTTGGGGGAGCTCGAGGCTAGGGCGTTGCGAGCGGGGGGGAGGGGCTGCGGGCAGGGGGCGCGGCAGGAGGGGGCAATCGGATGTGGGCACGGGGGTGGGGGCTGCGACAGTGCGTAGCAAAAGAAGAAGAGTGTGAGGAAGAAGGAGGCAAAAAAAAAAAAAAAAGGACGAAGGGGAAATTTTCTAAGTGTAAGAAATTTTTATTTTTTTTAAATTCCTAACTATTTCGTCGCAATTTGAGATGAAAAAGATAAAACCGTCGCTAATTTCTCGCAAATTGATACGAAGAACATTATAAACCGATCTCTACATTATAATTTTCACTATTTTTTTTAGTAATCTCAATAATAATAATAGTATTTAAATTATTTTTCTTTATCTATTTTACTTTATATATCACTTAATCAAAGAGATAGATAAAAAAATTAGATATATGTATATATATACCTATATATTGTAATATTATATATATATATATATATGTATATATTAACATGTAGGAAACGAATAACATTACAAATCGATCTCTACATTACAATTTTTATCATTTTTTTAGTGATCTCAACATTAATAACAGTATTTAAATTATTTTTCTTTATATATTTTACTTTATACACTATTTAATCAAAGTGATAGATTAAAAAATTAGAGATATGTATATACATACCTACATGTTATAATATATATATTAAACCAAAGAGATACTTATATACATTGTATACTACATAAACATATACATTTACTTATATATTATAGTAAGTATATAACATAACAAATTAACTATATATATTTACTTATGTAATACATTGATGTATAACATAACAGAATTAACTATATATATTTACTTATGTAATACATTGGTGTATAACATAACATAATTACATATACAAATTTAAAATAAAATACACAATTTGAGACACGTTATTAAAAATATTTCAATAAATTTGTCAAAATACACCACCACACAAACACAAATAAAAATTAAAAAATTAAAGAAAAATATAGATTAAAACCCTATTTTGTAGCAAATCCTCGCAAATTGCGATGGTTTTGCGAGGAAAGAAGCAAATTCGTCGTAATTAGTGACGGATTTGAGACGAATTAGAGTATTCAAAATTTCACTGTGCAAAAAATTCAAAAATTTGCTGGAAAGGAACATTCAATTCATTTCGTGAAAAAATTCAAAATTTCAATCCGAAAATTTTACTTATAGAGAGGCGGGTAATTTAAAATTTAAAATTTCGTTGCAAAAGCGTCGCAAATTTGCGACGGTCTAGACTTTTCTCTTTTTTAAAAAAAAATATGAAAAATCTAGAATAATAATCCTCTCTTCTTGCACTTCTGCTCTTCTATCCAATATATCCTGAACCACTTGAACCTCCTGTACCCTTAGCCTGGCCATTCTGACTTTCCGGCTTAGGGCATCAGCAACGACGTTGGCTTTCTCGGGGTGGTAATTGATAGGACAATGGTACTCCTCCAAAAATTCCATCCATCTTCGCTGCCTTTGAAAAGGTCTCGGCAGCTGTCTTGACGGTACGAAAGGTCGTGGTGCCATTCGGTTGCGATCCTCATTCTCAGTACGGGTGGCTGCGTCCACAGCCCCCGAATAAGTCGTCGGTGGAGAAGGTGCCAACGCCCTTCTTAACTCCTGCCTTAAACCCTTAACAAATTGTCTCGTTCTATTCTGCTCGGTGTCTACCAGCCTCTTGCAGTACTTTGACAATTGGGTGAACCGTGCTGCGTATTGAGCTACCGTCATACATCCCTGCTTTAGATTCTGGAACTCATCTTCCCGCTTCTCAACTATCCACTGGGGAATATACTCGGCTCGGAATGCTTCCACAAAATTGGCCCATGTCCAGTTTTGGTCAATCATCTCCCAGTCATCCTGAACCCGTTGCCACCATGCTCGGGCTGGACCCCTCAGACGTAATGCAGCAAACTTCACCATTCGTTTCTTAGTGTACTGGAGCGCAGCAAAGATGTCCTTCATTTGTTCCACCCATTGCTCCGCTTTCTGATCTTGTTTGGCCTCTTCCAAGAAGATAGGTGGTTGAAATTTCAGAAACCGCTCCAATGCCTCATCTTCCCCTTTCGGATTCCTTCGCTCAGTCAAGGTTTGCAGAATCTCGGTCACTTTGTGGAATTCTTGCGTCATAGTTACACTAACCGGTTCTTCCGATCCCATTTCTGGCTCCAGTTCGTTCTCATCCCCTTGGTTTGGTGATGGCATTTGAGTTGTATCAAACTCCGGTGTCACGGGCTCTGCCACAGGAACCCTTCTGCTAGATGTGGCTGCACGACGCTTGGGTGCCATTCTAAACCATGCCCCAGATAATGAATTTATGCATCAAAGTTTAAAATATTCAAATTGAGCGTGCATTCACATCCAACTTTAAGCGGAAGAAAATTAGATGCAAATTTTGTATAAAGAATTGCATAAAGATTTTTCTCAAGATTTAGAGTACTCCAGGTACTCTTATTTGCATAAATTCGGAATTAAAGTAGTAAACATGAATAAAATCCTTAGCATAGGAATTTATGGAAAGCAGTAAATAAAACATCCCAATGGTAGCAACACTTAGCCTTGCTAGTCCTTATCAGAATCTTCACAGTTGGCCTCATATAACCATCCCCCAGAACTCCTAGTGAGGTCTATCCCAGCCCCATTTGCAAACTCATCTATTGGCTCCTTCCCGGGTCTCCTAGAACTCTCCTTGGTTTCAACCTAATTGGGTGGGGTTACAAAGGAAGGTCTAGGTGGAGATTCATAATCTATCTCCCCTGGGTCATCACTATCAGCTGTTAAGTCAACTATGGGACTAGGAGGGAGGGGAACATATTCCATATTGATCTCCTCATTTTCACTGTCAGTAACCAAGTCTATCACGGGTATTGGGGGTGGCTTAATGATCTGTACCTCATCGTCACTGCTATCATCCAAGAGAATAATTGGCTGCGGTGCAGGCTAAGGTGCAGGCTGAGGCACTAGTAGGTCTTCTGGGTAGATAGGAATGGGAGGATGCCATTGCTGCCCTTTCCTTGCGGTTCTAATCATTCTAACCATCCTACAGCATAAACAAGACAGGTCAGATAAAATATTTGAACTTAATAAATCAACACATATACTATCAATACTTGTCTAAACCTACTCTCTGATACCACTTGTAA